>JBBBDQ010028489.1:0-653074 GCA_037127315.1 Ascarosepion bandense | reverse complement strand
ATAATAATAATAATAATAATAATTCAGCAAACGTATTATTTTTCACGTTTAAATATTTCGGTAGAGTTTTAAGAAAATCTAATTAAACAGATTATTTAATTGCGTAATGTTTTATTTGGCTCCGTTCAACCAATTTTGTAGTAATGTGAAATGGCACGCAACGATAATGGTTACTATTAACGCCGCAGGAAAGAAAATCATTAACTAAGTCAATAATCTTTAAAATATTCTATTTTTTATAGAATTATACAATTTTGCCGAACTTAAAATAGTAGAATTCTATGAAAACATAATATTTGTAAATTATTTACTTTTTGTCTGCTCCTAAAAATAAAGTATTTTAAAAGCTAAGATTACACTCATTTTCTGTAAACGTAAATACATTAATATTTTCCTGTTAACGTACGATTAAAATTCAACAAATTATTTCCTTACAAACATGACGAATTTTTAAAATAGCCATAAACATCGCTTATATCTGACATTTTAAAAATTTGAATTAGAAATAAATAAAATATCTATTAAAATATCCTTATAAAAATTGTTATGCAAATATTACCGGTAATTTTGCAAACATAACTTGTTAGCAATATCTATAAAAAAAACTATAGTAAAATTATTATGTGTCAATAGTGCGGGTTAAGAATCGAGGTGAAGAAACTGCTAAGATCTAGTCATCGGATTTGGGAACAGAAAAAGTGTCCAAAAGATTGATCCCAGTCACTGGTGATATCTCTACCAAAGAAAGATCATCGCAATCAATGCCACAATTATAAAACAATAAGCTAGATCCGCCACCCAGAAAGATTATGTTCTTTATTACCCACAAGTGTCTGGAATCCAAGGCTGAAAAACGACTGCCAGAAGAGAAAGCAGGTTAATAGCCGGACGGGGTAGAGTTGAGCAAAGTTCCAACTGCAATGTCCTTTTCGAGAAACATCAGCAAAAACAGTGGGAACAGTTCCACAATTTCATTGATTTCAAGAAAGTATGGCCAGCATGACCTCAGATGATTCAATATCGAATACTATCTTATAAACGTCATCCAAGCTCTCTATGATCATACCACCAGAGCAGTTATCTTGAGTAACCAAGTGAGATATTTCTTCCAGACGACTATCGGCATTAAACAATGATCCTATTCTCTCCAACACTCTACAGCCTGTTTCTGGGGATATTTATGCAGGAAACCCTCTACGAACACAATATTTCTATCTCTATCTCTATTGGTTTGGCAGATGAGACTGATTTTATCACAGACAGTAACAGTGATATGCAAGACCTGACTAGTAAACCCGTTAAAAGAATTGTCATATATGGAATGGCACTCGATAAAGAGAAATCCAAAGTAATGGTGTCCCACAAGCAACACTGGTGCCAGCATCACCACGGACGGCGAACCACTAAAGGAAATATCTAGCTTCAAATGCTTGAAAGTAACCCTTTCAGAAGATGTCACAGAAATCTGCACACGGATCCCCATACTGGAAAGGGTATTAGAGCGTAACATAAGCTTTCAGACAAAGCCCGAGGTATACAAATCGCTGATCGTATCCATCCTCCTCTACGGGGATGAGACTCATGGTTGGGACAGAAAAATAATCTAGGCGTTCGGGAACAAAAACGCATCCGCATGGCCTACTGGGAGCATAAAACCAATGACTATGTATGAGCAAGGCCAAAAATCTGGAGGTGCCAATAGAAATATTTTCTTGCGTCAGAAGATGTCATGGTTTGGCCACGTCACACGGCATAACATCCTCTGCAAGACCAACATGCAAGCCACTATTGAAGACAGACGCAAGTGTGAACGGTAACAAAATAATGGGTCAGACAACATCAAAGAGTGTGCGGATATGACAGTTCTGGAATTCCTGAGATCCAATGACAACAGATTAGTCTAGAGGAGGTTGTCTGTTTATTCTGCCCTCAGAACCCAACCTACTCCGATGACTGAAGTAATCAAGGGACTAATGATAATGAGGAGAATGAATACGAATTTTCTTGTTCCACTGAAGTAAGTTAGAGGACAGGCACACAACCTTTAGTTTTACGTGAATTCATAAAGATGATTCTTAAAACGATGGAATTGTTTATCAATGACAACGATCAAACATGCACTTTTCAATCAGCTGAAGTGATAAAACTTAGACGCTCTGTTGAATACTTCGAGCTATAGATAAAAAATAATGATCTTTGATCGAAACAAGATCGATAAGCGAGCTGCTCTACAGCGAGTGGAATCGATAACAGGGTTGTTTTTGTTCACAATCTAAGTGATTGCATGCTTCAACAGACTAGAATATAATACTTATTTTCAAGATGCTTGCTATACTTATAATGTTTACTTGTTGTTAATATGTAAAGAATTTCTAAACAAGCCTTTCTCAAACGTTTTACCCAGGAGAAATCTCTGAAATAATTTTCACGCTTCAAAGAACACAAAATCTATAATTCTGAATTGTTTTTCTGCAATATTTGTATTAATAACAGTAACCATGAAATTTACAAGGATTTCCTATTTAGATGCTTTCATGGATCATAATTTAATAATTAAATAACCTAATTACGTGTTCCATGACTTTAAATTATTTATGGAAATCCCCCTATTACATTGAGCTTAGCAGCTTTAAAAAATACAGTAATGACAATTTCAATATGTGTCGTGGGCCCGGTTAAGAAGTCCAGCAAGGAATAATACAACAACCAAAATAGGAAATGACGAAAATATATTAAACACGGCCAAATACAAATACTTGGAATTCTGTTAGTAGAACGATAAATACGGGTTAGGAAGTAATACTAGAACTAGGACTCGCAATGGCCGTACGGTAGCAGTTATGGCTATCTCTTTACGCTGATCGGTTGATCTGATCTGCTTATCTGCATATGAAAGGAAGTATATATAGTAGATGGAAGAGTTCAATCCGTTGAGTGGGTGATGCCACCATGACAATATGAATGCAGGTCATTATTTAAAAAAGAGGATGGAAATGAAAATATTCAAAATTTAGACATTTCATTTCACTGAAGCAGACATCAAATGCATGTGAGCGTTATCGCCGCTATCTTTCTTTTCTTACATTTTTTCATATTAAGATATAAGCTGGCTTTTTATCACAAAGATCAAACAGCGTCTTTGATATATACTTATTTGCCCTTTTTTCTCGCAGTCGAAACGGAATGGTTCAATATTTAACTGAGGCAATGGCAAGGCATAGTACCCGTGTTAAGTAACTTACTGACTTAGCAAATAACGGTGGGACAAGTGGAATTGCATGATGATCTTTCAAGGACGCCTTAGTATAAAGTTTTTCAATATTTTACCATTGCAGTGGCGGATGTGCGTTGTGGTGCATTGGATATCGGCTCGGAACGAGAAATCGGGGAACCGACTTCGAATTCCAGCTGAATTCATTGAATTTACTTACGCGCAAATACCCTTGGGAAAGGTATTAATCCGTCTCTTCCTTCCAGTTATGGGTTAAATAACAGGACAGATTGGGTTCTTGGCTGGCAACCAGTCTACCGCAGAAAGCAATGTCAACCTACTGCGGGATAATCTTCTGCCCAGTCAGTCATGTTTCTTTCGAGACATGATCGCCCAAGCGTGTTTCACGTATGGCACTTAACTGACTGACCATTGCAGACACAATTTTAATTTATTTTTGTACCCATTTTCTTTTCAATTAAAATGTATACAGTAAAAAATCGGAAAAAGGGACACTGTGCTTTTGGAAAGATCCTGCGTTTCTGATGTGAACATGGAATTATTTTGGTAAAATATTATTTTTATATTTTATTTTTGGGAATGCACGAATCGAGATTAGAAACTCTGAAGAATATATCCTCCCGAAAAATTGCAGTAAATTGATTGTGTATTTATCGACTTCTAGATATTGCTTGGATACCCTCAGCCAAACCTCTGTTAAACAATTCTTTAAATCTTTTTTTTTTCAAAGAACCTTCTTCAGAGATTTTTATCATCGGAATTTAATGAGAAAATAAGCGAAAAGATAGATTGAAAAAAACTTTTTGCTTAGGCTTTCTCTTAACTGTCAAAAAGACATAATTGAATTTCTCTGATATATATATATATATATATATATATATATATATATATATATATATATATTGAAATAACCACATCACTTGATAAGACACAAAAAGTATCGAAACAAAATAGCTACTTTTGTAGTGATATTGTAACATATCAATGTTATAATTTATTAATAAATATTATTATATATATATATATATATATATATACAGTACTGTGCAAAAGTATTAGGACAAGAACTATTTTATCTTTTATAAGGCATATTGACAGAAAATAAACAAATTAATAAAAGTAATTTTATTTGATTTACTCAACAAATGCTTTAACAAGAAAAAAATAATTGTTACAAAATAAATTTAATATTTAGTATAAATAGCCTTTTGCTTTGATCACAGCCTTCATTCTGTCAGGCATTGACATCACAAGCTTCTTCAATGTATCTCATGGTATCTCCTGCCAAGCAGCTTGTATTTGTTCCCAAAGTGTATCTTGTGAAGTGACATTAGATTTATCCATTTTTTATCCAAAATATCCCGTAGATATTCAATAGAGTAGATTCGAAATAACTTGTTTAATAGAAAATAGGACAAATTAAATATAACTTCTTTTTAATACATTTCTTTTACACCTTGTTTTAAATTATCAGTATTTATTAGCAATTTACTTGGCTTTTCCTCCTGTATTTGAGGTTTTTAGGAAAATCACCCCTGTTCTAATACTTTTGCACACTACTGGTAGTGTGCAAAAGTGTTAGGACAGGGGTGATTTTAAACTTTATTTTGATGCCTCTCATAAAAGTTAAAATAGTTGTTGTCCTAATACATTTGTACAATACTATATATATATATATATATATATATATGGGGGGGGTGATATGTCACTACTTTATCATATGAACGAGGATTCTGGAGCAGACTCGAAGTTTGTCACAGGAGCGTCAGTGATTCGGAGTAGATGTGCAAGACTGTTTTCTTATTTTGTTTTCTTCTTTTTAGAATCAGATAAAGAATTAGGATTGTCTATTAAAAGCAGCAACAACATTAAAGATAGTTGTCTTGAAAATCTTGTGGGGCCAAGAAGGCCGGCCTAACAACCTCTACTATCTATTTGCGATAATCGTAATCGATACGGCAGGTGACTAGACTTTTGTTCAGGGACTCGATGTACCAAACCTGTCTCGCTAAAGTCATTACAATGAGCAGTGAGTTCGATCCTCATTGGATGGCTTTTATTTTCAGCTTTGTGTCACACGTAAGCTGCGTTTAGAAAATCATCTCTTTGTTGTATTTGTTGAAGACCGAACATTAGGATTCATCTATCCACAAAACTTAGCCGGTCCGCCGACGCGGCTTTTTCTTTCTTTTTTTTTTTTTTTTTTTTGGAGGGGGGAGGAGTTTTGGTGGGGGTGCCTTCTTGTTTATGGTTGTTTTAATACTTTAGGTATTGGCAGTCTTATGCACTTGTTTTAGTAGAAAAGCGTTTTTGGCGTATGTGAAGAATAATGCTAAGTAGCACTTTTGGAAGCGTTGAGTGAGGCTGATGTAGCAGTGGTATATGACCCATGATTTGGCAACAAAAAAGAGAGTAACCAACATAGTGCCTTCGTAGAATTTTTATTTTGGGCTCTTTTTTAAGTTTTATTACTCATGACAAGACGATCGCAAAGTAATTGATCCGATGCTGCCAATGTGGCCCAAATTTTACAAAATGTACATATATGTATACATTTATATACATGTAAACAAAGCAAAAATAAACTATTACGGAACAGTCCATACGCGAGGAGAAATATAACAGCACCAGAGACAAAAACACTCTTAAAAATCGTTCAACCTGTTTCTGTCCTGTTTTCTTTCCATTGTATTTAGAACTCTTTTAGACATTCTGATTTTATCAGAAATTCTGAAATTAATTCAGAGGACAAACTTATGGTGTTTTTGACATTGTAAGTTTATATACTAACGTTTATATACTAACGTACAAGATACCCTGGATATTTGCAACGATGCTTTTCATTTGTGTCTTGCTAAAATTCCTGAAGCTTTGTTTCTGGAATTTATACAGTTAGCTACAGAGGGGTTGGAGTTTAGCTTTGATGGTGTTATACATGCCCACATCGATGGGGATTCAATGGGTAGCCTGCTGAGTCTTATCTTAGCCAACATTTTCATTAGTTTCTGTGAGAACCAGTTGTTTGCGAAATGCCTTAAACCCTTAATATAGTTTTGTCCATGATACATTTTTAATCTTTAATCTTTAATTCCATCGACAGTGTCGCTGCATTTTAATTATCAGCTCAAGTCCCTTCATCCTTCTTTACAATTTACAATGGAAGTGGAGAATAATTTTACTTTGCCTTTCTTAGAAGTTTGTGTTGAACGTAAGAATGGCTTGTTTATAACATGTCTATCGCAAACTTACGTTCACCGGTTTGTACAGAAATTAAAATTCTTTTCTTCCTAAGTCCCGGAAAAGTAAACTACTTGCCACCTCTACTCCATCGTGCGCTCATGATTTGTTTCTCTTGTGCTTTAAGCTAAGAGTTAGACAATATTAGACAAAAGCTTTCAGGTTTCGATCCTAGTGCACCATTATCAGACATCAGGCATCTTTTGAGTTGCAGTCCTGTATGCTATTATTATAACACTAATAATAACTATATCTTTATAAATGTTTTACATCTGTATTGAGCAATTTCTAAAATTAAAAATTACTAAACTGTGGAATATATATCTATTAGTTTATACCCCGACTGTTATATATATATATATATATATATATATATATATATATATATATATATAGGTATAGTTGTTAGTCCGTAAACGGTGAGGATAATCCAACAATATTTCCTTAATATAAATTATTAATAGGTAAATCCAGATAGAGAGCTCGATGGGTGTTAACCAGAGCGATATGAAGTTTAGAAAGGAAAACTCAACATGTCATATTAGTTATAAACTATACTTCATTTCGATGAGCTTAACGAGCTCATATCATCAGACTCTTTTACAATATTTCCTCCATCTGGTTCCGGCAGAAATTT
Organism: Ascarosepion bandense; assembly: GCA_037127315.1. Taxonomy (NCBI): domain Eukaryota; kingdom Metazoa; phylum Mollusca; class Cephalopoda; order Sepiida; family Sepiidae; genus Ascarosepion; species Ascarosepion bandense. Next base: position 645,968 of record JBBBDQ010028489.1, on the reverse strand, counting down.
TATGCCAGATGGAGGAAATACTGTAAAAGAGTCTGATGATATGAGCTAGTTAAGCTCATTAATATGAACTATAGTTTATAACTAATATGACGTGTTGAGTTTTCCTTTATAAACTCTCTCTCTCTCTCTCTCTCTCTCTCTCTATATATATATATATATATATATATACATATGTATGTATATAAACTTCGAAAATTACTTGTGTCATATGATCATTTCTGTGAAGTATGTTCGCTTCGTCAGCGATCTATTTATTGTGGAAAAATTCAAGAAGTTTTTCATACACCTGAAGTTCACTTAAAAAGAAGGAAAAGGAAAGAAATAAAAAAGAAAAGTTGAAGGGGTAGTTAAAAAGAGAGAGAAGACTGTAAAAAGACAAGCGTCTAAACTCTGTTTCAAAGGGTAGGGAAGAGAGCGAGAAAAGAAAGAGAATTTTTCAAAAATTATACGTTTAAAAGAAAATAGGGTCTCACTATTGTTGAGATCAAATTAATTTATGCTAAAATTTACCACAGAAATAAAAGGAAGGAGCGAAAAAAGAAAGATGATATTAGTAGGGGATATAAATAAAGAAAATGTTTTTCATATATATAAAAAAAATATATAAAAATTATATATAAAAATAAGAAAAATATACTTAAGACGGATCAATTATCTGTTTGGGGAATCACAAAAATATAAGAAGTTGTAAGGTAGATTATAGTTACTTTTAATAGATCAGTAAAGCATATGAGTGTAGTACTTAATTGACAATTATAAAATATATATATATATATATATATATATATATATATATATATATATATATATATATATAGTAAATATATAACTAATATTAAAATATAAAATAAGATTACTTCCACATAAAAATAAAATAAATTATAAGGAAGAAAATTTTAAATATTAAAATAAAATAAACGATAAAAATAAAAAATAAAATTTTATATTATACTAAAAAATACATACATACGTAACCATATATCCATATACACACACACATTTACATACAATTATCTACACATGTATATATATATATACATGCACAAATACATATATACACACACATACACGCACATACATACATACATACATACATACATACATACATACACTCACATACATACACATATAAACATCCCCACATACACACATGTAGACACCCATATAAATTTCTCAACTCACGTGCCTATACATATACATATATAGAAATAAGCAGACTAAAGAGATTATGGCCGATGGCTAAGGATTTTGGAAAAATAAAATTTAATTCTTAAATTTGAGGATTATAATTAAAATGTATATTAAAAATTTAAAATACAACTAAATAATGAATATATACAAATAAAATGGTATATATAACTTAACAGACCCGCAAATGTAGATTCGTTTTAATATTATAATTAATAGGATCTTCCTTGGGATTTTACCTATATGCCGCTTTCTGTTTATATATATATATATATATATATATATATATATATATATATATATATATATATATATAATTATTTAATGACTTAGTTTTTGGTCATAATAAAATTAAAATTAGTGTTAAGTACAATTATATTGTAGAACTTTTAAATGTTTTATTCATTTGTAAACGGGTTATTACGCGACTTAGATCATACAGTCATAGATGAAAACGTTATAACTTCAAAATAATTCCTGTTACGTGAGTGTTTTAAAAAAAACGATAAAAATCATTTATTTCAAATCGCCTGAAGACACCATATGGTAGAAACTTAGATCCCATAATAACTCGTTTACAAATATATATATATATATATATATATATATATATATATATATATATAAAATCGAGTAAATAATATCTTATCAATTTTATTCCAAACTCAAAGTTTATACTTGAGACCAGTCGTTTTAAGAAACATTGGAGAAGATGATCTCATTCTTCGCAACACTCAGAAACAATTTGTTTAATCTTTTAAAAATTTGAAGCGCGATATCTCGTTTTAAATTTTCATCTTCATGCTGGGGATACTATGGGCAGAACATGCGAGCAACGGCAAGGTTTTGGATAGAATAGACACGAAAAGAAAACTGATACTTAACATCAGGAAAAGACAGCTGATGTTCCTGAGACATGTAAGGAAGGATGGCTTGGAGAATCTGATACTCACAAGTCAAATAGAGCGAAAGAGAGGCAGGGGAAAGATGGATGGCTGGGCAGAATTTGAGCGGTATAACAGGACAAGGGTTGTTAAAAGCTACAAGTAATAGGGAAGTGTGGAGGGCCATGGTTTCCTGAAGAAACACGGCGGTAGAAGAAGACTTCACAAAGAATAATAGACTTTCATCTTCCAAAGGTTCTGGATCTACCAGAAAATATTTCGCGTTGGCCAAATCGAAGTTTACTCACTTCCAAAATGTTGGCCTCATTAACATCGAAATATACTCTTCATGGATAACGCATTTTATTGACAAAATTTAATATCCTGAAAATCAAACTGATTCATTAAATTCAACGTAATAATTATCACAGAATGTTTAATTATATACGATGGTTCCAAGCAGCTGCAAAGTTTGTTTGTAGCTAATATTTTTTTTTAATTTTGCCTGTCATTTTATCAAATGATTTTATAGGAATAAACCCCATGACAAACTAATTTTATTTCAATTAGATGGTAGACATCAAATACATCAGAAACATTTTAATGCTTTTTAATAATAATTTTGAGCACAAATATTTGGCACTGATTATCAAATGTCCTTCCATAAAATTAGTTGTTTTATTAGAAAATATTATCTTTTATTTCTCATAGTGTGTGTGTGTGTGTGTGTGTGTGTGTGTGTGTGTGTGTGTGTGTGTGTGTGTGTGTGTGTGTGTGTGATATTGTTAACCAGTTTATTTTGGGTGTATAACACTTTTAATGTGAGCAGTATTCTCAGTATTAAGAAACTAGCAGTTTAGCCCGGTTTCACTCGGGTAGTTTAAGGAATAATAAGAATAAAAAACATGTGATGAATTTCTCTTCTTCTTCTATGTGCCCTGTCCCTTCAGGACGTAGGCGATCATGGATCTCCACGTCTCCCTATCCCTTGTGGCTCTTAGTATGTTTGCTCCTGTTGCTCCTGGCAACCCCCGTTCCGTCATCCACCTGATCAGACTCTGCAGATATGTTATCCGCTGCCTTCCTCTGTCTCTCCTTCCTTCTATCTGACCAGTCAGTATCAGGTTCTCCCGGCTCTCCTTCGTCATTGCATGTCCCAGGAACTTCAGTTGTCTCTTCCTGATGCTCAGCATCAATTTCCTTTTTGTTGCCATTCTTTCTAACACTTCGTCGTTGCTTGTATGTTCAGTCCACGATATCCGTAGCATCCTTCTGTAGAGCCACATTTCGGCCGCCTCCAGTTTTTTCCTCATTTTCGATGATATTGTCCAGCATTCACAGCCGTACTGAAGAACTGACATCACGTAGCAGTCTAGCACTCTTTTCTTCGTTTCTATTGAGATCTTCCTGTGTGTTAGTATTTTGCTCATCTTCTGGGACGCGTCCTTTGCCATGCCAATTCGCCTTCGGATCTCCTTGTCGCACTTTCCATCTCCTGTTAGAACACTTCCTAGGTACTTAAATTCTTGGACTTGTAGCAAATACTTACAAAACATCCACCCTTGTCACTTTTATAGATAACAATGTAGAATGTCTCTATTGGATAAGGCTGGGAAAGGAAGGAACAACATATATCGATACAGATAATATAAAGTGGGGTGATCGATTCTATATTATAATCAATACATTAACCCCTGACTTTGTGGGGTGATAATATATATTTTTATACACCTAATTTTGTCTTTCTAAAAAATTTCAAGGTGTCGTTAGCATTCTAAAATTTTGATCTACATCTGAGCGCAACTCTCGTCGAGCTAGACTGCAAAATGCAGACGCTAAGTCGAATCTATCAAACTAACAAATACTTACACAACGTCCACCCTCGTCACTTTTATAGATATAGATAGAACATTGATAGTAAATTAATTGAAATAAAAATTCTAACTTATTTTCTCCAGTTTGTTTCGCAGATGATATCCTCTCATCAGTGGGCTACTTAAATTCAACTATATAACACTTTGATGAGTGGATAATATCTGCGAAAATATGTTGCTAAACAGTAGGTTTCTGTTTGGTTTCGGGTACACCGCTCGCTCCACAGATGGGTTTGAAGCTTCCAGACGAAAATAAACAGAGTCTAAACTCAATACTGATCTCTCTATCAGCGCACGTCACCACTGTCCCAATGACACTGGCAGCCATTGTCTCGGACCCGTTTTATGGACAAAAACCCTTGCCAACGCACCAATCATCGTTGTCGGCTTCGTTCTCACTCTGCATAAAAGGGCAGGTCGAAGAATATTCCTTTCTTTGACCAAACTTGCGAAGGGAGAGAACGCATCTGACGAAACGAACTGTCTGGCGTGGGTTCACGCACGCATTCATCACAACACAGCAGCCCGACAAGCAAAACACCTTGGACGCTTTGACTCTGGTAAGTGTGAAAGTTCGGGGCTGAGTTAATACAAAATGACCTCAGCTTGACACTGGTGTTTGTTTTTTCTGCCGATTTCTGGTGTGTTCAAGATTGTAACGTTGCATATTTCCCTTGCGAGTCAGACTTTGTTAAATGTTGACGTTTTATTCACAAATTTATTCCTTAAAGATGCGAGTTGAAAAGTTGCACTTTCATCATATTTATATGCTATGAGTTTTGGAAAGAAGTAAGTGTCGAAATTGAAACAAAAATGCATTCAGAATTTCTGGAGGGTTGTTTTCCAGGTCTTCGGACAGCTAAAAAGTTGTTCCCCAGATTTCATGAGGGTGATTTTAGCCTAAAAACTAACTACGCTTCTGGTGATCTTTCGACATCGATAAAGACATTGTTATCCATCGAGAAGAAAAAATTAAGATTTCGACGGACGAGATTGATAAGAGTTTGAAAATCGATATCTCAGCAGCCTTTCGCTATCTTGGGAGGAGACTTGCGTTCGTTTCCAAACTCTACATGTGGGTGCCACATTATCTGAGGGAACAGAACAAACTCGATCGTGTTTCTGTGGCGATTTCTTTGGTGCTACAGCACGAGCAGTGTAAGAAAAAAAATTTAAAAAAAGGTTTAAAATGGGAATAGAAAAAAATTATAAGAAAGTTTTTGCCAGTGACTTACATACAATTTTCTACTTACTTGCTTACGCTGTAAATAAATAGGATTTAAAATGCATCTGTTACTCTTTTATATAGAACTACAAATTCCTTGGATCCAATTCAACACCAAATTTATTCAAACAAATTTACATAATGTCTTGCAATAAATTTCCTCAAAGCAAAAAGGTGTAACAGATATTAATTATTATTATTATTATTATTATTATTATTATTATTATTATTATTATTATTTGATAAATGAAAATGAAATGATATATTTTTGTTTGAAACCAGCCAAGTTTGGAGTAAGTTATTTCCCTTACACCGGCTGAATTAATAGTTATATTAATTAATTTACGTTAAATTTTTAACGTAACATTTTAAATTGTCCTTTTGTTAATAAAGAGACAATATTTTAAAATCTCGGTATTAAACTTAGAGATATATAGTAATTTATCATACTTAGAGAAAAAACATTTCATAGATTATTTCTAATTTTATATAATTTGCACAATTAAATACGCAAAATGTAAATAACGTTTAATGATGTAAGCCATATGGTTTAAATACTTTAAAAGACTTTATTTAGGCAAAAAGTCACAGCCATTGAATACAAGTTCTTAAAACTGTAATTTGAATTTGAAGAAATTACATATTAGAACAGTTAATATGTAAATTATAAATGAAGGTTTAAATAAAACGCTTAGTTTTAAATCACTTCAAAACAGTAGCAATTATTCACTACTTAAATTTTACCGGAACAAATCGGAAAACGTAATTTAGTTTGTTACGCGCAGTTTTTTTCTCACAGTTAACATAAAAGGCAGAGGTTAGTAATAACTACCTCTAAATTATAAATTGCTAAATATTGCAATTTAAAAATAAAGATTTCACTTATAGTGAAATATAAAAGAATCTGAAACGTCCATCAACTGGAATCGTTAGAAAATTCTTGTATTAAAAAAGAGGGTTGGATTATCTTATAGATACCAACATTTTCTTCCAAATATCTAAGCTGATAAGTTCACAACTTAGAAAATAAATAACAATTTTACTTATAGTGAAACCGGAGAAAATCTGACACGTCCAAACGATGGAAACGATCAAGAAATTCTCGTATTAAAAGATAGAGGAATTGGATTATCTTATAGATACCAAAATTTTCTTCGAAAAATCTAAGTTACTAAGTTTACAACTTAGAAAATAAATAACGATTTCACTTATAGTGAAACCGGAGAAAAACTGACACGTCCAAACGTTTGAAACGATCAAGAGAATCTAATTAAAATTGGCTATTTTAGCAGACAATAAAATTCTAGCAGACGATAACATTCCCGCCTTTTTTAAACCCAGGTGTTTGCTGCCTTCTTTACCATATAAGTAACAAAGAAATGTCTATTTTCCCAAATAAGGACAATTCCAAATATGGTTATTTTTACAATACCAAACTCGCTCATGTTTTGTTTTTTAAAATAAGGAATTTTTTAGAATAAATCCTTATAATTTTACAAATTTCAACCTAAAAATATTTCACAAGTAAAATATTAAAAAATATTATTATTATTTAGTTGAAATATAAAAAATAATTCTTACAGCAGGGGTCATTCTTGGACGTTGTAACAGGCGATAAAAAATGGATCATTTCAGATAACGTTCAACGCAAATGGAGTTGGAAACAAGCTTGTGATAATGCAAAATTCGTGGCTAAATCGACCTTGCATCTAATGCAGGCGATGCTGTCCGTTTGATGGGATTGCAAAGAGATAATTGACTTTGAACTTCTTCCAGCAGGCAAAACAATAGCTACAAAGAAGTATCACGACCAACTCACCAATCTCAATGGGGCGATTCAAGAAAAACGAACGATTTTGGCAACTCGGGAAAGGTGTTATTTTCCCCTACTACAACGCAAGGCCGCATGTTGCCAAATAAACTTTGCAGATGCTGAAAGAGTTGAAATGGGAAACTCTCCAGCACTTACCATATTCTTCTGACTTGACTCCTTCGGATTTTCATTTGTTTCGGTCTCTATAGAACAATTTAGATGACAACAAAATTTGACTGTACAGTTAATCGAAAACTACCTTCTTCCAACAAAAACAAAAAAATTCTATGAAAATGATATCAACAATCTTGTAGAAAGATCTATTTTACTAATAATTGTGTGTGTGTGTGTGTGTGTGTGTGTGTGTGTGTGTACAAATTTTAATTTCCTATTCAGAAAGAATTTTTTTGTAATGATCTAATATTTGAACATACACTTTTATCAGGCTGTAAATAGATGATAACCTAATGTAGTATTAACGGTCACGTGCGAAATTTTTTTTTTTTTACAGTGATGTCCATCGCATACAAGGCCCAAGAGCCACCACACTAAGCAAGATGATAAAGCACCACCGGAAGCGAAAGTGAAGTAAAGAAACTGGAATCCAAATCTTAAACAGAGTATATATATATATATATATATATATATATATATATATCTCTGTTTAAGATTTGGATCTATATATATATATATATATATATATATATATATATATATATATACTCTGTTTAAGATTTGGATCTATATATATATATAATTTCACCCCAAACAAGCCAAAACTACCACTGATGCGCAGGGAGTTACATAAGAGGTGAGTGATGAGAAAGAGGAACAAGTTACGAGAGGTGTCACAGAATGTGTAGGAGAAGGGTGATAATACAGGTGTGAAGAGGGCTGCATGAGAGTAGAGTGAGAAGGAAGAAGAGCATGATACAAGAGTTGTCAAGGAAAGTATGCGAGTCAAGGAGATAAAAGGTGGCAATTGACATTGCATTTAAATTCCTGGAGATTGTAGCTGTTAGGAGACCAAATATACGGAAGGGAATTCCACAGGCGAGAAGTGCGAGCAAAGAAGCTTCAAGAGTAGAAGTTGTGGTTAAATTTGATCAGTTTCACTGTAAAAGGTGGCACCTAGTCGCTAGTCTAGTAGCTCGACTAAATTCATGCAGAGGTTGCACCAGGGAGTTAAGCTCATCGGAGCAGAAGCAGTGAAAGTATTTGGTGAAGAGACAGAGGAAAGCCACATTACGTCAGTGAGAAAGTGACTGGAGTTGAGCTACCTGGTCGCGATCAGTTATATTGCAGATTCTTCGTTGGGTTTTGTCAAGAACCCAGAGATGAATAGCAGAAGCCCCCGACCATGTGTGACAGCAGTATTCAATGCACAGGTAGATGTTAGATTTATATATATATATATATATATATATATATATATATATATATATATATATTAATCATTTCACCCCGGGCAAGGCGTAAATGCCACTGATGTGCCGGGGGCTACATAACTGAAATAAAATTAATTAGAGGGGGGAGAAGAGGATTACAAACCAATTAGAAAGAAGCAAGAGAAAGATGAAAATGCAGGTGTGGTGACAGTTGCAAGGGGGAGAGAAAGGGAATGATATACGGAGTGGGGGAAGGGCTAGAGTCAAATGGTTAGTAGATGAGTATTGACGTTGCATTTAAATTTCTGGAGGTTGTAGCCGTCAGGAAAGCAAGAATATGGGAGCGCGTTCCACAGGCAAGATGGATTTAAACGAGAAAAACTTTCTGGCCCTATAAAGTTAACCAACATTCCTAGCAGCAGATTTAGCTATTGATTCAGTATAGTCATTACAATTGAGGTTGGCTGATAGAATTAGGCCGAGGCAACGCAGTGTCTTGCTTTCAGGGAAACTACCCTGATCCGTGCTAATGCGTAGTAGGAGCGGTTGTTTATGATGGTTAAAGGATAGCAGCTTCGTTTTATAGCATTAAAATTTACGAGTCATTTCTTATTGGATAGAATCACGCTTGTAGGGAAATTGGTTTCCGATAAACGGCGTATACAGTAGCTTTTTCCAATCAAGTGTTTTAAAAATTGCCTTATGATTAAAAAATGTTGCCTCTGAATCTTCACGAAGATCTTATAAATTGGCGTTATAGAATCACAAGCAATGAACTTTACCAAATAACAAAACCCATATTCCTTGAAAGCTTGCAATAACTGTTGACCTTGTCCGCTATAGTTTATGAATATAGAATACAGCGCAGTACGTAATCTGTTCAATGAAACAACGTTAAAGATTAACACTCACAAGTCAGACACTCTACTGAATCTGACTATATTGCCAATACTCGGGAAAATATGGTGGCCTTTATACACGTCGCATTGAATATTTTGAGCTTTCTGATTGGTTAACCCTTCTATTGGTGAAGTATCAAATGAGTCAGCTCATGGCTGGCTCACTAGTATACAAGGGTATCCAAAAACTCCAACAATAATAACAACTAAAGTGAAATTATGTGTAACTAGAAATTAAAATAATGATTTAATTTTAGGAAATTTGAAAATCCTATATACACACTTTAAAGCAACTAAAAACTGGTGATTCTGTTATGTATTTAAAGATTTTTTATAATATTCAAAAGAAATCTGCAAGATTATTGGTCCTGACTTGGTATTTCGGCTTCAGTTAATTTCCCATCCCCGAAACATAGCTTTTCTGTCACTTTTCTATAAATATTTTCACAGCAAGTGTTCTAATAAACTTTCCTCTTTAATACCTATAATTTATTAATTGAAGCGTACTACTAGATTTACAGTTTGAATGGCTAGATCTAGCCACAAGTTTATTGCGAACAGTGTCTTCTCTCACCTTTCTCGCTTATGAAACTCTTTTCCGGCCTCTTACCTTCCAGTCAACTTTGATCTTCAAAATGTAGTGTCAATCGTTATCCTCTGTCTTCTTAAATCCTGCTTTTTTTATTGTTCTCTCTCTTTAATAATGTTTTTATTTTCTCATATTCTCTCACGCTCAGACACTCTACTGAATCTGACTAGTAGCTTCATTGTCTTGCTTGGGGTGAGATAATTTAAACAATTGCATTTGAAACGGGCTGGCATGGGTTTTTGAAGTACAAATCAAGCAACAAACTTGACGAACTTAAACCCATTCTAGAATGGCATCATTGTCTCAGACTTTCTTGGAAATAAGTGGTTCTTTCAAAAAGCAGAAAACATCACACTTAAACTTCAAGAAAACGAAATGTATGGTAATCAGTAAAAATGAAAACCCCAAAATGCTAACTACAGATGGAGAAATTAAAATAAAACAAGCAAAGAATTTAATTAAATAACTGTTCTGACAAAAGGAGGAAGTTGTGACACTGAGATCCGAAGCACTCACTGGAATGGCCAAGGACGCATTTCAAAAGCTAACCAGAGAGACAAGAAAATCTTATTGGCAACAAAGAAAAGAGTGCTGGACTTTTGTGTGATATCTGTCCTTCTGTATAACAGTGAATGTTAGATGCTCTCCTCAAGGATGAAGGATAAACTTGAGGCAACAGAAATGTGGTTCTATAGAAGGATGCTGAGGATAACATGGACTGAGCACATAAACAACGATAAGGTTATTGGAAAGGGTGCAAACGAGAAAACATCTGCTTAACATCAGGAAGAGATGGCTGTGGTTTCTGGGGCACGTAATGAGGAAGGAAAATCTGGAGAATTTAATACACACAGGACGGATAGAGGACAGGAGAAAGCGTGAGACATATTTGATAGGCTTGAGCAAATGGTTGGCGGGGCGGAGTTTGGGAGATATACCAAGAGAAAAAATACTGAGAGCGACAAGAGACAGAGCCAAGTGGAAGTCCATGATTGCCTACGTCTTGAAGAAGAAGAAATCACTTCTAAAAAAATTAATATCCTCTTGAATGCACAGTATATCAGAAGGCATATACTGTAAAACATATTTTAACGGAATGTAATGACCTTTCTTCTATACGGCAAAGATTTTATAACGTGACTTGTCTCGAGGAACTTTTCAATACAGAGAGTGCTGTAACCTATTTGGAGGAGGTCTGGATGGATGAGTGGCCACTCGTATTTGAGGATGCGAGTCTACCTGGGTGGCTAGCAAATCCCTATTTCGGACGCCTGGTCTGGTACATTTTTGTTTGTTCAACCTCAACAGAGACCATCTATGGTTCATACTGCAACAATGTTGAGCGAGTCTTAGTTACAGTTTTGGGGAGAGAGCGCGTTATCTTATATGACAAAACCTCGGTCACGATGACTTGTGTACTCATGCTAGCATAACCATCGATGGCTCTGCATTTCATTTATAAGGCATGGGTCAACCCTTAATTGGTTTTCAGACTGATAGCATCAAGAAGTTACCTTCCTGACAAATCTCACCCGGACCCCATGGTCAGAAAGTGAGCGTTCTAACCACTCAGTCATCGAGGTTGGTCTCCCCCACAAATTATAGTACTAAGTTCCGGAGGGAAAACCGGAGTGTGATGGAACCAACAACTCAAACAGTTGTTTACAAGTTCTATGTTTAAAATACAACTTGGACAACAAACGCAATAACTGACAAAGTTAATATACAGTTAATCAATCAATCAATCAATCAATCAATCAATCACTGATCTACCGTATTTAATGTCACATAAGGCGCACATTTTATACTAAAATTATCTTTTAAAACTTCCCTGCGTCTTATATGCCATATGTAGGTTTAAAATTCGTGATAGTCGGCTATACTTTAGACTAAATTTCATATTTTATTGTCATTTGAAAGGCAGATTAAAAGTATTATCATTGATAATATTCATTATTTTAATTTCATCACGTTTAATATTAGTACTTTTGTTTCACTAAGATTATATGCAATAAATTCAAATTATATATTTGCAAAATATATTTGTTTCATTGATGTTTTTCTTCTCTTTTTCCTATAATTTTTCGTTGAAGTGTAATCATGGCTTGTTGAACCAAAATCATACCTCATAAATATAGGCTAGGCTGTACCATTTACTCACAATTTTACTAATTACTAATTTTTTCTTTATTTTCCCTGCTGAAATGTCCACACTGCTTTAAGCAAAAGGTTAGGGAATACAATCCCATCGATACTAGAAAGAAATGTAACAGCGCGCTTAAAAAAATATTTTCTTGAAAAATTGTTTTAACAAAATATTTTATTTAATTTCAGCCAGGTGTAATGCTGTTTGGTCAACAATATTAAAAATATAATCGGGTTATTAATATTTGACTGCTTGCATCTTCATTTTTCTGACTTTTCTTTCTTTCAGTTCTCATGATATTATTGTTCAACCGTTAAATAAACAACATGAAGTAGTCTTTCCACCATCTTAAAAATCACTGATTATTTAAAGATTATATAATAGCAATGCTACCGCTGCGATAAAAGGTACCTGAAATTAAAATAATAAAAAAATTACGATCTTATAGTATTAAATTTACATATAAATAACTAGTAAAGATTTTAAACGCTTTTAAAAAATTTATACATGCATAAAACGGTAAATGTAAATATTATCTTTCTCCCTACAAGGAAACATTTGACATTCATTATCCAATCAATCATTACTGTTTCCCGTCGAAATTTATGAAATCTTTCTCTTAAAACGATCATTCAGGAAAACAGGTTTCTCAAGATGAACGTAACAATTGAGAAAAAACGTGAAAATTGTGCATAAAATAGTCAATGACTACTGATAATATTTGTAGACTTCAACATATTCAAGACGAGATTAAAATGACAATGTAATGTGGGATAAAGGAATGGAAAACAATTCAATAAAAAAATATCGCTCTTTCTAGTATCGATGGAGGGTTTCCTTCCTAAACTTTTATTTGAAGTGGTGCGGAATGTTAAAATCTTGATTATGTCATTTACTCTTCGAGTTACATGTGCTATCCATTTTAGTTGTTGCCACTGTTGAAAGTCCTCAAGTGATTCGCTTTCTGTTATATGCTATAGTCAATTGACTTTTATTCGAAGTAGTGTAGAATGTTAACATCTTGATTATGTCATTCATTTCTCTTAGAGTAACACGTGCTATCCATTTTAGTTGTTGCCACTGTTGAAAGTCCTCAAGTGATTCGCTTTCTGTTATATGGTATAGTCAATTGACTTTTATTCGAAGTAGTGTGGAATGTTAACATCTTGATTATGCCATTATTTTCTCTTCGAGTTACATGTGCTATCCATTTTAGTTGTTACCACTGTTGAAAGTCCTCAAGTGATTCGCTTTCTGTTATATGCTATAGTCAATTGACTTTTATTCGAAGTAGTGTGGAATGTTAAAATCTTGATTATGCCATTATTTTCTCTTCGAGTTAAAGGTGCTATCCATTTTAGTTGTTGCCACTGTTGAAAGTCCTCAAGTGATTCGCCTTCTGTTATATTCTATAGTCAATTGACTTTTATTCGAAGTAGTGTAGAATGTTAACATCTTGATTATGTCATTCATTTCTCTTAGAGTTACATGTGCTATCCATTTTAGTTGTTACCACTGTTGAAAGTCCTCAAGTGATTCGCTTTCTGTTATATGCAATAGTCAATTGACTTTTATTCGAAGTAGTGTGGAATGTTAACATCTTGATTATGCCATTATTTTCTCTTCGAGTTACATGTGCTATCCATTTTAGTTGTTACTGCTGTTGATCATCCTCAAATGATGCGGTTTCTGTTATTTGGTTCGGTTCTTTAATTCTATAGCGATGACCTTTGTCAGGATCCTCTGGTTCCACCCACTCAAAGCCTTTTTCACCACTGAAGTTGTTGTTCACAACTGATAGTTTAGATATTTCTGAATGGATTGGGCATAGTGCATGAAATTCATATGAAAGTCTTGATCTGACGAAACCAAACGTGACTAGAGTTTTCAGGTTGATAGTTTTGTTGCAATTTGCGGGGCTACGCGAAAATACTTCTGGCGAACCTCACTTATGAGAGTTACTTAGCGATAATCCTATTCGTCAGGTTTAGAGGCCGTTTCTCTCGTGAAGACTTGTTTCAATACAACTGTTTTCAAGTGGTTTGCGGTCACTTGGAACGTACCTCACGCTACTAGAAATGTTAAACTTGTGTTTTTTAAATCATAAAATCCGCACATTATTAAGCAGCATTTTCTTTATTGAATTATTTTTCTTTACTTTATCCCAGGTTACATTGTCCTAAGGATCATTTTAATCTCATCTTGAATGTGATTGAAGCTACAAACATTATCAATAGTCATTGATTGTTTTATGAATAATTCTCATTTAGTTTTCTCAATTGTTACGTTCCTCATCATTGTTGGTTGAAACGAGAGTTAAAATCGATTTTTTTAAATGGGATGAATGTATAATTTCTCTCTTTTCTGGAACGAAATGCGTTGAGTCTGTCATGAGGATTAATTTATTATTAATGTCGATAACAAGACTATTAAATTTAACAATAAAATGTCCGACATAAAATAGATTTTTAAAGTTGTCTAGTGCCTTTTGTTACATGATACATCAATTTCCTATGCATTTATAATGAAACTTAGTTCCAAATCAATAATAAAAAGTATTCATTGTGACTAAAAACCTAAGGTATATAATTGCAAAAACTCAAAGCCAGCTTATTTAAATTGCCAACCGAAATTAGTTTTTGTTTTATAGATTTCCTAAATTCTATATAGAAAATCCCCTGTCAAACACAATAAAAAAACAAAATTATTTTTTACATAATTTGGAACCATATATTGATTTCAGGGTAGAAATTATTAGCATTTTATGTGTGTGTGTGTGTGTGTGTGTGTGTGTGTGTGTGTGTGTGTGTGTGGTTAACAGCAAAAATACAGGGTGGTCCAAAATTAGGCAGACAGTAGGTGGAATAGGTTTGGGTATCGGTTATATTATTTAAAGGATGTTCATTATTTCCAACAAGATAGGGCCCCTCCACATTATTCAAGAGCAATCCGTTAGTATCTTGATGATCCATTTTCTGATTGACGTGTATGTTCACCTGACTTGATCCCAATGGATTTCTTCTTTTGGGGAGGACAAAGTTTATTGTCGAAAACCAAGAGAGGATAAGGATTTGAAAAATTTCTTAAGATACGCATTTCAAGAATTAATGCAGAAAGAAACTTCAGCATAAATGTTTGTAGAGGCGTGAGGAGTCGACTTCAAAGCAGTGTAAATTGTGATGGACAATAATTTGAGCACTTGTGTTGATAAGATTTAAATGCTTTTTTATTCTTCTTCTTCTTCTATGCGTCCCGTCCCTTTAGGACGTAGGCGATAATGGCTTTCCACGTTTCCCTATCCCTGGTGGCTCTGAGCACACCTTCTCCTGTTACACCATGCAATCCTCACATTTTTGTCACATAATCTGAATTTCTGGATAACACAATTTTTCAGTATGTGTACTTGGTAGTGTGCATATGCAACTATTTTCACAGAGTTAACAAATACTACACTCTGATCCTAGCAGAATTCCCAATCAATAATTTACGTGTATTATGCAAGTCGATTATAAATAGCGAATTGATTTAAGCTTTAAACGCCACATCAGGAAATAATCAAGAAGTCCCTTCTAAAATTTTGGAAACTTCAATAATTAAGTGTCGCATGAAAAATCTTCTACAAGCTCGGAACAACGGTATTACAAAAACAAATATATGTGAGTAGATATTTTAGTGGCCTCTCTTTTTTTGTGTACGTGTTACAAAAACTGTATCTACAGCTAGTTTGTTTTTTCTTCTCTGTTTTTTTCGCGAAAAAATTGGTCGTTTTAGTCTGAAATAAAAAATGGAAGATTTTCAGAAAGTAATAATCCAATTGATGAAAGCTCAGTTTGATTTTTAGCAAAAAGTGACGAACGACAGCAAAAAATCAAAAAGCGGTTGTTTCTACAACAACAACAACAACAGTAACAACTGTTTATGGAACTTCATAGACAGCAGAAAGATGTCCAAGAGCAACCTCTTAAAAAAAGCGAGGAACGTCAAGGTCAAATGGAAGAGTTACTATACAAATCATTAAATGGCAAACAAACATCTCAGAACGATACTGCATTTTCCCAGGGCACTATCTGGAGTACCATGGAAACTTTTGTATATGTACCCGAAGATGAAAAAACCATTGATGCTTTCTACAGGCGGTACGAAGATTTATTCGACGTTGATTGCAAAGAATGGTCAAACTCAAAGAAAGTTCGACTATTACTAAAAAAAAGTTGGGTACCGCAGAACACTGTAGGTTCGTTGACTTTATCCTCCCCAAAAGGACAACGGACTTAAATTTCGAAGAAACAGTTAAGTTACTGTCGGAACTATTTGGGCCTAACACGTCACTCTTCCATAAGTGATGTAAGTGCCTAAATCTATTCAGGGAGGATCTGCAGGACTATCTGACATTTGCGACTACAGTAAATAAACACTGCAATAACTTTAAACTAGCAGATTTATCTGCGGATGACTTCAAATGTCTGATTTTTGCCCAGGGTTTAGTCTCAGCTAGAGACGTTGAAATTAGACACCGAGTGCTGACAAAATTAGAGACTGAGCCAGGTCTAAACCTCCAAAAATTGGCAGAGGACTACCAGAGAGTCGTATCCGTAAAATGTGACTCTAGCAATATCGAGGAGTCGGGAGTCGCTCATATCAAAAGAATTAAGAGCAGACTAAAACACTACTCCTCGGAAAAAGAAAAAAGGAAATTTATGCGACCAAAACATCGTGACAAGAATACTACGAATAGACAAGAAAATTCACCACCAGGTCCGTGTTATATTTGCGGAAACCTACACTGGATAAGGTTTTGCCCGTCCAAAAAGAAGAAAACCTGTCAAAATTGTGGTAAAACTGGCCATGTAACATCCTGCTGCTGGTATGTTAAAAAGTTTAGAAGACCAAAAAATAAAATTAGGCAGACGCAGTCAAGCGATAAAGAAGATGGAAATTTGCGTAAATACGTAATTGTGCAAATATTCAACAAAACGATAAAATTCAAGCTCAACTCTGGGTCTAACTTTACGATTATTAATTTGCATACCTGGAGGCGACTGAAAAAAAACAACTTTATTAAGAACAAAGAAAACAGCACGTTCTGTAACAAACGACAAAATTAATATTTTAGGTAAAGTATTTTTCGCTGTAACATTCAATGGAATAACGAAAAAATTAAAAGCTTATGTTATGAAAAATACAGAAAACTTATTTGGAAGAGATTGGATTGAGAAGTTCAATCTGTGAGACTGTCCGATAAGTATGTTTTGTAGTAAAATAGAAAGTACAACCTCTAACATCGAGGAACTGAAACAGGAACTCAAGAAAAAATTCCTTGATATGTTTTCAGGCGGGTTAGGAAAATGTACCAATGTAAAAGATAACGCGCTGTGTTTAAAAAGAAAAGGAACATTCCGTTTGCGGCGGTGAACCAAATCAATGAAGAGTTAGACAGATTGGAAAATGCAGGTATCCTGTCTAAAATAGATTTCAGTGAATGGGCTGCACCAAGAGTATATGTAAAGAAAAAATCAAACCAAATCAGAGTATGTACTGATTTCTCAACGGGATTAAACGCCGCACTAAAAGACCACCACTATCCTCTCCCTAGCCCCGAAGAGATATTTCATAAATTAAACGGTGGCAATTGTTTTTCTAAAATTGACTTATCGGACTCATATTTACAAATCCAGGTTGAGAACTGTTCCAAACTTCTTCGTATAAATACACATACACATACATTGTATAAATTTAATAGACTGGATTTTGGAGTCAAGGTCGCGCCTGCTATCTTTCAGCAGGTTATGGATACCATGCTGGGCGACTTTGATTTCGCAACTGCCTATCTTGATGATATCTTACTAGTAAATCGGTGAAAGACCATCGGAAACAGGTACTAAGCGTATTTGACAAAATTCAAGAAAACTGCTTCAAAGTCAAGGAGACTAAATGTGATTTTTATTTGACGCAAATAAAATATTTGGGGCATATTATTAACAAAGACGGTCGACAACCGGTTCCAGACAGGGCAACGGCGATCAAAGACATGCCGGTCTCGGATAACGTGCAAGCACTACAAAGCTTCCTAGGCTTAGTAAATTTTTACTAGGTGTTCATTAAAAACATGCACAACTTGCGAGCTCCCTTAAACGAACTACTAAAGGAAGACAAAACCTGGGAATGGACACCGAAATGCCAATCTGCATTCGAAAAAATAAAGAACACACTCACTTCAGTTCTTTCTCTCACTCACTACGACCCAAAGTTGGACATCATAGTAGCAAGCGATGCCAGCTCTTATGTCGTCAACGCCTGCATTTTACACAAACTTCTGGATGAAACGAGGAAACCCATCGTGTATGCATCTCGAACTTTGCTGCCTGCGGAAAAGCAATATTTGCAGATCGAAAAGAAAGCGTTAAGCATAATCTTCGCCGTTACCAAGTTTCACAGATATCTACACGGCAGATATTTTACGTTACAGACTGACCGCAAGCCACTGCTGACTATATACGAATCTAAGAAGGGATTACCGGTGTACACCGCGAACAGACTTATACGGTGGTGTACAATTTTGCTGAAATATAATTTTAAGATTGAGTACCTGTCCTCCAAGAACATCTGCCACGCTGACGGTTGGTCTAGACTCATTCCAAAAAACAAAGAAATATTCGAAGAATCGATAATAGCGACCTTAAGAACGAACCGCAAGATAAATAACATGGTTGCGAACAGCGTGAGAGAGCTTCCATTAACACTATCAGACATCAAAATAGAGGCTATAAAAGACGAGTTTATCCGTACTACCAAGAACAAATTTTACAATAAAGACTCGAGTGTGCCTGAGATTTTTCGCTATGTGACGATGCATTGTTGTATAGTGAAAGACTGGTGATACCTAAAAATTTGCAAAAGAAACTCCTGCGGGACTTTCATATGGGACATCCGAAAAAAACGTACAAAAAGCCTCATGAGTTGTTACGTCTACTGGCCAAACATAGACAGAGATATAAAGCTCCACCAGCTATGTGCAAACCGTGGCCGAAGACTGACCAGCCGTGGCAGAGGATTCACGTCAATTCTGCGGGTCCATTGGAAGACCATTACTACCACATAGTCGTCGACAGCCACAGTAAATGGCCGGAAGTTCTTAGATCCAGAAGATCTACCACAGGATGCACGATAGCTTTCCTTCATCAACTGTTCGCGCGTTTTGGCGTAGTGGATTGTGTGGTGGCGAATAATGGAACGCAGTTCACGTCTGGTGAATTTAAACAGTTCTGTGAAACGTTCCAGATGAAACACATTACGACCCCGCCATATCACCCTAGGTCCAGCGGACAGGCGGAGCGATTCGTGGACACCTTAAAACGAGCACTTAAAAAAGCGCAGGGCACACCGACTGATAAGGCGCTGCAACCGTTTCTGCAGGTGTATAGAATTACACCGAACCCCAATACGCCAACGTGACTTTCACCTGCAGAAACGATGTTCGCAAGAAGGATAAGATCAGTATTTGATGAGCTCATTTCAAAGCAGACAAAATTTAAGAAAACGGTTACCCTCTCCAGAAAATATTACTCCTGTGGTGAGAAAGTATTTTTCAAAGTCTATAAGAACAACATGGCCTTTTGGGAAGTAGACACAGTAAAGCAAAGAGTTGGAGATCTCGTATATATAATTCAAGGCCCCAAGAATACATACAAGCGACATCAGAAACAATTGAGGAAATGTCGGGCAACCGACATTAATGAATCACCACCGACCAATGAAGAGCAGATATACGCCATCTTCGAGAGTTTCGATCTCGAGGCAACCCAAAGCTTCACCCGACATAAGGAGATCTGGAAGAAAAAGAAAATTTAAGGATCCTTTGATCCTCGATCCAAAACGAAAGAAATATTAAACAGCTTTTCGGGGAAAAGCTCTTGAAGGGGGTGTTATGGGGCGTTACCCATTTAACTATGGACTCTTCCTACCAGTATATTAACTGAGAGTTAATCACTCTCGTGGTTTCAGTTCATCTCAGCACAGTCTGTCTGTCTGTCAATCACTAGTAAGCCAAGCTTATACTTACTCTTTTCTCTTGTATCTATTTTGGACTTAATATATGTGTTAACCATACCACCGTGTTTCGAGTTATCATTTCGTGTTTCCATCGTCAGAAAGAAACAAAAAAGAACTTCTTGCTCCTTCCGGGGCTACCAAACCTAGGAAATACACCGGATAGTAAACAAAAGAAAATATCCAAGACGTCACAAAATGCTTTGACCCCTAGAGAGCACTCGCCATCTGTTCAACAGGACTTGAATGCAAATATCAGATGGATCTGCCTCAAAACTTCGAGGGTGGTTTCCTGCACCCGTTGTTTCTTCACAGCAAAAACTGGTCTTTCAAGCTTTCTCAGAATACATAGACAGTACCAACTACAGACTAACTATAATGTGATCATATTCTTTCAACGTCGACGATTACTGTGAGTTATCAAAAATCGATGATAACATAGCACGATTTGGCATTCATCTTATTATTATTTTCAAACATTTCAGAAAATATCTTAGAAAAAATAGATCATAAGATCCATGGAAAGCCTTATTTTTGAGTCGATAAATCCTGTTGGCTTTGCTGGCAATAAAACATTCTACAAGAAAAACTACTTATTTTGAACTAAGCTAAAATTTGTCATATTAAAAGGCACGAAGCAGAAACATGCCCGCGGTACAACACAATAACCGCAGCGGAAGACATTTTTTTCTAAGTTCTCCAGCGTTGAAAGAGCTAAAAGCACTCAGTATATAAAATACAGAAATAAATGTATATAAACACTAAATAAAGAAGTAGAACTTCTCTGAAAAGTAAAAGCTTAAGTTCTAGATATGCATCTGTCTAGCCCATTATTCAAATGGATGTTATTTGGAATAAGACAAATGGAAATATGACTTACATCGGCTTAATCATTAGGCCGACGATAGGTTATTAGACGTTATTAAGAAAGCGAAATATTTTTAATATACTCATAACAAACGTATCTTATTTGCATTCTAAATGCACTAGAAATGTACAAGGGATGTGAAGGTGGTGCAGCGGTTAATAACATATGAAATCAGCCATCCGTGTTTAAATTGCGAACAAGTTTGTGCGTTCACTATCGAACTAATGCCCTTCAAAAAGGTATGAGCACATCGCTTCTCCTAATTATGGGTTAAATAGCAAGTTGGACTTGGCGCTATTGCCTGGGCTGGGTACGCATATATCTACTTCTTCTCCTTTCATCTATGGTTTGAATTGAAAGGGTGACTGGAATCTTTCGTCAGTCTGAGAGAAGGTTAACATTGATTTCAAAACCACGGAGAAGGCAACGGGAAACCACCTTTCCGACATGAAATCATTTTCATTCACAGATAATAAAGAAAAAGAATCTATTGAGAATCATAACCGCAAATGCCAGTGCTGAACTTAACTAAAAAGCTATATAAGTTACAGCTTAGGGTCACACACCAATGAAAGTCACATACGATTGGAGTTAGACACAGCATTGGGGGGGGGGGATCATTTTTTTATATATTTTACTTGTCAGTAGTTCTTTTTCTCAAACACTAAATCATCAAAAATTATATATAAGTAATAAGCATATGTAATTATTTCTTGTATGTTACCAAATTTCTGGTTGGTTTTTGTTTAGCAGCATATCAACCTCCGTATTATTTAATACCGAAATAAAACTATTTTGTACGTAATTTTGTTTTTGAGATTAAAATAGTTCTTAGTCATACAATTATGGCTAATTAACCCCTAGATAGGGAGAAGCGGTCGATCATACTTTTTTCATCAGTATTTGCGTGTAAGTTAATATAACAAACCCAAATGGAAATATTTGTAGAAAAAACAGATGGAAACTACGTCACGTCGGTGAGAAAGTGACTGAAGTTGACATCGATTACATTACAGATCCTTCTTTGGGATTATACGTTTTATTTTACCCCCAAGCAAGGCGATATTGTCACTAAGACGCAAGAGGTTACCGACAGTGAAAAGGAAAGAGAAGGCTTTAGTAAGAAGAAAAAAAAACAAAAGAAAAAAATTAAGGAAAGCGGAAGATGGTAATTGACGCTGCATTTGAATTTTTGTTGGTCTGGGCTGTCATTGAACCAAGAAATCGCAAGAGAATTTCACCGTTAAGAAGTTTCTATTTTGTTTTTTTTTAACCTTTCTTAAGTAGCCAGACAATTCGCCGAAAGGCAATTCACCGGCGGACTGTTCGCCGACAAACAATTCACAAACTGGACAGTTGGTCGACGTTTTAAGCCTTTTCATTTTCATGCTCTCGTCCAGTTAATTTTTTTTTTAGAACATTCTTTTTAAGTCTTTCAGTCGCCATCATGGAGTTTGTCAAGACAGAATGAGGAAGCAGAAAGCTTTTATTTTAAGAAATACGCCTATATTGTTAACAAAACTAGAGAATCTAAAAGTAACTGGAGGTGCGGACAACGAAAACTGTGCAACATAGGACTGAAAACAACTGATAATGTACTTAGTAGAACAACGCCTTCGGAACACTCGCATCCACCAACATCTGGACAGTTCGCCGACACTTTCTAAAAAAAAATGGATAAGAGTTTGAATTCGGAAAGAATTAAAGATCCGACCAATTTTCTGTCTGTGAATTTTTCTTTCGGCAAACTGTCCGTCGGTGAATTGTCCTTCGTCGAACTGTCCACACACGCTTCCTTGAGAGCTATGATTAGCTTTATACATATAACTGAAATAAAAACATCAATATTAATAGTTATACTATTGTTGCGGAAAATATCCTTTGTTAGATTGAAGTGTAGAGCGCGGGTTAATGTTTCTTTTGTTCGGCCTCGTGTCGGACTTAACCGAACTCCCCACAGCCTACAGGATTTATGTTGAATTGTATTCACCAGAAGGGTTTTCATTAGAAGGTTGGTTGTCGGCAGTTGGAAGGTGTGGATTAGTGCAAAAGAGTGGAATAATTAAATATCCACTTTGAATGTAAAATAGAAATGTATTAAAAGAAGGAATAACAAGAGTTGTAGAAACTAATGTTCAATTATAAAGCTTAATAAGAAGTTATGAGTAGAGTTCGTATTCAATGATGAGGTTGAGAAATTAAGAGTTCGTACAAAATGTTTGTAACAGTAATTGTTGAGATGGATAAAGAAAAAGAGAGAGAGGACAATATTCCGGGTCACTTGAAGTTGAGAGTTACATCTTAGATGTGTATCAGCAAACCGTCTCTTCTGAAATGACCACTGTGACCAGTTAGAGACCATCCTTAAATATTCAATCCAGTTACGTGGGGGTGGCTCACAAAGATTTTTTCTTTAGCTGTAGAAAAACCGTTTCTCTGACGTATTTTGAATTTTGCGATTTGATGACCAATCAGGATCCAGAGTTCCGCTACACGTCCGTAAAAGGAATTCGATATTTATTTATTTTTGGTTTACCTCCGGAACTTCTGCGTGGAGCCCAAATGCGAAAAGATCACTTTTGGTCATTTACTTTCTGGATCTCTGAGAACAAACATCCTGTCCCTTGCTTGCTCGGTATCACCACATACCTTTCGCCCCAATAAACGGAGTTGTTATTGGTATCTGTTGTCGCTTTTTCTAATAATAGTTTTCGTTTTGGTTTGCTGTTTTCTTTTTATTTCTTTGTTTTTTTTTTTTGTTTTTTTTTTGTTTTATGGGTTGAAATGTATTTCCATAATTTTTGTCAATTTTTTTAAAGCGATTTTTTTTAAATCTACAAGAGTAGGTATGTTTTGTTTTTCCGTATGTCAAACGTCACATTTTTAAGTAACGTAAGGATACAGAGAAAACTGAAATATTTTTCAAGACGAAAATAAAATTAGGGATTATTTTTTTTTTACTGTTTTTAAATATTTGAAGTTGTCAAGCAGCTTGTTTCGTTGAAAATGTTTGTAGTTTCGATGTTGAATTTTTTTTTTGTTTTCTTTTTTGTTTTTTGAAATTCCGTTGTTTTTAGAGGCTGATAATTTATCGGCGTCAAATTTGAAATTGGAATTATTCAAAATTTTTGGCACTCTTGAAATTTGGTGAAATCAGGAAATAAATGTGTAATTTTCAATGAGAGGCGTCAAACAAGTTGATAAGGTTAGTTTCATATAAATTTAAACAATTGTATTCAATAAAAGGGTATATTTTTGGTACTTATCATTGGAGGCGTGAATACGTTGAAATTTTTCAATTTGTCGTTACAGGTTGATATTTTATCAACGTATAATTGGACAATGGTTAATTCACACGTGTTTGACTCTGCTTTCTTTTTCTTTTCTTTCTTTCTTTTCCTGTAGAAGGTTGAGTTGCCATTTTTTTTTTGTTCTGATGCTTGAGTTTTTCTGTTTTGTTTTGTTTTGGTTTTTTTTGTTTGTTTTTTTCGTGGTAAATATTTTTCTTTCTGGTTTTGGTCATTGGGGGTCGCTAGTGTAGGCAGTAGGAATTTTTACACTGCATTTTTCTTGCTGGGTTTGGACGTCGGTGTTTACCAGTGAAGAATTCATCCTTCCATTTAGGTATTCTTTTTCCGCATCGTGGTTTGCCATGAAGAAGATGGGTGCCTTTTCCTTGGACTTTCGGGGGTCGCCAGTGAAGAATTCAACCTTCCACTTAGGCGTTCCTTTATCCACGTCGGTCCGGGTCGCCAGTGAAAAGTGGGATGCGTCAGTAAGGATGTAGGTTGCGTGTTGCGTGTTCTTTCCAAACGTCGAGGGTCACCACTGAAGTGTCGAGAGCTGGTTAATGTTTCTTTTGTTCGACCTCGTGTCGGACTTAACCAAACTCCCCACAGCTTACAGGATTTATGTTGAGTTGTATTCATCAGAAAGGTTTTCATTAGAAGGTTGGTTGTCGGCAGTTGGAAGGTGTGGATTAGTGTAGAAGAGTGGAATAATTAAATATCCACTTTGAATGTAAAATAGAAATTTATTAAAAGAAGGAAAAACAAGAGTTGTAGAAACTAATGTTCAATTATAAACCTTACTAAGAAGTTATGAGTAGAGTTCGTATTCAATGATGAGGTTGAGAAATTAAGAGTTCGTACAAAATGTTTGTAGCAGTAATTGTTGAGATAGATAAGGAAAAAGAGAGAGAGGGGACAATGTCCGGGTCACTTGAAGTTGAGAGTTACATCTTAGATGTGTGTCAGCAAACCACCTCCTCTGAAATGACTACTGTGACCGGTTAGAGACCATCCTTAAATATTCAATCCAGTTACGTGGGGTAGCTTACAAAATTATTTTTTCTTTAGCTGTAGAAAAACCGTTTCTCTGACGTATTTTGAATTTTGCGATTTGATGACCAATGAGGATCTAGAGTTCCGCTACACGTCCGTAAAAGGAATTCGATATTTATTTATTTATTTTTGGTTTACCTCCGGAACTTCTGCGTGGAGCTCAAATGCGAAAAGATCACTTTTGGTCATTTACTTTCTGGATCTCCGAAGGCAAACATCCGGTCTCTTGCTTGCTCGGTATCACCACAAGATGAAAACTTTAATGGTAACACCTTAAACTACTTTCAAAAATAACAAATGGTCATCATGCCTGAAGGTTACAAATGATGTTACAGTCAGGCGCATTCTAGAATTCTAATAGTCATAGAAAGCAGGGTTAAAATCTGTAAATAAAATCAAACAATTCTTTGTGTGTAAAACAGAAAATAATTTCATAACAAGCAGATAACGACAAAGAAATGAACAAATATGTTTGGTGTGTAAAACTTCTGTTCATTAAAAGATATATTTTCATTTTTTTTTTTTTTTCTAAACGAGGAAATATGTCCAGGTTGTGGAAGGTGCATTTCGGGAGACGTCCACGTGAACACTTCTTACAGTGACATACATAACGTATAATAAAAAAAAATCTGTCGCAGTAACAAATAAAAAATCAATTACTTCTTTTTTCTGTGTAGGTAGGTGTTTAATTTCGGTCTCTTTCATTTTTATGCCTTGTTCGGGATATCTTTTGACTTAGGTGTTACGCCGTCTGGTAAGTTGCTCACACCAACATCGCTGAATTTTATTTTATATATATATATATATATATATATATATATATATAGAGAGAGAGAGAGAGAGAGAGAGAGAGAGAGTTTATAAAGGAAAACTCAACATGTCATACTAGTTATAAACTATAGTTCATTTCAATGAGCTTAAACAGCTCATCTCATCAGACCCTTTTACAATATTCCTCCACCTGGCATAAAATTTCTGCCGGAATGAGCTTTTTCTTAAAATGAAAAGGGAACATAATAAAAATAATAATAATAAACATAAAATTACAAAGAAATAAATAAATGGCAATATTTGTGAGGGGAAGGAGGAAAGAAAGAAATGAAGGAACGGGAGGGGAGGGGAGAAAGAGATATAGTCCAGTTCCAAATATGGGTAGTATCTGTTTGAAGTTATTTGCCTGTCTTAACATCCTAGGCATATGTGAAACAAGATGGCCTAATAACGGAGATTTCAGTAGCGACACACACAAGATAATATATGCAGGAGGTAAGAAAAACGAAAAAGGGGTCGGTTTAATACTAAACAAACAAGTGAAGAAATGTGTACTTGGATACTGGCAACTGACAGTGCCAAGGCTCAGTGCAAAAGCCAAGAAATTAGGACTTAAATGCCAATGTAGGTAAAGATAGAGAAGGGGACACGAACGGCAACTTCGGACTAGGAGAACGCAACGAACAAGGAGATAAATGGATTCAATGGTGCTCAGCCAATGACCAGGTTATTACTAACACCTGGTTCCAAGAACACCCACGACGTTTATGGACATGGAGAAGCCC
Organism: Ascarosepion bandense; assembly: GCA_037127315.1. NCBI lineage: Eukaryota > Metazoa > Mollusca > Cephalopoda > Sepiida > Sepiidae > Ascarosepion > Ascarosepion bandense. The sequence goes on along the minus strand of JBBBDQ010028489.1, from coordinate 619,149 downwards.
GGGAGGCGACACGAAGAACCAAATAGACTACATAACTATAAAAAAGAGATTCAGGAACGCAGTGGTCCAATGCAAAGCTTATCCAGGTGCCGACTGCGGAAGTGACCACGTCCCAGTCATCTGCAAACTAAAAGTGAAACTCCGAAGACTGAAGAAGCCCAGCACATCACCAAGGCTGCAATACGACACGCTAGAGGACGTTCTCACCCTGCAGAAAGAATACAATAACAGCGTGAAAAAGAAATATGAAGAACAAATTGGAAAATGGCACTCAAAATGGGATTCACTAAAAGAAGTGACGGTGAACTCAGCGAACAACTTAGCCTCAAAGGAAATCAGACGCAGAAGAAAAAACGAGTGGATGACCGAAGAGATCCTCCACATGATGCAAAGGAGACAAAAAATAACGCCAAGACACGAAGCAGGATACAAAAACTTCACAGGGAGATAAGGAACAAATGCAGACAAGCCAAAAAGGAATGGCTCAACAACAAATGCGCAGAAGTAGAGAGACTGAGCAGGACCAACAAAAAAGAGATGCATAAAGAGATAAGAGAACTGACAGGACAAAAAGCTGCTCCTCAACAGGATGCATAAAATCCAAAGAAGGAACAATCATATTAGAGAAAGAGGAAATACTCCAGCGATGAGAAGAATATATAAAGGATCTTTTTGTGACAAGAGAGAACAACCGAGAATACACAAGGAGATGGATGGACCGGAAATACTAAAATCCGAAGTGGAAGCTGCAATGGCCAAAATGAACAGAAATAAAGCACCTGGCCCAGACGGCATAGTGATAGAGCTGCTGACAGCCTTAGAAGAATATGGCATAGAAAAGATTACCGACATAATAAACGAAATTTATAGCAGCGGAATAATACCAGACGACCTATGCAAGTCGATATTTATAGCGCTGCCGAAGAAACCTGGTGCAAACGAGTGCGAACTACACAGAACTATCAGCTTAATGAGTCACATAACAAAACTGATCTTCAAAATCCTGATGAATAGAGCGAGAAGCAGAATCAGGCCAGAGATAGGGCAGGAACAGTGCGGGTTCGTCAAAGACACTGGAACAAGGAACGCCATATTCATGATTAGGATGCTCACTGATAGGGCATTACAAATGAAGAAAGACTTGTACCTATGCTTCATTGACTACGCGAAAGCATTCCACAAAATACGACACAAAGAATTGATGGAGATGCTAGGCAGCCTCGACATTTTCGGGAAAGACATAAGAATAATCAAAAATCTCTACTGGCAGCAAACGGCCTGCATACGGACAGGTAACGACCTCAGTAGATACACAAAGATAGAAAAAGGCGTAAGACAAGAATGTGTCTTTTCACCGGATTTGTTCAACCTATACAGCGAGAATATTTTGAGGACCCTAGATGACACGTCAGGATTTGTTATTGGAGGCCACAACCTGAACAACATAAGGTATGCGGACGATACAGTGCTGATTGCGGCCACGGAAAGGAAACTACAAGACCTCATACAGAAAGTAGCAGTGGAGAGTGACAAAAAGGGACTACAAATAAACTTTAAGAAAACTGAGTGCATGGTCATCAGCAAAAGATACAACCCAAAATGTCAAATACAGGTGGGAGATATCAGAATCAAGCAAGTACAAAAATTTAAGTACCTAGGAAGTGTTCTAACAGGAGATGGAAAGTGCGACACGGATATCCGAAGGCGAATTGGCATGGCAAAGGACGCGTTCCAGAAGATGAGCAAAATACTAACACACAGAAAAATCTCAATAGAAACAAAGAAAAGAGTGCTGGACTCTGTCAGTTCTTTAATACAGCAGTGAATGCTAGACAATATCATCGAAAATGAGGACAAAACTGGAAGCGGCCGAAATGTGGTTCTACAGAAGGATGCCACGGATATCGTGGACTGAGCATGCAAGCAACAATGAGATGTTGGAAAGAATGGCAACAAAAAGGAAATTGATACTGAGCATCAGGAAGAGATAACTGAAGTTCCTAGGACACGCAATGAGGAAGGAGAGCCTGGAGAACCTGATACTGACTGGTCAGATAGAAGGAAAGAGAGACAGAGGAAGGCAGCGGATAACATATTTTCAGGGTCTGATCAGGTCGATGACGGAACAGGGGTTGCCAGGAGCAAACATACTAAGAGCCACAAGGGATAGGGAGACATGGAGAACCATGATCGCCTACGTCCTGAAGGGACAGGGCACGAAGAAGAAGAAGAAGAAGAAGAAGAAGAAGAAGATGGTATGACCTCTGAAAAAAAAACAATTCCCCTGACTTTAGGCGTATCTTTAACCCCATCAGGTCAACCCACTTACTTATATTAACTTAAATCCACATCTACCTATGTATATATTGAAATTTAATTTTTAGGTATGTTATATTTATGATTTAAAGTGCTATATCAGACATAGAGAGTATGTAAATATAAAAGTGGACAGTGGAGGTAACAGTTTCATGTTAAATTGCGCTTTGTGTTTTTGTTCGATGTTTTATTCTACAGTTACACTTGTGTTTTATTTGTTCAGATGGTTTGTTGAATGTTTTCCTGTTGTACTTTTTTATTATTTGCGTCGTGTACTTGGTTCAACTGTAGCCGATTTTTACTATGTTTTTGTTAAACATTTTTTGGGTAGTACTTGATGCGGGGTAGGGTTTGTGTATGAGTTTAATGAATATTTTTCCTACTTCGTTTTTACGTTTTTGCTGTACGGTGGGTTGAACCATATGATGTTTCTCCTCAGTTTGGCTTTTTTCTGATTTGTGATGTGTATGAGAGTGTTGCCCTGAATCCACTCTTTTAGAGCTGTTTCATAGTCTTAGTTAGCTGAATATTTTTCACTGGAAGAATTGTTGGAAAACCCGTGGTTAATTGATTGTTGGATCTACTTGATTATAGATGGCGGGAAGATAATGTTGAGTAAATAATACACTCAAAGTGACAACTAAACTAGTCTAGAGACAATAAGAAAAAATTTAAAGACTTCTATAGCCGTTGGAATCATTATTCAGAGTATTTTTTACAGACGTCACAGCAAATGCCTAAACAATACTTTATATTATTGTTATATAACACCTCATTCTCTGGATCTCGACGAACAACGGTCACCTTGAAATATAACGAGGAACAGAACACGTATATATAAAAATATAAACTTCTATTTTTATTCTTTGTTGGTGACGGTTAAGGAGGAGTAGGTGGAGGGAGATTGCGCACACGCAGGAGCTGACAGGGAATCCTTAACCTGCAAGAGTTCTCTGGTGTGTGTGTGTGTGTGTGTGTGTGTGTGTGTGTGTGTGTGTGTGTCTCTCTCTCTCTCTCTCTCTCTCTCTCTCTCTGTGTGTGTGTGTGTGTGTGTGTGTGTGTGTGTGTTCTGGCTTCGCTCTTCTGTCTCTTCAGCTAGAAATCACAGGCTTATATAACCTCAAAATTCCTACGCAGTTTTGCTTTTTCAGGTTGTCGCTTAATTGCTGTCATCTATGGCCAGATACATCCGTCAATCATTTTCGCCGGCTACCTTCTTTTAAGCCTTTGTTGTCGCCTGTGTTTTCTGCCTTTGATGTCAATCATATCTTTGTCGGCTATTGACTTTCAAGCCTTTGTTTGTTGCCTGTGTTTTCTGCTTTTGATGTCAGTAATATCTTTATCGGTGATTGCCTGGGTTTCTATCTTTTGAGGTTGTGCTCCGTCGCCAGTATCCACGACCGGAATATATTTTTGTCAATCATATTTTTGCCGAGTCAGTGTAATGTATTATATTATAACCGATGAAAAACCAATTATACCAGAAAATGTGTGAATATACAGTGGTTTATCTTCGGATTTTCTATATGGTTTATCTATACTTTTTCTTAGGTTGAAGGTGAAATCTAGAAAATCTACTTCGATTATATTAGTTTTTATGTCTATGTCGAATTCCATATATTTGAAAATTTTTATGATTGCGTTTCTAGTTTTGCCTGCGTTTGTGATAGTTTCTTAAGATCATGAGAGCCTTGTCCCTGTAGAGTTCCGTATCATTTCTATCGATTATTTTACTTACTTCGACGGTCTTGAAAATGTGGACATGAAACACATTTTTACTACACTACTTAAAAATCTGTAACTGAAAGCAAACAAGAATAAATGAAAATAAATAAATAAAATAAAATAAAATAAACAAAAACAAGTAAAATAAATTAATCCAAACAAATACATAAGTACTTAAACTAAGTAAATAATAAACATATTTATAAAAAAACACGTCCATCAAAATAAACGTTAGGATAATACAATACATTACCCACAATACAATAGACTACTCAAAAAGTATCAGTGACATTATATATATATAATTTTATATATATATTAACACCTTGAATAAGTTCTCGCTGATATTTCATGAAAAGTAATGTTTTATTTACAAAAATTAGTAAGAAACCTGTCACTGAAAGTATTGTCCATCACTAGCCACTACTTTTTCCCATCATTCTGGCAGCATTTGAAATCAACGTCGGAAAAGTGACACGCCTTTTGAGGCTAACCATGAGTCGATCCATTTTTTGGCAGCTTCATAAGAATAAAACTTCTGCTCAGCCAGGCCATGTGCCATCGATCGGAACTAGTGACGGAGCAATGTCTGGTAAATACGGTGGGTGGGCTATGACTTCCCAATTAAAATATTCCAAGTAAATTTTCACCCGTTTTTCAACGTGTAGCCTAGCGTTGTCATGTTACAAAATCACTTTCTCGTCTTTGCTCGTATAGAGGCCTTTTTCTCTTCAATGCTCGGCTCAAACGCATCAACTGTAGTCGATAGCAATCTCTCGTGATGGTTTCGCTCGGTTTGTGTAGCTCACAATAAACTCCACCCAGCTGATCCCACCAAATGCATAGCAGAAACTTCAAAGCATTGATATTCGGCTTTGCTGCCGATGTTGATCCTTGGCCGTGTTTACCATATGATCGTTTACGCTTAGGGCCATTGTAGTGTATCCACTTTTCATCGCTAAGCGCGATACGATGCAAAAAATAAAACATTTTTCTTTTCTGCCGTTGAAGCAGATGTACACACGTGCCAAGACGCCGTTCGACGTCTCTCTGCTTCACCTCGTAGGGCACCCAATGTACTTGCTTTCGAATCATTCCTAATACTTTCAAACATGTCGAAACTGTTTGGTGGTCGACTCCTAATGGTTCTGCAAGTTCAGCTTGCGCCTGACATGGGTCTTCATGAATAATGCCTCCAATTCCTCATTTTAAAACTTGTTGGTGCGCCAGTGTGTTCTTTATTTTCAACATCAAAGTTATTATTTTTAAGCACCTAGATCAATCTCTGCATGTTGTTTCTGACGGAGCATGGTCTTCGTACGTCTCAACAAGAATTCTGTATGCTTCAGCTGCAGATTTCTTTTGAATAAAGTAATGCAGTAAAATTCCCCGCAAATACACTTATTTTGGCACAAAATCTGACATGTTTAACAGTATGAAAATCAAAATTGTTTACACTTCGGCAAAATGACATACAATGAATTTCAAGCTTATAGTACTTCCTTATAGATGAATTACTATATGAAACTGCACTCACGTAATTCTGGGAACTCCATCTGTTACAAAACAGCGAGAACTTATTCGAGGTCCTAATATATATATATATATATATATACTTTCTTTTCTTGATATTCAGTATGTGTGTGTGTGTGTGTGTGTGTGTGTGTGTGTGTGTGTGTGTGTGTGTGTGTGTGTGTGTAAACATTCTTTCCTGATATTGAGTATATTTTAACCGGTATATATATATATATATATATATATATATATATATATATAATTGGTTCTGTAATTTGAATATAAATTGCATAGAGCCCTCCACCTTGATCAGTTTTAATATTAATGTAATTAATATTAACTAGGATCGGGGTTTTGGGATGTACCGACCTGCTTATTCTTTTGGATTAAAGTTATAAAAGTATATATATATATATATATATATATATATATATATAAACGTTACCATATGTCGGCAATACCACGTGTTAGATGAGACGTCATCCTAATAATATGAGAGGCATTACTTTGAGAGCGACTCGTTTGTCTGTATGTCTGTCAATTTTCAAGAACTATGTCAAAAGCTAGGTTTTCTAACATACAGAGTTGATACATAAGATACACAAAGTTGACGTCAAAAAAATAAATAGAGGACTGCAAGCATTCCCGAGGTTAGTAAAAGAAAGAAAGTTGAAAAGACGAACTATTAACTGTAAGAAGGCAGAGTTCATGTTTGCCAACAAAAGTGGCAGCTCATAGTGTGAGTTATAAATGGGAGAACACAGAATCGAGCAGGTACAGAAATTTAAGTGATGTGAATGATGCGGTTACAGACATCAGGAAGTGTGAAACGAAAATCTGAAATGTAATCGCGAAAAATTACTTCTTCGTCTTCTGTCTTCTTAGTTCCTCTTCTTTTATTGCTCTTTATCAATAATGATGTTTTTTTATATTTTGTAACACTCAGTAATCCCTTGCGTCTTAGTGACTCTATTGCCTTGCTTAGTTTGAAACAACCAAAAAATATTACAGAAAATAAGCAATTAAAATATAATCTGAGTTAGATGCTGGACAATTTCCAGACAAAAGCTGAATCTGGAAGCGACAACGATGTGATTCTATAGAAGGATGCCGAGAATACAATGAACGGGGTATTTGAGCATTTTTAAAAAAATGGGGTCTAAAAGGCAATGTACTGACTATTACAAAAGATCAAATTTCTGGTACACAATGAGTAAAGAGGACTTGTGCAATTTAACATTCACATGACACACCAAATAGAAGAGGGACGGTGAGAAACAATAAATACTATAATTAACACTTTGAGATTAATTTGACATCAGAACATGAACTGGGTGGGATGATCAGGAGACAAACATTGCTTGGAAATACAAAAGGCAGGAAGTTGCGGAGAGACATGATCGCTATAGGTCTTGAAGAGACAAGCCACAAAAAAGAAAAGAATGATCAAGTTTGCTTTTATATATTGTTCACCCAATACAAAGCCTAAGTGCCAGTCCATGTAAAGGGTTTTTATTATGTGTTGTGGAGTAGTTTTCGTACTGAAAGTTATAATCGTGCTATGTCGGATGCTAATCGACTTAACGAACCCAAATTGTTAGAAACTTGATAATCTTCCACTGAAAGGCTGACTCCTTAATACTTGGCTAACTGCCGACTAATATCAACTGCCTAGTAGTTCTAGTGAACTTCAATAGAACTCTAAAGAACTCTTTAGAACTTCTAGAACTCCTATGAATTTTCCAAGAATTTGTCGAGTTAACTTCCTGTTAACTCTTATTAATATAGGAGGGAGAGTCCATTATCTGAGGAATAGGTGTGTTTCACCATAAAATTATGGAGATGTTGCGAAGGCATATATGGAGAGAGCGAGGATTGTATATTATGAGAATATGTAGAATATATGACGGCTCACCCTATACTTGAAGAGGTTAATAGTGTAGTGATGAGGGTATCATAGCGTTGGTTTCCGTTCGAAACTACGCTTTTGGGAAATAATTTTCTCCTTACCAATAGATGAGGATGTATCGGTTACCTGTAAGTGGCATGGTAGGTCCCAGCTATGATGATCTGGACTGGTAGAAGCAGAAAATGTAGTTCGTCCGAATACCTGCCATGAAAACAGCATTAAGATTAGCGGGAGACTAGTAGTTTCGTCTGTATGAAAGGCGTTGAAATGTGGAGAACAATTCATCACCCATATGGCAGCGCGTACGCTTTTTAACTCGATCGAGGCTGAAAAGCGAGGATTGGGCTGCTCCGACCCAGAAGTCGGAGCAATTTTTAACTGACCTGGCTCTTCTAAAGACACCGCATGACAATATATATTTTCTGGGTAGGTTCAAAGATCAGACCATGTTCTCACCATCTTTTGTGATTGATCGTATACACAAATTTCACTTGAGATCTGGTGTGGGCTTGAGTCCCAATAGACATTCCAGGCGAGAAAACTCCTTGAACGACAATTCATTTGAAAAACTATCAATCTTTTAGAAAATGAAACGAGTTTCCCATTGCAAAATATATTTTACACGTTAAGCCTATGAAAAGGTTTTCAGCGCAGTCTTCAATCTTTAGTAATGCCCACATTAATTCTTCTTCAGTGAAAATCATTTTCTCCTGAATGTATTTTATTGTGAAATCAATCACAATAAATCCATTATTAAAATTAATTTCTTTAGTAAAATAATTTTAACACATTTCTTGAACGAAACTGTAAACAGGGTATTTACATATATAACCTCACGATCCGAGTAATAAAACGCGCATTAATTTCTCGCCTCTATAAATTCATATTTTTTAAATCTGGCAAATGTCGTAGGTGAAGGAAAGACTAATGAAGGCAAGTGTGCAAAAATCCCCACCCACCAAAAAAAAAGCAGTTATGCCTACTTTTTTCGAGCTAATCGGTATATCTCAGTAATGCCTTGACGTAACTGTATGTATAAAAAAAATAAAAATAAAAAATAGTGTTCGTTGCTTTGTGAAACGCATGACACAACAGCTGTCCAAAGTGTCAAGTGAGGCTTGAGTCAACTTGTTTTAATCATGTTATGAAAGACTGCTTACATCTACAAACGTTTCATGAAACAGAGTATGGATGATCAAAAAGGAAGATATTAAAAAAATGTAACTCACAATATCAAATGTAAATTCCCAACATTAAAACACTATTTTGTTTAATAAATGTTCCGCATTGAATCTTGTGTTAAATAAGCGAATAAAGATAAAAAGTGAGAGTAAATACAATAAACTTCTCCATTATATACGTGTTACATGGAAAAGGAAAAAGAAGAAGAAGAAGAAGAAAATAAATAAAATCTTTTTAATGTTGCTCTGTTGTACAAAACTAATTTTGCTTTGAAAATCTATAAAATCAGATGATATCCCAAAATTCCAGGACTAGATTAAATAAACACTATGAGCCAGAATTAATCCGGATGAGAAAGGTTTAAGTCGGTAGTTTAAGCTCGCAATGGACGTTATTTAAGAAGCTTGCATTAGGATATATGTGCACTGGCTTTAAGTGAACTTGTACGGAATTCTGAACCTCGTTTCGATGCCGACAGAATCTTATATCGGCTGCGGTAAAGTAGTTTATTGCAAACATTACCGTATCTCTCGGAAGTAGCATCATGATGCACTAAAATCTGTGGCATTTAATTAGTAATCCTCCTGACAGTGTTCGTAATATCAAATGAGTCAATGGAAAAGAAATTGGGCTTCATCAAGTGATTCAAATCTTGTAGTCATTATTTGTTTCTGGTAGTTGAACAAAATATAATTATTTTTATTGCTGGTGATCAAACGGGATTAATGTAGACTGGATTATTCGAACTGTTGACCACGTCTTCATAGCCACGACATTTTGACAGATAAACTCTCAGCCTTCTTCAACTAACATTCGGTAATGTTCTCGTAATTTCGAACCGATCCCTTTAATCAACCCACTTGGGTAGGCTGTCCTCATTCCGCTGTCTATAGTAGGGGAAGTAACTCGCATTAAGTAATTTTTGCTTAATCCGTCTTAATATTGCCGCTACATTCTGAAAACAACATAGAAAATACATACACGAAGTAATGTAGAACATACATAATATCATTAGATTATACATAAATCAATGTCATAAATATATACCATATTTAATTTAATAACTGTATATACAAGGCAATATAACAAAATGTTATCAGCCTTATTAGAAACCTTTAAACACTTAGAAATAGTCTTTGCGAGTTGAGGTAATATTGTGAATCTTTCGAGGGATGTTCAAAAAATTCTAAGCCTCTCCCAGAAAGAAGAGTCATAGCTGAACATTTTTGTGGCAACGCACTACTTCTTTTTATAAAACTAGAAAAACTAATTCAAATTTCTGTCTTCATTTCTGAGGCCCATGCAAAGAGGAGAGGTTTGTGATACATCTAAAAATGCCTGGGTAGCCATAAAGTATCTGCAAGAAAAATTATGACACACAATAAAATCTTGGTTTAGGTACTTGCTGAGGACAACTCTACCTGTGAAACTGTGAAGAAGTGGGATGAAGAATTTAAGCACGACTAGTATAGCACAGGGGATGACCCTAGGTTAAGTGGTCCAAAACCCTCAACCACTGATAAACAAGTTGGTGAGATTCACCATATGATTTGGGATGACAGACGTCGTACTTTTCAGTAGATACCTAAGTCCATAGGTATTAGTTCTGGTGTGGTCCATATTGCATTAACTGAGTTCTTGGGTATGAGCACGCTGTCTGCAAGATTCATCCCAAGAATGTTGACAGTAAATCAGAAGTTGAAAAGGATTGACATTGCCATGACAATTCTGACTGATTTCCAAACTGACCCTAAGAATTTCCACCATAGATTAGTAACTGAAAATCAAATTCGAAACACTCTAGTTCCCCACCCCAGAAAAAGTTTAAGCAGGCAGCGTTTGTTGGCAAAGCGATGGCATTTTTTTTTTTGTTTGTTTTTTTTTTTGGGGGGGGGGGGGTTGAAGGTGTAATCATGATAGACTATCTGGGAAAAAGAAAAATAGAAAATACTATAATTAAGACAACTGAAGGCTGCAATCCCGTCAAAACGTAGATTAAAGCTGAAAGCAGGTGTGCTCTTGCTCCAAAATGATGCACCCGTTCACACTGGTCAGGTTGTAGTAACAGAAACAGCCAATTGTGGCTTTGGATCCCTTTATACGTCAGACATAGCTCTACCTGACTTCTTGTTTTCAAACTCAAATCCCATCTCAGTGCTCAATATTTTTGAAACACGGATGAGATCATACGCGCTGTGGAAAAGTTTTTGGATGACCAGAACTCTACCATCTACTCTGATGGGATTACAATGTTTAAGCATCGTCAAGCGCATTGATGACAATGGGGACTATGTTGAGAAATAGTTAAAAACTGTTTTGTTTCTCCAACTCCTTCTGAGTAAGGGTTAGAACTTTTTGAATGTCTCTCATACGTTTTGAAAGAATGGGTAACAGGTTGGAAAGAAAGAATAATGAAGTGGGCATCGGTAATTGATTAAAAACATATGAAAAAGCCAAGGTGTTGGCGACAAGATGTCGACATGACACGCAAAAGTGGGTGAATGTCAATGAAACTTCTAACAAAAACACTACTGATGTCTTACTTTATTTACACTACCTCTAGTTGCTATTTGTTTTCTTGAGCAAATGCCTCCTCCCTCGTCGAACTGCTTCTGATAACTACTCATTACACTTCGATCAAAAAATCACCCTTTTTGGGGTTTTTTTTTACAATTATGCTTATACTGTGGCAGTTCCGTGAACGATTCGGGGTAGAATATTACAGCGTAAGAGACACATTATGCGGGTATATGGGGAAGATAATGATTATCTCTAGACTTAAATGGGTTAAGATAGAAATGATTGAAGGGAAAAAGCTTTGACCTAGTTGTCTTGTTATATCAATTTGGTTATTATCACAGAGACCCCTAAGATACTTCTGTCTGTTAACATCTGAAGCAAATAAAGTACATGCCTTACCTCTCTCTCTCTCTCTCTCTCTCTCTCTCTCTCTCTCTCTCTCTCTTAACACCTGTCGCTGGTCATCATATTTTGGCATATAAGCTTATATGTAAGATTTCGACAGAACCTCGAATCAACAACATAATTATATGAGACTAGGCTACTAAATAAGTATTAAATATAAAAGATCATTTATAAATTTTTATTATTTTATCATAGAAATAGAGTTTGTAGTAAAATTTCGGTATGTTCTCAATTTTCTTTCAATATATTTTATTAATTTTGTTAATCTATTTCTAATATTTATTTTAAGAAACACAGAATTTTCTTCTTTTTATCTTTTTGAAGGAATGTTTCGTTTGATTATCCCATTCGAATCTAAACGTTTTTCATTCGTTTGAAGTTGTTGTCATAAATAATGACATTTTCAATCTCATTTCCATTAGTAACACCCGTGTTAGAGGTTTTCACACAATTTTCTCCTGAAGTCACCGACATTACTTTCGATTGAATATCGAATGATAATTTTCCTAATATTTCGATGTCTTTGAATTCACTTTATCTAAACTTATTTATAAATCGAACTTTGTCTCTGTGTATGTACGTGTGTGTCTCTTTGTGTGTGTTTGTCTGTGTGTGTGTGTGTGTGTGTCCATTACCTATAGACTCCGAAACGGCTGAACCGATTTTCTTGAAAATTTACACAGTTGTACTATAAGCGTCTGCGAGTGTTCTTGGCTAGGTTTTGTGTCGAGGTACCCCAGATGAAAGAGAAGCTTGAGGCAGCAGAAATGTGGTATCACAGAAGGATGCCGAGGATTCCATGGACGGAGCACGTGTGCAACGATGAGGTATTGGAAAAGGATGCAAACCAGAAGAAAACATACTAAATATCAGGAGGAGAGAAAAGAGTTCCCTAGGACACGTAATCAGGAAAAAGGGTATGGAGAATTTAATACTCCCAGGTCGAATAGAGGGAAGGAAAGACAGAGGAAAGCAGTCCAAAACGTACTTGTTAGGTATGAGCAAATGGACAGCAGAGCGGAATTTAGAAGGGATAGCAAGAGGAAAAATATTGAGCTCGACAAGAGACAGAGCCAAGTAGAAGTCCATAATCGTCTACGTCTTGAAGGGACACGGCACATGAAAAAGAAGAAGAATTATCTTATCTAAGCGTTTTAATCTTAAAGCCAGTTAAGTGCCATCTGTGATACACGCTTGGGTGATCATGTCTCGAAAGAGACATGACTGACTAAGCAGGGGATTTTCCTGCAGTAGGTTGCCTTTACTTTCTGCCAAAGTAAGTGGTTGCCAAATCAAGGTTATAGAATCTAATCTGTCCTGGCTGGAGGGAGAAGTGACCCATTAATTCTTTTCCTAAAAGTATTTTCGCGTAAGTGAATGCAACGAATTCAACTGAAATTCGAACTCGGCTCTCTGCTTTCTCGTTCCGAGCCCACATCCACTGCACCACAATGTATATCAGCATCTTGATCTTAATCTTAATTTTTTTTACACATTTTGACGAAGTAGTTAAGTCTTTTTTACTTATGGCGAAGCTCCTATTCTTATTTCGTTTCGTTTGAAGACTCCTTCTTTTGGGGTCCTGGGCATGACGGTAAACTGCATCCGGCAGCAAGGCCTCTGATTGAGAGGTTGTGAGGAACATGGAACCAGCTGTTAATTGCTGTTGTTTCTTAGGTCCACCCTGACTCGGAGTGGTAGCACCTGTTAGGGTCCCAGCTATGGGTAAATAGTTAACTCCCAAACTGGGGTCAAAACACTATGAAAGTATAAAAATACACTTTTTATATACATCAAAGTATACTTTCATAGAAAAATATACATTTTTGAAGGAAAAATATAACCAACAACATGTTTTTGAAGAAAAACTTATTGCCATAACACATTTTTGAAAAGAAAAATTATTCTCAGAAAAACATTTTTAATACAAAACTAGAAGACATTTTCAGTTTTCTAGAATAAAGAAGAATAAGAACAATTGTTTTTCTATAAAATCTGACTAAATCAACCTTCTCACTATAATCGAACATTAAAAAAAAACTCAAAACCCCACCTTTTTGGCATTAAATAACCCATATTGGTTGATATGCCATTAAACAAAACTCAAACTCAAACTGCTTTTGTCCTTTCATAGTGTGCCACACTTTAGTTATTCCAGATCACTGGTAATGCCAATTATTCAGCAAAAGTCACTATTTCCGTAAAGAAAACTTACAAAAGTATATACTATTCATAAATATTTCTCAAATGGTTTCAGCTTTCCATCAAATACCAAAGCGTCTATCTAAAAAGTCCCAGCAATAGCAAAAAAGACAATCTTGAATGCAACACTGAATTTAGACGTAGAAAATGCATTCTTCAAAAATAGCTTGGGAAAAGTCTACACACATTTCATTACTTAAAACAAATGGCGTTTCTTCTCAAACTTACTACGTATTTGAATTTTTGTGATTTAACCACAAATTTGAGCATTTTTCTGTATGCAAGATTCTTTCCATACCACTTGAATATAATGGAGAGTATAATCTACTGGTAGTGATATTTGCATCGTTCATCGCTAGAGAAATGCATGACAACATTTCTTCTTAGTTATTGTTATGGTGCCCTATTCTACAGTGGAATGGACTCTTCCTCCACCATAAATACTAACCTGAATGACTTTCAGGGAGGCAGTCGTGTGACAGTTAAGAGACAGTCGTGAAGAAGATGCAGCGTAACTATACAGTTTGGACGTACACTTCTATTTGATGATTACTAACACACTTGTATATAAGTTATGTTATTCTAATACACTGTTTGAATTTACCTTCTTGTTTCCGTGACTTTCTTCCTGGCCCAAACAGGCCACAACAACTTGGCGACGAAGATTCGCCACAACAGTTATAAGTTAAATAACAAGTACATCCAGATCTTTTGGAGCAACGAAGTCTACGAAATGAGGAGCAGTGAACTCACAACAAACAGTGCGGTCAGCGACAGAAAACAACTACCCTATTTCACAATATATCACAGTAAATCACAGACAATAACTAAAAATATTATAAAGAAAGCCATCATTCATCCCGGCATCCTGAAGAGACCAAGAAATCATGGTAATACACTGATAAACAGGAAAGGACTCTGTGGAGAGCCATGAACGTGGACGAACTAAAGGGACCAAGAAGATATGCAATTCTCTAATTTAAAAGAAAAGGAATATGTGGAGAGTCGTGATCGATGACGTTCTGAAGAAGGTATGAAAATTTACTGCTAATATAAGAAAAGGAATTTGTGGACAGTCGTGATCGCCGACGAAAGAGATGGCAATTCACGGACAATAAAGAAAAGGATTCTGTGAAGAGTTAACATTGCTTATGTTCTGAAGAGATGTCATGATACTTCACAGATAAGAAAAGGAATATGTGGTTAAACATGGCCGCCGACTTTAAGAAGAGATCAAAAAGGTATTAAAATTCACTGATAAATAAAGAAAAGGAATCTATAGATAGCCATGATCGGCAATATTCTGAAGACGGTATAAAAATTCAGGGATAATAAAGAAAAGGAATCTATAGATAGCCATGATTGGCAATATTCTGAAGACGGTATAAAAATTCACCGATAAATAAAGAAAAGTAATCTATAGATAGCCATGATTGGCAATATCCTGAAGATGGTATAAAAATTCAGGGATAATAAAGAAAAGGAATCTATAGATAGCCATGATCGGCAATATCTTGAAGACGGTATAAAAATTCACTAATAAATAAAGAAAAGGAACCTATAGATAGCCATGATCGGCAATATCTTGAAGACGGTATAAAAATTCACTAATAAATAAAGAAAAGGAATCTATAGATAGCCATGATCGGCAATATTCTGAAGACGGTATAAAAATTCAGGGATAATAAAGAAAAGGAATCTATAGATAGCCATGATTGGCAATATTCTGAAGACGGTATAAAAATTCACCGATAAATAAAGAAAAGGAATCTATAGATAGCCATGATTGGCAATATTCTGAAGACGGTATAAAAAATTCACGGATAAGGAAGAAAAGGGATCATAAGTCAGCCATGATCTCTGATGTCTTAAGAGTACAAGAAAAGACTGCGATTCCCAGATTATAAAGAAAAGGAGTGTGTAGAGAGTCATGATCGCCGATTTTCTGAAGAGTCCAAGAAAGGAACGAAATTCCCATATGATAAAGAAAAGGAGTATGTAGAGAGCCATGATCACCGACGACATGAAGAGACTAAGAATTCATGGCAATTCACTGATATTAAAGAAAGACTCAGTTGGGTGCCATGATCACCATGGTCTTAAAGAGACAAAAAAGAGATGGAATTTCACTGATATTAAAAAAAAGGATCTGTGAAAAGGCATGATTCACGACGTTGCGTGAAGAATAGCTATTAAGTTATAATAAAGAAAAGAAACGTGTAAAGAGCCATGATCACCGACGTCCTGAATAGACCAAAAAGATATGGTAATTCACTGAAAATGAAGAAAAGGAATTCATAGTGAAAATATGATCGCAAAAATTTTGAGATCAAGAAAGCATGGCATTTTGCTGATAATAAAAGTATAGAAATCTGTAATGAGCCATGAACGCTGTCGTTCTAAAGAAACTCAAAAAACATGGCATTTCACTGATGCTAAAGAACAGGATTCTGTAGAGAGCAATGGTAGCGATCGTCTTGAAGATACCAGAAAGACGTGGCATTTTACTGATAAGAAAAGAAAAGGAATCTACACAGAGCAATGATTTCCGACGTCCTAAAGACACCAAAAATACCAGTTACTGATAATGAATTAAGAACATTTGTAGGGAGCTTTGATCGCCGACGTCCTGAAAAGTTCAAGAAGGCATGCCATTTAACTGATAGTAAAAGAAAAGAAATCTGTAGAGTACCATGATTGCCGACATCCTGGATAGACTAAGCAGGCATAGCATTTCAATGACTGTAAAAGATAACTACTCTGCAATGAAAAAGCCATGATCACCGATGTTCTAAAGAGTCCAAGAACGCGTGGCCTTTCACTTCTAATAAAAGAAATTGAATATGTAATGAGCAATGGTCGTCAAAGTCCGGAAGAGACAAAGAATGCATAGCATTTTATCTAAACTTATTTATAAATGGAATTTTGTCTGTGTGTGTATGTGTGTGTGTGTGTCTGTGTGTGTGTGTGTGTGTGTGTGTGTGTGTGTGTGTGTGTGTGTGTGTGTGTGTGTGTCCGTTACCTATAGACTCCGAAACGGCTGAACCGATTTTCTTGAAAATTTAAACAGTTGTACTATAAGCGTCTGCGAGTGTTCTTAGCTAGGTTTTGTGTCGGGGTACCCCTGATAAATATCGAAAATCGATTATCGAAAAAATCGGGTTATAGAAGGAGTGGTCCAATTTAATCAAATTTGATACACTCATAGACAAAGGCATAAGAAACGATATTCAGAAGAAACATAGATAATCGATAAATCGATGATATATATATATATCGATAAATCGATAATATATATATATATATATATAAAAGGCAAGATGTTTGTGTGTGTGTGTGTGTGTGTGTGTGTGTGTGTGTGTGTGTGTGTGTGTGTGTGTCCTTTATACAAACCCACAATTTTTATCCGATTCTCACCAAACTTCACACAAATATTATTTAGGCTGAGTCTGAGATCCAGGACCATTTAAAGCTTTCACTACAACCGAGCAACAACTGCTAGTTGATAATAAAAGAAAAGGAATCTATAATGAGCAATGAACGTCAACGTCAACGTTCTGAAGAGACCAAAAATACATAGCATTTCACTGATAATAGAAGAAAAGTAATCTGTTGTGGAGCACCATCGCCGACGTCCTGAATCAAGGCATGTCAATTCACTGATAATAAAGGAAAAAGAATCTTTAGAGAGCCATAATCACCGACATCCTCAATAGTTCAAGAATTCATTGCATTTTAGTGACAATTTTAAAAAAAGTACAAATAGGAAATGTCTTTTTCTTTTAATTCAATTGACTTGAATGTACCTTTGAGGGGAGGAAAACAATTTTCTAAAGTATTTTCCAGTATTCAATTTTTTGCTATTAAATGCTAATGTTTTTTTTATTTTTTATTTGCTTTTGTTTTTTGTTTTTTTTGTCCTTTTCTTGTTTTCATTTTTTTCAGTCCTACCCAAATAATTGGTTGCGTCTAACAACGAAAAAGATATTTTTCTTTATTTTACTGACTTTCAGATTTTAGCCGACGGTATATCAGTAAATCCATTGTCAGAACCAAAATCATTTTATAATTCACTTTGTTCTTTTGTTAGTAAGTTAGCAGGTACTTTATGTCCTTCCATTACATCCAATAAATAATTTGCCATTCAGAATGCGAATAAAGTAGGAAGTAAATGTTGTAAGGTTTTTTGGCATTTTATTTTTATTTATTTATGTATTTATTTATTTATTTATTTGTATATTTTTGCGGGAGGATGATAAAATGGAAGCATAAATAATAAGAAAGAAATAGAAGATGAAGGAGTCGATAATACTCTCATGCAGTTGATGACTGCTTCGGTGAAATTAAAAACCCTGACAATCTATATGTTTTATTTAAGTTGTAGTCTTTTTAATCATTTTCGTTCATAATTATGATTGTTATTGCAATATATTATTAAAGTTTTAACCTGAAATATTGAACGAAGTAATTTGGAATTTTCATTTATACTGTATATTATTATATTTTGTCTTGCATATTGTATAGAAACTCGCTTGGGGTTTGTTTAATCATGAAGGTAAGAATTATGATTAATCGGGAAATTCAAATAGAAAAGCCGTAGATTTTTCACGGAGACTCTCGGTATAACTTAATCAAGATGCTTTTGCCAGACCATCTTGAACAATTAAAAGCTTTAGTCTTCAATAGCTGGAAATTGAAAGCACACACACTGAAAGATCTCGAATACGATTCAAAGCTGACTTGAATCAGACTCGAAAGTAGTCATTACTAAAAGATCATGACTCGCCACAGTTTTTAGTCTCTTGTTTTTCCAGCAATACTAGATCCTTTTTGACACTCTTGTCTTGCCAACCAAACTCGTAACGTTCCATCGTTACTGACCAGACCCTGAATTTTCAGCTATCAATTGCTCTCTCAATGAGGGCCCTTACCTTGAACGAATACTGTAACTCAAGTTCTCATCAGACCACGCAAACCTCATACATGTGATCTATATCTAAAAGTGCTGGGAAAAGAATTGGTTCCTTGTACTGCTCCTTGCGCTGCTCCCGAAACTACCTAAATTTTCTTGCTCTGCACTGCCTTTACCAGAGTTATAAGATCGGCATTGATGCTTTTGTAACTTCTTGGAAATAACAGATGAAACCACAATCTTCTACTTTGTTTAAACCTGCCTGTTCAGACGCTATAGCCCACGTAAACCACCTTTTGTTAGCTGTCTTAGCATGATAGTTCCGGTCAACAGACGCCTATTTCGTAATAATTGTAAACGTGTCTTCAAAGCAGCTAAGTCTTTGTTGATAAAAAGAGGCACTGTGTAGCCTCTATCAAGTTTGGGTTCACGTGACTACTGGTGCTTTTTTAACAGTGTTAAATAAAAGCAAGTCTTCTATCTCTCAACTCTTAACTCAATTTGAGTTGTTAACGTCTTATGCTGATTTACGAGTAAAACATATTTTTCATTTCATGCTGATGAAAAAATATTTTACCCTTAAATTCTTTTCAACTGTAGAAGTTGAAAAGAACCTAAAAACATCTTGACTCATCTGATGTAGCTTTGCCTGACTTTTCACCTATAACTCTGCCCATGGTTTCTGCTATTATCTCTAAACTGGATCCCCACATAGCATGTAGACTTGATGGGACACCTGCAATAGTGCTTAAGAGTTCATGGGTATTAGTGAAAGAGTCAAGTTTGACAGGGTTTTGGTATATTTGTCTTCTTCACAAGTTGAACTGTTATGGTAATTCTGAAAGAATTTTTCAACTGATTCAATCTTTCTTATCAAATCAAGAAATGAAAGTTATCTTGAACAATTACCCTTCTAGATCTTCTTTAATTCGTGGAAGTATTCCCAAGGGCTATATCCTTGGACATACTTTATTCCTAATTATCAGAAACGACCTTTCTGTTAGCATTAACTCTCAACTCGGTATCTATAATGATGACAAATCTATTTACTCGTGTCTTAATTGTAAGTTTAATCGATTCAATAAGATCAAATTTACAGCTGATCTCGGAAATTAAGCTTTCAAAACAAAATTGAAAATCTTTTGCTTTTTATCGATATCACTGATGGCAACATCCAGAAGAGTGGCTCATTGCGCCTTCTTGACTAAAGTTTCCGCTCACATTAAGTGGAAAGATTATATTGAATCTATTACTAAGCTTGCTCTTACGAAAGTCGATTCACTGTTTCGTGCTCGACAATTTTTCTTACCAGAATCTATCTTACACATTATGCCATTCGCTCATGCACTGAATATTGATGCCACATCTGGTCTTGTGTTCGGCTATTTTTACAGATTCTTGATAAAATACAATAAAAATTTGCAATGTTATTGGTCTGATCTGGCATCTCGACTTCAACTACTTTCCCACCGCCATAGCTCCACTACGCCTTTTCTATAAATATTTTCATGTTTTCATATGGTAATTGTCCTAATAAACTTGCCTTTGTGGTATCTTGACCTTATGAATTTAACCACAGTACTAGATTTGCAGGAAGATCTGATCACTTGCCAGTTAAAATCGGTTTCAATTTTAATTCAGGGGTTTTTCTTCGGGGTGGAAAATCACAGCAAATTAATCTTCTCCAGTCTGTCTTCTGGTCTGCACTAGTCTCTTTCTTGACCTCGTTCTCTCCATACTCTTTTCCCTTTGTGTCTTCATTTTGTCGTCGTCTTCCGGTCTTCGGTCTTCTCCGGGCTCTCACTGCCGTGTGTCTCTTCACGTCTGCCGTCAAATCTCACTCGTGTGTCACGTCTCCGCCGGGTCTTTCTGATCTGCACACACTGTGCTCTGGTTTGCGTCAAATTTCATTCGTGTGTCAGCCCCAGTTTTTCTTGACCGCTGTCTCTTCGCTCTAGTCTCCGCAAGGTTTCTCCGGTTTATGTCGCTTCATGTTTGTCGACTTTTCCTCTTAACGTTGAATCTATCTCTCTAGCAAAAGATGCCTGTCCCGGACACGGAGGGCGACTAATGATAACCAAGCCCGCACTGAATATGTCCCTATGGCCGGTCGAACTCTGCTGCTTAAAATATCGACTTATATGGGGTCCTACATCCAGCGGGGGATGAGGTAGGATGTGCTCTGAATATGTTAGCATGCCCCCAAATGACCAGTCAGGGTCCTCTACTTTTGGTCACCTGATCAAACCCGTCTCCTTCCTGCTTTGTAAGAATACCTCACACCACTGGCCGAGGCACATAGAATGTTTCTCCGACTTTCCTGAAATTCCACCGGACCCTTTTTTCCTCATCGGTCATCTGATCAACCCCGTCTTCTTATTGCTTTGTGTGGGTGCCTCTCATCGTATCGGCTTGATGGGCGTGGTCTACCCAGACGGACAAATTTTAATTATCATCCAAAATCCTTCTTATTGTGCTCTTGTGTGCGGTCTATTTCGCACCTGGAACTTCTTTTTATTTCAATACTTTTGTCAAGTGACAAACAAGAGAACAACCCCTTTATTTGAGACATTTTATCGCATTTTGTCAGACGAAAAAATTTAATTTTCATTTCTTTCTATTTTCCTTTTGAAAACGGTCTGCTTTCAAAAGTAATTCTTATCAGTTGACCGAATTTCACTCCTCTTGTCGTTCTTGTGTTCAAGGATCATAAAAATATTATCTCCGTCGGCCACTTATTTTTAATGATCGTAAAAATATCTATTTTTCTTATTAGGTCTTTTAGAATATGCCTTCATTTATATCAATCTTGAATAAAACCAGATACTACTTTTACTTTACCTTTCTAGCAGACGAAAAATATTCAGTTACTAATTCCCTTTCCTATTTTCCTTTTTCTGGTCATCAGTATATTTTTCGATCTATCAAAAATTAGCGTTTTTTCTGTCTTCTTTGTTTTTAGTTTGTTTGTTTTTCAGTTTACTAGCGCATTTCAAATAGTGTCACTACCGTATTGATAAAATACTATGAAGAATCTGCAATATTATTAGTCCAGCCCTGGCAGCGGCATTTCCGTCATGAGAAGGGTGTTATAAAGTGGAAGGTACATCGTTTACAAGGCTACATAAACGTTTTTTAATTCTTAGAAAGTAGAGATCGGGTAGCTCTAGCCTCAATATGGCAGCAGTAGTTCTTTTTTTTTTTAATCTGATCTTTCTCTTTGAAACGTAAAGTGCGCCAAGTACTTTCTGGGATGGTATATAGAGCCCACCATGTTTTTTTTTTCTTTTTCAGCGTCTTTAAAAATCTGTTGTATATATGAGTTCTACTTCAGGTCTAGGATGAAGGTGAGTCCCAATAGACACTCAAAGCAAGGAGCCTATTTGAGAATACAACCTTTCATCATGGTTGGTGAGAATTCGGTGCCGGCCTATGTTAATCGGAATTTCACTGTCCAGACGGACAATGGATAAAAAACTAAAGCGAAATCTATTCAGAGGTATTAAAGAATACCAAAGTTATGGTTGGCTAAATCAAAGCTTAGATCTGAACCCTATCAATAACATTCGACGAAAGCTTAACTTGACAGTGAAAAGCAGATCAGAATCAAATTTAAAGGAATTCGTACTGTTGTGGAAATCATAACTTTAATTATTATATGTGGTGCAATGAATATCGGCTCTGAATGAGAAATTGGAAAGCCGAGTTCGAATTCCAGTCGATTTTGTTTCATTCTATTACGCAAAAATACCCTTGGTAAAGGTATTAATCCAGCTCTTCTCCTCCCCATCTATTGGTTTAATAGGAGGAGAGATCGAGTTGTAAAGCTTTGGTTGATGACCAATCTACTACAAAAAGTAATGGCAACCTACTGCGGGAAAATCTTCTGCTTAGTCAGTCATGTTTCGAAAGAGACATGATCACCCATTATCACGTACGGCAATTAACTGAGATAACCACAAAGGCACAAAATATTGGTCAAAACTACTGCAGTGAGTAAAATTGCCGATTATTTATTTTTCATATTGATGAATAAAGAAATGGATACGAGGTGATTCAGCATCTCACGGCCAACAGGCTTCTCTCTGACAAGCAGTACGGGTTTCGCTTCACCAGGCCTACTGCTTATGTGTTAACGACCATTACCGAGTACATATACCGGGCACTTGACAAGAATGGCGAAACCTGAACCGTTGCTTTGGATATCTCCAAAGCGTTCGACAGCGTCTGGCATGCTGGCCTCTTGTGCAAACTGCGGAGCTACGGGATAACTGGACATCTGTTTGACCTCATCCAGTCATTCCTCTCTAACCGCACATTGAAGGTGGTATTAAATGGGCATGCCTCCCAAAACTACCATACAAACGCGGGCGTCCCTCAAGGTTCTATCCTAGGTCCCACGCTCTTTCTGATCTACATTAATGATCTCCTCGACGCCATTAGATCCCAAGTTGGCATGTATGCCGATGACACAACAATCTACTCTCGCATCGATCAAAAACCAGGTGTGGACGACAAAGTGAACCTCGCTGCCGTACTTGAAAAGAACCTCCAATCCGTAGTGGCCTGGGGTAGGAAATGGCTAGTAAATTTCAATGCCTCTCAAAATGAAGCTGTTATCAACTAACCACCATAGACAATCGCATCTACCTCCCATTAGCATGGGACAGGCTAGCCTCCCAGAGAGTAAAATACTACGCCTCCTTGGCCTTACACTTTCGGCGGACCTCAAATGGAATGACTATATCAAATCCATTGCCAAATCTGCTGCTATGAACGTCGGTTCTCTGTGCAGGGCCCGGAAGTTTTTCCCACCTGAATCTATTCTGCACATATACAAATCTACCATCCGCCCGTGTATTGAATATTGCTGCCATATCTGGTCGGGTGCCCCTGCTGCTCTCCTTGGGCTTCTTGACAAAATACAAAGGAGGATCTGTAACGTGGTTGATACTGACTTGGCAGACCGGCTGCAACCACTCTCTCACCGGCGTGATGTGGCTTCCCTGTGCCTCTTCTACAAGTACTTTCATGGCTTCTGCTCCGATGAGCTTAGATCACTGGTGCCGCCTAAGCACGAATTTACACGAGATACTAGATTAGCAACTAGGTCCCACCCTTTTACAGTTAAACAAATAACCGTAAATTCTACTTCAACAGCTTCTTTTCTCGCGCTTTCCGCCTGTGGAACTCCCTTCCACAAGTCTGCTTTCCCGACAGCTACAATCTCCAGGTGTTTAAATGTAGGGTCAATAGACACCTCCTATCACATTAACTCCCAATTATTCTCAGAACACTCTCATCTACCCAACCCTCATTATCGGTATCCTTACCCGCCTATCACTCACCCTCTGACATTTCCTATATGTAATCATCCTTTCTCCACTCTATGTAGCCCCCTGCGCAGTAGTGGCAGTGGCATGCCTTGCTCGGGGTGAAACGCTTATAAAAAAAAATGCAATCTTATATACAAAAGTTTCAATTATGACGGTGCACTCACTTCATTAAAATATTAAATAAAAATCTTAACTGGATACAATTGACATATTCTTCTATGTGCCGTGTTCTTTCCGGACATGGACAACCATAGCTCTTCACAACTTTCTATCCTTTGTAGATCTTAATAAGCTCAGATTTTTCGCTATTCTTCCCACTTCCTGTTCTGTCATCCATTTTAGGAAGGCTTTTCACTGCTTTCCTCTGCCTTACTTTCAATATGCCCTGTGAATGTCACATTTTCATTATGAATCCTCGAAATGTCAACTCTTTTTTCTGATCATAATTATAAATCTCCTTTATACAGTGTGTCCATAAAGTTCATGTGCACTTTAAAAAAATTATAACATTATTTGTATTTGCGATAGAAATAATTTCTAAAAAGGATTAGAATGAAGTAAATCTATATTTGTTAAGGTTTTATTGAAATTTTATCAAAATTTTCACATGTCCTACATCATTAGCAATACAAAGGGTAATACAATTTTGCAGTTCATATTTTTTTACTTATCTAAAGATTGTGGCAAATTTTGTGCTAAAGAATTATTCAATAGCTATACTTAAAACTAGGTACATTAAATTTTATAACACTTTTTACAGATTATTTCAATCACAAAGACAAATAAAGTTTTAATTTTTTTAAAGTGCACGCGGACTTTATGGACACCCTGTGTTTCCATTTTCCTTAAAACGTCTTCGTTACTCACATGTTTGGTATTCTTCGTAGAACCACACTTCTGTTGCCTCATGTCTCTTCTTCCACCATGGGGAGGTCGTCCGACATTCACTACCATAGAGAAAGGCTGATATTACATAACACTTTAACAATGTTTCTATGTTTATAAAAAAAATCATTCACAAATATTCTTGAAGAATAGAAGCCCTTAATTATGGACATAACAAAACAAGGTTTTTGTTTATTTTTCTTGTGTGAGTTCAAAATTTGGCACAGTGCCTCCCAATTTCTTCCAATATAAACAAAACATGGGGAGGGATGGGGTCTACAAGTGATCGGAAAATACGAAAGTGGTTCCAGAAATTCTGTACTGGTGATGGGAGCCTTGAATATGAAGAAGGTAGAGGACGGTCATGCAGTCTTGACAATGAACAATTGCAAGCAGTAGTTGAGTAAAACCCGCGTCAAAGTGTCAAAGAAATGTATCAGATGCTTGCTGTCAGTACCGCAACAGTCTCATGACATTTGCAGGCGAAAAAGATCGATAAATGGGTTCCTCATGATCTCAATAAAAATCAAAAACTTAGTTGTTTTGAAGTGTGCACCATACCCTTTCTGTGTAACACCAATGATCCCTTCCTTGATAGAATAGTCACTTGTGAGGAAAAGCGAATTCTTTATGATAACTGTAAACGATCAGGTCACTGACTTGATCGTGATCGCGAGTCCATCAAATATTTCTAAAAGCCAAACTTGCATCAGCAAAAGATTATAGTGAGTGTTTTGACTGCTATTGATTTTATCCACTACAGCTTTCTGAAATCCAGTCAGAGCATTAATGCAGAGTTTTACTGCATTCAACTTGCTGAAATGAATGTCCGCCTGCTAAAAATAAGACCTGCATTGGTGAATCGACATAGTCTAATTCTGTTCCACTATAATGCGCAGGCACATGTTGCAACAATGACGTTTCAAAACATAAAAAATCTTTGGATACAAGAGTTTACCACATCCACCATATTCTCATAATCTTTCACGCACTGATTATCATTTCTACGCATTTAAGCACATTTTCGAATGGTAAAACTTTAGACCCAAACCAGAGATGCAATCAGCTTTCAAAGATTTTGTTGCATCACAGCCAGTAACTTCTTTTATTAACGAAGAATAAATAATCTGGTCCCTCGATGTTAGGGGTACATAGATGCTCATTGTATTTTGACTAATTTCAACATAGTTAATTTTTCAAGAATAAGATTATGTTTCTAAAATCGGCCATTATTTTTGTAACAGCCTAATATAAATCTATTTATTCTATACTTTGCCAAGCTATGCATTAAACTGCAGAAAAAAATAGACTTTCTAGCCTTGGTTGACAAGCAATTTAGAAGTAAACTTTAGAAAGTAGTGTATTTGCGTGTGTGTGCGATGAATTTACCATTTAAAAATGTGCTTAAAAATGATAATCAGTGGGTGAAAGATCAAGAGAATATTGAGGATGTAAACTCTCGCATCCCAAATTGTTTCTTCTCCCTGCAACTATGGGTTAAATTCCAGAACAGATTAGATTCTATAGTCTTGGTTGGCAACTATTCTACCGTAGAAAGAAATGGCAAACTACTGCTGGAAAATGTCCTGCCTAGTTAGCCATGGATCTAAAGATACATTATCTCCCAAGCCTATATCGTGTATGGCACTTAACTGACTAAGAGCGAAACATTTGGGGAAACCCTGCAATTCTTTTTTAAAATACCTTAAAATGAGATAGATTTATATATTTAAGTAAAAAATAAGATTTCAGTAACTGCAGGACCAAGGACCATCTTACTGCCAAAATATTCAAATTTAGATTTATCTGTCCCCAATACATTTATTATTAATTATTATTAATTATTAATATTTTGTGTAATAAACATTATACTTTGTATTCACCATTAATCCCTCAATAGACATTTGTATTACTAACATTTTCAACTAATTTAAATATTATGATTGATTCTACATATTAACTCAACACTGACTAATGCTGTAAGATCAATGAAATCATGAAAAAAGAACAATATCATTCGATTTTGCAAAGTTATACTATAGCATCTGGTTTAAGCATGATTAAAAAAAATCCCCTTTCAACAGGACAACGGTGTAAAATACTCCTCTAAATTATGTCAAAATCATTTCGAGTTAAAAAAGGGAACAAAATTTCGAAAATTATGAATCAATATGCTGACATATTTCTCATTGAATTAGTATGGGATATATTAGATAAGGTATTTAGAAGAGAATAACAAAGTTGTGAGAGTGAGCTTTTTAAGTGCTTGAAGAATGCTTGGGAAGATATTTTTGTAAAAAAAAAACGCTGGAAAGAATGCTAAGAATTTGCAAAGTTGTCATTAAAGCAAATGATGGTTTTATTGACGAAAACAAAATATAATATGTTCACTTTTTTTATAGTTAAGCGCTTTTTGTCAAAATAAAAACAAATGCACTGCAGCTACTAAGATTTTATCTGTTATAAAAAAAAATCATTTTAAGATGTTTTTTTTATTTTTTTTATTTTTTAGAAATGCAGGCTGATCCAAACATGTTTGTATGTAATGTAAAACTGAATTAAAATTCAATTACGTGTGAAGCTGGCAACTTCCACCATAAAAGCCTCCTTATTGCAGCAACACCTAGCGTAGTACCCCTAGATTTCACAGCAATCTAGGGGTACTAATGAGGAGGGAAAATAAAGAGTTTGAAAACTTTTTATAGTATTATTATTTCTATAAATGTAATACTTGGAAACAATTGTTATACACTTTATCAACCTTAACTTATACATATGCTAGTATAATTCTCGAGGTGGTGTAATGGTTAGCAGCCTTGTCTCGCTCGAATCATTACAACTGAGTAGTGAGTTCGATCCTCACTGAATGTCTCATACTTTCGACCTTGTGTCATATGTAAGCTGCGCTTATAAAATCATCAAATACTACTATAATTCAAGCACTAACCTCACTGATACAAGTTGTCATTGATACAATAAATCTTATGTCAGCATTGTTTACAGTATAATTTGTTCAGTGAGATTAACCAAGATATTTTCATAAAGATTATTAATAAGACAGCAGATGGCGATTTCTGACAATCTATTATCTCAAGAAATTTTCTGTTTCATATCGATTTACCTTTTCTTCACTTCACAGGGACTTCTTTCAGGTAAATAATAGGGCTTTAGTTTCTCTAGGTTAACCACCGATTATCATTGGATTTGTTTATCATGTTTTAGATAGGAATGGCGAGGATTTGTTTATCATGTTTTAGATAGGCATGGGCTGTGGATTTAGATATCTTCAAGGCGTTTGATAAGCTTCAGCATGATGTCGTTCTCCATAAGATCAAGTCTCTAGCCGGATATTTGACAATTCAAGCAATGAAGGTCGCATGGTTCATTTCACATTAATGCGAATTGGATCTTCATTGTTTCTTATCTTCATCAGCAATCTTCCGATATCCCCAATTCCCGATGAGATATTTATACTGATGACACAACTATTCAATCCTGCGATTGAATTAATTAATTGCAAGATTTGTGAGTTAGCTGGTGTGACGTTCCAGACAATTTTTTCTCGTCAGCATCTTTCATGTACATTTATAAATCTGCCATTTGTCCGTTCATTGATTATTGCAGCCATATCTGGTCTAGTGCTCCTGCTATATGTCGACAAAATCCAAAGAATTCTCTGCAATATAATCCTGGTCTGGCATCTCGACCACAGTCGCGTCATTTACTTTCACATCGCTGTGATGTGGCTTCCCTCTGTCTTCTCTTTATCTTTTTTTGTTTTAATGAGCTCGCCTTTGTACCTCGGCTGCTACTAAATTGGCAACAAGGTCTTATCGTTTTACTATTGAAATAGCTGGTTGTAAGCGTAAGTTCTATTCTAATAGTTTCTTCTCTCGTACTTCTCACCTCTTGAACTCTCTTCCTGTTTCTTTGCTTTTCTGTCGCCTAAAATCTTCGAAGATTTAAATACATCAATCGCCATGTTGTGTCTTCCTGAAACTTGTTCTTTTAATGTCCGTTCTCTTTGTCAGTGTCTTATCATTCTCTTCCTTTCTCAGTAGCCCATTGCGTCTTACTGATATAGTCACTTTCTTAGCGTCTTACTGATATAGTCACTTTCCTTGGGGTGAAATAATTAAGGGAAATATTCGCGCATTAAGTTAAATAATTTTCTTAATACAATCTTTGGGGAAAGTTACGAAATAAGCATGATTTTAGACATAGTTGACTGGGACAAGCAATGTCTTCCAAAATACTTCACTGGATTGTCTGCTATTGTTTCAATTAACAGTTTTTTTTTATTTGTGACAATTTTTCTTTTCTTTTTTTTTCTTTTTTTGAGACACGGTAGACTAATGGATTTGCAATGTAATTCAGGAATCGGGGAGCCGAGTTCGAAATCTAGTCGAGTTCATTAAATTCACTTATGTGCTAATACCACTGGAAAGGTATTAATTCATTTCTTCTTCCTCTAGCTATGAGTAGATAGCAGAACAGACTGGGTTCTCTAGCCTTGGATGGTAACCGGTGTAGGAGAAGGAAATTATGAATTCAAGACCAACTTGGAGGGGGACCACCTCGCCTGAAAAATAAAGGGGTTTGAGTGGGGAAAAGGAAATCTGTAATATGTTCTTCTTCTTCGTCTTAGTCTTGTCGCTCAAACACTTCTTCAACCGACGAAGTTCGTACTTTCTAAATGGCACAGGGGTCTACATGGGGGAAGGTAAATAGAAAGAGTGGTTAGATATAGGAAATGTCAGAAGGGGGGTGATAGATAGTTGGGTGGGTGGGAAGAGTGTTTGAAAGAATGGAAGCGAGTTAGTTTGTTAGGAGGTGTCTATTGACCTTACATTTAAACTCCTGGAGATTGTAGCCGTCAGGGAAGCAATCTTGTAGGAGGGAATTCCACAGTCGGTAAGTGCGAGAAAAGAAACTATTAGAGTAGAAGTTGCGGTTGCATTTTATTGGTTTCACTGTAAAAGGGTGGGCTCTAGTTGCTAATCTAGTATCTCGTGCAAATTCGTATTTAGGGGGCACCAGTGATCTAAGTTCATCAGAGCAGAAGCCGTCTCGTGTTATGCTTTTTCTCGGCTGCTTATTTGCATACGAATTACAAGGGGTGGCCTGTATGTAGACATGGCTACCTCTCATTTGCATACCTTGTAAAACCGTGCGTCTTCGCACCGGAAAAAGGCGTTAGAACAACCGGATGAACACACGCCCCCTCTCAAATATGTTTTTCATGGCAGGGGTACACTCGTTTACATATATAGTTTTCTTTATTAATCACTGAACGTCTGAGATAAGGAAATATTATTATTATTACATCATTTTTCATCATATTTCGATTTCTGCTATGGTCGCACTACCAACCAAATCTGCGGGAAGACCTAAGGCAGGTCGTGGCGTGTTATTATGACTCCATTTTATGTTTTTCTATCTTCCCCATCATCCCTAGCGTTACATAGACAAAGTTCTCCTTAGTGTGTGGGCTGTACTTAATAAGACAATTTTTTGTATATCTCTTAAGCTGGGGTTTCCAGGGATTCTTTCAATGTGTTGTTTTGTTCCTTTTTTTATCATTCCAGGTGCACCTACTATCACTGGCACAACTCTTGTTTTCAATTTCCACATGTTTTCTATTTCAATTTCCAGGTCTTTATATTTTGACAGTTTTTCAAATTCCTTGGTTGCTATGTTACAATCCGCTGGACAAGCCATATCAATTAATAGACAAATTTTTTCTTTCTGGTTTTTAACATTAATGTTTGGACTATTTGCTTCAATTTTTCTGTCTGTGTAGATGGTGTAATCCCATAGAATGGTTACATCTTCTATTTCTGTAACCGGTGCTGGGTGATGTTCATACCAGTGTTTGTTTACAGATTTTCCATAATGTTTGCACATTGTCCAATGTAAATATTGCCCAACTCTATCGCGGCGATTTTTATATTCATTTGGGGCAAGTACAGAACAGCCTGAGATTAGATGGTCTATTGTTTCTTGGTGTTTATCACAAAACCTGCATTTTGGATCCATATTATTATGTATAATATTTGCCTGAAAGTTTCTAGTGAAAAGACTTTGGTCTTGCGCTGCAAGTATAAATCCTTCAGTCTCAGACTTTAATCCAGATGCACGTAACCATCGATGAGTATTAACTTTATTAGCATTTGATTTATTGGCACGTTCTGGATATTGGCCATGCAGAGGTTTGTCTTGCCAGCGTTGTTTCATCTGGTCAAGAGCTTTATCTTTGGCTTTCATTTTCATATTTTTTGCAGCAATCGTTGGTTCTTGGTTTCTGTTTTGCTTTTCTACAGAATCTACTAACTGTAAATCTTGTTTGAATTTACTGCCTTCTTTTATTATTCAATATTTTTTCTTTCTTCATGTTGCCTTACTAATTGTATCATCCAGTACTTTGTTGTTTCTATGTATGTTAGTAAGCCAATAGTTGTCTTGTATGACAATTCTAGCTGAATAAGACCTCTTCCACCTTCTTCTTCTTCTTCTTCTTATTATTATTATTATTATTATTATTATTATTATTATTATTATTATTACTAGCTTCTTCCACGCAGTTTTCAACCTGAGATCTTTCATTGCGGTTGTTCTCTTGGTCGCAAAACAAAACAGACGCCATCTTTCATAGACTATCTGCCATGCGGAGAAATACACACTTCTGAAGCGATAGAATACCAAGTTTTGATATCGGATTTTTAATTTCGGTAGTATAGATCCCATCGCTCCAATGATAATTGTAAAATTAGTGACCTGAGTGTCCCATATTCTGGCAAATCCTAATACTCCTTAAGATTATTATTATTTCAATCCATTTCTGTTGTATACACACTTCTTTCAGGATTCCAACCAAAGACCTAAGGTCAGGAATGGGTTGATGGGTTTTTTTATTTCCCACGGATAATTTTTGTAAAAACACACAT
This sequence comes from Ascarosepion bandense, assembly GCA_037127315.1. Taxonomy (NCBI): domain Eukaryota; kingdom Metazoa; phylum Mollusca; class Cephalopoda; order Sepiida; family Sepiidae; genus Ascarosepion; species Ascarosepion bandense. Next base: position 587,295 of record JBBBDQ010028489.1, on the reverse strand, counting down.
TTTACATAAAGAACTGCGTAATATATGAGATGTAACTGTGAATACATTTTTTTGCATTTCTTTAAGACATGAGCTACCAGGAATTCTTTCAATGAGTCTATTCGAACCGTTTTCAATCAATCTGAGTGATACAACTACAACTAGAATTATTGATATCCTCGTGTACAACTGATGTCTACTTCAAGATCCGTGTATTTTGATAGTTGTTTTTTAAATATCTTCAAAGATACATTAACATCTGCTGGGACTGCTATATCAGTAAAAATGTACATTCAGTTTGGGTGTTCAATCTATGCGCGATGTAAAGTCTCATCAAATCATTACAGGTCCGTAACCAGGTTTGGGTGATGTTCATACCAGTTACTTAATACAGCAGACACTTGAAGAAGAGTGGAACATCCAAAACATTTTCACAGTAACACCAAGGCAATGATGCTATTTCGTATAAATTAATGAATAATAATATCGATAAAGATAATGATTTAAATGCTCAACTGATAATGCTGATCATGATTCAACTCGGAAAAGCAAGAAGATCAGCAAGAAATATAAAATTGAAGCAGTAAATGACATTCCACCAATCAAGGTAATACTTAAACAGCAACTACAATTAAAAACACAGCAAACAAAACAATACGAAAAGCATTGTAGGTTCAATCAACAAAATAAATATTTCAAATGGACTTCAAGAAGAGCAGTTTTAAAAGTCAAAACGCCAACATCTTTTGAAGAAGTGCAAAACTTTTGGGAGGATATTTGGAGCAGCCCAAATGAATAGAATCACATGGCAGAGTAGATCAATCTGAAACAAGGAGGAGGAATAAACATCTGCAAGAATGGAAAAATATAACCAAGAATAATGTTAGGGAATTCCTAACAAAATCCAAAAAATAGAAATTGGATAGATTACCATAAAGCCATTGACAGTGTACCACACTCTTGGATCCTTAAAGTTTTGAAAATGCACATAATCTCCTTGGTGACAGTAAATTTCTTTGAATATAGCATGCAACTGTGGAAAATGACATTATACCTAAAAATACCTAATAAATTTAAATAAAAAAACGACATTATACCTAAAAAAAAGTACCTGCCATTTCCACTCGTTTGAATATCCATTGAGGAATCATTCAAAGAGAATCTCTGTTGCTCCTTCTGTTCTGTCTGTCCTTAATCCTCTTTTGCATGAACTAAATAGTAATTGCTATGGGTACAAAGCAAAAGAAAAGTGTTTAATCCTCCATTCATCATGGATGATATCAAATTCTTTGCCGAAGACGACAATGACTTAAAGGGTCTTCTTGATACTGTAACATATTTCAGTGACGACATTTGTATGGATTTCAGATTAGATAAATGTGCAAAAGTAACATTCAAGAAAGGGAGAATTACAAAAACCCAGCCAATAGATTTAGATTTGAACACAAAGATTAGGGAACTGGAACAAGAAGCCTATAAACACCTACGAGTTAGAGAATGGTGGAATATAGCATATCCAAATAAAGAAGAAATAAAGAAAGGATACTACAGGCGTGTGCGTCTCGTGTTAAATACCCAGTTGAATTCACAAAGCAGATTATCAGTCATAAACTGTTGCTGTCCTTGTGGTGCAATACAGTTTCAATATTCTTAATTGGATCATAGCTGACAAAAGCGAATGGATATAAGAAAAAGAAGAAAGCTTCTGACTTGTAATCGCACGCATCATATCAAGTCTGATGTCGATCGTCTATATGTGTCCAGATGCGAAGGAGGCAGAGGATTAGTTCAACTAGAATCATCTTACAAAAATCTCAACTATCGATCTTCAAAGATGCCTGGAAACTACAGAATATAGGATGAGGATCTGTGTGAAATTACACGAAAGAAATAAGAACCTTTATTCAGTAATAAAGTGAGCCAACAAATTCAAAAGGGAATTTAAAATGGGCAAAGACGTGTAAATAAACCATAAAACATCTACTATAGTGTCAAAGACCATAAAAAACGAAAGCAAAAGCAAATGGAATGTACTAAATGCAGAAACGATGGCAAGGTAAGACTCTTCATCGTTATTACTCTGCTCGTACCAAACAAGCTCATGTAGACAAAGCCCTGTCCAAATCAGTGGTTACCTAGTGTTAAAAGTTAAAACCGAAGTTTTTATTCTTACTGCATAAGACTGATGTTTGCTAAGCACACCAACTAAAAAAAAAAAAAATGTTGATCCCCAAATGCAGATTCTGTGATAAATCAGTCTTTACATTATTCGGACTATTGTCCTCATCTTTGTTGCCATGTGTACGACGTTTCGGCCGTTGTACGCCCCGGCCTTATTCAGGTGCTAGGTGTTTTGAACCGAACATTTTATTACACTCACAGGGGTATATGAACTCCATTCCTTGCGTAATAATGCCTTTTTGGAAGTCATGAGTTATCTCCCTCTAACCCTGCAATTTACTAGTTCACTCTTGCTAGTAACTTACCAAGTCTGATGTCGATCGTCTATATGTGTCCAGATGCGAAGGAGGCAGAGGATTAGTTCAACTAGAATCATCTTACAAAAATCTCAACTATCGATCTTCAAAGATGCCTGGAAACTACAGAATATAGGATGAGGATCTGTGTGAAAGTACACAAAAGAAATAGGAACCTTTATTCAGTAATAAAGTGAGCCAACAAATTCAAAAGAGAATTTAAAATGAGCGAAGAAGCGTAAATAAACCATAAAACATCTACTGTAGTGACAAAGACCATAAAAATGAAAGCAAAAGCAAATGGAATGTACTAAATGCAGAAACGATGGCAAAGTAAGACTCTTCATCGTTAATACTTTGCTCGTACCAAACAAGCTGATGTAGACAAACGCCCGTACACATCAGTGGTTACCGAGTGGTTACCTAGTGTTAAAAGATAAAACCAAATTTTTTATTCTTACTGCATAAGAGTGATACTTGCTAACTTAAAATTACTAAGTACACCTACTGAAAAAAATATGTTTACCTCAAATGCAGATTCTGTGATAAATTAGTATTTACATTATTCGGACTATTGTCCTCATCTTTGTTGCCATTTGTACGACATTTCGACCGTTGTACGCTTCGGCCTTATTCAGGTGCTAGGAATTTTGAACCGAACACTTTATTACAATCACTGGGGTATATGAACTCCATTCCTTACTTAAAGCCTTGATTGGAAGTCATGAATTATCTCCCTCTAACCCTGCTGTGGCTGTCTTCAAGTGTCTGCTGTATTCAATAACGTTCTCGAAATTCTATATTGAGCTATGCATTCAAGTCGGCGACTGTGGATATTTCTCTTTCCACAGTTCCTGCTAAGAAATATCTTTCGTATTAATTACCCTGTTGATTTGATTTTATGATGCCACTTCTGCTCGTTCCGCTAAACCGGAATATATGGATTCTACAACCTGATCCATGGTTTGATCTAACAACAATAAAGTAAATTGCAACATCCGCGCTTATATTCACTAGACCATTGTTCAGTGGAAGTCAGTTAGAAACTCCAAAACGCACAACAGCCAAAATTTCATGATAATCACAATCAAAATGATGACATCAATAGAAATAAGAAGTTTAAATATCAGGTGCGGAAAATATGACACCGAGATCCGAAGGTACAACGCAATAGTGGAAAATGTCTTTATAAAACTAAACAAAGTATTAAGAAACAGAAAATATATCGTTAAAAACAAATGATGAACTGCTCTATATAAAGTAAATGCTTCTATATGACAGTGAACTTTACTTACATATGAAGAGGAGACTTGGGGCAACACATATGTTCTACAGAATAATAACACGGACGAAACATATAATCAACTAGGAAGTTTTAAAGAAAATAGAAACGAAAAGGTCGATTATACTTGGATGCAGAAAAAGACTTAAAATTTCAAAAACACATGATGAGATAAGAAGGTTAGAAGAATTTGTCACTCATAAGACATGCTGAAGACAAGAAAGACAGGAGAAACAGCAAGTAATCTACCTAAAAAGCTTTTTTAAATGGTAATTTTTCTTAGATATGGCGCAAGGTCGAAGGTATGAGGCACCCAGTGAGGATCGAACTCACTACTCATTTGTAATAGGTTTTAACAAAACAAGCTTGCTAACTATTACACCACGTCGAATACTTATGTAAATGGATGTTAGAACATAAACTGGTAGGAATATTAAGAGAACAAATATTGTTTACAGCTACAACGGACAGAAAATTGTGGAGAACCATGACCGCCTACGCCTTGAGGGTGCACGAAACAAAGGACGATGACTTTTTATTTTCAACGAACGAATGTGCATATTCTGAAGTAGAGTATGAAACTCGATTCGTCGAAAATAATCATGCCTAAAATTATTTGGTTAGTTGTTTTGTTTTTATGGCATATCAACCTCGGCGGGTCATTTATTGCCTACTAAATTTTATTTATTTATTGCTGGTAATACCTTTTTTCTTTCAACAATTTATTGTTGTTTTTATATAAGTTTTGTGTCTAGTAATACTTTTTTCTTTTCGAGTATCAAGATTCATTGGGATTTGTTTTTAGGGGCAGGGTACCAAAGTCCTACCCTGTTATTTAACCCATAATTGGGGAGAAGGGACGGATTAATACCTTTCCCAAGAGTACCAGTACATAAGTGAATGCAGGTTATTCAACTGGAATTCGAACACCGGCTCACCGATTTCTCTTTCAGAGCCGATATCCACTGCACCACAACGCACATCCGTCACTATACGCTTACATTACCTGGTATTTCTAAGCGGTCATCCATCTTAGTACTGACCAGGCTCAACGTTGCTTAACTTCGGTGATCGTGCTAGAACCGGTGTATTCAACGTGATAAGGCCGTAAGCACGTACATCCGTCACTATACGCTTACAGCACCTGGTATTCCAAAGCGGTCATCCATCTAAGTACTGACCAGGCTCAACGTTGCTTAACTTCGGTGACGAAGCGAGAACCGGTGTATTCAACGTGATATGGCCGTAAGCCTGTCTAAAATTAATTTCCAGCCGATATTTTATTCGCGTTATGGCGCCTGCTATTTTATTATTTTAGCGCGCCATGAATGTTATGAATTTGAAGAATCATGGTGTATTCATTTTGATAATCTCTCCTTCATATTCGCAATATTCTTTTTCTCTATCTCCGTTTTACTCTATCTTTTAAACCCAGCCACCATATTTTGTTCTCTTCTTCTCTTTCTATCTTCTTTTGATTCTTGATTAACACATTTTCTGATCTCCGTGTAGCAGCCGGCCATCTTTCGTCCTTATCGCTTCGTCATGATTTTCAACAGGAGATGCAGATATGTGATTGGACAAGAAATGTGTTATTGTATTACCTTTCCAGCGTTATTGTATATAGCTACTCATTTGTGTCATTATGCTTAGAAGACATGTAATCAAGATTTATGCACAAAGGCGAGAACATTGTAAACAAGGAAATTTACATTTTATCAGATTTTCGAGAAACTTAAGTTTTCAAATTTTCCACCCATGACCATTAAAAGAACATGTTAAAATCTATATTTGTTATTTCTATATTGTATTTTTGTATGAAATTCAAGCTAGGAAATGTTAGCAGTTTAAATTAAATGAATAGAATTAAATTCAATCAGGAGCCATTGATCTAAGGAGAGTTGATCTTTGGTGACTCCAGTATGTACTTGGCTCATCCTAAGAGATACTAAAAAAGCTTCGTACTCAGTGCCACATCAGAACATCAAAATATCTAGGTGCGTTAGAGGGTTAGTTTAGAGTGCAACTTCATAGCCACCAAGTATCGGACCTCAAAAATGTCACTTACTTCGCCAACATAAAACAGAAAGTCAACCTTACTGAAATTTGGATATACACGCACAAGGTAACCGAATGACCTGAAATTATATAAACACCCGACATGCAAAGAAGAGGATACTGGAGGTTTTTTCGTTTTCACCGAAAAGACACATACATCTGATTGGCCGGCATTAATTTTACAGAGTCTGGAAGTAAATTATTCTTAATGTTACGGTATATTTTGATTCCAATACGAGATTCCTTTGATAACTTTCTTTGGTCATTTTTATTATAAATTGTTCCCTTTTCTCATTCCACAATCGTTTTTCTCTTATCTCTTAATTCTGAAGTCCCACCCTTTTACAGTGAAACCGATGAAATGTAACCGCAATTTCTACTCCAACAGCTTCTTTTTCCTCGCACTTCACGCCTGTGGAACTCCCTACTGCATGCTTGCTTCCCCGACGGCTACAACCTCCAGGAGTTTAAATGTAAGGTCAATAGACACCTCCTAACACACTAACTCACACCCACTCTCTCCAACTCTCTCCCTATGTATATCCTAAGTCGTCTATCACCCTCCTTCTGACATTTCCTATACCCAATCCCTCTATGTAACCCCCTGCGCTATAGTGACAGTGGAATGCCTTGCTTGGGGTGACACGATTAAAAAAAAAAAGCCACTTATTATTTAACTTACGATTTCGAAGCTACCCTTTCCGCTATTGTGTAGGATATATTCTTAAAAATTATCTATAGGAATAATATTTCCTGTTTTAGAATTCTGTCAGTGTTTTTACTTCTTTTAATCTCTTCGTCTAGAATATAGACCAATTAACAAATTATAGTACGAAGTTAATTTTGAATGCCGTATATAATATACTGAAGCATGCATGGATCGAGACGTCTTGTTATAAACATTAAAAATGAAGATATCAATCCAAATAATACATTAACGACGCATTTCGCCGGAGAGCTTATGCTCTCACTGGCTTCCCCAGATTATAATGAAAAAAAGACAAAAGCATGTGAGAAAAATGCCCTCGGGTCCCTTGGGATAAGTGGGATCATAAATTATAAATAACTAAACCTAGCTTAAGACCTCCCAGTGTCTTTAGTGGGCGTCATCGACAAAGTTTGGACGCGCGGCTAGAGTGTCTGCTCGCCTGTTTATTTGTTTTGCACATATCTATTTTAGAGTCGTTTAATATTGTTGTGTTTAAAACACAACAATATTAAACGACTTTAAAATATTAAAATGAGAGATTTTGTTAATATATATATATATATATATATATATATATATATATATATATATATATATATATATATTTATATTATAGTTTAGAAAGTGTACATTTTGTTTCGACATTGAAAGTACAATGTCTCATCAGGTAGTAAACGCTATTTTTTTAAAGGAGATGGAAAATTCGCTTCATCCTGGTAGCACTTTTCTATTGTTTTGATATCCTGATGGAATCGTTCTTCTTGCTCATCTCTCACATCGCCGAAATTATCCTGAAATTTAACTAGATAGCTATGTAAAAACTGAACCATAATATTCATATTCGCGTATTACTAATAAAGTGTATTACTGATAAATTTTAACAGTTAATTTGAATTTGGGCGGTAAATTGGAAAAATTCGGTACGTTTATTTTAAATTTTTGGCTCAAAAATACTTTTTTTCTCTCATAAAGTTAGCATAAATTGCTGACATAAATGGGTTTCTACAACCTTTATTAACTAAATAATTCGCTTCATTATATTGGTAAATTTTGTGTGCGAGGTAAAGCGGGTAGATAAAATGAGATATCAGAATTGGGGATTGTAAAATAGCATTGAACAAAAAGAGGAAAATGGGAGAGAAGGAAAGAGCTGGTTAAGGGACATGGTAAAATGTTCAGAGAAAGGGGACAGGTTTAGCAGTAGAAAATAAAGTATGGTCATATACAGCCTTTTATGGCCCGGCGTTTGAGTTTAACAAAGAGGAAAAAGAAAATGTATAGTGGGTGGGAGGAAGTAAGAGAAGATGGGAGAAGAAGAGAGAGGGTGTGAGAGACAGCATAACCGGCCAAATGGTAGGGGAGGAATGGATAAAGGAACCAGCAGAGCATTAAAGAGAATTTTTTTGGTCTGCTGATTCATTTACCCATTTTCTTTATTTACGAATTCATTTTAATCGTATATATATATATATATATATATATATATATATATATATGCTAGTTTCATTAAAAATGACCGACAAGACCTTGTGGTTAAAGTTTATTAAAAATTTCCAAATGTTTTATTTATCCAATAAAATATTAATTTATTCAGTAAAACATTCAGACAATTTTATATCATTTATGAACTGAAAAGAAAAAATTATAAGATCACATGAAAAATTATATAAAAATTTAAGCGCAGCAACTTGCCTCTCATTTTCAACTTGCTTAAAGAGGAATTGCTGCCTAAATACACAATATATATATATATATATATATAGATAGATAGATAGATAGATAGATAGATAGATAGATAGATAGATAGATATTGTGTATTTATTTCAAAACAACGATGCAGATTTCACTAAATGGTATATCCAAGGTATACTCACAGCTACATACAAAAAAAAACAAACCACATCTCAATTCCTGGCAGATATTTAAAAGCCCTGAAAGAATTAATAAACAACAAAGATATACACATATCTTCTTCTGACAAAGGTGGAGGAATCGTAATCATGGACGAACATATATATATATATATATATATATATATATATATATATATATATATATAGTAATGTTTTTATTATTGGTATTTACAATAAAAAAAACTGGGTGTTTATGTCAGCGAACACCTCCCCATAACTAGGGTGACTTCACTCGAATCGACTGACCACCAATACATATGTCTCTGCCTGTCTCTCCTCAGTTCGGTTAGCTACCTATTCTTCCTTTACCGTACTCCCTCCTCTCCTGACTGCTCCCTACTAGATAGCATTGCCGACGACATAGATAAGGCTATTTCCTATCACCCATTCGCCCACATATTTGTATTTGGAGACCTCAATGCCCATCACTCTGAGTGGCTTGAAAACGCTGTTACTGATCCGGCGGGCATTCACGCCATGAACTTTGCTATTTCCCAGTCCCTTACGCAAGTGGTGGACTTCCCCACTCGCTTCCCAAGCACTCCCTCGGGTCATTCCTCACTGCTAGATATATGTTTCACCTCTGCGCCTGACGCCTGTCAAGTCTCGCAGCTTTGCCCTCTCGGCAACTCCGACCACGCTGTAGTCTCCCTCAGTATTTCTTTCCAATCTCACTCCCCCCAGGAGCCCCCTACTTATAGAACCTCCTACCTCTACCAAAAAGCTGACTGGGACGCCTTTCGCGATTTCCTCTGCGACGTCCCTTTGGGAAAAGTGTTTGACCTATCAGTTGATGACTGTGCCTCTGAGGTCTCGTCATGGGTGAAAGCTGGCATTGATGCCTTCATGCCCACTAGGAAGTATAGCTTAAAACGTCATTCCTCTCCGTGGTTCTCTCCGGCCTGCTCAGCCGCCATTGCCCACAGGAACCATTACTTCCGTCTATTCCGGAGACAGCCAACTGATCACAATAGGCGCCTGTTCACATCTGCTCGCAATGAGTGCAAGAGAACCCTAAATGACGCCAAACAGTTGTTTGCTGAGAGAATGCGACAGCACATAGCTGACCGCAAGTTCGGCTCCAAGGACTATTGGAGGATTTGTAAACGAGTGCTCAACAATAGGAAATCCTCAATATCTCCTTTAATCCATGGATTTGAGGTTCTCACGTCATCTGCGGACAAAGCTGAGTGCTTTGCCCGCAGATTCTCATCCAACTCCACATTCGACTCGTCCGGAGTGCACCCACCCGACTTCCCTATTAGAACTGAGGCCAAACTGCACGAAGTATATATTACCCCGACAGTAGTATCCAGAGTAATTTCAAAACTCGACCCCCATAAGGCGTGTGGAGACGATGGAATCCCGGTGATAGTCCTTAAGAAGTGTGCCCCCGAACTTCCCCCCGTCCTCTCTAAACTGTTTAACTACTGCCTTTCTGCTTCCTGCTTTCCTGCATGCTGGAAATTCTCCTCAGTCGTTCCTGTCTTTAAGAATTGTGGTGAACCCTCGGACCCATCCAACTATCGCCCTATCAGTCTTCTACCGATATTCGGGAAAGTATTCGAGGCTATAATCAATGCTGAAATAGTTCATCATCTCACCGCCCACAAACTGTTCTCCGACAGGCAATATGGATTCCGCTTTGACAGGTCCACGGCCGACCTGCTAACAACTGTAACGGAGTACATGCTACAGGCCCTTGATGAGTCTGACGAGGCTCGCGCGGTTGCTCTGGACATCTCCATGGCTTTCGACAGGGTTTGGCACCCTGGCCTCCTATGCAAACTACGTGGTTATGGTATTACCGGTCGCCTGCTTGACCTAATCCAATCTTTCTTAAATAACCGCAAAATGAAGGTCGTTCTGAATGGGCGTGCCTCTTCGTCCTACAGCACGAATGCTGGTGTCCCACAGGGCTCTATCCTGGGCCCGACGCTCTTCCTTATTTTCATCAACGACCTCCCAGATGAGATCAAGTCCCAAGTAGGCATCTACGCAGATGACACTACAATATACTCCCGCTCCAGTAAGAAACCTGTCGTGGCGGACAGACATAATCTCGCTGCTGACCTTGAGCGGGATCTACACTCTGTGGTGAACTGGGGCAAGAAGTGGCTTGTCAACTTCAATTCCTCTAAGACCAAGCTCTTGTCTGTCAACCATTACAGGCAACCTCTTCTGCCTCCCATAAGCATGGACCAGGTGATTCTCCCGGAGAGTAATACACTACGCCTCCTCGGACTTACCCTGTCCTCAGACCTCAAATGGAACCACTATATTGAATCCATAGCAAAATCTACTGCTAAGAAGGTTGGGTCACTATGTCGATCCAGGATGTTTTTTCCATCTGAATCCATCCTGCATATATACAAGTCAACCATCCGTCCGTGCATGGAGTACTGCTGCCATTTATGGTCAGGTGCCCCTGGCGTTCTCCTCAGTGTTCTTGACAAGCTCCAAAGGAGAGTCTGTAATGTGATAGGTACTGATCTGGCGACTCGACTGCAGCCACTTTCCCATCGTCGAAATGTGGCCTCCCTTTGTCTCTTCTATAAATATTTTCATGGCTTCTGCTCGGATGAGCTTAAGTCACTGATGCCTCCTCAATAGGTGTTTACCCGTGCAACCAGACTGGCAACTGGGTTCCACCCATTCACAGTCAGGTTAGCCAAATGCAGACGACAATTCTACTCCTGCAGCTTCCTCTTCATGGCTTCTGCTCGGATGAGCTTAAGTCACTGATGCCTCCTCAATAGGTGTTTACCCGTGCAACCAGACTGGCAACTGGGTTCCACCCATTCACAGTCAGGTTAGCCAAATGCAGACGACAATTCTACTCCTGCAGTTATACAGGGGAGGGGAGAGAGCTAGAGGCCAGTGGTTAGTAGATGAGTATTGTCTTTGCATTTAAATTTCTGGAGGTTGTAGCCGTCAAGAAAGCAAGAATACAGGAGTGAGTTCCACAGGCGGGAAGTGCGAGAGAGGAAGCTGCAGGAGTAAAATTGTCGTCTGCGTTTGGCTAACCTGACTGTGAATGGGTGGGACCCAGTTGCCAGTCTGGTTGCACGAGTAAACACCTGTTGAGGAGGCATCAGTGACTTAAGCACACCCGAGCAGAAGCCATGAAAGTATTTATAGAAGAGACAAAGGGAGGCCACATTTCGACGATGGGAAAGTGGCTGCAGTCGAGTCGCCAGATCAGTACCTATCACATTACAGACTCTCCTTTGGAGCTTGTCAAGAACACTGAGGAGAACGCCAGGGGCACCTGACCATAAATGGCAGCAGTACTCCATGCACGGACGGATGGTTGACTTGTATATATGCAGGATGGATTCAGGTGGAAAAAACATCCTGGATCGACATCGTGACCCAATTTGCATAAACGTGTATATAAATACACACTCAATACGTGTGAGCAAATATACATGTATATATATATACATATATATACATTTGCACACACGTGTAAATACATGCATACTCACCAAGACATATACATATTTTACAGGGAGGTGATAAGTTAAAGTAATTTGATTTGGTTTATGATTCCCGTCTTATCCTCCATTGTTGTTCTTTATTATTATGACATCATTCCACGCTTTTCTCTCTATACATGATCAGCCACGCCCGATTTTAGCATCTCTTCCAAAGCTATATCCTTTCGTTGTTTCTCAACTCTTACTTTAAGAAGGCGGCTCGCTGTGCTTTTTTATTCCTCTTACACACAGTTTCTGGTCATGCTCACTTCATTCGACATATATAATGCTGAAGGATTAAACTGATTATGAATACCGTCCTCATCCTATTAATCTTATCAAATTTAACCTTTCTCCGATGCTATGCTAAACCGATTTTTATTGGGTACTTTGACTCTTTTGTTCTTGCTCATAGCAGATGATACTAGGATTACAGGTTAGTTGCTACCGGTAAAGGTATTATTGAGACTGGACATCCCCTGTTGATACTTTGACACTTATCTGTGTCAACACTTATTGTTATATACTGCCATTGGATTTGAATAAAAATCAAGGTACACGTATATATAAAAATATAATCTTATATTTTCATTCTTTGTCGGTGAGGCTTGTGTGGAACAAGAGGCAGCCGGAGAAAGATCGCACATACGAAGGAGCCGTCGGGAGTCCTTAGCCAGTCTCAGTCTCTTCAGTCAAAAACTTCTAGACTTTATATAGTTTTAAAACTCTCACGTATTTTTACTTTTTTGGATTGTCGATTTGTTGACGTCATCTACTGCCGGATATATCTATCAACCACTCTTGTCTTTTTTTACTTTTATCTATGGCCGGATGTTTCTGTCAATCACCTTAGTCATTTGCTGACCTTACCTCAGACAGATGTACTTGTCAATTATCTCTGCTGTTCAAGGTAATATATTACGTTATATGTTTGGTAGCGGATGATTTTTTAATCGTTGCACACCCAAGCAAGGCAATAAAGCTACTAAGACTCAATGGGTTACTAAGTTTGAAAAATATGAGAAAAACACATTATTAAGTAGATAAAACAATAAAAGAACATGACTTAAAAAGCCAGAAGACAGCGATTGACATCGCATTTCTTTAAACATTGGCTGCAAAGCAAGAAACTGAAAGAGAGCTCTACAAACGAGAAGAACGAGTTAATAAATTTCTGGTATAGAAATTACGGTTGCATTTAGCAGTTGTAACTTTAAAATGATGAGACCTAGCTGCCAATCTAGTACTGCGCTTAAATTCGTAAAATCGAACTACCAAACAGAAAAGCTCATCAAAAAAACTATCATGAAATACCCATTTCTTGGCACTGTATAGATGGCTGGAAAGTTCTGGCAGTATTGTCCGTTGCATATTTGCTTACAATATAGAGAATTCTAGAACCCACACTCTTCACGAATCATTAGTACATCCAAGAAGACAAGTTGATATTCTGCGTCCTTTTACATTGTGAACTGTATTGAAATTGTTGTTTTAATTCACTTTTCAATTTAATTAATTTTCCTGGTGAAGCCAGTTTACAGAGTTGTCATCTTTGTCTCTGAGTCACATGGTTGTTTGTAATTCAGACATTCCTACAAAAATTAAAAAAGTATTCCGTGTATATCTTTGCGATTTCTGGCAAGCCCCTACCACAACAAACCTTCTTGGTAATTGTCAGAAATAATCTTCTCTCGTGGAGTGAATAACGAATTCGGTTCAAATTCTGTGTGGCTTACAGAGTACGCGAGACAGATGAAAAAAGGTCAGAGGACACAGCGACACATCTAAAATATTGTAATTATAATAGTCAAGATTAGGACACTAGTTTTAATGTTGCATCGAATCGCTTCATCTTTGACCTTCAGAAAGAAATAAAGATCAATAATCCGAATACATGGGAAAATTAAATTCCTTTATCTCAGAACTGAAGAAATAAAATCAATAATCTCAATACGTGAGAAAAGTAAATCCTTTCCTCTCAAAACTGCAGAAAGCAATAAAGATCAATTGACACAGAAAAATCGAGTCTCTTCATTCTCCGAATTACAGATAGCAACATTTCAATATTCCAAATACATAAAAAAACAAATTACTTCAGCTCAGTAGTCCTGAAAGCAATAAATATCAATAGTTCAAATACAAGGGAAAATCAAATCACTTCATCTCCGAAATTCTGATGGCAATAAATATCAATATACATTGATAGTCAAAATACATTGAAAAACTAAATTACTTCACTTCAGTACTCCGGAAATCAATAAAGATCAATAATTCAATTAGTTCAAATTCCGAACTTCCGATAGCAATAGATATCAATAGTCCAGATGCATATTAAAACCAAATAGCTTGCACCTAACCACTGACATATTCTCTTACTGTTGTCAAAGAGCATCTCTTTCTCATCGCATGTAATGATTCGATGCAAAAATGGGCACACCTCAAAGCGACGTATTTTTGGAGTCTCATTCAGTTCATGCGGAACAAACTTATGAAGTTCCAATAGCTTTCAAGTGCCGAGAAACAGTTGTGCCAGATTTCGGACAGTAGTTCTCGGATTTTGATCAACTAAAACATTCAATTGCTCATGTCTGATAACCGACCGTGGTCTTCCCTTGGTTTATTTTCAAGACTATTATCTCCCAAACAAAACTTCTAAAACCATCTCTATACAATTCTGAGATCAACAATACCATTACCAAAAGCCGGCTTGATAATCCGAAATGCCTCACAGGCAGAATAACCCTGTTTTTACTCATACAATAAAATTACTCGACATTGTTTCATTGTAATCATTTTCATTGGGCTTATGAGTAACAATATATTGAAAGAAAAATTATCTGGAAAGAAAAAGAGTCAGGAATAAGTCAAGAATTTTTATCTACTAATGAGGTTACTTCGTTAGATCACCGGATGAACAACCAACTAAAAAAAGCGTCATGTGTGACAACCTAATACATGAGTAAATCAAATCACCTCGTCTCAGATGGAATGCAATAAACAGAAAATACGGAAAGCCAAATTGATTCATTTATGAGATTCAGAATCAGCAAAGATCAAGAAGTCGGCACTCCGAATACATGGAATAATGAAAGAATTTCGTCTCAAAATTTTAGAAGACTAAAAATGAAAATAGTGACAAATATATGAAATAATAAAGGCAATTAATTTAATAAGTTTAGGAAATTACTAATAAGAATTTCAATCAAATATAGAATAAGGAAAGAAAAAACGTCAGAGTTGGACGAGAACATCAGTTTTCATTTGTGAGATTTGATTTCCAGAAATACATATGAAATTTTGCTTCACTTATCAACTCACGCACTTATACATACGCAGATAAGAATGAATGAGTTAAAGATCTGATCCGTCTGTCCGTCAAGAGAGAAAAGAACATACCTCAGAAAGTGAGGAAATATCCCTGAATAATTTTATGGCTGGCTCTTTTGCATAGAACGTGAAACGTGAAAAGCTTGTTATTAAAAATAATGTCAGACTTTTGAAGAAGAATAAAACCCCGTTGAAACATGGCAAGCATTAAAGTGATTTATGAAAAATATGACCATTAGTAATAATAAAAGCACACTATAAAAGTTGTTCCGTTATTCTTATTATTCTCTGATTCTATAATTCTCTTATTCTTTTGAGAGACGAATTCACGGGTTGTAAGAAAAAATAATGTCCTTATTCTGAAGATGGAAAAATCTTTCAAATGAAACTTTTTTTAAGTGAAGAATATAATCATGATTATCAACAATGATAAACGCTGGCTATAAAATTATTTTATTTCTTATTTAAGTAGTATAGTATTCTGGATGAAAAACCTATATAATATATATACTTACTATATAAAAGTTGGTCTGATCGGTTCGATAAGGTCAAATTGATATCTGATCTGAAAAAAAAATGGCCTACAATCTGTTATTAACTGAGGCAAGGAATGGCATGTTAAAACTTTCAAAACTGCCTTTTTTTAATCGTTCAAGAGAACCCTTTTACCTTTCATCAGCATGGCTGATGCTAGCCTCCCGAAGAGACACATTGCGCTTTCTTTTATCAATGTTTTCCACTTGTATGACATGGGAACATTATACTAAATTAATTGCAAGGTTTGCTGGTAGGTAGGTAGGTTGGCTCACTGTGTTGTGCTAGACAGTTTTTCTCCCAGAATCTATTTTACACCTTTATAAGTCAACCATTGCTCATTGTTTTTAATATTGATGCCACATCTGGTCTGATGCATCTGCTAAATATTTCGAGATTCTTGATAAAAAAAAACATAGAAAAGTCTGCAACGTTATTGGTCCTGGCATGACATCTTGGCTTCAGTCCCTTTCCCACTGCTGCAACATCTTTTTCCTGAGACTTTTCTATAAATACTTTCATGATAATTATTTTAAGCACAGTAGTAGATTGGCAGCAAGGTCTCATCATCTTACAGTTTAAATGGCAAGATGTGACCGTAGGTTCTATGATAACAGTTTCTTCTATCGCACTTATCGCTTGTGAAATTTTCTTCCGGATTCTTACTTTCCAGTCAATTTTGATTTTCAAAATTTTAAATACAATATCAATCGTTAACTTGTGTCTTGATTTGTGTTTTTTTGTTGTTCTCTGTTCTTCTCATATTCTCTAACTCTCAGTAAACCCCTTTCGTATTAGTGTTTTTTTTTTTGTTTGTTTTTTTTTATTTGCTATGCTTGGGATGAAGTAATTAAAAATATATCATCTAAACAAATGCCCCGCCCTCGTCATGCCGTGGTAAACAACCGGTGAAATATACTAGGTTTGGCAAAGTTTAACACACGTACCCGCAAAAAATATGATCTACCAAAAAGATGTATTTTCTCTTCACGCTACTATTAATGTATATTCCCTCAGCAATTGTTGTTGCTTGGAAAAGGCTAATTTTATTATTTTAATAGAAACCAAACATATAAACTTGATTCATCTTCTAATTTTTGAAGAATTAATAACAAAAATAGTAAACTTTACTTATTTTTTAGATTGTTTATATTCAAAAATAATTTTATGTTTACAAGTTTTTAAAAATATGTGAAGTAACTATAATGCAATATTCGTTATTTGACATATTATAAAAAGTAACTATAATACCAACATTTTTATTTATAAATGTATAAATATGTCTGAAGTATAGAAACATCGAATAAAACCAATTGCCCATTTTATGTTGAACTTATATTAATCGCTAAATGCCCCGCGATTGAAAAATAAAAAGATAGATAATTTTTATATTTGAAATATAAAAAGTGATCGACAAACATGGAAAAACGTGCTCGTAATAAGACGGTTTGTCAAAAAGACGTTTTTTCTAATTTTCAAATTTGTTTAACTACATTCACTTTTCGGCTGTTTAAGGTTTTAAAGAATATATCCGGTGTTAAACAACATAAGGTGCGCAGATGATACAGTGCTGATAGCAGACACAGAAAGAAAACTACAAGACCTCTTACAGAAGATAGCTGAAGAGAGTGACAAGAAAGGACTACAAATAAACTGCAAGAAAACCGAATGCACGGTCATCAGCAAAAAAAGCAGCACAAAATGCCAATTACAGTTGAGGGACTCTAAAATCAATCAGGTACAGAAATTTAAATATCTAAGAAGTGTTCTAACAGAAGACAGAAAGTGCGACATTGAGATCCAAAGGTGAATTGGCATGGCGAAAGAAACATTCCAGAAGTTGAGTAAAGTATTAAGAAACAGGACAATTTCACTAGAAACAAAAAGGAGGGTACTGTATTGCTATGTAATGTTGGTTCGTCAATATGGCAGTGAATGTTGGACAATATCTTTGAAGATGAAGGAAAAACCTGAAGCAGCTAAGATGTGGTTCTACAGAAGGATGTTGTGGATATCATGGACGATCAAGTGAGCAATGACGAGGTTTTGGAAAGGATAGAGACGAAAAGGAAATTAATACTGAGAATAAGAAAGAGACAGCTGAAGTTCCTGGGACATGCAATGAGGAAGGAGGGCTTCGAGAACCTGTTACTAACAGGCCAGATAGAGTGAAAAAGAGACAAGTGAAAGCAGCGGATAACATATTTGAAGGAACTGATCAGGTGGATGACGGAACGAGGGTTGTATGGTGGAACAGGAGAAAGCGTGCTAAAAGCCACCAGGAACAGGGAGATGTGGAGAACCATGAACGCCTACGTCACGTCCTTTCAGGACGTAGGCGTTCATGGTTCTCCACATAAAAGAAGAAGATGGTTTTAAAAAGCGATGATGAAAATTGTAATAAATCATAAACATGTGAAAGTTAATTTATAAATTTCCTTTGTTCTTGGGAAGTAAAAACAAAATCAATAAACACTATTTATTTATTTATTAGATTGTTTATTGGAATGGTTGGTAAAACATCGGCTAATTGCCAATTTATTCCAACTTTATAAAATGGCAAATAATGAGGATTTCCTTATATTTAGTTTGTAGCGGAACTCTGGATCTTGATTGGTCATCAAATCGCAAAATTCAAAAAACGTCAGAGAAACAGTTTTTCCACAGCTAAAGAAAAAATCGTTCTTTGAGCCACCTCACGTGACTGTATTCAATATTCAAGAATATCTAACCAGCCACGGTCAGTCTGGTGGAGGCGGTTTGCTGACACACATCTAAAATGTAACCCACTTCTAATCGACCCGGAGATAAGGTCAGGTCGCACCTTGTTCTCTTTCTCTTTCTCCTTATCTATTTCAACAATTACTACTAGAACATTTTTTTCGAATTCTTGATACCTTAACTTTCTCAATGAACATTAAGTTCAACAACTTATGTTATGCCTCCTTTTAATAAATTTCTATTTTAACATTGAAAATGTATATTTTATTATTCCACTCTTCTACACTAATCCACGCATTCCAACCTGCCGACAACCAACCTTCTGACGTAAACCTTCTGATAATAATTTTGATGATTATAACTCAACATAAATCCTGTAAGATGTAGGAAGTTTGGTTAAGTATGACACAAGGCCGAACAAAAGAAACATTAACCAGCTCCGTACACTTCAAGTTCACATATTTTAATAATTTAGTAAACTTTTATAAATTTATGAATAACAAATTTTCATGTTTCTTTGTAAATTGGTAAATAATAAATATTGCATTGCCTTAGTTCTAGTTCTTAGAATTTTGTAAATATGATTTTATTTTTGTAAATAATCAAATTCTGAAGAACAAAAGAAATGTATAAATTCACTTTCATCGTGTGTTTAGGTTTTATTCCAATTCTAATCATCGCTTTTCTGGTGAATACAAAATAAAAATAACTTTTTTTTTCTTTTCTTCACTTTTGAAAATTCGCGAGTTAGTGTGAAAATCTATTTTGACCACTAGGAAAAAAGATTGCCTCTGTGCTGAAAAAAAGATCACGGAAAATTTCGCAAGCAACTGTGAAAATATTTATTAACTAATGAAAGGAGAGCAATATGCAGAAAACAACAAATTGAACTTTCAATGACCGTGAATGTTTTCTCCCGCTCAAAAATTAGTTTTCGTTGAGAGCTGACCACGTGATCCGAGCTGGCTATTTGTACACGTTTCCCGACCAATGCAAGCAGAAGACAAGGGAGCAGAGAGCAGTCAACTCACCATAATGTGACAGAAATTGTCGACCGCCGATCGGCCACAACTGGTTTATACTGCAATTTTACTGAGTTAACTTTCGTTACAGTTTCTGCGACAGAGACAGAAAGAGAGTGTCTGTTCACCAGTTTGAAACTTTCCTGTTAACACAACTGCTATGTAATAGTTCTATTCAATTTATCTCCCAGTGCTTGTGTCAGCCAGTAGTATGGCTTTCAGGATCTTGTCAATGGTGCCACACGCTGGGATTGCCCACACAGGCCGATATCTTCAGTAACTCTGACAAATCGATCCCGATGAAATTCGAACACGGGTTTCATGGTCAGAAATTGAAACGTCTTAACTACTCGGGAACGCGCCCATTATAATGGAATATAGGACCCAAGGTACTTTGCAGCAATCTTTATTGGAAAATGTATGTTATATGCCATCAAGTTCGATAAAAATTCTTGGAATATCTGTTCAAAAAACAATATTTTTTATCTATCTTGTTGCTTCGGTATTACCTTGTTTCAGGTTTTCTTTTATTTTCAGGGTCAATAACTTCTGAATGTTTAATATAATATCTGGAGGTTTAGGTTATAAATATTCATTACTGATTTTTCTGCATGAAAAACTACGATTTTCTTTTGATTCTAATTGTACTTTATCTCCCGCTTTTCAATTCGTTTCTTTCTTTCTTTCTTTCTTTCTTTCTTTTGATTCTAATTGTATTTTATCTCTTGCTTTTCAATTGTTTTCTTCTTTCTTTTCTTTCTATGTAAGCACAGGGCTTCAGCTTGTCTTGTGCAATATTCTCATTTGCCTATCAATCATACATTAGGCGATTTATTCCGTTCTGTTCTAACATTTCTCTTACTTCCTGAATTGTTTCCCAAAGTTGCAAAGAGTGTCGACTCCGATGAAATAATCCAACGCTTTTTATAGTGTATTCTTTATTATGATTGATGATGTTTACTGCATATCCTAGGATTTTCTCTTCCGCTCACACACACACACACACACACACACACACACACACACACATACACACACACACACACACACACACTTTCAGAACGTTAGTGATCATGGTTCTCCACTACTGCCTGTCATTTGTAGCTGTTAATAAATCTTGTCTTTTTTGTTATATCTCCTACAATATTGTTCAGCTATACATTTATTGAATCTCGCTAGATAAATTATGTGTTGTTTCCATCTGTTCCTTTTGCCTAGGTACCTCCACTCATTTTTCTACACCTAAATTTAAATTTAAATTTTAAAAATAAATAAGTTATCTTCAAGCTTTAAAATTAGCTTTAATTGAAAGTCAAGAGATTAAATTTAGTAATTCCAGTAAACAAAATACACTGGCGTATTTTAAAGCGAAATTATATTGATTGGAATCTAAAAATTTTCAGATTAAAAAAAAATTAAAAGTACCGCCATTTTTTTGATTGATCGACAAATTTCAAAACAGTAGCCACATTCCTGTTTTAAAAGTCTGGCAAAAATAAAATATACGTCGCTGACACGTTATTGAAGTCAATTTTTTAAATTAAAACTTACCTTTATCTGATTTCAAACATTGTGCTTGCTTACTCTCAGAAAAATTCCCTGTAATTTGTTATCAGATTAGGTAGCCAGAGCCTGACAGCTCGTCTCAAGTGTTGAAAGATTTAATGACAAGCGGAGGGGGGGGGCGAAGGCGGCAAAAACAAATAAATGTAATCTATTATGTAAGAGAAGACAATCCTTGAATCACGTGACCTTTTAATGCTAAATATCACGTACGGGCCTCCGTACAAATAAAATACGGGCAATCAAAATGCACACAATTAAAATGTTTTTAATTATTTTAAAAATTGACGGGGTCAATTATTTGTATTAAACTTTTAAATTTTCGATTAGTAATTGTAGTCTTCATGCATTAATTACATACCCGAGCCGGCCCGTTAGAGGAAGAAATTTAACAATAATTTTTAAACTTTTTATATATAATTTTTATATATAATTAAAAAAAATGAAACAAAGTGAACATAAATATTGTAAAAATTAATTAGTCATTGAATTTTTTTTTCTTTTCAGACTATGATATGCTTAATTTATATTGTTCATAAAAGCAATCAGAAGTTTATCCACATAAAAATTGGCATAGTTATTGCATTTTTCGCAATTCGGACCTACTTTTTAGAAAGACAGGGACTATTGAAGAAAAAAAACAGTGAATCAGCATTCCCCAATGACTCCTGTTTTTTTTTAATATTAGTTTTAGAGTGGCCCGTGGTCGAATTGTTACACATTTCTGGAATTTAATGAGGGGGGGGGGGGGGGGGGTAACATACTAAAAAATATTTTTACCAATATTTTCTAAAATTAATGCAATCAAAATTGATTTCATTCAATTACAAATAAGTCCTGGAGTTTTCATCAAAATCCAACCATTATTTGATTTATGCAAGAATTTCCAAATTAATGTGTCTTTCACGGCCAAAAAAAGTGCATTGCGTAACAGTTACGTTTGTTTACTTAATAAAATAGCGGTAATTTGGATATCGCACTTACGTAATAAAAAAAGACTTTCTACAACAATTTCGAACGTGTTAGAAATAAATAAAAAATTTTAAAAATATTTTTAAAATGCTTTGTTCTTTCCTCTTTATGGTAATATAAACTTTTTGCCGATAGAACTTTGTTTTTATTTAGTTTGGGACCTTTTCCCTTCTGACTATGCTGTTTTCTCAGCGATTTTGTGGAGGTACCTACTTTTGCCTTCATTCTGTCCTGTGAGTGTCACATTTTCCAATCCTACTTTCCTCATTATGGTCTCTAGAAGTTTCAACGTCCGTTTCTGATGTTCGGCGTAAATGTCTTTTTTGTTTCCATTTTCTCTAAAACTTCATCGTTTGGTATTTGGTTCGTAATATGCTCAGCGTAATTGAAACACGTTTCTGTTGCTTCAAGGTTTCTTAATCTGTGAAGAGATAGTCCAGTATTCACAGTTATATAGTAAGACTGATATTACCTAACAGTTCAGTACTCTTTCATTTGATACACGCGTGTTAAAATGGCATTCATTCAATCAAATTGCACGTAGAATATATATATATATATATGTGTGTGTGTGTGTGTGTGCGTGTGTGTGTGTTTGTGTGTATTATATTGTAAATATTATTATACATAAATATATATATATATATTGTTTTATTTTGTTTATTTAAAAAGGTAGCAACATATTCTTCCGAAGAAATGTTGTTCAAAAAAGAATAATTTTAAAAATACTATTTTGCATATATATATATATATATATATATATATATATATACTATTGTTAATTGTTACTATTGTTAATCCAATACAAGAGTAATCGCACAATGAATTTGATGTATGTATAAAAGAAAATAAAAATGTATATTATGAGGACATGTAGAACAGATAGTAATTAACTTGAGATTTGAAGCGGTTGTGATGAGAAAAGCATCTTCTCGGGAGCATATATATATATATATATATATATATATATATATATATATATATATATATATATATGATATAATATAATACATATATATATATATATTAAATATAGATATATAATATAATACATATATATATATATATATATAATATAGATGTATAATATAATACATATATATATTAAATATAGATGTATAATATAATACATATATATATATATTAAAGATAGATATATATATAATATATATATATATATATATATATATATATATATATAAATGTAAATATAAATAGAATATAATATATAAATAAATATACAGTTAAAAGATGTTTATCTCTTTAACCGAACAGATTCATGCCGACTTCGAAGTTTCGTGAGGACATAGTTATGATGCTCCCACTCGTCAGGGCCGTTTGTCAAACAACCCTGATAAGTGAGAGCATCCCCACGAAACTTCGATGTCAGCATGAATCTGCTCTGTTAAAGAAACAAACTCTTTGTCGTCTATCAACGTTCTATCTATACCATGATATCGAGCACGTCATAAAAAACGTGCTTGCCAAAATAGGTTTTATCATTAATAACCACTCAAAAATAATAGTCTTAGCTCTAAATATTATCACAATTAAAACTAAATAAATATATATAAACAATTGAATGTATAATATAATGACTTGAATAATGTTTTAGTCCGATATTTCTATTACTTCACGCGTTGTTAGAGTGGATACTCGTATTTGAGATAGATGTCCAAGTTATTTTTAGTTTTTTTTTATATAGTGTGTTTGTGGTGCAGTGGATAACGGCTTGGAACGCAAAATCGGAGAGCCGAGTTCGAATTCCAGTTGAATTCATTGCATTCACTTCCGTACAAATAAAAGTATTAACCCGTCTCTTCTCTTTAAAATAAATGAATATTAGAACTGACTGAGTTCTATAGCTTTGATTGACAATCGGTCTTCTGCAGAAAGTACTTCCCAGTCAGCCATGTCTCTTTTAAGACATGATCGCTCAAGTGTGTATCACGTATGGCACTTAACTGACTGACTGTATTACATATATAGGTATGCCCATTCGATAAATCGAAATAAAGAAAATGTGATCTCTCTGTATCTACCTGTGTGTGAGTTATATTTAGGTGATAAGTATTAATTCAAACAGGTTCGATTAAAATGAACCAACAAGGTTAGTCGGTTTAATTTTTAACTGTATTCTTCCAATTTTCTAATAAGGTGTTGATCATTGTGCTTGAAATTGTGGTAAAACCTAATCCTGTATTATTGTCTTATTTCAAATACTTTCAACTGTCTCAATCCTTTTCAAGAGCCTGTGATGTCTGTTTGGTAGGCAATATTACCTTGTTTACAACTTGATATCCTTTGGAAAGCTGAAAGTCTTAAATAGTTTACAATGACGAAACGATTATCAGGTGCAAAGCCCGACCAAAAAGTTTAGATTGGCTTTGTTTTGTCGTACTCGGTCTTCAAGACCAGATCTTTTGTGAGCAAATCACCGCTGGTTGCTTTACGCAGTCTTCGGTCGTGGGTAGCACTCTGTTCCCGATACTTTAATTTTTCTTTGAGTTTTAACCCCCAGGGACTCCAGTGACTTAGTCACTGTGTCTTTCGTGGGACGACAGATTTGGCGCGTATGCTTGTTGACGAAGATTGACACAATTCTTTTTTCAACCTTTTTCCGTTCTCGAGTGATCTTCAAAAAAATTCCATCTTCTTTTATAAGATATACGTAACTCTTGGTCTGCTCCAAAAACTCCGCGATGTTGAGCACACATTTAGATGGAGGCTTACAGCAAGAACGCCATTCCCAAACCTCAACATTGTCATTTTTTTTTTCATTCGTACTTTTCTTGTAGTCGGTAATTTCAGCGTTTTTATTAACTGTTTTTCTTGGTCATTTTACTTGTTTATTTTTAATATCTAATAAAATCTTTTATAACGCTTGGTAGTTTTAACCCTTGACCATAGTGCGATAAAATATTTTCCAACACTTATTAGCTCTACCTCTTGTTCATGGTGCGACAAAATCTCTTTTTAAATTCTTGAATCATATAACTGGATTGGTCTCTTCAAATGACAGATCCGAATAAATATAATATTTTCTTGTTCACTTAGTCACGGATTTTACTTGTTATACATTGTTATCTTCTAAGACTGGAATCAGTGGTCCATGGAATACCAGCAGACATAAACAAAGAAATAGATTTAGCATCATCAACATTTGGTAATTTAAAAGAGAAGATATGTAACAGAAAAGATATATTTAATATCATCGAAATTAGATCATTCTGTGCATTAATTAATCTTATTGCTATCTACTCAGGTGAAACTTGGATCATAAAGGAAATTTTCAGATAAAACTGGGGTCTTTGAGAATGATTGCCTTCAGCTATGTTTGTTGTATCATGCAACTGTGGAATAAAAATGTACAATATTAGAAAAGAACACATGTACATACACATAGCGAGAGATGACGTAAAAAGCATAACACGCACGCACCCACACAAATATTTGAATATCACATATACGCGCACACACTCACACAGTGCGATGGATAGATTGTCGTCTAAATTAAGCTAGGATGAAAATAACACTGATATCTTATTTTAATGGGTATTTTTACCGAAATTACACAAAAATGTTTTGAAATACTAAAGAGTACATTTATTCAATAAAATTACCATTGGCTTCTGTTGTGGCCTGTTAGGACCAGTGAGAAAGACACGAAAAGAAGAAGTTAGGTTGAACCAGTGTATTGGAATAACAAAACATATACACAAAATAAGAATGTTATTAGTCAGCAGATAGAAATGTCAATCCGAACGGTCAAGTTACACTGCGCCTCGACTGCCTCCTTCAGGAAGTCTCGCAGGTTAATATTTATGAAGGAGGAAGAGTTCATTCCAGTATAGATAGGGCACCATAACAACTTCAACCACGGCTTCTAGATGACTTCGAAATCTTCGGCAACTCTTCTGGGCAGCCTCCTTGTTTAAATTGGTGAATGCTTTTTTCTTTTTTTTTTTTTTTAATCATCTCACCCCAAGCAAGGCATTCCACTGCCACTATTGCGCATGGGGCTACATAGGGGGAGGTAAAGAGAAAGGAGTGGTTAGACATAGGGAATGACAGGAGGAAGGTGACAGATGAGTAAGGATACCGAGGATGAGGGTTGGGCAGATGGGAAGAGTGCTTGATAGAATGGGAGCAGGTTAGTGTGTTAGGAGGTGTCTATTGACCTTACATTTAAACTCCTGGAGATTGTAGCCGTCGGGAAGCAATCGTTTGGAAGAGAATTCCACAGTCGGGAAGTGCGAGGAAAGAAACTGTTGGCGTAGAAGTTACGGCTGCATTTTATCGGTTTCACTGTAAAAGGGTGGGATCTAGTTGCTAATCTAGTATCTCGTGCAAATTCGTATTTAGGGGGCACCAGTGATCTAAGTTCATTGGAGCAGAAGCCCTGAAAGTATTTATAGAAGAGACACAGGGAAGCCACGTCTCGCCGGTGGGAGAGAGACTGCAGGCGGTCTGCCAAGTCGGTATCTATCACATTACAGACCCTCCTCTGAACCTTATCGAGAAGCCCGAGGAGAACAGCAGGGGCACCCGACCAGATATGGCAGCAGTATTCAATGCACGGGCGGATGGTAGATTTATAAATGTGCAGGATAGATTTAGACGGAAAAAACTTCCGGGCCCTACACAGAGAACCGACTTTCATAGCAACGGATTTCGCAATGGATTCGATATAGTCATTCCATTTGAGGTCCGCTGAAAGTGTGAGACCAAGAAGGCGTAGTGTTTTACTCTCTGGGAGGCAAGCCTGGTCCATGCTAATGGGAGGTAGGTGAGATTGTCGATGATGGTTAATTGAGAGTAGCTTCGTTTTAGAAGCATTAAAATTTACTAGCCATTTCTTACCCCAGTCCAATATGGATTGGAAGTCTTTTTCAATCTCGGCTGCGAGGTTAGCTTTGACGCCTACACCAGATTTTTGTTGGAGGCGAGAGTAAACTGTGGTGTCATCGGCGTACAAACCTATTTGGGTTCTTATGGAATCAGGGATATCATTAATATATATCAGGAAGAGTGTAGGACCTAAGATGGAGCCTTGGGGGACACCTGCGTTTGTATGGTAGTTCTGAGAGGCATGTCCGTTTAATACCACTTTCATTGTGCGGTTAGAGAGGAATGACTGGATTAGTTCAAACAAATGTCCAGTTATACCATAGCTCCGCAGTTTACATAGAAGGCCAGCATGCCAAACTCTGTCGAACGCCTTAGATATATCCAATGCAACGGTTCGGGCTTCGCCATTCCTGTCGAGTGCCTGGTATATGTACTCGGTGATAGTCGTTAGCATATCAGCAGTAGACCTGGTGAAGCGGAAACCATATTGCTTGTCCGAGAGAAGCCTGTGTGCTGTGAGATGCTGAACCACCTCGGCGTTGATAATAGCTTCGAACACTTTGCCAAAGATCGGAAGAAGGCTGATAGGGCGGTAATTTGCAGGGTCAGAGGGTTCTCCAGTGTTTTTAAATATAGGAACTACAGATGAAGATTTCCAACAGGCAGGAAAGCAGGAAGCAGATAGGCAGAGGTTGTAGAGCTTAGAAAGGACAGAGGAGAGTTCAGGGGCACATTTCTTTAAGACTATGGTTGGGATTCCGTCACCACCGCTCGCTTTGTGAGGGTCAAGTTTTAAGATTATCTTAGAGACAAGCGAAGGTGTAATGTGGACATCATTCAGTTGTGCCTCGGTTCTAGGTGAGAAGTCGGGTGTAAAAACTCCAGATGAGTCCAGACTCGAATTGTTCGAGAATCTGCGGGCAAAACATTCAGCCTTATCTGCTGCCATAATCTTTACCTTCCGTTCATTTTTGGTGTTACTAGTAGATTTATTGGTCTCTCGCTCTACTGCACTTCACAAGAATTTCAGTTTGGGGAGTTAGGTGGTCAGATGTAAGGAGTGATGTGGTCACAGAAATTGTCTGACAACCATGACTGAATTCTCCTGCTTTAGTGGCATGGTGAAAAGTCCTGTTGTCAGGTTTTTCCAGTAGTCATTCTCTTGAGTCAGTACAACAACCAACCAGGCTATGAACCTGATTGACTTGGAGGGATTGTTTTCGATCATAGCCTGGATCTCATCAGCAAATTCGGCAGTTCTTTTCTTATCAGAATGAGTTTTCCGAGTTGTCGTACCTTCGTAATCACCATTAGACTCATCCAACTCTTTCATAATCCTCTGTGCTGTCCTCAGATTGACTCTCAAACACTCTGAAATGTTTGTATTGGAGCTTCCAGCATGAACGCCAAGTAGTACAGCATACCATTTCTAAATTTTTTCTCTCACAGAAAGTACCCAACTGACCCTACTATAATGTGCAATCAAAAAACTCAAAAACAAAGAAAGCACATACGCGAAATTAAAAATTTAAAATGGCAAAAATTTACTCATCAGACCCTATATATATATGTGTGTGTGTGTGTGTGTGTGTGTGTGTGTGTGTGTGTGTGTGTGTGTGTGATTGCATTAATTATGAACACGGTCACAACGTGCTGATCGTGTTTGAAAAATAAGATATTTCTATAACTTCAGACACATAAAAAACACACATTCAGTTATAAACAAAATTGTCTTTGATAATGACTAAAAAATAGTCGAAAGCGCTTGGATATGCCGAACTTTTGAACGGTTTTTACACATTTTTTGTTCAGAAAAGTATACCCTTGTACAAACACAAATATTAATTAAAAAGCTTAATTGCAATACATGTTTAGTCATCTTTAACGAAACATGTATAAAAGAGGGATTGCTGGCCAAATACACAATACACGTCGAGTTTAGTATATGTTGACTAATATACGTATAACATTACAATACAACCCCAATCTTTACGTTTTACTTAAAGTGTCAAAATATTTTGCAATCACAAAGAGAATATTATATATATATATATATATATATATATATATATATATAGACAATAAGAAATTGTTCGGTGAATGTTGATTTGATATATACGGATGTCTTGAACTACCACCCCCACTCTGTTCGAGTTAGTAGCACATCCAGGAATGCCAATTTGTTGTCATTCTCTTTTTCCATAGTGAACTGTATTGATGATCTTATTCAGTTCACATGGTCCAGTAGCGTCCTCCTAGTGTGGCCAGAGTATGAAAGTGTCATCAACGTATCTCAGCCAGAGAGCTGGCTTAAGTGTTGTGGATTATAATGTCATCTCTTCAAAGTATGTCATGTATATATTAGCCAGTCATGGTGGTAGTAGCGAACACATTGTTAAACCTTTATCGTGACGATATAGACACTGGTTAGTTCCAGTGACTTGACCCAAAGTGTTGTGAATTTAGTACCAGGTTACAGCAGTGATGAACAAGTAACTTACAGTCGGGTTAGAGGGAGATAACTCATGACTACCAAAAAAGAAGTAATAAGAATGATATACCCCAGTGATCGTAATAAAGGGTTCTGTTCGAAAATTATAGAACCTGAAGAAGGCCGGAACGTACAACTGCCGAAATGTCGTACAAATGGCAACAAAGATGAGGACAATAGTTCGAATAATGTAAATAGTGTACTTGACATTAGTTCATGTCATAAAATTAAAAAAAAATAGTCTCACTGTTCTCTTGGCGATTTGCAGAGAATTATTCCGAAAAAAAGAATATATATTTTGAAAGGTTCAATATTAAATCAAGGTAGCAAATAAGTTTTAGTTAGATCTCTAATTTTAAATGAACTTTTTATTCGAGATTATTTCTTGTTACTATAAATTTTTATTTTAATAATCATTAGATATGTGCAAAGCAGAGTAAATTCGACTTTTCACTTGTAAAAGCGTCTCAAATCTATAAAAATCGAATGAGATGACGGTGGTTCGTTGCCCTTTTTGAAACCTGTTCGATACTTGTTTTCCGTCCAGCTTTCATTGATATGGCGCATTGACGCTGGCTTACGTCTTGGCTGGCCAAAACTGATACACTACAGGTCAAATAACTGATGGCCTTTTTTTTGTGTTTACTTTAGCAAAGGAAGTAAGAAAGGTCTTTTTGTTATCCTCTCTTTTTCTTTCATAATTTTTCAGAAAATAAAATAAGATCACGTCGTTTTATTTAATTCGATAATTGAGTAGGCTTTATTACGTCAATTGATGTCTTCCATCAGGAGGATGTGGTACAGTGGATATCGACTCGGAACGAGAATCCGGAGAGCCGAGTTCGAATTCCATTTGAATCCATTGTATTCACTTACGCGCAAATACCCTTGGGAAAGGTATTAATCCGTCTCTTCCTTCCAGTTATGGGTTAAATAGCAGGACAGATTGGGTTCTATAGCCTTGGTCGGCAACCAGTCTACCGTAGAAAACAATGGCAACCTACTGCGGGATAATCTTCTACCCAGTCAGTCGTGTCTCTTTCGAGACATGATCGCCCAAGCGTGTATCACGTATGGCACTTAACTGACTGACTGATGTCTTCCAAACCAAAATCGATAAGTCGACTCGAACACAGAATACCCATTAAAGCTTCCAATAAATATATCCAAAAATTAAGCATCAAACTTTTTCACCTACTTTTGTCCGATTGCAAACGACGATAAAGAAACTTTTCTTTTTGTGGTTTCACTGGACGCTTCCTTGATTTGATCCAATCAACAGCCATGTCTCCACATCCTACCAAACGAACGCTGGTGTTCCCCAGGGTTCTATCTTAGATCCAACGCTCTTTTGATCTTCATAAACGGCCTCCCTGACGTGATCAAATCCCAAATAGGTATCTACGCTGATGACACAACCATTTACTCCCGCCTCAGAAAGAAATCTGTCGAGGAGGCCAAAGATAACCTCGCTGCTGTTCTCGAGAAGGACCTCCACTCTGTGGTAGACAGGGGTAATAAATGGTTTGTAAATTTTAATACTTCTAAAAAGAAGCTGCTATCTGTCAACCACCACAGGTAGTCCCTCCTACCACTCCCCATCAGCATAGACCAAATGAGTATTCCTGAAAGGAATACTCTGCGCCTCCTCGATGTCACCCTCTCTCCCGACCTGAAGTGGTACCATTATATTGAATCAATAGCTAAATCGACTGCTAGGAAGGTTAGGTCACTGTGTCGGGCCAGGAAATTTTCGACAGAGTTCTTGACAGGCTCCAAAGAAGAATCTGTAACGTGAGTGGTTCCGACCTGGCGGCTCGACTCCAGCCACTTTCTCACTGGCGAAATATGGCTTCCTTCTGTCTTTTCTACAAATATTTTCATGGTTTCTGCTCCAACAAGCTTAGTTCAATGATGCCCACTCCACAAGAGTTCACTCGCGCAACCAGACTGCCAACAAGATCCCACCCTTTTACAGTTAAATCAACTAAATGCAACTACCACTTCTACTCCATCGCACCTCCCACCTGTGGAAGTCCCTTCCGTATACTTGCTTCCCTTAAGGCTACAATCTTCAAGAATTTAAATGCAACGTCAATTCCCATTTCTTGTCTATTTGACTCCACTCCTTCTCTCGTTCTTTCCTTCATGTATCTTGTTCTTTTCCTTTCTCACAAATGTATTTACACTTGTATTCCCATCCTTCTCTTACACTTTCTTCGACACCCCCTGTAACTGGTTTGTCTGTCTTCACTCTCGCACTGCTTAAATTTTCACTCTTCTCTTATGTAGCCCCCTGCGCACTAGTGGCGGTACCACCTTGCTTGGGATGAAACGATTAATATATATGTATATATATATATATATATATATATAGAGAGAGAGAGAGAGAAAGAGAGAGAGAGAAAGAGAGAGAGTTCTTTGAAACTACAGACGACTATGTTTCCTGTCTGTTATGAAATTTTGGAGGATCACTTCGGAATATGACCAAATATATTTTCCCTCCTTAAAATGGATATTTAAAAATTATGAAAATATTTATTGACCAATAAACTTATTAGATTAAAATTTTGTGGTTAACATTAAAGACCTTAATAAA
This sequence comes from Ascarosepion bandense, assembly GCA_037127315.1. NCBI lineage: Eukaryota > Metazoa > Mollusca > Cephalopoda > Sepiida > Sepiidae > Ascarosepion > Ascarosepion bandense. The sequence goes on along the minus strand of JBBBDQ010028489.1, from coordinate 555,315 downwards.
TAGCATCCCAAAATGCTATATTTACTGAATACCGCAGATAAAAGGAACCTTCACAGCTACGATGTGATAACTTTTGCAAGATATCCTAAGTTAATGTCGAAAATAAAATAAAAATAGTATTTTTTTTCTTTTCATTTAATAAACCTTGCAAACTTTCTATTCAACTTTATGCATCACGGCCAGACTCAGCATATTCTAAATTACTCTCGGGGGTGATGCAGACTGTTATTTTCTGCAATAAATCAAGAAACAAAAAACAAATGAACGACAAACAAAATGGAAGATGAAAAAAACAGAAAAGGCAAACTAGTATCGATGCTAAGAAATCAAATTGTATCTTTCGAGTATCCACCTCGAAAGCATCGCATGGTTGACAAATGAATCAAATTATTTTTCGAATATATGGGGCTCATATAAAATCCGACAGAAGAAAACCGAGTCCCCCATAGCCAGCTAAAACAGAGAAATGACGCACGTGACTAATTTCCATGTAGAGTAGAGAGAAAGTTTTAAATTGTGTCAGGAATTTTGAGGGTCGATATTAAAAAGACACCTAACAATGTGAACGCAGAAATAACGTTCTAATTGGACATCAAATGATGCCTGTGCTACATTAACTGGCAGAAAGGGATAATAGAAAGAACACACTCATCAGGTACTGTCTTTCGTAAGCCAAAATAAATGAAGTAAATAAAGGCTTAGTAGAAATGGAGAGACGAAGATAGACAGATAGATATAAAGTGGACACTGAGGCCATCACCGAACAGCGACAGTCTGTTTCATGCTTGAACGTTATCTTCAAGCCATGATTGATTGAAAAAACGTTCAAACTTGCTTTTTATTTTTATATACGCTCTATCGCTGATATTGAGTACTTTGTACTTTAACCATAAATATTAGTCAGTCAGTCAGTTAAGTGCCATACGTGATACATGCTTGGGCGATCATGTCTCGAAAGAGATATGACTTACTGATTATCTAACGGTAGGTTGCCATTACTTTTTGTGGTAGGCTGGTTGCCAACCAAGGCTATAGAACCAAATCTGTTCTGCTATTTAACCCATAGCTGGAGATAGAAGATATGGATAAACACCTTTCCAAGGGAATTGGTGCGTAAGTGAAGGCAACAAATTCAACTGGAATTTCAACTCGCCACAACGCGCAAACATAAGAAAATGGAGTCGAAAAAACAGTTTTACCCTGACATGATTCGAATACGCAGCCTTCTGAATATACCCATAAATATACCAGAGCGTAAAATTATTTTTATCACACACAGACCCGCGCATACGCACACACACGCACACACACACACACACACACACACACACACACATATATATATATACATATATATATATTTAATCGGATCACCCCGAGCAAGGCGGTAACGCCACTGATGTGCAGGGGGCTACATAAGAGTAAAAAGATTAAGTAGAAGAGAGTGAAGAGAAAGACGAACCAGTTAGAAAGGAGCAAGAGAAGGATGGGAATACAGGTGTGATGTCAGTTGCAAAGGTGGAAAGAAAGGAAAGGATATACAGGGCGGTGAAGAAAGAACTAGAATCAAGTGGTTAAGAGATGAGTATTGACATTGCATTTAAATTCCCGGAGGTTGCAGCCGTCAGGAAAGCAAGAATATGGAAGTGAGTTCCACAGGCAGGGAGTGCGAGAAAAGAAGCTGCAGGAGTAGAATTGTCGTCTGCATTTTGTTAATCTAACTGTGAATGGGTGGGACCCAGTTGCCAATCTGGTTGCACGAGTAAACAACTGTTGAGGAGGCACCAGTGACTTAATTTCGTTGGTGCAGAAGCTATGAAAGTATTTATAGAACAGACAAAGTAAGTTGAATAATTTCTCACTGATTTTTCATGAAAAGAGGTAGGACTTTCCATTTAAACGTTTCAAAGTAAGCTTTCACCCGTTTTACAATATGTGGCCTAGTGTTGTCATGTGGTAAACTCACTTTGTCGTGTCTCTGCTTTTATAGCGGCTGTTTTTCTTCAATGCTAGGCTCAAACACATCAGTTGTAGATGATAGCGATCTTCCGTGATGGTTTCGGCCGTTTTGAGCAGCTTATAATAAACTACACCCAGCTGATCTCACCAAATGCAGCTTCGAAACATCGATATTCGACTTTACTACCGATGTTGATGCATGACCTGACTTACCCTACGACCTTAGGATTATCGTAGTGTATCCACTTTTTATCGCCGGTCACGATACGATGCAAATCATTTATTCCCTTTTTTTGCCGTTGAAGCAGCTGTTTACACGTGACAAGGCGCCGTTCAACGTCTCTCGGTTGCAACTCGTACGGCACCTTGCTTTTTAATAATTCAGAATGCTTTCAAACGTTTCGAAACTGTTGTGTAATCAACTTCTAGTGGTTCTGCAAGTTCTGCTTGCGCCTGACATGAGTCTTAATGAAGTTATGCCTCCAGTTCTTTGTCTTCAAACTTTTTCGGTGCGCCAAAGCCTTCTTTATCTTCAACATAAAAATAATTATTTTTGAAGCGTCTAAACCAATCTCTGCATATTGTTTCCGAAAGAGCATGGTCGCCGTAAGTCTCAACAAGAATTCTGTGTGATTCAGCTGCAGATTTCTTTTTAATAAAGTAGTGCAGTAAAATTAAGATGTTTTTCGCTGAACATTGCTGTAAACGATCCATTTCTCGTCACTAGTCACAATTTGCTTAAAAAGGGTGTATTTTCATTGCGTTTATGCAACAAATAACAGATAGAAATGCGATTCAAAAGATTCTTTTCATTGAACATATTTCGATTCGATTTGAGGACCCAAGTGATTTAAATCTTTCTATCAATTCTCGCGTTGTGTAATGCGGGTTATTGATTTAATCAGTGTCTTGATTTAGTCATCATCTGTAATGGGGGTGATGTCAGCTAAAGCGCCTTCACCGTTCGCAGCATTTTTGTTGTTGTTGTTGTTTTTGCTTGCGACGTATTTTTTCCTTTACATTAATAAAAAAAAATCCATCAAATGTCTAAAATGCACTTTTTAATGTAATTTTGAACTTTCTTCCTCAAGAAATAGTTTGAAGTGCGGGCGGACCTGAAGGAGACTACCACCACCTTTAAATTTGTTGTTTTTCATTGTTTTTGACTTTTTTTAGTGCAGTCTTATCGATTACACCCTAAACTTTCCGATTGACAAAATAAATTTGGAAAAATTTCAATATTTAAACAATTTTAGGAGGGGCTCAGTTTTTCATACAACGTTACAGTAAATTTTGGAACCACTCGCCAGTATGACATTACCAACACCTGTAAATTTGTTGATATTTTTTTTTACTTTTTCAGTGCAATCTTATATCGATTAAACCTTAAACTTTCCGATTGACTAAAAAAATTGTAAAAATTTTAACACTTAAACAATTTGGGAAGAGGGGCTCAGTTTTTCATACAACCTTATAGTAAAAGTAAAATAAATCGATCCTGTGCAATTATACAATTATTCAACGACTGAATCCTTTGCAAAATTTTTGAATAAAGCCATTCTTGGAGTTTCCGAGAAAGATGCCATCGTAAAAACTAAAGAAAACTTGAAAAAGACAAAAGCAAGAGCAACAACTCGTCCCCAAAAAAAAAAAAAAGCGAACCAAACGCGAGTGGTTCCAGAATGGGGGATCGATTTACTATAACGTTGTATGACAAAGTGACCCCCCCACACACACACTAAAATTGTTTAAATATTGAAATTTTTACAATTTTTTTTTAAATATACAATGGAATATAAAAAAAATTATGCACTCACTGGTCACTTAATTAAGGATGTTTGAACAAATACTTGAAAAAATTATCTGAGGGGAACTTGTTAATGTTTCTTTTAAATCAGCCTTGTGTCTTACATAACCGAACGCTCTACAACTTACAGGATTTATGTTGAATTATATTCATCAGAATTATTATCAGAAGGTTTTCATCGGAAGTTTGGATGTCGGTTGGAATGTGTGGATTTGGTGCAGAAGAGTGGAATAATAAAGTATACATGAATGTAAAATAGGAATTTATTAAAAGAACGAAAAACAAGAGTTGTAAAAATTAATGTTCAATTATAAACCTTAGTAAGAAGGTATGAGTAGAGTTCGTGTTCCATGATAAAGAAAGCAACGTGAGACCTTTTTGATGTGCCTGAGCAGGTAGATGACGGAGCGGCATTTGGGAGTGATACCAAAAGGAAGACTATTAGGAACGAGAAGGGGTGTGACTCTATTTGGTTGCTAGTAGTTAATAATAATTTTAATTTAAATATAAAAAGAAATATCTTGATAAACTTCGCATGAGAAAAGTTAATGTGGATAAAAAGAAAAATATACTGATAAACTTCTCATGAAAAGATTAAAGATATTGTTGTGACCTGTTAGGCCCCGGAAGTAAGACACGGAAACAAGAAGGTAGGTTCAAACAGTGTATTAGAATAACAGAACATATATACAAAGTAAGAGTGTTAGTAATCAGCAAATAGAAGTGTACGTCAGAACAGTATAGTTACGCTGCATCTCGACTGCCTCACGACTGTCTCTAGACTGTCTCCAACCGCATCCTCGGAAGCCACACAGGTTATTATTTTAGACGGAGGAAGAGTCTATTCCTATAAATAGGGCACCATAACAGATATAAAGAACGATATATCTCGTTTCCACATACTGAAAATTATAAAAACGAAGGAAAAGATGTTCGCCAGGGGACAATATCTAACTTGTACAATGGGAAGGTTTTGATAGATGATTGATAAAACCGTCAAAAATTGTAGGTGCCAGTTAAAAGGTGACAAGGTTACTTAACGAAACCAATTGTCCAGTTTCTGATACCAGACCTAGAGAAAACATACAGCTGACAATTTGTTTTAGTGAAAAAAAATTGCGAAATTTTAACAACTCGTTGAATGATGTTTTCTCTGAGAAAACCAATTCATTGTATTTACATTTCAGACAAGAAAAGAGAAAAGAAAAGTGCGTGTGAACGGTAGATTATTTTTATGGCAGTAAGGACAAAGGAGAAGAACCTGCCTGAACCCACTGAAGAGCAGCAGGCACAGGCTGCCCACCAACGAAGGGGAAAAGCTGCCCACGCCGCTGTGGGATATCGGTGGGTGAAAAGGGAAGAGAAATTTTCTTAGAAATAATAAAAAATATATATGTTATTCTGCTTTCACAATTGAATACATGGTAGATAATACTCAATATTTGTGCATGTACATATTTGTGTAGACATGATGACTAGAAGCAGTGAAATGTGTGTTTTTATGTTCTAGTTTTGCTAAAATTATATTTTAGAATGCAGTTTGATTTAAGAAAATGTAGGATACATGGAAGAATGTCATAAAAGTTCTTTCATTAGGGTTGTTTGCTAGCATTTTAGACAGATTTGGAGTTAGTCTCTACAATTTGTTAGTATGTACGTATTGTTGGTAATTTTACCATAAATATGTATTGTTGGTAAATTTTATTTTTACACTTTCATCGTGTTGGGGGTTCACAATTTTCCCATGTTACTACCCAGGGTCAGGGTAAACCTTGGAAAAACAGCCATTAAGAGGTGATTCATGCTCCTCAAAACATCCAATCTCCCGATCAGAGAACTTGCTGCAGGATGTAGATAATCGTCATACCTAGGACTACAGCGATGTTGGACATTAATAATTTAATAATGTAGAAGCCGATAATCAATAACGGACTTTATTTTAATCTTTATAATTAATACTGAATTTTATGATGGTCAACAAAAGGTTCAGCTAAAGTGAATATTCATGTAAGACAATATTTGTTCATATTTTGATTACTGCCTACCTTGATCCCAAAACTGATTTCAAATACAATAAATTAATGGAATAGCTCCAAGCATCTCCAGATGTTGATACCGATCTTTATTATTATTATCATATATAAAATTTTGTGACTTCTGTTAGTATGTCCGTCATACCCTCTAAAATAGCCATATATTGACTGATCGAAGCCAAATATTGGGGAGAAATGCAAACAAATAAGGGGGTACAAAGTACAGATGGTATTACTAGGGTGCATAACTTAGTACAATAAATTTTTATTATTTTTTGTGGGAGGGTGTAACACCCCAACGGACCCGTCCGAACAATTTCTCCGGCGGCCGTTCTCCACGCTGTGATGTTTGCCGGGAGTTTGTTGAAAATATCGGAGCCTCAAGCTGGGGGTACAAGATTGAACTATAAGGAACGAACTTCCACAATTTGGATGAGTTGAAAGGATGCTTTATTTCGTTTAGAGTTAGCCTTTTCGGTTGGGACAGGCGAATGTGACACACAGCTCTAACTCTAATTAATGGAGATCAACAAATCCGAACTGACCGAAACAAGATGAACGGAGGTTTTACTTCACTCAACTGAATGACTCACTTAACTGACTCTCTCACTCTACTCTACTCTACTCTACTGATCTGACTCGGAAAAATTACCTGAATTTATTTATAATTGATCCGGAAATCCGGAAATGCTTTAGACCACCGGTGATAAACATTGGCGACTGTAAGTCTGAAATTTCAGTTATCTTTTTTTTTTTTATCTTAATAAAGCTTCCGCCGGAAAATTCTTAATGTGTGGTCAAGATACAGTCAAAGACGGCCTTTGACCTGGTCATTCAAAAAAACCTATTTCCTGAACTTTATCTTTTATCACATTAAATCACCGAGTCAAGTGTCAAATATTTAGCGGAAGAACGGTAGGATTTAAAACAGTAATCGGATACCCTTGTCTCTTCCACAATTTTCCTCATAAAAGAAAAAGCGTTTATTTATTTATTTTTTCCTCTTCTTTTTCACTTTTGTTAAATATGTTTTTAAACTATTTTCTATTCTAATCTATTTTCTATTTTAGTCTATTATAATAAAATACATATTTTACAAAGCACCTTAATATACGCCTAGTTATCGTGTCACAAGGGGATTAAAAGTTTATCTAACATACAAAATATACCAATTATTTTAAAAACAATTTAATGATTAAAATAACAAATACAATTTTTTATATCTTTTCTTTAAGTTTTTATATATACAAGGTGCGATGAATTGTCTAAATTACGAAAAAATGAAAATAATACTAATATTTCATTTTAACAGATACTTTTACCAAAATTACACAAAAATATCTTAATCTATACTGCTCAGTCGACAAAATCAAAAACAAACAACGCGCGTTCCAATGAGCGAATTTGATTGCTCGCTTCAAGTGTGCCTGCCTAAATATCAGTATTCAAAATTCTCACCTTTAATCTAGGCTCGAACACCAATATCTGGCATCAGAAAGAAAAAAAACATTAAATGTTTGTTTATATTTCTTGAGATGATTGGAATTTCAAACTGAACCTTTTATTTCGTTTACCGTTGTAGGTTTTTCTTAATATCGGTTAGCTCAAAAATATCTTGAAACACTAAAGAGTAAATTTATTCAGTAAAAGTGTCATTGGCTTCAACCACGGCCTCCAAAAGACTTCGGAATCTCCTGCAATTCTGCTGAACAGTCTCCTTGTTTAAGTTGGTGAATGCTGTCATAATTTTTACCTTCAGTCCATTTTTGGTGCTGCAAGTTGTCTTGTTGGTCTCTTGCTCAACTGCATCCCGCGCATAAGAGATTGCAGGCTGGGGAATTATGTGGTCAGATGTAAGGGGTAATGTTGTTGCAGAAATTATCTGCCAGCCATGACTAGACTCTTCTGCTTGTGTAGTATGGTGCAGAGTCCTGTTGTTAGACATAATGTCGTCCAGTAACCACCCTCTTAATCCAGAGCAGCACTACCTCCTCAAGGCACTTGATGCAGGTCTTTATGTAGGAAGATTAATGGGGCATGCCATTGCCATCACTAGTGATCACTCCAAACACCACGATGTTGACTGGATATATCACCTAACTGTTTACGAACCCTCTGCACTGTCATCAGATTGACACCCAAACTCTCTGAAATGTTCATATTGGAGCTTCCAGTTCGAATGCCAAGCAGTACAGCAGGCTTTTTCCAAATTTCTGGTGATGCTCTTTTTCTTACAGATGGTGCCCCAACTGACCCTACTATCTTTTAACTCAACTCTCCTGGTTTTTGTTCAACTCTGCTATAGCCAGGTATTGAACTTTGTGTCAAATTACTGGATTCAGCCAAAACTTTTATCCACTGGGCACTGTTCCTGAAGAAGGCCAGAACGTACAAAGGTCGAAACGTTGTAAATATGGCAACAAAGACATGAGCAACAGTCAGAACAATGCAAATAATGAACAAGTATGTTTTTCTTTTAGACTTTATTTTTGTTGTTGTTTTTTTTTGTTTTTGTTTTGTTTTTTGTCGTTTTCTTTTTTTACCGCTTTCTTTTTTATAGTAATTTTTACGATATTCAATTGGCATCTTTTGTATGAAGCGCTAAAATGAATCCAGTATCTTCAACGCGCAGAATTTTCTATCGATTCAGTGACGGTGCAGAATAATAGAAATATACAGATATGTTCAATTGCATCCAAATAAAAAGTAAACTATGATTTCCAATCTATTACTCGAAAAGAAATATATTCGCGATGAACAAGAGTTCACAGAATGCATCTGTCCATTCAGCTGAGATAATCCGAACAGAAGATGGTGAGCCAGTAAAGAAAATCCATATTGTTCATATTACGCCCAATCTGACGTTCACCTTCAATAAGGATTTTCTACAATGTATGGAAGCTGCAAAAGGAAAAGTAATTGTACTATTGTCCTCTTCAATCTTCCCGTCAGTTTCCAAAAGTGTGTGCTGTGAGCAGACGCACATATATTTGGACTTTTAAGCTTTCACCTCCTAAAATAATGTAAAACTCTTCACTAAAATAAGAACAGGAAAATGCGCTCACTACATTTTATATTTCGTTGTATTTCGTTGAATTTCTCTTCCCGCCACTTGAAATGGGTACAATTTATTCTATAGTTATAACCAATGAGCAAGAAAAACATCCAGCAATTTTTCAGAAAACGCCTGAAAAAATTGTCAATTAACAGGAAAACCAACAACAGCAATCTTACTGCACAGGGCAAATATTCGCTAAGTAGAAATGACCAAGCACACGTACTGAAAAATTATGTTAGCCTAAAATTCAGATTCTGTAATAAATATCCAGAAACAATTGACCATCTTGCATCAGGTTGCACGGTATTGGCACCCACTGAATATAAAACCCAGCAAGACAGATTGGGTCAATATCTACACTAGAAAATTTGCAACTTTTACAGAAAGGAAACTGCAATAAATTGGTATGAACACCACCCAGACCCCGTTAAATACATAGAATCTATAACAATGTTGTGGAAATTAGAAATACACGCAGAACAATCAAAGCTAATCTTCCAGACAACGTGGCCAGGGACCACAAAAACAAAATGTCTTTTCTTATTGACATGGAAAACTGCAGACTATAATGTATCTTTGAATATCTTTGTCCATGAGGACACCATTTGGTGAAGTTGTAGTCCTAAGTTTGATTAGAAAAGTTCCTAATAGACTCATTGAAGGAATCTCTGGGAGTTCAATCCTTAAATAAATACCAAAAGATGTTATCACAAATACAGCTAACACTTTACGAAGGCTTTATCTATGTAAAATGTGTGTGTGTTTTAGGGGGTTTTTTTTCCAAAAATGCTCAGTGAAAAATGTCATGAAACCAATTCTCACCTTAGGTCTCTGTTTGGGACCCGGAAGAAAATGTGTATACAACAGGAGCCAAAGGAAATAATAATAATAATAATATTTACATATGCCCTGATGCTACGTGGAGCATGGCACCCATGGCTTCCGATCTTAATTCATTAGGAGGGTTTATATGTTCATATTTTGTCATGGAGAATTCGGGGAGGTGTCAATTTATAGTCCAATCAATAGTGAAGATTTGCTTGTTAGTCATCTAACTATTGGGATTTCCCAACTAGATTGACGTCCTATCTATTTTTGTTCATGGATGGGAGTAGTGGGTGATCATCGTCGACAATGTTTTTTTTTTAAGGTTGAAAGGTGATGCAGCTAATGCAACTATGGCGTTCTATCTAGATTCTTCTGAAAACATCCTCAATCGGAGACCATCTCAGCAGACTGGGTTATCCGACTTGAACGTATTTCTAACTTGGTCTCCCTTGCAATTTTATGCGCTGACACCATATCTGTGTGTATTTAGTTGTGATGCATTCACACGGTATACCCTTATCCGACAGGGTATACAGTGCTTCGTATATTTGTGCCTCAATGGCCCTTTCTTAATGTGCTGCTCCCTTACTCGCTCACAATAATAATCTCGTTCAATACCACAAGTTTGTCTGGCCATAAACAGTTGGCATGTTTAATAGAAGTTGGCACAACGTGCGTCTTTGTTCATGGACAGAAGTAGTGACTGAATATCATGGCGGATGTCGAGAGAGTATTTTCTAATTAAATTATTCAGACTATTGTCATAATCTTTACTGCCATGTTCACGACATTTCGGTCGTTGTACGCTCCGGTCTTCTTCAAATGCTAAGAGTTTCGAATCGAACTTTTTATGCTAAATTCCTAACACCTGAAGAAGGTCGGAGCATACAACGACCGAAACATCGTAAACATGAGGTAAAGATTAGGACAATGATGACAATTTACTGCCAGGTAAATAGTAGGTAATGTAAATATTTTAAATACTAACTAATCTCAAAAGTATAGACAGATAGTATTTTCTAAATTTCAAAGATAAGGTAGCTGTAGAACCATGGAAGATTTTTTTTTAATCATATCACCCCAAGCAAGGCGGGACCGTCACTAGTGCGCATGGGGTTGCAATGAGAGAAATGACTGGTTACAGGGGGTATTGATAAAATATGAACGGGGTTCAAGATGATAGTAGATGACAATTGACGTTGCATTTAATTTTTTAGAGATTGTAGCTATCAGGGAAACAAGCAATCGGAAGGGATTTCCACGGACAGGAAGTGCGAGAAAAGAAACTGTTAGAGTAGAAGTAGCTATTAAATTTAACTATTTCAACGTCAAAAGAGTGGGACCTAGATGCCAATCTAGTATCGTGCTTAAATTCACGTGGACGGGGCACTAAGGAAAAAAGCTCATCGGAGCAGCTGACATGAAAATATTTGTAGAAAAGACAGAAGGAAGCCACGTCAAGTCAGTGAGAAAGTGACTGAAGTCGAGATGCCAAGTCATTGCAGATCTTTCTTTGGATCTTGTCAAGAACCTCGAAATGAAAAAGAAGAACACTCAACCAGATATTGCAACAGTATCTAGATACTTAGGGACACTTTCAATCGGAGACTGTTGGAATGGACTGTGTTGAACAACCTTAACTTCTAGCTGGGCTCAAAAACATAAGGTTATACGGGGTTATTTGGTTGTGATGAATGTACCTGATATACCCGTATCAGACTTGGTACCATTATGAATATCCCATTTGTATCCCAGCGTCAGTTTATTGTGGTGTTGCACTCTCACTCAATTATGATAGAAAAATAATGTCCATAACAGTAGGCGAGTCTAGAACTGTACCGAAAACACTAAAATCGGGATTGTATGATTTGGAAATTCGAGTGATGATTGAAACCAAAACGCTATCGGGGTTTCTAATGATGTTGAAGAGAAAAAAAAATTTTAAGTCACTCAATCTTCAACGATTATCACCAGCCAGACATCTGGGATGGGCTTCCAAATAGAAGAATGAATAAATAATAACGTCCAGGATAGACAGAACACATTCAGACAACAAATATCAGCTGCGTGTAAATAAAGATGAGACAGTGAGCTGCATAGTTAGCAAATATGGCAAATTAGCCCAGAGCGCATACAAGCCTATGCGTGCCTGGGTAAGGATGGGGAGCCATTGGGAAAATTTTGACAATACAGGGCAATGACATATAGAGTGACAATAATTTTTCTCAGGGACTTTGAGATTAAAAAAAAGGAATCATCCAATGTATACCAGAATACCGAATCTGAAAGTCATAAACAAGAAGAAAAGCATATACCAGATTTAGCTATCCTGTCAAACGACAAAATGAATCTAAAGGAATGTGACAAAAATAGATAAACATGTCAACTTTGCCAGATACATTGAGGTGACAGTCGTTCCAATCGTTATCGGAGCACCATTTTGAAGAGCTTAGTAAATAGCCTAGAGAAAATGGCCATCAGGAGACAGGCCAGAAAACTTTCTTTAATCATATATGATGAAAGCCCTTTTGATTTTACAAATGTCTCTTCTGAGATAAATGAAATATAGATGAACAAAAACGAAAAAACTTGGTCTTACCCAAAACGTAAAAAAGTATATTCCCAACATTAAAGCGCCGTCATATGACTGGCAACCTTCTAATAATAGGTAGGCACTTCAGATTAGTCTACGGCTATATCGTGTTGAATACACCGGTTCCCGTCCTATCACCGAAATTAAGCAACATTGAACCTGGTCAGTACTTAAATGGGTGATCATTTGGGAATACCAGGTGCTGTAAACGTAAGGAGCAAGAATGGTCCACCGGTCCTCCATGTTTGGGGGTTGGGTGCAGGGCTAACAACCTTGCACAGTAAAAAACAGTTCGTTACAGAAACAGCAGCAAAAAGTTGCTGCCCTATGCACTATTGGGTGTGATGAATAAATGATGACGACAGATTAGGGACAAGTATCACTGGGAATTGCGGAAACGACATTTGTTAGACTATGCAAATAAAATGTATGCGCAAGAAAACAGGATTTTCGAGAAAGTAAAATACTTTGGAAATTAAGCATGAACCCAAACCCTAAAACGAGAAAGTAACATAATTTTCCCTTTACCTGGTTTTGTTTTTGTACCTTACTAAAGCTACATGTCTTACCTTGTACCTTACTAAAGCTACATGTCTTACCTTGTACCTTACTAAAGCTACATGTTTTACTTTGTATCCTACTTCACGGATGTGCGTTGTGATGCAATGGATATCGGCTCTGAATAAGAAATCGGAGAGCAGAGTTCGAATTCGAGTTGAATTCGATGCATTCACTTACGCGCAAATATTCTTGGTAAATGTATTAATCTATCTATTCTCCCTCCAACTATGAGTTGAATAGCAGAACAAATTGGGTTCTATAGCATTGGTTGGCAATCAGAAAATTTCTGGAAAATTCTGGAAAATTTCTGCCTAGTCAGTTACGACTCGAAAGAAACATATTCGCCTAAGTGTGTATCACGTATGGTACGTTACTGATTGATCTTACTAAATTTATCGCTTTCTTTTCGGCAAAACTATACACCTATATTGGGCATCTTTTATTTTTTAAATCCAGTGTCGAGGTCAGACCGGCCGTCTCTCATCTTTCTGCAAGGTTTATGACGTCACAGCTGTCGTTTCTCGCAATGGTTATGAATTTTAACCACTTTGAATCTATCACCCATTCTTTAACTAGCTTACGGCTATTTCTTTCAAGCGACCTTTTCAGGAATATTTCTTGTGGCCACAACATAATTTTACGGATGTTAGAACCGATTTGGACATCGCCTCTACAAACAGCTATCAATCAGGGAAACAATCTTTGAAGCATGAACACAATACAAGTTCAACAGGATCGAGGATTGCTGCATAAAATGAACTTTGTGCACAAGACAGAAGCAATTCATTTCTGTAGTTACAAAAAAGAGAGAAAAATATCTTTTTTATTCTTTCTTTCTTTTTCCTGGTCTGAATTTCTGACACAAGCTGTTGTTGCCACGATAGATCGATTCATCTGAAGCGGTATCTTTACTTCGTCTTTATCACAAAGCTTCGACCGCTATACAGACTGGCTTTTTTCCTGGTTAAATTTCAGATACTAAATATTGTTGCTATTATAGATTGCGTCATACGGACAATTTTCTTTGTCTTTTTTTGTTGGTAACACGACGTTTCTGTCACTGGAATATCCAGCCTTCTTCATGTGTGAATTTCCGAGACGTGATAGTGATATTTTTAAATTAAGCTGAGTCATGAATAATTTCCGCTTTTGTTTTATCACCTTTATTCTTCAAAAAATAATGTACGATTATATTATATTCAATTGTATATTCACCATTGTTTTCATTGACTTCTTGTCACAAAAGCTCTTTGATAGTTTTTTTTGGTTTAACTCCCCATGTTTTCGTGTGAAAATGTTTTCCATGAACTCTTGAAACCTGGTTTTCTTTTTCAGCCATCGGAAAAGATTATCAATTGGTGTAAGGTCAAGTAAATAAAGAAGTGGAATTGAACAGACCAACGAAGCTCTAGATTCTTTTTTTCCTGTGATATTCTTGTTATATGCGGCCTTGCATTGTCATGGGAAAGAACAACATTTAAACCACTGTGTATGCTGCCGTTACTGTGAACGTAAAGTATGTTTGTTCACTCCAAATTTATTCTTAACTGTCACGTATTTAGCATTCAGGATGATACAATTGGTTACAGTATTTACATTATTCTGACTATTGCCCTCATCTTTGTTGCCATTTGTACGACATTTCGGTCGTAGTACGCTCCGACCTTCTGCAGATTCTAGGAATTTCGAACCGAACACTTTATTACAATCCCTGGGAATATGAACTCTATTCCTTGCGTGAAGCTTCCATTGGAAGTCATGAGTTATCTCCCTCTAACCCTGCAAGTTACTTGTTCACTACTGCTGTAGCCTAGTATTGAACTCACAACCCTAAGAGTCAAGTCAGGAACTAACCAACGTCTATATCCACTGGGCCATGTGTCCTTAAATACTGTAAATACTACCTTATCTCAGAAATATAGACAAATACAATTGGTTAGATGATCTTGTTTAGCGGCATATCAACCGCTCTGGATTATTTAATGATGAAATCTAAATATTTTGTATGTGATTTTATGCTCTCAATATAGATATTATGTATATAATGTTATACTTTCAGAGTAAAGGCATATTTGTAGATATATAGCTTGTAAATCATTAAATGTAAAGGTGGCACTAAAATACAATTGCTTCAAAAGATTAAAGTGTAGTATCTGTTATCAGCTTAATCTGGTTATCTCTCCACTCCCTTGCTTTCTTTTTCTCGCGTTGTTGGTTTAATGAGAGGAGCCCGAGTGATCCAAAACTAGTCCAGTCCCAGCAACTATCGGTTACGCTGACGTCGGTATTGCTACCGATCCCCTCTCAATGCAATGAGGACTGGGGGGAGGTGTTGCGAGCAGCTGTTACCTGGTACCGAGCACCTCTCAATAACATTGCCCGAAGACAGATAGTACATTATGATCCAATCAAAAAGGCTGAGAAGACCCTTTGCCGTAATGTAGCCTGTGCCTTTTCTATAAATACTTTCATGTTGAATGAACTTCCATCTAAGGTACGTAGACTTTAGGAATTTAAGCGCATTACAAGATTGGCGACAAGTTCATTTTACAGTTGAAATGGCGAGATGTAACCGTAAGTTCTATGCTAACAGTTTCTTATCTCACACCTCTTCAGACTTCTTGCTTGTCATTCATTGTTGATTTTCAAAAATTTAAATGCAATGTCAATCGTTATCTTCTGCCTTTTTATTCTTTTATTGTCTTCTCTTATTAATAATAGTTTTTTCTTCCACTTAGTAGCCTCTTTCTCAATCTATTCTGCACTTGCTAGCTAGCAAGCTAATCATACCATGTTTATACATATCTATCTATCTATCTATCTATCTCTGTCTATCTATCACAGTTTATTCAAATCTATCTATCCCAATCACACAAAAAAACTTATTATGAAGCACTATATTCCTCATCTTTTAAACAAAAGTAGAGATTTGTCCTTTGTTTTTTGTTTAGGATGATTTTCCATTGCTTTCTGAGGCCTTACTAAGAATGGCTGTCATGACCTTTTAAAGATATAACTGGTTAGAGGCTACAACCCTTTATACTGCGGGTAACGAGTTCGCTGTTTTCTGGTTACTGAATCGCAAACATTTAGGTAGCTTTTATTGGGGCTTCTCTGATCAATAGTCAAATAATATCGGGTTTCTTGCAATATTATGTCACGTATGGATAGGATTTCACCCAAGCACATTAGGTGAGCCCTCTTGACACTATGCAACAATCTATGACCGGCAGCTACTATTATTTATGGCCTTTTCCACCTTAAAACGATATCATGACCAAAACGATTAAACAATGTAAAAGCAAACCTGCTTTCAAAATCACCTTAACCCTTGACCTTTCTTTAACATTCATGGAATTCGTAAAGATTTCCGCAATTCGTAAACGTTTTTGTTATATATGTTTCTGTGTCCTAGTTCTCTGTGAAACTATAGTGGGTTATCCGTTCTAGTGAAACGTAGTTGTGTGCTGAAACAGATTAACTAAATTTGGCCTCGTTAGTAGATAGCCCACTATAAGTTATAAAAGGGGTTATAAAACAAGAAAATCAAATTAAGTATAGAAACAACATTTATATATACACAGATATCAATTAAGGTTTTTTTTTACAAATGAAGTAATGTCTTTAGGATGGGTTCAAAGGACGTTAAATTTTTCATAGCAATAACTGCTGAAAAGAGAGTTTGTGCGTCTGTATGTGTGAGCGTTTGTCAGTTAGGAATGTCTTTGATGTCTCCGCTCCGTTGGTCGGGTAAGTAGCTCAGGGGACGGCGAAGAAGAAGGCGAGAGGGAAAGGCGAGGCGAGCATGGTGTGATCGCTTGACGCGGTCAAGGGACATGCTACTTATGCTCATACTTTCTCAAATGGCGATGCTTTCTGTGTCGGTTTTTTATTTCGTCTTTGTGGGTCCCAACAGGTCATTTGGGAATTCACACCCGTATTTAATTCTGGGCTTCCCATTGGACTATAAACAAAATTCGCGTAGGCTCGCGAAAAGGAATTTGATATTTATTAATTTTTGGTTTTCTGTCGGAACATCTGCGTGGAGCCGGGTGCGCAAAGACCAGTTTTGGTCATTTGCTTTCTGGATCTCTGAGGGCAGATATCCGCTCCCTCCGTTTGCTCGGTATCACCACAAAACTAATCTAAATTTTTGAATCTCTTCGACTAAATTACCTGTTCCTCTCTTTCAAATGGACTCTAGTGTCTACATGCATGACATTTGTGTCTGTATCAGCGAACAACTCGCGGTCGTAAGGGAACTGTTTTTTTGAGTCTTCGGATTGTTCTTATATGTGCTTCCAACTTTCACTAATAACCTCAGTTACCTCTTCTTCCCTTATCATTTACTTTATTATTAGAAATGTTGATTGATAGATATAATTTTTGATGGTATTGATAAGGCCCTCTGCTTAAGTTTATCTACGAATATCTTTGTGTTTAGCGACTTCAGTGCCCATTATGTCAAGTAGTTTCATCACCTTAATGCTGCTGATCTCACTGACACCCAAACTTTGAACTTCTCAATTGCTAAACTACCTACTACAGACTTTTCTGTGTTTCTCTAATAATAGTTTCAGACACGCCTCTCTATCTTTTCAATGCCTCCTCCCCAAAATAATGCCGTACTCTGCAGCTCTGTCCGCTTGGCAACTCCGACCACGCAGTAGTATCTGTAGATATTTCTTTCCGTTCGTCTATTATGCAAGAACATGTCTTTCTGTTATCAAAGCATTGTTTGAATCTCATTTCGTTATTTTTCTTGATGCCCCTGAGATTGATATTTTTAATAGTCCTGTTGAGGGCCCTTGACGCCTGTTCCTAGGTAAATACCAGCAGCGAATCTTTCGTGCCAGGACAGAAAAAAACAAGTGAAACCACAATCTTCTTAGTTCTTTCCTTTCTGTTCAACCGCTATAGCTCAAAGGAATGACTTCTTTCAACGCAAGAAGTCAGATTCTAACAGACGCTTCGTTTGTAGCAGCTCATAATGAGTGTAAGCGTATCTCTAAAGAGGCAAAACCACTATTCACTGATAGAACGAAACACTGCATAGCCTTGCAAAAGTTTGGTTCGAGAAATTACTGGCAGCTCTGTAACAGTATACCGATCAAGAGAAAATCCTTAGTCCCTCCTCTCTTCAATCAATTTTAAATATTTACTGCAGATGAAGCAGGATGCTTTTCAAGGAAATTCTCTTCTAATTCTACTCTCGAATCATCAGGATTATCTTTGCCTGGTTTCCCTCCTGCAACAGAGTCTCTACTGAGTGGTATGTGCATAACTTTATCCGCGGTTTCTAATTTCATTTCTAAGCTAGATCCGCACAAAGTTTGCAGATTCGACATTATCCTTGCAATTTCCCCAAAGAAACGTTCTCTTGGACCAACTCCTGTTAGCTGCAAACTCTAAAATAAATCTTTCGCTGCTTCTTGTCCTCTTCTGTAGTCATTGTCTTTAAGAACTCTGGCGAATCTTCTGATCCCTCAAAATATAGCCTTATAAGTCCTTTAGCTGTTTTTGGCAAAGTACACGGAGATCCGAAGGCGAATTGGCATGGCAAAGGACGCGTTCCAGAAGATGAGCAAAATACTAACACACAGGAAGATCTCAATAGAAACGAAGAAAAGAGTGCTAGACTGCTACGTGATGTCAGTTCTTCAATACGGCTGTGAATGCTGGACAATATCATCGAAAATGAGGACAAAACTGGAAGCGGCCGAAATGTGGTTCTACAGAAGGATGCTACGGATATCGTGGACTGAGCATACAAGCAACGACGAAGTGTTAGAAAGAATGGCAACAAAAAGGAAATTGATGCTGAGCATCAGGAAGAGACAACTGAAGTTCCTGGGACATGCAATGAGGAAGGAGAGCCTGGAGAACCTGATACTGACTGGACAGATAGAAGGAAGGAGAGACAGAGGAAGGCAGCGGATAACATATTTGCAGGGTCTGATCAGGTGGATGACGGAACGGGGGTTGCCAGGAGCAACAGGAGCAAACATACTAAGAGCCACAAGGGATAGGGAGACGTGGAGATCCATGATCGCCTACGTCCTGAAGGGACAGGGCACATAGAAGAAGAAGAAGAAGAAGACTAGACGCTCTAACCAATACCGGATGTGTTAGGCATCTCATTTTACACGGCTATATTTCAGATAAATAGTATGGTTTCCAGATCTGCCGCCTGTGTTAATGGCTATTACTGAATTTGTCTATCTTTAGATAAGAACAGTGAGTCTAGAGCTATAGCTTTAGAGATTTCGATTAGAATTTGGCATAATGGCATTCTACAAATTTGATTTACAAATGTAACATTTGTTCAGGCATTGAATAATGTCGCCATATCTGGTCGGGTGCTATTGCTATTAATCTCGAGGTTTTCGACAAAATTTAAAGAAGTATCTGTAATGTAATCAGTCCCAACCTGGCATCTCGACTTCAGTTACTTCCTCACTGATGTGGCGTGGATTCCCTCTGTCTTTTCTTCAAATATTTTTATGATAACTGCTCTGACGATCTTTTACCTGGGTGCCTCGTCTGCGCGAATTTAAGCGTGCTACTAGATTGGCATCTAGGTCCCACTTTTTTACGATAAAAATAGTTAAATGTAACCGCTATTTCTACTCCAACCGTTTCTTTTCTTGGACTTCCCGCCTGCAGAACTTTCTTCTGCTTACTTCCTTGATAGCTACAATCTCAAAAGATTGCAACATCAACTGCCAACTATCTTCTTGAACCTCATTTATCTTTTACACTTTCTTCAATACTACTGTACCCAGACTTTTCTCTCACTGTAATCCCCTACACACTAAAAGCAGTCTCGCTTTTTGGGGGTAAAATGATTTTTAAAAATGCACACTCAAAGGCTATGGTGTTTCCGGGTGAATATTTGACTTAATCCCATAGTTCTTAAAAAATCAAGTTATAAAAGTCATGTTAAATAAGCACAGTTCTAGTCTTGTTCACGTTAATGCATAGTCCCCTAGGGTTATATCGAACCTACGTTGTTCCTTGTTGTAATCAACGACCTTCTCTATATCGTCAGTTCCCAACACTGTATTTATACGCATGACACAACTATTTACAACATAGTACCAAATCAGACAAGGCCAACAAAGTACAACTGACAATAATTCATTTTTGTTTGGGAATATTTCCAAACAAAAATGAACTATTGAATGAAAGGACAGAAATGATGACTAAGTATAACCATACTAAAAAAATACCTATTAGGTTCATGCAACCATGGATGAAAACGTTATAATTTCTTGTAATTTTAAAAATTGCGCGTTCAAAAATTCCCTGCCACGTGAGCGTTAAAAAACAGCGTTACGTGAGCGTTCTTAAAAAAACGGTAAACGGGAACATCAGTTTTTGCAAATCGCCTGAAGACACCACTCATGGTAAAAACCTAGGTCGCGTAATAACTCGTTAACAAATGAAACATATATATATATATATATATATATATATATATATATCGCTGGTTCTTTTCTATTCCTGTCTATCTAAGTATCTACCTACCTATTTCGGTATTTTGATATTTATCTATCAATATATTTATTACGATTTTGGCATCGTAACTGTCTTTGGGACCAAATGTTAATTTTTTTAAAGAATATTTCAATGAGTCTAGAAAGTATGTGATTAACGGAGGGAAAAGCTTTCTTAAAATATGAAAAAACAACCAACGCAGCTTCAAAGTTCAAACTGGCGTCAAACTTTTAAAAACGGCTGCTTCACTTCTCGAGCAATTTTTCCAACTTCACAATAAAAATAACTCAAAGTTACTTAATGATTTCCGTGTACGTAACATAGATATTTTGAAGTTTGCTATTGCGTTCGTGTGTGTAACTCGTTAAAGGATTCTCATTAATTCCTTTACATGAAGTTATTACTGATAACTGATGTAAAGTTATTGTCACTGGAAACCAAAGATTATGACACTGACAAACTTCAAATAGTAAGATTTACTGCGCGAGATTTTCTGGATAAAATGATGTAATTATAGATTCTAGTGTTCGTCAACATTGATGAAGTATAGACGTCAGAAACTACCAGAATATATCAAGTTAAGGATATCAACTGATGTCAGGCTTGTGCGACTAGAACCAGTCTGACATTATTAGTATTAGTATTGGCATTATTATTATTATTATTAGTAATAGTAGTAGTAGTAGTAGTAGTAGTAGTAGTAGTAGTAGTAGTAATAGTAGTAGACTGATACTTTTTGAATCTACTTGTTTGTTTTACGAGCTGCCTCCAAGTTTCAGCCATAAACCTCTAGCGACCGTAACTCAACAAATCATCATTGTTGGTATAATTAGTTAGATATGTAGCTGACATTCCCAGCATAATTCTTCTTAATTCTATGACGTCATTGGAACGCTTACCAGTAGTAAAAGCTTTCATTAAAACGTGTACGCGTATCTACAGAAGTTTATGTTCTGTTAAAATGTATGAACATTAAATGGGGAGTCTCAAAAACTAAAATTATACTAAGCGTATAATAATAAAATTATACTAAGCGTATAATATCCCGTAAACCCACAGAGGAAATTTCATAATAAGAATAAAATTAAATGGATAGGGTTCTGTGAATATCTAAGAATTGTTTTTATGTCTATATTTCTGAGATAAGGTAATATTTACACTATTTACATTATTCGGACTATTTTTCTTATCTTTGTTGCCATTTGTACGATGTTTCGGTCGTTGTACGCTCCGGCCTTCTTCAGGTATTTCGACTACCAAAAGAGGCTCTATACGAGGAATGAGAGTGATATACCCCGGTGATTGTAATCAAGTTTTCGGTTCGAAATTCCTAGCACCTGAAGAAGCTTACAACGACCGAAACATCATACAAATAGCAACAAAGATGAGGACAATAGTCCAAATAATGTAAATACTGTAAATATTGTTTTTGTTTCTTGTTTGTTTTTCCTAGTATTCAGAATAGAACATTCCTATAAAAAAACTGTAATTTATTCAATAAATAATAATTTTATTAGAATACAGTATTTTGTCATGTCCATAAAAATACATAAATAAAAATTATGATCTCAAAAATAATTATAATAAAATAATTATAACAATTATAATTATCATTAATTCACTCATTCTAAACTAATGAGAATCGAGTCTATTTTTCTTTAGACAGACAAACACGTGACATTCTCACTATTAGA
The DNA here is from genome assembly GCA_037127315.1 of Ascarosepion bandense. NCBI lineage: Eukaryota > Metazoa > Mollusca > Cephalopoda > Sepiida > Sepiidae > Ascarosepion > Ascarosepion bandense. The sequence goes on along the minus strand of JBBBDQ010028489.1, from coordinate 533,282 downwards.
CAGGCACTATTATACAGGCAGTCGACACGGTCAGGCAGTCGACACGGTCAGGCAGTCCACACATGCGTCAGCAAAAATTTTGGCTTTTTTTTTTTAGGTCATAATAATATGATTCTCTTAGAACTTAACAAAAATTCGAGGTAAGATAATTCTAGACAATTATTTTAGTTTTCCAACTACATTATCTGGACATCTACATTATCATTATTCACGCATCTATAAGAAATATAAACATACGAGAAAAACTGTAAATTTTACTAATTCTTTATCTTATCATTCTGTCGGATCCCAACCCATCTTCTTCTTCTTCTTCTTCTTCTTCTTCTTCTTCTTCTTCTTCTTCTTCTTCTTCTTCTTCTTCTTCTTCTTCTTCTTCTATGTGCTCTATCCTTTCAGGACGTAGGCGATCATGGCTTTCCACGTCTCCCTATCCCTGGTGGCTTTTAATATGTTTTCTCCTGTTACTCCACGCAACCCCCGTTCCGTCATCCACCTGATCAGGCCCTTCAAATATGTTATCCGCTGCCTTCCTCTGTCTCTGTTTCTTTCTATCTGGCCAGTCAGTATCAGGTTCTCCAAACCCTTCTTCCTCATTGCATGTCCCAGGAACTTCAGTTGTCTCTTCCTGATGCTCACTTTGGAGTAGATAGACAAATTGGAGTAGATAGACTAATTGGAGTAGATAGACTAATTGGAGTAGATAGACTTCAATTGGAGTAGATAGACTGAACTATCGCCCGGTTCACACTCCACCCACATCTATTGAACAGGTGTAGAGGCTCATCCTTTGTTCCCTGTTTAGGATGTGGTTTCAGGCTTTCTCTTTTCCAATCTATTCACTCTTACGTAGCCCCCTGCACACCAGTGGCCTTACCGCCTTGCTTGGGGTGATGTGATTAAAAAAAAATTAGTTTTCTTTTCAATGCCATTCTTTCCAAAACCTCATCATTGCTCACATGTTCGGTCAATGATATCCGCAGCATCCTTCTGTAAAACCACATTTCCGCTGCTTCAAGTTTTTTTCTCATCTTCGATGATATTGTCCAGCATTCACTGCTGTATTCAAGAACTGACATCGCATAGCAATCCAGCACTCTTTCCTTTGTTTCTAGTGAAATTTTTCTGTGTGTTAGTTCTTTACTCAGCTTCTGGAACGCGTCCTTTGCCATGCCAATTCGCCTTCGGATCTCTGTGTCGCACTTTCCATTTCCTGTTAGAACACTTCCTAGGTATTTAAATTTTTGTACTTGCCTGATTCTAGTATCCCCCACCTGTATTTGGCATTTTGGCTTGTTCTTTTTGCTGATGACAATGCATTCAGTTTTCTTGCTGTTTATTTGTAGTCCTTTTTTGTAACTCTCCTCAGCTACCTTCTGTAGGAGGTCCTGTAGTTTTCTTTCCCTAACCATATTTGATCTATATTTGATCCCAAAACTCACAATTTTACTATTATTACTGTCTCACATTTTTCCACACCGCATGACAGCCAGATAATAAATAAAACTGGTTTTGTTACTTCCACGTCTTGTTGTTTCTCATTTTACGAGTATTTTTGTATATATAAATGTTATAGGGCTTATAATTATTTACTCGAGAGATATAACTCCTGTACAAGTTGTGACAACCTGACATTAAAAATAAAAGACCCTTGTAAAATAATAAAAGCAACTTTACACTGCAGTCTACAGAAAACTGATAAACTTATAACTCTCTTAGAAATTAAGTGATTTTGTATACATTTTTAAATTTGAGATATTCTTTTTTCTTTTCTTTTTTTATTTTTTGCTTAAACATTTTCTAATATAAATAATTATTTTATAATTACCAGTTCACGCTATTCTTCTTCAAAGTGCTGTGTTCCTTCAGGATGTAAGCGATCATGGCTCTCCAGCATTTCCTGTCCTTCACTTTTCTCAAATATCATCATCATCCTCATCATCATCACACCCAATATCTTCATCATTTATCCATCACACCCAATGGTGCATAGGGCAGCAACATTTTGTTGCTGTTTCTGTAACAAACTGTTTTTTACGGGGCAAGGTTGTAAGCCCTGCACCCAACCCCCAAACCTGGAGGACCGGTGGACCATTATTGGACCAAATATCTTCATAATACGAACTTATTCATACTCCTTTTACATCCTTCCAACAATTTCATTCGGTAAAATAGTAACTTGAGTGGTTATCAGGCTTTCTATTACGTAATGAAGCGATAAAAAAACGCTCCAGTTCTCGGATTTATATTCAATTTTTATACCAGAAAATTTTACAATCTTTCTTTTTACTAATCTTACAACAATTTCAACAATAAAATTTTATTTCTTACAAGCTTGTTCGTTTTTAACTCAAGTGTCAATTTCCCACCTAAATATCTGTTCATATCTACAGTAACACAAGTATTATATCGAATTTCCATTATATTTAGTAACTAGCAGTATAGCTCGGCTTTGCTCGGGTGTAATAAAAGCTTTAAAACTAACCCATGGTCCTGGAGCTCAGACTCAGCCTAAAGAATATTTGTGTGAAGTTTGGTGAGAATCGGATAAAAATTGTGGAGTTGTATAAAGGACATACAGACAGACACACGCACACACAAACATCTTGCCTTTTTATATATCTTATCGCTTTTCTGCACTATTGTAAGAATTGCAACCTTGAAACTTATGAATATCGTTTCTTATGTCTTTGTCTATGAGTGTATCAAATTTGATTAAAATTGGACCACTCCTTCTATAACCCGATTTTTTCGATTATCGATTTTCGGTATTTATCGGGGGTACCTCGACACAAAACCTAGCTAAGAACACTCGCAGACGCTTATAGTACAACTGTGTAAATTTTCAAGAAAATCGGTTTCAGCCGTTTCGGAGTCTATAGGTAACAGACACACACACACACACACACACACACACACACACACACACATAGTTCCATTTATAAATAAGTTTAGATATAAGTAATCTGGAGATTAATGAAAAGAATCGCGCGTAGGTTATATGCAAGTACAACGCCTTTGTATAGAAGTGACTTGAATATCTGCAGATTCTAACATCCGCGAAAGCCCGGGAAATACGTATTTCCAGGCGGATACCAAGAGACGACTGTACTCGTGTTTCTCTAATATTTTCGCTTCCTTTTCCTTTGTAATTTATCACTATCATTCACTGTTTGAGATTTTTCCTCTCACATCTCAAATAAGTTCATAACTTTCAATGCGAATAGCCAGTCGTTTGAAATTCAAGAGATCAATACAAGCATCACCCTCAAGACTCTCTCCCCGTTCTTAACATCTTTCAATTTTTTTATTTATTAAATATTCCTCAAAACGTTCTCAGAACATTAGTCAATATTTATACCAGTGTTCATTAACGCATCTCCAAAAATCAAGATGATCCCAGCTTACAGCTGATCCCAACTCAGACCCCGCACTTAACAGCTCAATGAGGGAAAACTAAATTTAATACCTCAAACCTAGTGTCACTGTTCAGACCCTGAGTTTTCTCCAGTCACAATGAATGGTTCTACTCCTAAATACGGCTCCCAAAGAACGTCTATTGGATCTCAACTTCACTCCTGAATTCAAGGAACTCCAATATACAATCCATTGTTAAAGACGCGAAAAACGCCGTCGACTCATTTTATCGCTAGAGGAAGTAACATGCTTCTTCTGCCATGTTTTATTTGTACAAGAATCAGGTTTAACCAAAACATAGAGTATAGCTGTTATATATTTTTCCTGGAGCTGCTCAATCCTAAATTTGAAGCATTAAGTTCAAAATCATTTACACAGTCTTTTAGGGGAAAACTTAATTTCCACTCTGCATCATTTTCCTCCGAACACAATGTTCCAAGCTAGTTTTTATACTATCGCTATTTACATTCGTAATATTGAGACGGGCTCCAATCTTAAGATCAAAGACCTTTAACACGTCATGCTATTTCTACGAAATTGAATCATTTTCTTCAATTTCTAGATATTACAAGAAGAACGTTCTCTCAGACTTCTTTTTCCCAAGCACTGCCACGTTATGTAACAAACTTCAGTGTGGATACTTCCCCGAAAACTACAATCTTAATCTTAAGATTCAGTCGCCAGCTCTCCTTCTAATCTTCATAATTTTCACTTCCTACTACTTTTGCTTTCATTCATACCACATACGTTATTCATTATCACCATTTTAACAGTAATTCGAGTGACTGTATTGAGTTAATGTTATTATTAAAAATAATTTTTCTTCTTTTACTTTCTCACTTTTATTTTTTATCGGGGTTCTGGATCCTTGGCTGGCAACCAGTCTACTGCAAAAAGATATGGAAACCTACAGCGGGAAAATCCCCTGTCTCATTATTCAAAAATCGTAAGAAATATGATCGCCTAAACGTGCATCATGTATGGCACTTAACTGACTGATAAGAATATGTATTAAATAAATCTAATTGGCAAATAAAACGACTCTAAACACGAAACCTCTTACCACGGCTTTACGCGTTTTCGATTAACGCGCTAATCTTTTTATCCCAAAATTGCATTAGTGCGGTAATTTAAGGCTAATTCAGAATTATCTAGTTTGTTGTGAAATAAATGATTTTTTTTATCAGTATTATTTTTTTACTGTCTGAAATTTCGAAGAGTGAACGCGTGCATTGAGACAATAAATGAATCAAATCAAAAATTTAAAAAGTCTATCAATAATCAACCAATTATAGTTTGTTTTTTCAATATTTATCCATTTATGAAAAATGTTTTTGTAAGAAAACTTTGTGGAGATATTTCTTAAGTCAATTTATTTAATTTTATGAAATCTCTGTCACTTAGAAACGGAAAATAGTTATATTTCTATCAAGATAAATACCTTTGATGTGCATTACGGTGCAATGGATATCAACTCGGAACAACAAATCGGGAGAGCCAAGTTCGAAATCTAGTTGAATTTCTTACATTCACTTACGCACAAATACCCTTGGGAAAGATATTAATCTGTCTCTTCCCTCCAGTTATAAGTTAAATAATAGGACAGATTAGGTTCTATAGCCTTGGCTGGCAACAAGTCTACTGCAGAAAGCAATGGCAACCTACTGCGGAATAATCTTCTGCCCAGTCATTCATGTCTCTTTCGAGACATGATCGCCCAAGGCGTGTATCACGTATGGCACTCAACTGACTGACCTTCGTCAAAATTTTATTCAAAACTGGAATCAATGTATAAAATATCAGATGCAATAAAACTAAAATATTGTTTGTTTGTTTGTTTTTGCTTTTTTTTTTGCTTTTTTTTTTTTGTTTTTTATTTATTTTTTTTTTTTTTGTTTTTTGTAGCAGTTGGGGGAAGTTTCGCATTCCAAAAGCTAAGCACAATGTTGAGATACATAAAAAAATTCGTTGTAAACAAAGAAGAGACTACTGAATGTTATGTGATATATGAGCTCTTATATGGCGAATTCGGGACAATCTCATCAAAGACGAAGGATAGACTTAAAGCAACTTAATAGTGGTTCTACAAAAAGGTGCTGAGGATACCATGGACCGAATATGTGAGCAATGACAGGTTTTTGGAGAGAGTGGAAACGAAAAGCAAACTTATACTTGACATCAGGAAGAAAGAGCTGAAGTTTATGGGTAACGTAAGACTAGTTAAAGAAAATGTTCGTTTAATTCATGCTATGTATATTTTATTACATATATTTTCTTTCAGAGTGACTTTATTTTGTATTTTTTTTTTTTTGTCTCTAGCTACCATAAGAATAGGATTACATTGAGTTTAAAATGAACTTTTTTCTCTCTCCCTCCTAAGTCTAAAAAAAAAGTTAGCGTCCTGTATCTCCTACCAATCCTTTCTTCCCCCCACAAAAAAAAACCACACGTGTTCCTACCAGCACTGTATCAGTATGAATTTGATAGAAGAACCAAAGACAATCAAAAGAACTCTGCAAAAATGTCGAAAATGCAACTTCTTTCTTGTGACAACTGGTAACGTATGGTGATCGTAATTACTGCTGACGGGTTCTTATAATTTAGACTAGTTAAAGAAAATGTTCGTTTAATTCATGCTGTGTATATTTTATTACATATATTTTCTTTCAGAGTGACTTTATTTTGTATCTTTTTTTTTTTGTCTTTAGCTGCCAGGTTCTTATAATTTAGACTAGTTTGTATCTGTTTTTCTTTTAACCATTTACTTTTGTTACTAAAAATATACTAAATTTTTCGGATGTCTAAAGGCCGTTTCAACTTAGCATTTTTTTTCCATCAATTATATATATGTATATATAATTGGGACGTTAGTATCCCTGTAGGTCCAAAAAATATAAACCTACAAAGGGCGGAAGAACTCTCAAAGAGTCAACGGCCAGCTAACTAGAGGTGATGTCTCAATAAACCATCGTGGAGAAGGCAACGGGATACCACTCCACTATCTTCCCCCGCTCAATCATGGATAATTACAACAAATATATTAAAGCCAACAGCATGAAGGGGTTGCTTCCCAAGGAAGCAACTCTTCGCTCGGTAAGGACCGGCATGGGCAACAGGTGCCACCTGACCGTCATCCGGCGACTGTTAGCACCAACGGCGTAAAGGGGGCATTTTACTCCAAAATTTGTCCCTCGCCCGGTAAAGAAAGACATGAGCAACAGGTGTCTCTGGACCGTTACCCTTCAACTGTGCGCATCAAAGACAAACTCACTATAGGAACATGGAACGTCAGGACACTCAACTTTGGACAACTAGAGAATGTCAAACAGAAGATGAACAGACTGAATATCAACATCGTAGGCATATGTGAAACAAGATGGCCTAATAACGGAGATTTCAGTAGCGACACCCACAGGATAATATATGCAGGAGGTAAAAAACACGAAAAAGGGGTCGCTTTAATACTAAACAAACAAGTGAAGAGATGTGTACTTGGATACTGGCAACTGTCAGAGAGGGTCCTATTGGTTAAACTGCGGGGAAGGCCCTTCAATATAGCTATTATAGTAGTTTATGCGCCGACAACTCAAAGCTCGGAGGACGAAATAGAATCTTTCTATTCAATACTGGACAGTGCCAAGGCTCAGGGCAAAAGCCAAGAAGTTAGGATAATAATAGGGGACTTAAATGCAAAGGTAGTTAAAGATAGAGAAGGAGACACGAACGGCAACTTTGGACTAGGAGATCGCAACGAAAGAGGAGAAAAATGGATCCAATGGTGCTCAGCCAATGACCAGGTTATTATTAACACCTGGTTCCAAGAACACCCACGACGTTTATGGACATGGAGAAGTCCAGGAGGCGGCACGAAGAACCAAATAGATTATATAACTATAAACAAGAGATTCAGGAACGCAGTAGTCCAATGCAAAACATACCCAGGTGCCGACTGCGGAAGTGACCACGTCCCAGTCATCTGCAAACTAAAAGTGAAACTCCAAAGACTGAAGAAGCCCAGCATATCACCAAGGCTGCAATACGACACGCTAGAGGACGATCTCACCCTGCAGAAAGAATACAATAACAGTGTGAGAAAGAAATATGAAGAACAAATTGGAAAAGGATACTCAAAATGGGATTCACTAAAAGAAGCGATGGTGACCTCAGCGAACAACATAGCCTCAAAGGAAATCAGACGCAGAAGAAAAAACGAGTGGATGACCGAAGAGATCCTCCACATGATGCAAAGGAGACAAAAAATAACGCCAAGACACGGAGCAGAGTACAAAAAACTTCACAGGGAGATAAGGAACAAATGCAGACAAGCCAAAGAGGAATGGCTCAACAACAAATGCGCAGAAGTAGAGAGACTGAGCAGGAACAACAAAGCAGAGATGCATAAAGAGATAAGAGAACTGACAGGACAAAAAACCTGCTCCTCAACAGGATGCATAAAATCCAAGGAAGGGACAATCATATTAGAAAAAGAGGAAATACTCCAGCGATGGGAAGAATATATAAAGGATCTCTTTTGCGACAAGAGAGAACAACCGAGAATACACAAGGAGATGGATGGATCGGAAATACTAAAATCCGAAGTGGAAGCTGCAATGGCCAAAATGAACAGAAACAAAGCACCTGGTCCAGATGGGATAGTGATAGAGCTGCTGACAGTCTAAGAAGAATATGGCATAGAAAAGATTACCGGCATAATAAACGAAATTTATAGCAGCGGAATAATACCAGACGACCTATGCAAGTCGATATTTATAGCGCTGCCGAAGAAACCTGGTGCAAACGAGTGCGAACTACACAGAACTATCAGCTTAATGAGTCACATAACAAAACTGATCGTCAAAATCCTGATGAATAGAGCGAGAAGCAGAATCAGGCCAGAGATAGGGCAGGAACAGTGCGGGTTCGTCAAAGACACTGGAACAAGGAACGCCATATTCATGATTAGGATGCTCTTTGATAGGGCATTACAAATGAAGAAAGACTTGTACCTATGCTTCATTGACTACGCGAAAGCATTCGACAAAATACGACACAAAGAATTGATGGAGATGCTAGGCAGCCTCGACATTTTCGGGAAAGACATAAGAATAATCAAAAATCAAAAATCTCTACTGGCAGCAAACGGCCTGCATACGGACAGGTAACGACCTCAGTAGATACACAAAGATAGAAAAAGGCGTAAGACAAGAATGTGTCTTTTCAACCTATACAGCGAGAATATTTTGAGGACCCTAGATGACACGCCAGGATTTGTTATTGGAGGCCACAACCTGAACAACATAAGGTATGCGGACGATACAGTGCTGATTGCGGACACGGAAAGGAAACTACAAGACCTCATACAGAAAATAGCAGTGGAGAGTGACAAGAAGGAACTACAAATAAACAAGAAAACTGAGTGCATGGTCATCAGCAAAAGATACAACCCAAAATGACAAATACATGTAGGGGATAACAGAATCAAACAATTACAAGAATTTAAGTACCTAGGAAGTGTTCTAACAGAAGATGGAAAGTGCGACACGGAGATCCGAAGGCAAATTGGCATGGCAAAGGACGCGTTTCAGAAGATGAGCAAAATACTAACACACAGGAAAATCTCAATAGAAACGAAGAAAAGAGTGCTAGACTGCTACGTGATGTCAGTTCTTCAATACGGCTGTGAATGCTGGACAATATCATCGAAAATGAGGACAAAACTGGAAGCGGCCGAAATGTGATTCTACAGAAAGATGCTACGGATATCGTGGACTGAGCATACAAGCAACGACGAGGTGTTAGAAAGAATGGCAACAAAAAGGAAACTGATGCTGAGCATCAGGAAGAGACAACTGAAGTTCCTGGGACATGCAATGAGCCTGGAGAACCTGATATTGATTGGTCAGATAGAAGGAAGGAGAGACAGAGGAAGGCAGCGGATAACATATTTGCAGGGTCTGATCAGGTGGATGACGGAATGGGGGTTGCCAGGAGCAACAGGAGCAAACATACTAAGAGCCACAAGGGATAGGGAGACGTGGAGAGCCATGATCGCCTACGTCCTGAAGGGACAGGGCACGTAGAAGAAGAAGAAGAAGAAGAAGAAGAAGAAGAAGAATGAGGAAGGAATGCTTGGAGAATCTAATACTCACATTATGGATAGCAGGAAAAAGAGACGCGTGACATACTTGATAGACTTAAGTAAGTGGATAGCAGAGCAAGTTTGGGAGAAATACCAAGATAAAATGTATTAAAAGCTACAAGGGACAAGAAGATTTGGAGGGCTATGATCACCTACGTCCTGAAGAGACAGTGCACATAAAAGAAGAAGAAGAAACAAAATATCCGCTGAAAAATTTTTCCAGGGTGAAGCAGAACTACCTCCCATATTTTAAGCTGTCGCCTGTATGATGCTAGAGAACTTAGACAAGTTGCAATGATGTTTTCCTCAAGCTGACGTCTTACCATTTTTTTAGATAGCATCCTTTATTATTACGGCTCGGAACAGTGCACACTATACGTTTTCTGTTGAAACATTTTTTTATATTGTTGAATCTGTGATTGCAACACAGAGCGCTTTTCATGCTCATTTCATATTACGTCGGAATGAAGTTGTTCTGGATGGAAAATCGACACTGCTAAGGGTTGAATATTTCAGGGTCACAGGTTCAGGGTTTTTAAAACTCGAAGCGCTCGAACTTCCAGGTGGTGAAAATCTTTAGAAATCGTCTACAACAGTTATAGCGAATAGAGACCATTATTTCCAGGACATCATTTTTTAAATGTTATGAATAAAAACTAGCACAGTGAAAGAAGTTTTATAATAGTAGTCATTTTGTCAATCGTTAAAATGGGAGAGGTATTTCTGGCACACTTTGTAGATTTTGCTATTTAATTTCAAAAATTAATAGTAATATTGTAACATTCTTTACTAAAATTTTCTTTAAAATCTTTAATTTATTTTCAAATTTCAAGTTCAGAATTAATTAGATTATTTGCCACACTATTTCTATTTGCAGCGTACATTCTGAGAAGGTTTTGGAACATCGGTTTCCTATAATTATATAAAGGTGTTTGAATTTTCAATTTAACATAATCGAAAATATTTTGATGTTTTTTGTTTTTGTTTTTTTAATTATACAGAAGTATTTCCCGGAATATTTATGTTTGAAACAGCCTGTTCATTATATTATTCAATGACATAAGAAATTAACAAATGATGCTAATGTGGTACAGACCAAAAGGAGTTACCTCTCTTGATGAAGATTGTCCCCTTATAAATAAGCGGTCTAGTTGTTTGATTTGGTTTGTTTGCTTTACGGCATATCGACTTAATCGTAGCCCCTGGATACTCACCTGAAAACTCTCGTGTTTGCATCACGTGACCATGACTCAGCAAAACGAAAACAAGGCTCATAATGATTGTGACATACACAAGGGTCTATAAAAGCAGCAGTCTAAAACCAAATTTTTCTAGTATCCGGCCCGCTATGAGCAAAAGAGGTACGGGAATATTATGCCGCCGTTCCAGTGACTTGACTAATGTCGACGCCTAGAACCACTATCACGCTGTCCGACACCTCCAACCATTACCACTGCTATCACGCCGTCTGATACCTCTGACTACTGCCACTACTCTCACAACTGTCCTTTTCAGGACAACAAGCAAAACATGTCTTTCCTCGAATTTCTGCTATTACCCTTTTAAGGCAAGAAAGTCTATCTTACCGCGATATGCACCAGCTCGATACAGCGACCAAGCGACTTCCAATTTAGAGCCCAGTTTGACCCGGAGGCGGCCTAGTGAAGTCCAGCGTATTAAGCAGTCCAGCTTGATACAGCAATCCAGCAATCCGTCCAGTTCGATTCGCCAGCGATCTGCAGTGTAGCAACCCTATTTCGATTCCGAAACGATCAACCGTCGACTCTTAACATGGTTTACACACCCTTTACCAGATCGACCCGCACTTTGACAGCGCAGTCTATGCCACCAGACTGCGGCAACACCAGGCAAAACAATATAATCAACCCGGTGTAGCAACGACTAACAACTCAATCTTCATTCCCTGGTCTACAAACGAACAGCCACACGCACCGATCAACTCAAGCCTGCGGGCAGTTGACACCGTTCAATCAACAACAGTTTTCACTGACCCAAGGGATCATTTGAATTTTAACACTATAAAAGTTGTCAGACTTTGGCAACTTTTGTCACTCAACATATTGTTTTTGTTACCCTTGCTTTACTGTGTCACTTCATCTTTTCTTAAAAGTCTGTAAGGACGGTTACCGGTCCTGCGACAAACTCAGTGGGTTGTTTAATGCCGATAGGATAGATTCGTATGAATATAATATGTATTCTTTGTAAGAAATCAATTTGTAAATCAGGTTTCATTAAAATGATGTATTTTTTACTATTTTTACTGTTTATTGCCAAGTGGATAATTCTAAATGAAAATAGAAAGGTTCTTTTGTTAATAATGCACATTAATATGTGCATCAAATGAACTGTTTTGGTGTCTATGCTCTCTTCCCCATGCTAGTTACTTTTTATTGGCTAGCCGAAGCAAATGCTTCCTGGCTGCCTTGTAAAATTTTGCAAAGTAATAACAAAAGAACCATTCTATTTTCATTTAAAATTATCCACTTGGCAATAAATACTAAAAATAGTATGAAATACATCATTTAAAAAAATCTGGTTTGCCTAATAATTATGGCCGGCAGTGTATCTCCTTTCTCATGTTTGGCATACTGGTTAACCATCGTTGTTTAGTAAGTATGAGTGGGTTATTCTTGCGTGGCCAACGAGTAAACGGGACAGTACTACTTCCTTTTGAGATTTTCTGAAAGTCGACTTCCATGCTCCTGGTTTGGGTTCGATCGCGAAAAGTGTGCATGGGTTTTTCTCCCAGCACTGTTACGATTCCTTTTGAATATATTTGTTAATGACCTACTTAAAAACGAAAACAAGGGATGTATGTATTGGATTTTGGTCCTTGAGTCTACATCCATATCGAAAGCTGATTTGGCTGCTAGGTCTGCTTATAGTGTTACCTTCAACTCCGACGTGAAATGAAAGATTGACTGATTTGTTTGCTTAAAGGCACATTGAATCCTGGATATTTGTATTAATTTGCCTCAAATAATGTAAAGTTCAGTTAACCATACGTTATACACGGTTGGATTATCATGTCTTTTTCAAGACATGAGGAACTAAGCAAATTTTCCCGTTGCCATTACATTCTGCGGTCGACTGGTTGCCAACCAATGCTATAGAACCCAATCTGTTCTGCTATTTAACTGATAGCTGGAGAGAGAAGAGATGGATTCGTACCTTTCCTAATGGTATTTGTGAATGAAAAGAATTCGACTGGAATTCGAACTCGGCTTTCCGTTTTCTTATTCCTAGCCGATATTCATTACACCTTAAACTTATCGCAAATATTAATTCACCCTAAGAAGTTATGAATCTTAAATCAACGCTTGTTTTGGAACTCTTGAAATTAATCAAAATTTGTTTACCTTGCCTTGCAACAATTCGAATGCTCAGAATGAAAAATTAACAAAAATCAGGGAGTTATTCACATTTCATAAGTGCGAATGGTAATCGAGATAAATCCTCTGCTGGAAAGGTTGGGTCACTGTGTCGGGCCAAGAAGTTTTTCCGCCTGAATTCATCTTGCACAGATGCAAATCAACCACCCGAATGCAACCATAGAATACTGTTGTCGAGTCGAATCTGGTTAGGCGGCCCTGCTGTTCAGACCTGGCAGCTCGACTCCAGCCACTTTCTCACCAGCAGGATGTGGCTTCCCTCTATCTGTTCTATAAATATTTTTATGGCTTCTACTCCGACGAACTTAGATCACTGGTGCCCACTTCCACAAGGATTTACTCGTGCAACCAGATTGGCAACAAGGTCCCGCCCTTTTACAGTTAAATCTACCAAAAGCAGCGACAATTCTATTCCAGCAACTTCTTTTCTCGCACTTCCCGCCTGTGGCACTCCCTTCCGTAAACTTGCTTTCCTGACAGCTACAACCTCCAGGAATTTAAATGCAATGTCAATTCCCATCTTTTATCCACTTGACTCTAGTCTTTCTCTCGTCCTTTCTACATCGCCGTGTATCTTGTTCTTTTCCTTTCTCACTCTATCTTCGCAGCTGTCATCACACCTGTGTTCCCATTTTTCTCTTGCCCTTTCTCTGACACCCACTGTAACTGGTTCGTCTTTCTCTTCGCTCTCTCCTCCTGCCTAAACTTTTACTCTCTTATGTAGCCCCCTGCGTATCAGTGGCAGTACCGACTTGCTTAGGATGAAAGGATAAAAAAAAACTTATCAGTTATTTTTTGCAATTAAAATTTTTTTTTTTTAAATCTGTTATGGCTTGTTTATTGGGGATCAGCGTGGATGTAGACCCCACACTTAGAAATAGCGCACCTGAGTCTCCCATATTTGGGACATCGCAAAGGCTAATCCAACCGGGGTGCAATGGAAAATAAATCTTTTCTTCCTAGCCATCTCGTTACACTACCTAACCGCTCTAAAAAAATTAGTGTTAATTTTAGTAAATATTTATTCCTTTTATTTTGGTGTGAATTAACGGAAATGATCCCAACTCCTTATTGATAATTTAATGTCGAAATTGAATTTTCTTGGGAGCTTGGAATTAATAAAAATATCATATACGCTATTCTGCTTTCACAACTGAATACATGGTAGATGATACTCAGCTTTTGTGCATATACATATTTGTGTGGACATAATTACTAGAGGCGGTGATATATAAAATATAATATATAAATCAGAAATATTACACTAATACCATTCGTTTTTTTCTCTACTTATTTACATATCTACCGTATTCGGTATGATTTTCGATTTCGTTAATAGGCATATTCCTTCATCCCTATGGAATGGTATCTTCCACATCGTGTTAATTTATGTAGTTATTTTAGTATATTTAATGAGTTTTTTTTTCTCTCTATCTGGTCATTTAGCTATTTTAACCATTCATCTTCGCATTAATATCACGAAAAATCAATTTATTTTTATTTTTTTCCGGATATTTACTGGAACCATTTACACATTACCATCACTGGACATTCATTTATTTGTGGACGACCTTATTCAAGGAATTTTTCCTCTTCTCCTGTGCAACCAATAACGCATAACGTAGCAAACAGAGACTAGGACACAGGCCGGGGCCTGATCAACCTTGGCTGGGTCAACCCGGGGAGAAGGTATGATGTTTTTAAAGGACCGAAACCGTCAATGAACCAGGGTAACATCACTGATGATGTGTCCTAACCGCATCTCAATGATGTATTTTTCAAAATGCGTTTTATGTTGTAGTTTTGTTGAAGTTATATTTGAGAATACCGTTTAAGACCTTACAAATTATTATATGGACTAATGTCACGAAAGTTCTTTCATGTTAGGTGGTTTTTGTTAGGCGGTGTAACGAGATGGCTAGGAAGAAAGAATTTATTTTCCCATTAACTTTTCTTCTGTTGACGCGCATTGCCATATCTGTGATATAACAACACCGAAGCTCACAGACTTACATATTTGTTTGTTTGGTCATATCATGTCGTGTTTAACAGTTAACAGATGATAATATACATGTCCGGTAAATATTAAAACCCTGAATATGTTCTTTCTGATTTTCCATGAAAAGTAATGCTTTATTTACAAAAATGAATTAGAAACATATCACTGAAAGTATTATCCATCTTTAGCCACAACTTTTTTCCCATCTTTCTGGCAGCATATGAATTCCACGTCAGAAAAACGACACGTCTTTTGAGGCTAACCATGAGTCGACCCATTTTTTGACATCTTCATAAGAATGAAAGTGCTACTCAGCCAAGTTCTATAGTTTAGAACAAGTGATAACTGAACGAAGCAATGCCTGGTGAAAACGTCGGGTGAGGTGGGACTTTCCATTTAAGCGTTTTCAAGAATAGTTTTCAACCATTTTGCCGTATGTGGCCCAGCATTGCCATGTTGCAAAATCATTTTATCGTGTCTCTGCTCGTATAACGCTCTTTTTTGTCCTTCGATACTCGGCTCAAATTCATCAATTGTTGTGGATAGCAATCTCCTGGTTTGAGCAGCTCACGCAAGATCTTCTGAGCTTAGGGTTATCGCAGTGTATCCACTTTTCATCGCCGTTCACGATACAATGAGAAAAAAAACTGTTCTTTTCTGCCGTTGAAGCAGCTGTTTACACGTGACAAGACGCTGTTCGACGTCTCTCGGTTTCAACTCGTACAGCGCCTAATGGCTTTGCTTTTTAATCATTCCTAATGATTTTAAACGACTCGAAACTTGTTTAATCAACTCTTAATAATTCTGCCAGCTCAGCTTACGCCTCACATGAGCCTTCACGATGTAATGCCTCCAATTCTTCGTCTTCAAACGTTTTTGGTGTGCCAGAGCGTTCTTTATCTTCAACATCGAAATCATTATTTTTGAAGCGTCTAAACCAATTCTCGGCATGTTGTTTCCAACAAAGTTTGATCAACAAGAATTCTGTATGCTTCAGCTGCAGATTTCTTTTGAATAAAGTAGTGCAGTAAAATTCCCCGAAAATACACTTTTTTGGCATCTGATATGTTTAACACTATGAGAAATAAAATTGTTTACACTTCGGTGAAATGAAAAGCATTGAATTTCAAGCTTGCTTAGAGTACTTCCTTATATATGCGTTACCATCTGAAACTACACGCACGCTGTTATGTCAATGCCATCTGCTTGAATTATTCAAGGTCCTAATAATATCACGTTGTGGGGTCACCTTTGTAACGAGATGTTTCGAAAGAAAAAGATTGATTCTCTCATTAGCGATATATTAACCTCTAGAAATTATTTGATGCCGAAATTTAAATAGTTTTACATCATTTTACGCTTTCAGACTAAAGGTATATTGTTTAGATCA
This sequence comes from Ascarosepion bandense, assembly GCA_037127315.1. Lineage (NCBI taxonomy): Eukaryota > Metazoa > Mollusca > Cephalopoda > Sepiida > Sepiidae > Ascarosepion > Ascarosepion bandense. The sequence continues at coordinate 516,927 of JBBBDQ010028489.1, read as the reverse complement.
TAAAATTTATTGTTGGTAATTTTATTATAAAAATATATTTTTATATTTTAGCGTTGCATTGATTTTTTTTTAATCATTTCACCCCAAGCAAGGCATTCCACTGCCACTATTGCACATGGGGCTACATGGGGGAAGGTAAAGAGAAGGAGTGGTTAGACATAGGGAATGTCAGGAGGAAGGTGACAGATGAGTAAGGATACCGAAGATGAGGGTTGGGCAGATGGGAAGAGTGTTTGATAGAATGGGAGCAGGTTAGTGTGTTAGGAGGTGTCTATTGACCTTACATTTAAACTCCTGGAGATTGTAGCCGTCGGGGAAGCAATCGTGTGGAAGGGAATTCAACAGTCGGGAAGTGCGAGGAAAGAAACTGTTGGAGTAGAAATTGCGGTTGCATTTTATCGGTTTCACTGTAAAAGGGTGGGATCTAGTTGCTAATCTAGTATCACGTTCAAATTCGTATTTAGGGGGCACCAGTGATCCAAGTTCATTTTCTCATAAAAAATTCTCGTTGGTCATTTTATTATGAAAATGTACTTTTGATTTTCGTTTAGGGGTTCACTATTTGCCCATAGCTGGGATCCTAGCAGGTGCTACCACTCTGAATCAGGGTGGACCTGGAAACAACAGCAATGAAGAGGAGGTTCCACGCTCCTCAAAACTTCCAATCTCCCGATCAGATGCCTTGCTGTTGGGTATAGTTTATCTTCATATCCAGGAATAGGATTAGCGGTGCCTGTCTATTCAAACTCGATAAAGCTTTCTTAAGCCTTATCACGACTCCAAATTGTTATTACAGCCAGAAAGTTAAGAGCTGAATATCTGTATTTTAAATATGTCTTTGAATTTCATTACAGTGTAATATTCTAACAAGTAGTTCTGATCAATAATTAAATAATTTAAGCATATTTTAATAAGATTATTGATTGAATTGTCGGATGTTAATGGATATTAAAATATTTGTTTATAGCATTCAACAGATGCAAAATAGCTTTTTCAACAACAAATAAATCTGCATTAATAATTTCTTTGGTGTTTTTACGCTATTATTCATGACCCAAGAGTCACTCAGTGAAGAGATTACCGAATGAAGTTGTTTTATGTACGTAAGAATTATAAATTATAGGGATATGTAGGATAGATAACGGTTGAAGAGGTTAAGATTGCATTGAACTAGGAAGCATCCACTCTGGAGTCTGTTGCTTAAAGCCGTGGTTCTTGGGAATAAACTGTTCGAATGAAACTTCCTTTGAATATGAAGAATGCTTATGGTTCGCCACTATGTACATAGGATGGCGGGTCTTAGTTGTGAACGTTTGAACTAATGAAACTATTTTCTATTGAAATAGCGATAGAGTAGCGATAAGCTTGTGATATTGCGTCTGCGAGAAAGAGGTTGTAGGGTGGAAAATAATTCATCACCCACAAGGCCGTGTAAACGCTTTAGGATTCTATTAAGGCAGAAAATATAGCATTGGGTAGCCCCAGTTCATAATTGGCAGCAATACAACATTGTGTATAGCAGATGGAGCCAGGTACTTTCTGGGTAGGTATAAGAAGCAAACCATTTTTCCAGCATCTTTAGTGATGGGTTGTATATGTGAGTTCCACTTGAGGGCTTTAGCGATGGGTTATATATTTGAATCCCAGTAGATGCTCAAAGCAAGGGGCTTCTTTGAGAGAGTAACCATTTATCGAGACTTGTGAGAATTGGCGATGATGAAAAGTTACTAATTAAATTATCCATCGACTCTATTCCTTATCGCCTGTAGTTTATCGACGAAATCCGGACTGGTCGTTTTTTGCATTTGTTATCGGGTCGCACAAAGTAATAAATAACATTTGGCTATTCTAGTATTACGGCAAACTTAATATTACACAACTCACTTTTTGCCGACGAAAAACGTTAATTCGGAAATTCTTGCAAAAACAAATAATGGTCGGATTTTGATGAAACTTTCAGGAGTTATTCATAAATGACTGAAATTATTTTTGAAACCATTACTCTTATAAAATTTTGGTAATTTTTTTTTTTACATATGTTAGCCCCACCCAATTAATTTCTTGAAATTTCTAGAAATTGACTACCGTTCTGGTACATATTTTATTTTAAAGATTACGCAAGAGTAAAAAGGTTAAGAAATGCTGCCCTATATTGTGGTCATTCTATTTAAAATTCGTATTGTTTTTACGTCAAATGAAAACAGACATTCAGTGAAATGTTCACTTTGAAAAATGATAGTTTATAATCATAGTTTAGATATAGAGGCAAGGCGTTAGCTTAAACCAAACCGACACCACGCGGTTATGAGTTGACTGTAACTTCACGAAAAGTCTTGTTTCACACTCCAGTTTACAACTGTCACTGTTATTTCTAGAACGAGGCTCTGCTCTAAGTTCTACAACAAACAAATGCAAGCCATAAAACTGAAGCTTCTACTTTTTCTCTGCCGTACTACTTCATATATATTCATCATATTAATTAAACAAGTCGGAGCTGATGTCACAGTAAAAGTGAAAGTTGTCAACCATCACTTACCTTTACGCTCGTATTTCTTTTTATTTTTAATTTCAGTTGCTTTTCATAGCAGTTACTCAACTATCAGAAGATAACGAACAAGCTCTCGGCGAGACCCAAACTCGCATCTCAAGGGAAAAGAAATCATCATGATGTGTGGTCATAAGATAGCTTCGCGGATGTTTGACTGACCAACTCCTTCTACATATCTCGAAAGAATTCGTATCGCGCCTCGGACACAGTAGACTTGGCGGAGCACATCCCTTTCCAGATCAAACAACAGCCGATGTCTTCATACTTGAAAATCTTCTGTACAGTCAGTTATATTCGTCCATGCATTGAATACTGTTGCCATATTTCGTCGGGTGCTCCTGTTAATGACCTCAAGGTTTGGACAAAATCCAAAGGTGGATCTGCAATGTAATAGATCCTGACTTGGCAGCCCGGCTTCAGTTACATTCTCACCGACGTGATGTAGCTTCCCTCTGTCTTTTCTACAAATATTTTCATGGCAACTGCTTTGACGAGCTTCTTTCCCTGTTGCCAAACTGCATGAATTTACAAGTGCTACTAGATTGGCACCAAAGTCCCACTCTTTTTTCCCATTGAAATAGTTAAATGCAACCGCCTCTTCTTCTATAACAGTTTCTTTTCTCACACTTTCTGTCTGTAGAACCCCCTTCCGTTTACTTGCTTCTCTGATAACTTCAATCCTGAAAAGTTTAAATGCAGCATCAATTTCCATCTTCTGTCTCCTTGATTGTTATCCATCTCTTATCCTTTCTTTGACACTCCTTGTACCTTGTTTCTATTCTCACTGTACCCACTGCGCACTAGTGGTTATCCTACCTTGCTTGGGGTGAAATGATTAAGAAAAATATGGCAGTAAATCTTGGAAAATATCGATATCTTCACAGATGAAGAGGAGACTTGAGGCAATAGAGAGATATGGTTCTACAAACGGATGATGGATGTATTTGGGAGCAATGGATAACCTACTCAACGTGTTTATGCAAATAGATGAAAAAAGATAGAAACATTCAGTCAGTTAAGTGCCATACGTGATACACGCTTGGGCGATCATGTCTCGAAAGAGACATGACTGACTGGGCAGAAGATTATCCCGCAGTAGGTTGCCATTGCTTTCTGCGGTAGACTGGTTGCCGACCAAGGCTATAAAACCCAATCTGTCCTGTTATTTAACCCATAACTGGAAGGAAGAGACGGATTAATACCTTTCCCAAGGATATTTGCGCGTAAGTGAATACAATGGATTCAACTGGAATTCGAACTCGGCTCCCCGGTTTCTCGTTCCGAGCCGATATCCACTGTACCACAACGCACATCTTAGACCTAAAAAATACAAAATTTGAAAGTTACGGAGAGGCATGGTTGCTCACATTCAGAAGTGTCATAGTATATATATAAAGAATTCTGGTCACTATGTAAGTATTTTTAATTCCCTTTTTTTTGTTTTTTGCTTTGTTTTTTTTTTTTGTTTTTTTTTTGTTTTGTTTTGTTTTTTGTTGTTATTTTTTTAATATCTGAGCGATACGATAACCATGGAAATCGAATTAGTTTTCCTATACTATTTAGTTTGTTTTTTTTTTCTTCTTAGAGATTTTTTAATCTGTATCAACCTATGCAAGGCAGTAAAACCATTAAGACGCAAGGGATTACAGGGTGTGGAAGAATTGCGAACAAAAACATTAATAATGAGCGGAAAGAGGAGGACAGTGGATAGTGATTGGCATTGTATTTAAATTTTTGCAGATTAAAGTTAGCTGAAAAGCATGGAGCTGGAAGGAAGTTCTACAAACTAGAACAAGAAAACGTAACTGTTAACATAAAATTTACGGTTACATCTAGCCAGCTCAACTGTAAACTAATCAGATCACGATGTGCTGTGCTTAAATTCAAAAAGTTTGACACCATAGCGAGGAACTCAATTACCATGGAAATATTTATGGGAAAAACACGGTGAGACAACGTTATGTTGTCGGAAAAGGGACCGGAAACCGAGCCGCCAGATCAGGACCAATAATATTGCTGATTCTTCTTTGGATTTTATCAAGGATCTAAAGGTTTATATAGCATGAGCACCAGGTCATATGTTGCTGTATTATTTTAAGCATGGACGTAGAGTAGACATAGATATTTATTTAAATCTATTTGTTTGAAGATTATTTTTTAATACTCTTATTTTCGTGGATACTTTGTTTTTCTATAATTAATATAATATTCGAGAAATCTTGTTAGGAAAATATGCGTCTTCTGCTATATAAATTCTAATTATGCTTAATTATGGAAAAACAGAATATTCACTTCAATACGAACATTCATTAAAAATAATGTTCAAACAAATAGATTTAAATAAATATGTCGGTTGAAGAGGCGTATCCCTTGTTCCCTGTTTAGGATGTGGTTTCCGGAATTCTCTTTTCCAATCTTTCTACTCTTAAGTAGCCCCCTGCGCATCAGTGTGCGTTACCGCCTTGCTTGGTGTGATATGATTGAAAAATAAAAAATAAAAAATTAACATTTCGCAATTTTCCGTAAAATGTCGTAAACTTATAAATATGTTTCATTTAACATCTTTTTATCGAGCATAGCTACAGTATTAAATATATATTTGTGACTTGTACGACATTGTATCAAAATACCTGCTAAGTTTATTATTTATTTTTTTATTATTCTGTTATGGTGAAACACACCTATTCCTCAGCTAATAAACTCTCCCTCCTATATTAACAAGAGTTAGCAGGAAGTTAACACGAGATGTTCTTGGGAAGTTGATGCTCTGATTCCCCACGTTAAAAAAGACCTTGTGTCACATCTCTCTCAAGTGGGGGAGAAGAGTAAATATTGATGTTCTTGGGAAGTTGATGCTCTGATTCCCCACGTTAAAAAAGACATTGTGTCACATCTCTCTCAGGTGGGGGAGAAGGGTAAATATTGATGTTCTTGGGAAGTTGATGCTCTGATTCCCCACGTTAAAAAGACCTTGTGTCACATCTCTCTCAAGTGGGGGAGAAGAGTAAATATTGATGTTCTTGGGAAGTTGATGCTCTGATTCCCCACGTTAAAAAAGACCTTGTGTCACATCTCTCTCAAGTGGGGAGAAGGGTAAATATTGATGTTCTTGGGAAGTTGATGCTCTGATTCCCCACGTTTAAAAAGACCTTGTGTCACATCTCTCTCAAGTGGGAGAAGATTAATATTGATGTTCTTGGGAAGTTGATGCTCTGATTCCCCACGTTAAAAAGACCTTGTGTCTCATCTCTCTCAAGTGGGAGAGAAGGGTAAATATTGATGTTCTTGGGAAGTTGATGCTCTGATTCCCCACGTTAAAAAAAGACCTTGTGTCACATCTCTCTCAAGTGGGGGAGAAGAGTAAATATTGATGTTCTTGGGAAGTTGATGCTCTGATTCCCCACGTTTAAAAGACCTTGTGTCACATCTCTCTCAGGTGGGGGAGAAGGGGGTAAGTATTGATGTTCTTGGGAAGTTGATGCTCTGATTCCCCACGTTAAAGACCTTGTGTCACATCTCTCTCAAGTGGGGGAGAAGAGTAAATATTGATGTTCTTGGGAAGTTGATGCTCTCTGATTCCCCACGTTTAAAAGACTTCTTGTGTCACATCTCTCTCAAGTGGGGGGAGAAGGGTAAATATTGATGTTCTTGGGAAGTTGATGCTCTGATTCCCCACGTTAAAAAAGACATTGTGTCACATCTCTCTCTCCAGGTGGGGGAGAAGAGTAAATATTGATGTTCTTGGGAAGTTGATGCTCTGATTCCCCACGTTAAAAGACCTTGTGTCACATCTCTCTCAAGTGGGGAGAAGGGTAAATATTGATGTTCTTGGGAAGTTGATGCTCTGATTCCCCACGTTAAAAAAGACATTGTGTCACATCTCTCTCAAGTGGGGGAGAAGAGTAAATATTGATGTTCTTGGGAAGTTGATGCTCTGATTCCCCACGTTAAAAAAGACCTTGTGTCACATCTCTCTCAAGTGGGGAGAAGAGTAAATATTGATGTTCTTGGGAAGTTGATGCTCTGATTCCCCACGTTTAAAAAGACCTTGTGTCACATCTCTCTCAGGTGGGGGAGAAGGGTAAATATTGATGTTCTTGGGAAGTTGATGCTCTGATTCCCCACGTTAAAAAAAGACCTTGTGTCACATCTCTCTCAAGTGGGGGAGAAGAGTAAATATTGATGTTCTTGGGAAGTTGATGCTCTGATTCCCCACGTTAAAAAAAGACCTTGTGTCACATCTCTCTCAAGTGGGGGAGAAGAGTAAATATTGATGTTCTTGGGAAGTTGATGCTCTCTGATTCCCCACGTTTCCAAAGTCCCTGTATCACATCTCTCTCAAGTGGGGGAGAAGGGTAAATATTGATGTTCTTGGGAAGTTGATGCTCTGATTCCCCACGTTAAAAAGCCCTTGTGTCACATCTCTCTCAAGTGGGGGAGAAGGGTAAATATTGATGTTCTTGGGAAGTTGATGCTCTGATTCCCCACGTTTAAAGACCTTGTGTCACATCTCTCTCAAGTGGGGGAGAAGAGTAAATATTGATGTTCTTGGGAAGTTGATGCTCTGATTCCCCACGTTTCAAAAGTCCCTGTGTCACATCTCTCTCAAGTGGGGGAGAAGGGTAAATATTGATGTTCTTGGGAAGTTGATGCTCTGATTCCCCACGTTAAAAAAGCCCTTGTGTCACATCTCTCTCAAGTGGGGGAGAAGGGTAAATATTGATGTTCTTGGGAAGTTGATGCTCTGATTCCCCACGTTAAAAAAGACCTTGTGTCACATCTCTCAAGTGGGGGAGAAGGGTAAATATTGATGTTCTTGGGAAGTTGATGCTCTGATTCCCCACGTTAAAAAAGACATTGTGTCACATCTCTCTCAAGTGGGGGAGAAGGGTAAATATTGATGTTCTTGGGAAGTTGATGCTCTGATTCCCCACGTTAAAAAAGACCTTGTGTCACATCTCTCTCAAGTGGGGGAGAAGAGTAAATATTGATGTTCTTGGGAAGTTGATGCTCTGATTCCCCACGTTTAAAAAGACCTTGTGTCACATCTCTCTCGGGTGGGGGAGAAGGGTAAATATTGATGTTCTTGGGAAGTTGATGCTCTGATTCCCCACGTTAAAAAAGACCTTGTGTCACATCTCTCTCAAGTGGGGGAGAAGAGTAAATATTGATGTTCTTGGGAAGTTGATGCTCTGATTCCCACGTTAAAAAAGACCTTGTGTCACATCTCTCTCAAGTGGGGGAAGAGTAAATATTGATGTTCTTGGGAAGTTGATGCTCTGATTCCCCACGTTTCAGAAGTCCCTGTGTCACATCTCTCTCAAGTGGGGGAGAAGGGTAAATATTGATGTTCTTGGGAAGTTGATGCTCTGATTCCCCACGTTAAAAAGCCCTTGTGTCACATCTCTCTCAAGTGGGGAGAAGGGTAAATATTGATGTTCTTGGGAAGTTGATGCTCTGATTCCCCACGTTTAAAAAAGACCTTGTGTCACATCTCTCTCAAGTGGAGGAGAGAGTAAATATTGATGTTCTTGGGAAGTTGATGCTCTGATTCCCCACGTTTCAAAAGTCCCTGTGTCACATCTCTCTCAAGTGGGGGAGAAGGGTAAATATTGATGTTCTTGGGAAGTTGATGCTCTGATTCCCCACGTTAAAAAAGCCCTTGTGTCACATCTCTCTCAAGTGGGGAGAAGGGTAAATATTGATGTTCTTGGGAAGTTGATGCTCTGATTCCCCACGTTTAAAAAAGACCTTGTGTCACATCTCTCTCAAGTGGGGGAGAAGGGGTAAATATTGATGTTCTTGGGAAGTTGATGCTCTGATTCCCACGTTAAAGAAGACCTTGTGTCACATCTCTCTCAAGTGGGGGAGAGAGTAAATATTGATGTTCTTGGGAAGTTGATGCTCTGATTCCCCACGTTAAAAAAGACCTTGTGTCACATCTCTCTCAAGTGGGGGAGAAGGGTAAATATTGATGTTCTTGGGAAGTTGATGCTCTGATTCCCCACGTTGAAAAAGACATTGTGTCACATCTCTCTCAGGTGGGGGAGAAGAGTAAATATTGATGTTCTTGGGAAGTTGATGCTCTGATTCCCCACGTTAAAAAAGACCTTGTGTCACATCTCTCTCAAGTGGGGGAGAAGGGTAAATATTGATGTTCTTGGGAAGTTGATGCTCTGATTCCCCACGTTAAAAAAGACCTTGTGTCACATCTCTCTCAAGTGGGGGAGAAGAGAAAATATTGATGTTCTTGGGAAGTTGATGCTCTGTTTCCCCACGTTAAAAAAGACCTTGTGTCTCATCTCTCTCAAGTGGGGGAGAAGGGTAAATATTGATGTTCTTGGGAAGTTGATGGTCTGATTCCCCACGTTAAAAAAGACCTTGTGTCACATCTCTCTCAATTGGGGGAGAAGAGTAAATATTGATGTTCTTGGGAAGTTGATGCTCTGATTCCCCACGTTTAAAAAGACCTTGTGTCACATCTCTCTCAAGTGGGGGAGAAGGGTAAATATTGATGTTCTTGGGAAGTTGATGCTCTGATTCCCCACGTTAAAAAAGACATTGTGTCACATCTCTCTCAGGTGGGGGAGAAGAGTAAATATTGATGTTCTTGGGCAGTTGATGCTCTGATTCCCCACGTTAAAAAAAGACCTTGTGTCTCATCTCTCTCAAGTGGGGGAGAAGGGTAAATATTGATGTTCTTGGGAAGTTGATGCTCTGATTCCCCACGTTAAAAAAGACCTTGTGTCACATCTCTCTCAAGTGGGGGAGAAGAGTAAATATTGATGTTCTTGGGAAGTTGATGCTCTGATTCCCCACGTTTAAAAAGACCTTGTGTCACATCTCTCTCAGGTGGGGGAGAAGGGTAAATATTGATGTTCTTGGGAAGTTGATGCTCTGATTCCCCACGTTAAAAAAGACCTTGTGTCACATCTCTCTCAAGTGGGGGAGAAGAGTAAATATTGATGTTCTTGGGAAGTTGATGCTCTGATTCCCCACGTTAAAAAAGACCTTGTGTCACATCTCTCAGGTGGGAGAAGGGTAAATATTGATGTTCTTGGGAAGTTGATGCTCTGATTCCCCACGTTAAAAAGACCTTGTGTCACATCTCTCTCAAGTGGGGGAGAAGAGAGTAAATATTGATGTTCTTGGGAAGTTGATGCTCTGATTCCCCACGTTAAAAAAGACCTTGTGTCACATCTCTCTCAGAGTGGGGGAGAGAGTAAATATTGATGTTCTTGGGAAGTTGATGCTCTGATTCCCCACGTTTCAAAGTCCTTGTGTCACATCTCTCTCAAGTGGGGGAGACGGGTAAATATTGATGTTCTTGGGAAGTTGATGCTCTGATTCCCCACGTTAAAAAGACCTTGTGTCTCATCTCTCTCAAGTGGGGGAGAAGAGTAAATATTGATGTTCTTGGGAAGTTGATGCTCTGATTCCCCACGTTAAAAAAGACCTTGTGTCACATCTCTCTCAAGTGGGGGAGAAGAGTAAATATTGATGTTCTTGGGAAGGTGATGCTCTGATTCCCCACGTTTAAAAGACCTTGCGTCATATCTCTCTCAAGTGGGGGAGAAGGGTAAATATTGATGTTCTTGGGAAGTTGATGCTCTGATTCCCCACGTTAAAAAAGACCTTGTGTCACATCTCTCTCAAGTGGGGGAGAAGAGTAAATATTGATGTTCTTGGGAAGGTGATGCTCTGATTCCCCACGTTTAAAAAGACCTTGCGTCATATCTCTCTCAAGTGGGGGAGAAGGGTAAATATTGATGTTCTTGGGAAGTTGATGCCTGATTCCCCACGTTAAAAAAACCTTGTGTCACATCTCTCTCAAGTGGGGGAGAAGAGTAAATATTGATGTTCTTGGGAAGTTGATGCTCTGATTCCCCACGTTAAAAAATACCTTTCTTCACATCTCTCTCAAGTGGGGGAGAAAGGAGCTAAATATTGATGTTCTTGGAAGTTGATGCTCTGATTCCCCCGTTAAAAAATACCTTTCTTCACATCTCTCTCAAGTGGGAGACGGGTAAATATTGATGTTCTTGGGAAGTTGATGCTCTGATTCCCCACGTTAAAAAGACCTTGTGTCTCATCTCTCTCAAGTGGGGGAGAATTGTAAATATTGATGTTCTTGGGAAGTTGATGCTCTGATTCCCCACGTTAAAAAGACCTTGTGTCTCATCTCTCTCAAGTGGGGGAGAAGAGTAAATATTGATGTTCTTGGGAAGTTGATGATCTGATTCCCCCACGTTAAAAGACCTTGTGTCACATCTCTCTCAAGTGGGGAGAAGAGTAAATATTGATGTTCTTGGGAAGTTGATGCTCTGATTCCCCACGTTAAAAAAGACCTTGTGTCACATCTCTCTCAAGTGGGGGAGAAGAGTAAATATTGATGTTCTTGGGAAGGTGATGCTCTGATTCCCCACGTTTAAAAGACCTTGCGTCATATCTCTCTCAAGTGGGGGAGAAGGGTAAATATTGATGTTCTTGGGAAGTTGATGCTCTGATTCCCCACGTTAAAAACCTTGTGTCACATCTCTCTCAAGTGGGGGAGAAGAGTAAATATTGATGTTCTTGGGAAGTTGATGCTCTGATTCCCCACGTTAAAAGACCTTGTGTCACATCTCTCTCAAGTGGGGGAGAAGAGTAAATATTGATGTTCTTGGGAAGGTGATGCTCTGATTCCCCACGTTTAAAAAAGACCTTGCGTCATATCTCTCTCAAGTGGGGGAGAAGGGTAAATATTGATGTTCTTGGGAAGTTGATGCTCTGATTCCCCACGTTAAAAAAAACCTTGTGTCACATCTCTCTCAAGTGGGGGAGAAGAGTAAATATTGATGTTCTTGGGAAGTTGATGCTCTGATTCCCCACGTTAAAAAAATACCTTTCTTCACATCTCTCTCAAGTGGGGGAGAAGAGTAAATATTGATGTTCTTGGGAAGTTGATGCTCTGATTCCCCACGTTAAAAAGACCTTGTCTCATCTCTCTCAAGTGGGGGAGAAGAGTAAATATTGATGTTCTTGGGAAGTTGATGATCTGATTCCCCACGTTAAAAAGACCTTGTGTCTCATCTCTCTCAAGTGGGGGAGAAGAGTAAATATTGATGTTCTTGGGAAGTTGATGATCTGATTCCCCACGTTAAAAAAGACCTTGTGTCACATCTCTCTCAAGTGGGGAGAAGAGTAAATATTGATGTTCTTGGGAAGTTGATGCTCTGATTCCCCACGTTAAAAAAGACTGCTGTGTCACATCTCTCTCAAGTGGGGGAGAAGAGTAAATATTGATGTTCTTGGGAAGGTGATGCTCTGATTCCCCACGTTTAAAGGCTGCTGCGTCACTCTCAAGTGGGGAGAAGGGTAAATATTGATGTTCTTGGGAAGTTGATGCTCTGATTCCCCACGTTAAAAAAACCTTGTGTCACATCTCTCTCAAGTGGGGAGAAGAGTAAATATTGATGTTCTTGGGAAGTTGATGCTCTGATTCCCCACGTTCGCTCTGCTCTTCACATCTCTCTCAAGTGGGGGAGAAAGAGTAAATATTGATGTTCTTGGGAAGTTGATGCTCTGATTCCCCACGTTAAAAAGACCTTGTGTCTCATCTCTCTCAAGTGGGGGAGAAGAGTAAATATTGATGTTCTTGGGAAGTTGATGATCTGATTCCCCACGTTAAAAGACCTTGTGTCTCATCTCTCTCAAGTGGGGGAGAAGAGTAAATATTGATGTTCTTGGGAAGTTGATGATCTGATTCCCCACGTTAAAAAAGACCTTGTGTCACATCTCTCTCAAGTGGGGGAGAAGAGTAAATATTGATGTTCTTGGGAAGTTGATGCTCTGATTCCCCACGTTAAAAGACCTTGTGTCACATCTCTCTCAAGTGGGGGAGAAGAGTAAATATTGATGTTCTTGGGAAGGTGATGCTCTGATTCCCCACGTTTAAAAGACCTTGCGTCATATCTCTCTCAAGTGGGGAGAAGGGTAAATATTGATGTTCTTGGGAAGTTGATGCTCTGATTCCCCACGTTAAAAAAACCTTGTGTCACATCTCTCTCAAGTGGGGAGAAGAGTAAATATTGATGTTCTTGGGAAGTTGATGCTCTGATTCCCCACGTTAAAAGACAGCAGCGTACATCTCTCTCAAGTGGGGAGAAGAGTAAATATTGATGTTCTTGGGAAGGTGATGCTCTGATTCCCCACGTTTAAAAAGACCTTGCGTCATATCTCTCTCAAGTGGGGGAGAAGGGTAAATATTGATGTTCTTGGGAAGTTGATGCTCTGATTCCCCACGTTAAAAAAACCTTGTGTCACATCTCTCTCAAGTGGGGGAGAAGAGTAAATATTGATGTTCTTGGGAAGTTGATGCTCTGATTCCCCACGTTAAAATACCTTTCTTCACACATCTCTCTCAAGTGGGGGAGAAGAGTAAATATTGATGTTCTTGGGAAGTTGATGCTCTGATTCCCCACGTTAAAAAATACCTTTCTTCACATCTCTCTCAAGTGGGGGAGAAGGGTAAGTATTGATGTTCTTGGGAAGTTGATGCTCTGATTCCCCACGTTAAAAAAGGCCTTGTGTCACATCTCTCTCAAGTGGGGGAAGAGTAAATATTGATGTTCTTGGGAAGTTGATGCTCTGGTTCCCACGTTAAAAAAAGACCTTGTGTCACATCTCTCTCAAGTAGGGGAGAATTGTAAATATTGATCTTCTTGGGAAGTTGATGCTCTGATTCCCCACGTTAAAAAAGACCTTGTGTCACATCTTTCTCAAGTGGGGGAGAAGAGTAAATATTGATGTTCTTGGGAAGTTGATGCTCTGGATTTCCAGGCCTTCGGGCTTGGGTCCAGAGTAATTAAAGACAAAATAAGACCAGTTCAGACCGGTTTTGAACCTATCCACTGCGTGGATATGTAATATTTGACCAGTACTTGGGCGTACGTGCTCAGGTTCCCCACGTTAAAAAAATACCTTACGTCACATCTCTGTCAAGTGGGGGAGAAGGGTAAATATTGATGTTCTTGGGAAGTTCTTAGGAGTTCTAGAGAGTTCTTTAGAGTTCTATTGGAGTTCAGTAGAACTATTAGTTAGTTCCAGTTTGGACATAGCTGGACTAAGGCAGTTGATATTAGTCGGCAGTTGAGTCAGCTTACAGTGGAAGATTACCAAGTTCCTAACATTTTGGGCGCGTTAAGTCGATTAGCAACCAACATAGCACAATTATAACCTTCAGTGCGAAAACTATTCTACAACATATTAAAATATATTGTTGACTTCCTCCATATTTGCGTGGTTCAGAATCATAACTGCAAAAATATAAAGACAACTAAGAATTTAAAAATGTCCTCCATTGTTATTCAAGTGATAACTACTTAAGAGATTTGCTTTCGTTACAAGAGCAGAGAAATTGCTTTTTAGTCACATCTAAAACGAATAAAACTGTAAATCAATTTTATAACTCATATCATTTTTCATGTTTTGCTTCATAGCAAATGAATTGTTTCTTAAAGACCTGGCAATTTACTAAGCTTAGTCTAGTGTAACATAAGGTCAGACGGTGAGAAAAAGAATTTTGGAAAATTGTTGCGCCAAATTTCAAGCTGGAAAAGAGGTTTATTTGCTTACATTGATAATCATATTTCGAAATCCCAGTATTTTGCCTGTTTACGAACATCGACCCCTGGCACCATTGAGAAAGAAAAATAACTCGACCACAAGACGGACCAAAATTTCATAGTTTTGATTTTTAAAAAAACAGTCAAGACTTTTTTCTGATAACAGAAGGAAGAAATTATATTCCTTAGTGCTTGTGATGGTTGACACAGAATACTTGTTTTTATATTCAAAATGAATGAACACTGAGTGAACGTTGTTTTAGGTTTGTTTTCTTTTTCTTTTTGGATTACAAATAGTATCCTTATTGTGAGACAGAGATCGTATCTCACGGTAAATGGAAACAGAGAAAGACACTACTCCTTCTTTCTAACTGGTGGTCGTCCTGATTAGTTTGATTTGTGGTTAGAGGAGTAGACCAACCTCTCCGGCTTTCTGTTGAAAAGGTAGAGAGAAATGACCTCGAAGCCCTCTTTTTTTGAGGTTTATATCGGTAAGTGGCCAAGGAGTGTGGTGAGTGTGGGTAGGATTGTCCTTCGCTTTGGTATAGGGTCTTTGGTCTTTTATTATGTTGATCCAAGTATCTGATTTCAGTAACGAAACGAGCTGATTGACCTGTCCTTAAGATGTTAATGTTAATGATGTTTTAAAAAGATGATAATACATTATTTTCAGTAGATTTAAGAAATATTTTTATTTTATTTATTAAACTGTTCTTACTACCACATATTTTCTTACTCCTACATGTTATATATTATACATGTTTTCTTATTACTACATGTTTTTTTAAAAAAAGTAGCTAAAAAGACAAGAAAAAGAATTTTCTCTTACACTGTTTTCTGAATGTCACATATTAAGAAATATTAACTCTTTACTTGATATTTACAAATATAAGAAGAATGTGTTGCATCAGAGTTCTAAATAAAGGAGGTTTTACTCTAATGATAATTACTAGATTTAGGTTATAGAGCAAGTGGTATGATATGAAAACTATAAGTTGGAAGATTATATAGCACCAAAATTCTTAATAGGGAAGTGTTAGCTGCTTTGATATTTACTAAGCTTAGTAAAGTAGGGGACAAGGTTTGATGTGGAAAAATATGGATTGGAAGAATGTATTGCTCCAGTTTTCCAAATATTTACCATGATATTTACTAAATTTAGGCAAGATGTGATGAAATGTGCGTTAGGAAACAGGAATTGTTTTAATGGGAGTCTACTGTAGAGATACAGTTATTAATCTCGTTTTTTTAGTTTGATTTTCACTGAGTACCTCACTTTTACAGTTTTGTACCATACCAAAATAAGCTTAGTAAATTATTGGTCGCTTGACTTGAATTAATGTTTAGTCGTTTCACAAATTGTTACTTCGCAGCTTTACACTACTGGCCATAATTATTAGGCCACCCCAGTTGTTTTTTTGTTTTTTTTAAGAAATGATGTATTTCATACTATTTTAGTATTTATTTCCAAATGAAAATAGAATTATTCTTTTGTTCTTATTACTTTGCAACATTTTAGAAGGAAAGGAAGCAAAGATGAACTCGTCCGAATCACCCTAAATTTTTTTCATTCTTTCATTGATGAAACTGCAATATAGGTAATTATTAAATATTTATAAATTCATTTGATGCAATATTAACAAAAGAACCATTCTATCTTCATTTACAGTTATTCACCTGACAATAAATACTAAAAAAAATAGTATTAAATAAACCATTTTTAAAACACTGGGGTGGCCTAATAATTATGGCCGGTAATGTATATCTTAATCTTTGTAGGGTAGACGACAGAGAATCGATTAAGTAAAGTACCGAGTAGAGAAAGATTGCTTGCCCTGAAAATCATCATTTTAAATTAATTTTTTTATCTGAGTATGAATACTGGCCATTGGCTCCAGAGGAAAATCAGCAACTACTTCAAACACCAGGAAAACTTTCTTTATATATTCAACATGGGGGAGTTGACCATAGATTCTAGTATTATTTTATACATGATCGAATGAAGAGAAAGCACGTATTTAACGTTATTTAACGAGTGGCTACTTAAAAAGTTATCGATACGACCAAGAAGAGATTCAAAATATAAGTTATGATGTGTTGTCTTTTGGTCAGGTTTTAGAAATTAGTTTCATCCGAGATCTTTTCAGTAACCCTCCATATGATTAAGTATGTTCGATCATCATAATACATTTCAAAAGCGACCAGGTAGCGACAGTGGGCACCGTCAGTAAAAGGAAGAAGGCATGTTAATCATATCAGCTCTTCCCTACAATCGGAGATGGTCAGACGGTATGGGGTCCATATTTGACTGACGTAAACCTTTCGTTTGTTGTTCCATTTTTCATGCCTTCAACCAATATTTTCCAATGAAGCTAGAACGTGCAACAAAAACGACAAATTTCCGAATTGTGTATTTTGTTGAGTACTTTCACGACAAGGGTTTCGTCACAAAGAACGAAGATTGCTGGGAAAGATGGTCAGTTCTTTGTATTGCTTCAGTAAGCACTTACCTCCTCCAACTATGCTCCATATTTACAAGAGCGAAAGCAAATCAAAATGAAGGACTACTGCTATATCTGAGCTGTAGATTTCAATTCATCACTTTCTAGTCTTGATAGAGTCCAAAAGCATCAACGTGGCCGTGTGGGTGATTAACTATTTTTCACGTTATAACCCCTTGCCAACAGATGAAACGTTGCAAGTCTGTCGCTGCTCTATCGCTGTAATCGTGAAAAATGTTCTGACGAGCCACATTCCTAAGTTTCACCATTTCAGATCTTCACAGCTAAGACCCACTTTGTCATGTACACAGCGACGAACAATCGTCGTTCCCTTCGTATTCCGTTTATAGGACGGAAGTCCCACGGAAAGAGTTTCTTCCCACGAATTGCTACCACCAAGAGGATACTTTCCTGATCACAATAATTTTAACCTCTTCAATAGTGTTAACTGTTAATTTTCCCACATATCCTCATAACTGCGCTTGTTATATCTTACTCTTACAGCTCATACAATCTCCTTTAGTAACCTTCTAACTTGAGTGGCTCTTAGACCTTGTATAGGTGAACATTAGAAAAATATTTCATTTGAATATCTCATACTGCAGTAGAGCCGAGAGGGTCGTGAACAAATAGGTCGCTTAGAGAACTCGTCTTATGATACTGGAATTACGGTTCAAGTAACTAGAAGGTCTTGACTACATGGTGTGTCCAGAGAACAGCGAGGATATAAATATTACAATAATCAGCTAAGATTATATCGATATAATATAGACATCAAGAACAACAATAGCGACAACGATGTTCTAATCTTACCACGAGACAAAGAAGGCCATCCGCCAACGAAAATGATTCTATTGATTTTATGTCAAATCTATTTTATTGCAATTAGTTCACCCATGCTGTCAAAATGATGATAGTATTCAAGCTATTTTGCAATTGCATTGTATTTATATAATATCAAAAGATTTACACATTTTCTTGGTTATGTTCGAAGCAGATATTTAATTGTTTTCTTAATTTCATTTTTAGTTTAATATTCAGGAAGTTCGTGAATATACAACCAAATGTAAAATTAAGACAATTGAACATCTTACTAGTTTCCAAGCTATAAATGAAAAAAAAACTATGCCAAATCTTCATTTTGGGCTACGATAAAATCCAAGCTCGTTTACGCGGCCTTGTGAATGATGACTTTTTCTACCTATCCCCTTTCCAACAGACGTAACGTTACAAGCCTGTGGTTACTCTATCGCTGTTTCCATGGCAATTGTTCTGATGAGCTCTATCCTCTAGTTCCACTAAGTCAGACCTTCACAACAAAGACCGAATGAAACCGAACCACCCCCACTGTCCCTGTATTTTACACATGTAAAGAAAAAAACGGCATTCCTCAACAACCGCGAGTAGATTTACAGTAATTGTTCAGTTAACGATATTAATCTCTCCATCTATAAAGTTACTTAGCTTAGAATGTAACCACCATTTATCTCTAAACTAGCAGTATAGCCCGGCGTTGCTCGGGTGTAATGAAAGCTTTAAAACTAATCCATGGTTCTGGAGCTCAGACTCAGCCTAAAGAATATTTGTGTAAAGTTTGGTGAGAATCGGATAAAAATTGTGGATTTGTATAAAGGACATACAGACAGATAAACAGACACACACACAGACATCTTGACTTTTATATATATTATCGATTTTCTGCACTATTGTAATAACTGCAACTTTGAAACTTCTGAATATCGTTTCTTATGTCTTTGTCTATGAGTGTATCAAATTTGATTAAAATCGGACCACTCCTTCTATAACCCGATTTTTTCGATTATCGATTTTCGATATTTATCGGGTTTATCTCGACACAAAACCTATCTAAGAACACTTGCATATGCTTATAGTACAACTGTGTAAACTTTCAAGAAAATCGGTTCAGCCGTTTCGGAGTCTATATGTAACGGACACACACAGACACACACACAAACAGACAAAGTTCCATTTATAAATAAGTTTAGATTTTAACATTTGCAGTTATGGTTCACCACAGCGTCTTCTTCTTCATTATCCGTGAAATGCCTTGACTTCTAGAAAAAGTCAATGAAGTAGATTTCTGCTATCTTATCTACGGTTTGGAAGTTGGGAAGTTTTCTCTCAGACTGGCTACCAATCAGTTTTAGAGTGTTCACTATACCCTGCTATTTAAATCCTAGCGTGCGGAAAGTGAGTTCTGCACGTTTCCTATAATGATTGCAAAATGCTGCGGATCACATTGTTTTGGTGTTATCCAGTCTGCTATAAAATCATATTCAGCCAGCCAGTTAAGTGCCATACGTGATACACGCTTGGGCGATCATGTTTTTTTTGCTGACTAGGCAGAAGATTTTCTCGAAGTAGGTTGCCATTTTTTTCTGTGGTCTATTTTGAGCAAAGAATTCATAATCTGGACAGAGAAAACCTGATGTGATGGGACAAAATGAACTTCATTTTTATAATCCGCGTGAAACGTGCCCATTACCTAACAATATTTGGGTAAGTAAAAATGTCAATCCGTGTACTGTAGTGGGTTTCTCTAGCTCTCTCCCACATAAATAAGTACAATAAAATAAGATAAAATAATACATATAAGCAAAATACACATAAAACACTTTTCCAGTCGACATATCAATTCAGCTTTAAAAATAAATAATTGTTACCCCAATTCCTTGTATTCACTTACGCGCAAATACCCTTGGGAAAGGTATTAATCCGTCTCTCCCCTCCAGTTATGGGTTAAATAACAGGACAGTTTGGGTTCTATAGCCTTGGCTGGCAACCAGTCTACCGCAGAAAGTAATGGCAACCTACTGCGGGATAATCTTCTGGCCAGTCAGTCATGTCTCTTTCGAGACATGATCGCCCAAGCGTATATCATTAACTTAACTGGCACTTAACTGACTGACTGAATTGTTACCCCTCCAGTGTTTGCGCATGCGCTTCCGAAAAATTATCAAAAACATAATATTTTTAAAAAATCGTTAAAAATCCAGCTTTTTTTTTTAATATGCATAATATCAATAATTTAAACACAGCTTGAAACTTGATATTTGTAAATAACATCTAGGTCCAATAACTCTGCAAAAGGTCTGGGATAGATTTTACATTCTATCAATATTATAAATAAGACTTCTCTTCTAAATCGATAAAAAAATCAATGCTTTTCTATTCTAATAAACGTTACGCCTTGAAGAATGTCTAATGAATGCTCATCTGAAAAAAAAATATTTTCGAAAGATTTTTTTCTTATTTTTCCTATTTTTTTATAAGCGGACCAGTCAATTTAATTAGTGCCTCAAAGTATTCTACAACTGTAGACTGATAAACATCACGACTCGCCGTGGATTATGAGACTTGCTTAAGGCTGAAATTATAACAAGTAGACATAACCGTAGGGAACGCACCCATTAAAACAAGATCCTGTATTAGAACCGCTCTCGTGTTTCTAATGGCCTGAGGAATCCCACGTGTCTCTGACGACTTTGTTCATCTGCTTCAAGCGAGAAAAAATGTCACGCTGAATATTCAATCAATTCGATTGGCTTTGTCGTTGGCGACACGTAACATCAGACACGCAGTCCTATAAGAAGGAGGGAGTTAAATTAAAGCATCATGTAATTTATTTCGTTTTTATAAAACAAACGTTCGTTCCCTGATTATTGTATTTTGAGTTAGGAATTAAAAACGTTTTTCAAGGTGAAATGTTCCCTTTTTAACGTCTCATCCTCTGAGACGGACACAGTTCCTGTTGTCTTTTTTCGGACTTTTCCACAGACATGAAGTAGAACGCCTATATCGAAAATGGTTTCATCTACTGTAAGGAAACTTGGGTCACTGTCGTGCCAGATAACCTTTCTCGTCCGTATCCATCTTGCACATTCATAAATCTATCATTTGTCCGTGCATTGAGTACTGTTGCCATATCTGGTCTGATGCTCTAGCTGTACATCTCGATTCTTGATAAAAGCCAAAGAAGGATCTGCAATAGAATTGGTCTTGATCAGGCCTCTCGTTAAATTATTTTAAAAAACACTAACGAGTATTGCCTCTTACTCGTGTTCTGAGAATATGGCCCTTCTTACAATACTTGTTAATTTTGGTCTACAATACCACATCTACTTCCAGTGGCTTGACACAACCCCAATTAACGCAGAGGAAATACCGGATAAATTATATTATAATTTTAAGCAAATGCTATATTCTCAGTCTCTGTACTCTAACAAATGACTTTAGGTATTTCAAACTATTTGAAGGATATCATAGAAATTTTTTTATATGAGTATAAAGTATTCTTCCAATTTAGGAATTAATCAAATGGGACATTTTATCTATCTAGAATTTAGTCAAACTTCTTTAATTGGCAATTTTTCTAATTTTCCCAGAACAGGCTAGCACAACCAAGCAACAATGTTATAAGAATGGAGCAATGAAGATGTTAATATCCACCACCTTTTGAGATAGAAACTGCATTTGTTGCTTGTCTCCCACACACACATACATTTCCATGTAGTGTAAATGATACTGCCATTCTCCTCACATGATACATGCTAACTGACTTTGAGGAAATGTCGATTTGCATATATTATAATTTTAAACAAAAAGACATAATCTTTTCCAAATTTTGTCTTCTAATATACGAGTGGACTCGTATCGTCAAAAATGACGGCAAAATATTTCTATCGATATGCCGTCTAAAATGCGGCAACATATATTGATGTATCTACTATTGAGCATCTTACATTAAGACATAAGAAAAAAATAATAATACTCCAACATCCCCGCCCGAGCGTGAGAAGAGGGATATATATGTATCCACACACACACACACACACACACACATATATATATATATATATATATATAGTCATCCTCAGACAGATCGCTGTATCACAGCTCACCAGTACGGTTAGACTCCGATTGCTTTTAACCCAGGATTGAAACCCGACCGAATTGGCGTCAGTCGGCGATTCTACCTCTGGGCTACGGGCGCTCGGTAGAAGAAGGCAGGCTTTTTAGCGTATACATTATCATTATACACACCCAATAGCCAGAGTGCTTTAATTCATTTCGGAATGAGCGATGCGTACATGCCAGAGTAGCTACTGTTTTTCAAAGTCTACCATTCTTCCAGAGTGCTCATTGTATCTATTATAATAGAGAAGATATATGTAGATTCTTCACAACTCGACGACATATTTAATGCAAAAAATAAAATAATAAGGTAATGTTAAAGAGCAAACACACGGCAAGAGCTTTCACAACTGGTAGTAAAGTTTAATAACTTGTAGTAAATAGAATGAACTGAGGCGACGCTACCTCGCTACTATCTGTGTGTGTGTGTGTGTGTGTGTGTGTGTGTGTGTGTGTGTGTGTGTGTGTGTGTGTGTTTTAACGCAACTATAATTAACTTTAAGACTGTTTTGTTGAAGATTTTATTTAGTGTGGGGAATGGTAGAAATGTTCATGAATTATGTTAAGGAATAGTGTACCAATGTTAGTTTGAACGTTAAGACTGAAGGGTGGGTTAAACTAAATAATAGAGACCATTGTATATATATATATATATATATATATATATATATATATATATATATATATACACAATACGTTCTCTATTATAATAGATAGAATAATACTAGTAACAATAATATTTTGAGGTTTGCTTATAAGGAAACATTCGGTATTCATTATTCGAACGGCTAGTGCTACTGTCTGTTAAAATCTTTCTCATAAAACCTTTCCAGGAAAATAGGTTTCTCAAGTTCGCTGGCTTTTATCGCTTTTTCCAGTACTGGCCGCTGTTTCCATCACAAGATCACTTATTAATTACTTCTGATTCAGTCAAAATCCCCAAATCCAATACAATATGTTCAAAACCCACATGGATCGTCTCCGTGGGCAGTAGCACTCCTGGGATGTACCGAAAGGGAACATGCCTAGCGCTATGTACGCTTGGAACTTTCACTTTAAATTCGATCTGGTGCCGTGTTCAGTACGAGTAAATATGCGATCAGATACAGATTTAAGTACCGTTATTAAAACTAGATTATAAAACTATGTATCTTAAGAGTGGTGAGTGAAAGTATAAATCTTCTAAAGAACTTAGAAACAACAAGCAAATATAATTGGAAAACAAAGAAAACGGACGTTTTTATTGTTATTTTAAAACAGGATTGATTATATTTCTAAATTGGATTCTATTCTTGATAAGAAACCTAAGTTTAAAAAAGTAAACAAAAACATTATTGACTTTCTCAAGAACAACAGCTATTAAACTTATTACAGTAAATAACGCGAACATTGGAACATTAAACTCACGAAACGTTTACATGATTATGACTCGTGTTATTTTTATGGGAATCTAAAAAATACCCGATTCATCATTGCGTCCCATAAACCCTTATTCCTGTACATCAATTTGGAGTAGATAGACTAAACTATCGCCCGGTTCACACTCCACCCACGTCTATTGAACGGGTGAAGAGGCTCATCCCTTGTTTCCTGTTTAGGATGTGGTTTCCGGCTTTCTCTTTTCCAATCTTTTCACTCTTACGTAGCCCCCTGCACATCAGTGGCGTTACCGCTTTGCTCGGGGTGATATGATTAAAAAAAAAAAAATTTATAAACCATGATCCTACCATACTTATCAAATGAATATAGTCTTAAACCTACTAAAGAATTATTTCAAATGCTACGCTCATATCAATTTAATAATGCTATCCTCTCTTCGATAGATGCCGAATTTATTTTAGCTTACTAGTCAGGAGACGGAAAATGCGACACAGAGATCCGAAGGCGAATTGGCATGGCAAAGGACGCGTTCCAGAAGCTGAGTAAAGTACTAACACACAGGAAAGTTTCACTGGAAACAAAGAAAAGAGTTCTGGATTGCTATGTGATGTCAGTTCTTCAATGCGGCAGTGAATGCTGGACAATATCATCGAAAATGAGGACAAAACTGGAAGCAGCCGAAATGTGCTTCTACAGAAGGATGCTGCGGATATCGTGGACTAAGCATGCAAGCAACGATGAGGTATTGGAAAGAATGGCAACAAAAAGGAAATTAATACTGAGCATCAGGAAGAGATAACTGAAGTTCCTGGGACACGCAATGAGGAAGGAGAGCTTGGAGAACCTGATACTGACTGGCCAGATAGAAGGAAAGAGAGACAGAGGAAGGCAGCGGATAACATATTTGCAGGGCCTGATCAGGTGGATGACGGAACGGGGGTTGCCAGTAGTAACAAGAGCAAACATACTAAGAGCCACAAGGGATATGGAGACGTGGAAAACCATGATCGCCTACGTCCTGAAGGAACAGGGCACATAAAAGAAGAAGAAGAAGAAGAAGAATGTCCTTGAGAAAGAACTAATGGATATAATAATGCTAAAATGTATATTAAATTTCTAGGCTTTAAGCTCTTAATATTAAACTAACAATCCTGTGTATTAACGCATAATTTTATAACTATTACAATAACATTTGCACAAAGGCCGACAGTGTAGTTATGAGGTCACGTCTTGATTTATACCCTATATAAATTGTAGAAGACTCATTTGGAAAACAAAGTCCTTAAAAGTGTTGCCAAAACGAAACTAAATCTCGGACTCCTCAATTAATATTGGTAAGTAGGTATGTGGTTTTGGGATTTTTCTTAGAACATGGATTCTTTTACTTGCGAGGATTTGAGGCGCTCTCTATATATTATGTTAGGTGAGGTGCTTATAGTACTTCTTGTCATCCGGTTGTTCCACATGTATACATTCTAAGAACTGATGGGTCGACCACTTGTTTACATGCCGAGAGCAACATCTGACACCCTGGATATGACACGAATCTGCAAGTGGTGGATAAGAGTTTACCTTCTAGGTCAACCCAAAGATTCAAATAGTTTCTCTGACAGTCTAGTTTGACAATGTGTGCAAAGTATCATCTGGGTTAAGTTCAGTATATATATATATATATATATATATATATATATATATATATATATATATATTAAGCAAAACTTGTCAGGATACACACCTCAGAAAAGAAAAAACATTGAAAATGGATGACGACAAAACTGACCAATCGAAAACGGCATAAGGATTTATAATACGCCTAATATAAAAGGTGGTTCTCAAGAGACCGGCATTAAATACCTCCAAAGCAGACCCCAGTTTCACTATGATGAGATGGGTGGTACGCATGTAAGTGAAACGGACAGGTATCCAGTTTTCGGGGGTTAACATAAACTAATGCATTTGTTACTATTTTTCAAATCTCCTACACAAAACTACTGTCCTTAACTCCTACTTCTTACTCCTACTCTTACTCCTACTCCTACCAAAAGAAACGGTTCCTTATTTTGCCGCCCAATTTTGAATTGTTGGCGTCAGTGTGTCTATCTTTTTCTATTTTTAGAACACTCGCCATTTTATAAACCATAACAGATTCAAATAGTTTCTCTGACACTCTAGTTTGACAATGTGTGCAAAGTATCATCTGGGTTAAGGTCAGTATATATATATATATATATATATATATATATATATATTAAGCAAAAATTGTCATGATACACACCTCAGAAAAGAAAAAAAAATTGAAAATGGATGACGACAAAACTGACCAATCGAAAACGGCATAAGGATTTATAATACGCCTAATATAAAAGGTGGTTCTCAAGAGACCGGCATTAAATACCTCCAAAGCAGACCCCAGTTTCACTATGATGAGATGGGTGGTACTGTGGTGATAGTGAGCATAGCGAGGGGCCGGATGTTTGCACTCTAACGACCAAAAAGAAAATAACCAAAACTAGGCAGTGCACATCCGGGTTCGCGCAAATGTTCCGGTTGAAAACTAAAAATTAATTAAATATTAAATTTCCAGTTCGCGAGCCTACGCGAATTTTATTTATCGGCCAATGGGAAGCCCAGAATCAAATACAAGTGTGAATCCCCAAATGATCTGCTACGATCCAAAAAGAAGATATAAAAAGCCGATACAGAAAGCACAGACAGACAGACCGACGCAGGCCGACACACACAGACTGACTCGAGAGAGAGGAGTGTAATTAGTAGCCCCTTTGATCCAAGTCAAGCGGCTTACTATGTTGGCCTCCCTTCCCTCTCCTCTTATCTTTCGCTGTCTCAAAACTACTTACTGACCTAAGGAGCGGATACATCAAAGACATTCCTTACTTACAACGCTCCCACATTCCTAAGTATTCATTCTCTTTTCAGCATTTTATTGCCATGAACATTTTAACGTCCGTTGGACCGATACTTCAAGTATTACTTTAATTGTAAAAACCTTAATTGATATGTGTATATATAAAATGTTACTTTTCAACTCAATTTGCTTTTCTTGATTTATAATCATTTTATGACTTATAGTGGGCTATCTACAACGAGGCCAAATTCCGTTAATCTGCAACAATACACAATTACCCTTCATTAGAACGGACTCTACACTATAAACTGGAAAAGAATGGATTATAGTACGCATGTAAGTGAAACGGACAGGTATCCAGTTTTCGGGGGTTAACATAAACTAATGCATTTGTTACTATATTTCAAATGGCGCCAAATAAGTAAGTTTTCATGTCCTATTCGCATACCTTTGTCCTTTTTTAATAACCTCGTCGTTCAGGGGCGAACAACAGCCGCAGCTACCGCCGAGAAAAACCAGCATACGTCTCTGCCACGTGTAAGTAGAACCGACCTTCCCAGACGTCTGTCAAATGTTACGAAAACTCCATAAGGTCAATCGAAACGATGTTATCAGTACCCGACCAGCAACATTAGTATAGTAAATACAATTCTGGTAACTGATGAAAGGTCAGAACAGCAATTTATTTTTAAGACCAAGTTTGTTGTTTTTTGTTTTTGTTTTGTTTTTGTGTTTTTTTGTTTTTTGTATCGGCGCGTGCAAGTTGTGTTTCTGTGTATATCCTTTTCATAAATGTTATTTTCTGCGAATGTAGATTTTCATTAAGAGACTTCAATTTTCCACGAATCGTTCAACAGTTAATGCGATTTAAGAAAAATAAAAAGGAAATTAATACTGAGCATCAGGAAGAGACAACTGAAGTTCCTAGGACACGCACTGAGGAAGGAGAGCCTGGAGAACCTGATACTGACTGGACAGATAGAAGGAAAGAGAGACAGAGGAAGGCAGCGGATAACATATTTGCAGGGCCTGATCAGGTGGATGACGGAACGGGGGTTGCCAGGAGTAACAGGAGCAAACATACTAAGAGCCACAAGGGATAGGGAGACGTGGAGAACCATGATCGCCTACGTCCTGAAGGGACAGGGCACATAGAAGAAGAAGAAGAAGAAGTAGTGAGGTATAAGCTCTATGCATAGAACTTTCAGCTCACAAACCCACGTTTAGTGTGTATTCATGAGACGACCTATTTTAACCTGAAAGAAACAAGGACCTCTTTATCATCATGTCGTAGAACAACAGAAAGGATATTTACGGCAGAACAAGCCTTTAATTTTACATTAACAGCCAGAATTTTATCGTGAATGTAAGTTTATTTACGTTTCTAAGTCATACGAGATTTTGGAATGAAATTAGTTTATAAAACGCGGCTGAACGCAATAGTACTTCTGTTTCATAATAGTAGTTCTATTTAGATACGGAGTTAATAAACTAAATGTGACAGAGCTACTATTAGATTTTACCAAGCGGTGAGTTATTGTAACTACTGTAGCGTTGCTGGATATCAACCCTGAAGGTATCTACACAATAAAATATTTCTAAACAAATATAGAAAGAAATAAAATGTACCACAAGTTGAAATTTTATGAAATATTTATTCCATAAAATAAAAAGCGTTTGTTGGCTACATTTTTAAAATAAAAAAAAAGTCATTTTTGCCTTGTAGTAGCATGGCTGATGCTAACCTCCAGAAGTGACTCGTTGCATCTTCTCAGGCTAACGTTTTCTGTTGACATGACGTGAAAAGATTATATTGAATCAATTGTTAGGTTAGATGCTAGGAAAGTTAGTTCACTGAGTCCTGACAGACAATTTTTCTCGCCAGAACCTATCTTGCATATTTACAATTCATCTATTCGTTGAATATTGCTGTCAGATCTGACCTGATGCCTCTGCTATGTATTTCAAGTGTCTAGATAAAGTCCAAAGAAGAATCTGCATTGTTATTGGTCTTGACCTTGCATCTCGATTTCAGTCACTTTCTCACCGTCGTAACGTAGCTTCCATGTGCCTTTTCTATAAATAGTTTAATCGTAAGTGTTGTGATGAACATTCTTCTATGGTACCAAGACTTTATGGCTTTAAGCGCAGTACTAAATTTCATCTTTCTACAGTTGAAATGGTTAGATGTAACCGTAAGTTCTATCCTAACAGTTTCTTCTCTCGCACTTCACGCTTGTGGAACTTCTTCCGACTTTCTGCTTTCCAGTCAACTTTCAACTTCTAAAATTATATTTCATGGTGGCAATATCAATTGTTGTCTTCTGTCTTCTTAACTCCTGTTCTTTTATTGTTCGCTATTTAACAATAAATTTTTCCCTCATATTCTTTTACACTCAGTAATCCTTTGCATCTTGGTGACTTTATTGCCTTGCTGTAGGTTAAATTATTGAATATATAAATTTATAATTTTTGATCGAATAAAAAATAAAAAATAGTTAATCCCCTGAACTTAGTGTTATGCAATTTTTAGCGTATTCATTCAGTTAAGTGCCATACGTGATACACGCTTGGGCGATCATGTCTCGAATAAGACGACTGACTAGGCAGAATATTTTCCCGCAATAGGTTGCCATCACTGCGGTAGACTGGTTGCCAACCAAGTCTATAGAACCTAATATGTCCTGCTATTTAGTCCATAGCTTGAGGGAGAAGCGACGGATTAATGCCTTTTTCAAGGGTATTTGTGAGTAAGTGAATGCAATTAATTCGACTAGAGTTAGAACTCAGCTCTCCGATTTCTCGTTCCAAGCTGATATCCATTGCACACAATACAACGTACATCTGTATTAATACGAATTAACAGACTATTTTTCAAACAGTTTTTTTGTTTTGTTTTTGTTTTTATTCACCTGCACATCTCTCCAGCCTTCATCGGCTGCTAGTTAATGCATTTGGTTTTTCAAGGAAAGTCGAGCAAAACACTTTTCATTTTTTTTAAACACAGAAATATATGTCATCTTTCATTACCCACAATCCTTTCTGTTTAATATCAGCTCTTGAGTTCACTTTTTCTACTGACATAATGTGGAACAATTATATTGAATTGATCACTAAGTTTTCTGCCAGGAAAGTCAGTTCACTATCCTGTGCCAAACAATTTCTCGCGCCTGAATCTATCTTGCATATTTATAAGTTTACTATTTGTACGTATATTGAATATTGCTGCCACAGCTGATCTGGTGCTTCTGCTATATGTCTAGAGATTCTTGAAAAAATTTCAAAGAATCTCCAACGTTATCGGTACACACCTGGCATCTCAGCTTCAGTCACATTCCGACAGCTGTAACGTAGCTTCTTTTTGCCGCTTCTATTGTGATTACCTTGAACGCAGGAGGTAACTGACATGTACATTCGGTCGTAGGTAAGACCAACAAAGGACAAGGGTGGTTGACAGATATATCCTGCCGTAGATTATGTCAACAAAGTGCAACAACAAAAAAGCGACAACCGGTTTGAAAAGCAATAGAACGCTGTGAGGTAACTGACAGATACATCCGACCGTATATAACGTTAACAAAGCGACAAGCCGAAAAAGCAAAATGGCGTGGGAGTTTTATAATTATATATAAAGTCTAGAATTTTTGGTTGAAGGGACAGAGATCCCCGCTGGCTTCCGACTCCCAACAACCCCTTCGTGTGCGTGATCTTCGGCTGTTCTCCTGCTCTAAATAAGCGTCACCGACAAAGAATCAAAATACAAGATTATATTTTTATATATACATGTTTCTCGGTTCTTCAGATCCAGCTTAATATACAACACTATACATATTTTCTTAGCAATTGCTTCTTAAATTTTACGAATTTAAGTGCAGTACTAGATTGGCAACGAGGTCTCATCATTTCACTTTAAAAATTGCTAGCTGTAATATGTTCTATCCTAATTGTTTCTTCTCCGATAATTCTCCCTTGCTTAACTCCTATATTCTCTTGAATCAGCAGCAAACTTTTCAGGGCTTCACCTGAATGAAACCAAAACTGAGTGTATGCCAATTAACATTCGCAGCAATCATGAAATTAAACTCTCTCGAATAACATCCTTAAACGCGTTGAAGACTACAAATATCTAGGATCACACATCAAGAATTCTGAAAAAGACTTTGATACCAGAAAAGGCATAGCATGGACTGCTTGTAACAAAATGGATAAGATCTGGAAATCCAATCTTGATCGTAAGATAAAAATCCAAGTTTTTCGTGCACTTATTGAACCAATCTTACTCTATGGATCTGAAACTTGGACTCTTTCAGCAAAACAACAGCGCCGTTTAGATGGATGTTATACTCGTCTTCTCAGAAGAGTACTTGATCTTTCATGGCGAAACCACTCAACTTTAGAAATGATATATGGAGACCTACCAAGAGTATCAACCTTAGTTCAAAAGAGACGTGTCCAGTTTGCTGGCATTGTGCATGTGCCACAGATGAACTTGTTTCATCGTTTGTATTATGGAGGCACCCATCATCTCACAATCGATCTCGTAAGTTAACTTTTCCAAACAGGATACATAGAGATACATCTATCGCCAACGAAGACCTTACAGGAGCTATGACAAATAGGGAATACTGGAAGGGTATAGTGAATTCTATCTCGGCCGACACCGCAGGATGATTATGATGATGATGATGATGATGATCTCCTGTCATATATGATATTCAAAAAGTAAAATGTATGATAAATCATCATCTTCTATCTCAATCCTGTTCTTTTATTGTCCTCTTCGTTTCTTTCACTCTCAGTAATCTCTTACATCCTAGTGGCTTTTATTGCCTTTCTTGGGGTGAAATTACTTTTAAAAATACGTACACGTGACTGCTCTTCTTTTTATACCAAGCTAGTGTATATTTTTATAGTATCTGAACCAGAGATTGAACACGCGATTTCAAAAGAACCAGGTAACCTTTCCTCTCACTTTGATCCACCAAAACTCAAAAAAAATGGTGACATATCCTTTTAATGCTATCCATTACAAATTAGGTTTTATGATCATTTTTATTTTAATGCCGACACGCAATAATTTTTTTTTTTTTTTTTTTTTTTTTTTTTGCTAAGCTTAATAACTTTACTCTCCAAATCTCGGTGTTTAATATTTTGTAGGGGATTTTTTTTTCTTTTCTAAAATGTTCGCCCAATAATTAAATATCTCTCAGAAACCTGATAAGAAAATTCCTGATGAGAAAAAGCATTTTCCAAAGAAAAGAGCCAACCGATTCTTCTAATCAAAAGATCAGAACACCTTGAAAATATCAAGTCATTATCTGTTCACTATTTTATTCATAATATTCGTTACTTTTTTTTTTTTTTTTACTTTTAATAAACTCAGATCGACGGAGTTTCGTGACGTGAAAATATAAGATTTATAACTGATACTGCTATAAAAATTTCTCTTTGCTTAAATGCTATATTCCTTCAGAATGTAACAGGTAATCGCTCTCCACAGCTTCATTTTCATTACTATCCGTAAACTCTATATTATCATGCTTATTCATGGGAAAAACAGCTGACTGCTTTCCCGTTGCCTTCTGCACGGTATGAGCTCAAAGTTGTCAAAAAGTTCAAACTAATTACTCTACCAGTGCTAAAAAGGTCAGTTTACTGACTATTTTATCCATAGCAGAGATAAAGATTACGCCTTCTGATAAGAGACTATTGAACGCCTATTGTAACCATACAGTTAACACGCTTATCTCATAGACTATTTGCTAATAAATTGATGTTGATCTTCATTGAGAACTGCGCTAGTCTAGCCTTGTGCCAAACTAAAGAAAGGCTAGTATTTTTATGTTTCAATCTTGGAAAATAGTTAAGTTCGCCGAGAAAACTATTATCATTTTCTAGTGAGTTTGATCCTCACTGAGTGCCTCACGCTTATGACATTGTATCAGACTGTTAACATTAGTAAACATTGTGAAACATTGTCTTTTTTCTCTTTTTTTCAAATCGAGCTCTTCGCTAGGTATTATTATTATGTTGTCATTTTTCATCATATTTCGATTTCTGCTATGGTCGCACTACCAACCAACTCTGCGGGAAGAGCTAAGGCAGGTCGTGCTGTGTTGTTATGGCTCCATTTCATGTTTTTCTATCTCCTCTAACATCCCTACCGTTACATAGACAAAGTTCTCCTTAGTGTGTGGGTTGTACTTAACAAGACAATTTTTTGTATATCTCTTAAGCTGGGGTTTTCAGGGATTATTTCAATGTGTTGTTTTGTTCCATATTTTTATCATTCCAAGTGCACCCACTATCACTGGCACGATTCTTGTTTTCAATTTCCACATTTTTTCTATTTCAATTTCCAGGTTTTTATATTTTGACAGTTTTTCCAATTACTTGGTTGCTATGTTACAATCCACTGGACAAGCCATATCAATTAATAGGCAAAATTTTTCTTACTGGTTTTTAACAATAATGTCCGGCCTATTTGCTTCAATTTTTCTGTCTGTGCAGATGGTGCAATTCCATAGAATGGTGACATCTTCTATTTCTGTAACCGGTACTGGGTGATGTTCATACCAGTATTATTATTATTATTATTATTATTATTATTATTATTATTATTATTATTTCCTTGGATTTCTTTTGTATACACATTTCCTTCCTGATCCCAACCAGAGACCTAAGGTCAGAAATGTCTTCATGACATTTTCCCCTGAATCGTTTTTCTAAAAAGAAAAATCTAAGATCACACACATTTTTCATAGATAAATCTCTTTGTAATGTTTGAGTTGTACTTATGAGTACAGTTTGTGTATTTCTTTAAGGCATAGGCTACACCAGGAATCGCTTTAATGTTAGAAACTTTTCCAATCAATTCGAGATCTCCAAATACAACGGAAATAATTCCTGTCTTCGTGTACCACATTTTTTGGATATCCATTTCAAGATGTTTATATTTTGATATTATTCTGTTATTAATTACTTTCTCCCTTTCACCCACTACACCTTGTTGTCTTCCTTCTTTCTTTTCTCGTATAAGTATTATTAGTAGTAGTAGTAATAGTAGTAGTAGTCATAAGAGTATATCAAAGAGGAAACAAGAGTTTCTTTTCTGTGGTTAGATGCTGTTGTCTACATAACTATAGCCACAAATAAGAATAATTTTTCTGAAATGCCGATCAATTTACCTTAAATTGATTGATTTGTTTACATCCAGTTGTTATGTTGCATAGTTGATTAAAACTCAATCGATTTTACATTCCAAATCCAATTCTATTATTTCTGTATACATTTCCACTGTGTATGAAAGCAACAGTAAAAGGCTGGCTATAATCATTACATGTAAATTTATGACATGTCCGCGTCTTAATGAGTATATTTTAAGATACATTACAACCAAGTGAATATATTAGGCGGACACATAATAAATTATAAATAGTCATTCGAACTGCGTTATTTACCACTCTTTAGTACTTTCCTTTTCTATGCGGTCATTCTTATTCAAGACTTTGGCGATCATGGCTCTCCACAATTGCTTGCCCTTTGGAGCCCTTAATTTATTTATTTATTTATTTTTGTTCTCTTAAACCTTGATCTGCCATTCATTTACTTAAGCTCGCTAAGTATATTATGCGTTGTTTTCCTCTGTCTTTCTTGCCTTCAATATGTCCTGTGAGTATCAAATTTTCCAAACACATTTCCCTCATTAAGCGACAAAGAAATTTCAATTGTCTCTTTATCATGTTAAGTATCAGTCAGTCAGTTAAGTGCCATATGTGATACACGCTTGGGAGATCATGTCTCAAAAGAGACATGACTGACTGGGTAGAAGATTTCCCCGCAGTAGGCTGCCATTACTTTCTGCGGTAGACTGACTGCCAACCAAGGCTATAAAACTCTATCTGTCCTGTTATTTGATCCATATCTGGAGAGAAGAGAACGATTAATAACTTTCCCAAGAGTATTTTCTCGTTAGTGAATGCAACGAATTTGACTGAAATTCGAACTCTGCTCTCCTATTTCTCTTTCCGAGTCGATAGTCCACTGGACTCATGTTAAGTGTAAGTATCCTATTTGTTTTTTATATGTAAAAAAATCGACGTTGCTCATATGTTCAGTCATTTGTATTCTCAGCATCCTTCTGTAGAATCATATTTCTGTTGTTTCAAGTCTCTTCTTCATCTATGAGAAGGCTGCCCAGCATTCACTGCTAGATTCACTGCTATATAAAGACTGATATTAAACAGCAATACAGTATTCTTTGTTTCTGTTCTTTCAAGTCTCGTCTTCGTATGTAAGGAGATTGTCATGCATTTACTACCATATAAGAAGACTGATATTACACAACAATTCAATACTCTTTTCTTTGCTTCTGTTCTCTCAGGTTTCTTCTTAGTATGTGAGGAAATTGTCATGCGTTCACTTCCCTATAAGAAAACTGATAAAACAATTCACTAAACTTTCCTTGTTTCTGTTCCTTCAAGTTTCTTTTTCTTTTTTTTCTTTTTTCTTTTTTTTTTTTTTTGTCATCATTTCACCCCAAGCAAGGCATTCTAGTGCCACTGTTGCGCAGGGGGTTACATAGGGGAAAATGATTAGAAAGAGGTGTTAGTTATAGGAAATGTCAGGAGGAGAGTAATAGACGGATGAGGATAGCGAGGATGGGGGTGGGGTAGATGGGAAGAGAGTTTGAGAAAATGGATGCGAGTTAGTGTGTTAGGAGATGTCTATTGACCTTACATTTAAATTCCTGGAGATTGTAGCTGTCGGGGAAGCAATATATGGAAGTGCGAGAAAATAAGTTGTTAGAGTAGAGTACATTTTATCGGTTTTACAGTAAAACGGTGGGACCTAGTTGCTAATCTAGTAGCTCGTGTAAATTCACATCTAGGGGTCACCAGTGATCTAAATTCATCGGAGCAGTAACCGTGAAAATATTTATAAAAGAAGCACAAGGAAGCCACATCACGCCGGTGAGAGAGTGACTGCAGCCAGGCTGCTAAGTTGGTATCAATCACATCACTGATTCTCCGTTGGATTTTGTCAAGAACCCCGTAGAGAATATCAGGGGCACTCGACCAGATGTGGCAGCAGTATTCAATGCGCTGGCGGATGGTAGATTTATATATGTGCAGGATAGACTCAAACGGGAAAGCTTCCTGGCCCTGCACAGAGAACTGACTTCGTAGGTAAGGAGATTCTCCTGTATTTACTGCCATACATTTCACTACACTTTTCTTTGTTTCTGTTCCTTCAAGTCTTTTTTTCGTATGTAAGGCGATTGTCCTGCATTTGCTGCTATATGAAAGAACTTATAGGGGCAATGACTCTTCTCCTCGAGTCGGTCTGCCTAGCGATGCTTTCTGTATCCGCTTTTAATATCTTCTTTTTGGATCACAGCAGCTCATTTGGGATTTCACACTTGTATTTGGTTCTGGGCTTCCCATTGGCTGATAAATAAAATTCGCGTAGGCTCGCGAACTGGAAATTTAATATTTAATTAGTTTTTAGTTTCCAACCGGAACATCTGCGCGGAGCCGGCGGTGCAGCATCGACTTTTGGTCATTTGCTTTTTGGTCGTGAAAGCGCAAACATCCGGTCCATCGCTTTTGCTCGGTATCACCACAGACTGATATTACACAAAAATTCAGTACTCTTTTCTTTGTTTTTGTTCTTTGAATGCAAGGAGAGTGTCCTGCATTCAGAGCCATATAAAGGAACTGATATTACGCAAGAATTCACGACTCTTTTCTTTGCTTCTGTCCTTTCAAGTCACTTCTTCGTATGTAACGATATTGGCTAGCATTCAATGCCATATAGAACTGGTTTTATATAACAGTTTACTACTCTTTTTCTTTTTCTTTTTCTTTTTTTTTTTTTTTGTTTCTGTTCCTTCATTAACTCTTCGTAATTTATAAGGAGTTTCTCCACCATTCACTGCTATATAAGAGGACTGATATTACATAGCAATTCAGTATTCTTTTTTTCTTTCTGTTGATTTATATTGTTTCTTCATCAAAGAAAAGATTGTCCAGCATTCACTGTCTTATAAGAGGAAGCATTGACATTACATCACATTTTCAGTAGCTCTTTTTTTCTTTTCTTTTTTTTTTTGTTTCTGTTTCTTCATGTCTCCTCTTCAACTCTATGGAAATTTTCCAGCATTCACATCCATATAAGAGGACTGATATTATATATATAGCCCTTTCTTTGTTTCTGTTTTCAAGCCTTTTCTTTATCTGTAAGGAGATTGTCAAACATCTCCAGCTATGTAGCAGAAACGATATTAAGTAAATATTCAATATTTTTTCTTTTTTTCTAATTAGTTTTTTTCGGCTTCCTTTACAGATTTTACTAAGCTTAACAGAATCTTGCACAAATCTAAACTCTTGTTTATCACTGGTCGGTACTGTGACACAAAGAGTTAATGTTATTAAATAAATAAATAATCCTTCATAGATAATGACCTGCATTACGAATCCGTCAGTCATTGTGTTTGGGTAGATTTTTCTGCGTGAGATGAAATAAAAGAGGTGCCAAAGAAGAGATACATCGTCACCTTTAAAAGAACACTTACCATTCGGTATCAGCGGAAGCCAACCAACAACAGAATCTATCGACGGGACGATATCGTGGTATAAGATATAGGAGGAATGTTCACTTTAACGATAAGAGGTAGAGCCGTAAAACCAGAGCTTCCTTCTCTTACCAGACATTCTCCTATAGTCGCTGGCTTTGACGATCATTGAATGACCTTCAACAAATTTGTAAAACTCTCCTAAATTTTCATTTGCAAAATTAAACTCTATAGATACATTGTCGTAAGAAAAATCATAGATTAGCAGTATGTAAAGTTGTCATCGGAGGACACAATTTAAACAACTTATGGTACGCAGATGATACAGTGCTGATAGCAGACACAGAAAGGAAACTACAAGACATCCTACAGAAGGTAGCTGAAGAGAGTGACAAGAAAGGACTACAAATAAATTGCAAGAAAACCGAATGCATGGTTATCAGTAAAAAGGGCAGCCCAATATGCCAAATACAGGTCGGGGATACTAGAATCAACCAGGTACAAAAATTTAAATACCTGGGAAGTGTTATAACAGAAGACGGAAAGTGCGACACAGAGATCCGAAGGTGAATTGGCATGGCGAAGGAAGCATTCCAAAAGTTGAGTAAAGTATTAAGAAACAGGACAATTTCACTAGAAACAAGAAAGAGAGTACTGGATTGCTATGTGTTGTCCGTTCTTCAATATGGAAGTAAATGCTGGACAATATCATCAAAGTTGAAGGAAAAACTTGAAGCAACTGAAATATGGTTCTACAGAAGGATACTGCGAATATCATGGATCGAGCATGTGAGCAATGATGAGGTCTTAGAAATGATGGAAACAAAATTAATACTGAGCATCAGAAAAAGACGTCTGAATTTCCTGAGACATGCAATGAGGAAGGAGGGCTTAGAGAACCTGATACTAACAGGCCAGATAGAAGGTAAAAGAGAAAGGGGAAAGCAACGGATAACATATTTGAAGGACCTAATCAGGTGGATGATGGAACGAGGGTTGCATGTTTTAACAGGAGAAGGCATGCTAAGAGCCACCAGGGATAGGGAGACGTGGAAAGCCATGATCGCCTACGTCCTGAAGGGACAGGGCACATAGAAGAAGAAGAAAGTTAATAGTAAGAAGCGCCACTTTATTTTGACATAATGGAAGTGCCTGGATGTATATCAGTTGCGTTCTTATATAGTTAAGGAGACATGAATTATTGGGATTCGAGCAAAGTGTCTTAGAGGGTGCCAAAAAGGTGAAATATTCCATTCTTGAAATTGTAGGGACATTTAGTCTTTGTTCCTTCTTGGTTCACACTACTAGTGGAGCTGACCGCTCCACTGGCCGTGTGAACTAGCAGTGTTTACATTTACACGAGCAGTGTTTACATTTGCACTAGCGGTGTTTACATTTACACTAGCAGTGTTTACATTTACACTAGCGGTGTTTACATTTACATTAGCAGTGTTTACATTTGAACAGCAGCCAAAAAACCTGGCGAGATCAAGCTCAAACTTCGATCACATGACCACACTAGTACCAAATATAAGCACGCATGAACAAAAAGATAGTGTGACGAACCTAAAGTTATGTTATGGCGAAAGTGTGAATAATTTTAGATTTACCCTGGCGCATTTTTGTGTCGGGTAGGGCCCTAAATCATCTCTCAGTTGCGTCTCTGTCCTCGAAGACAGAGTGCGGCTAATTTGGACAGGACTGCATCTGAGAAAGATTACACTGATAGATGCCCGCTCCCGGAGAACAGTGTCCCGTGCCTGTGCCACCCCATAGCAGCGGAGGGGTGAACTAGGTGTTCGTCACCGGGGCCAGCTCAACCGGTGCCAGCTCAACCGGTGGTTTAGGGAACTAGAGAATGTTTGTCCCTCTTCACGTCCGTACGCGGTCGGGTCCCCACTTTTAAAAAGACCTTGTGTCACATCTCGCTTCAGTGGGAGAGCAGGGTAAATATCTTTACCTTCGTAACATATATTGGATATGCAGTTGGTGCAATAGATGACGGCTCGAAAGGAAAAATCGAAGAGCTGATTTCGAATTCCAGTTAAGTTCGTTACATTCACTTGTGCGCAAATACCCTTAGCAAATGTATGAATTCATCTGTCTCCCCTCCTAAGCTATGAGTTGGGTAGTAGAACAGAGTGGGCTCTTCAGCCCTTGTTGGCAACCAGTCTAGGAGAAAGACAACTCTGAATTCAAAGACCATCTATCTGATGACCCTCTATAGACGTAAGATCGCTGAGCAACTGAAAACTTAACGAGATCCATCCACATATCTGGGTTGAAAGGTATTCATTCATGCCCATGACTAACGTACCTTGGGCAAGTAAACCTGGTCTATACAGAGTCGCTGTCCTCCCACTTCAAGGCTCACTTTGGTCACGGACAACTGGCCGTTGATTTCATCGAGGAAAATCCACTGCCCTGGACTTCATTCTAGAAAACTCTGTGCAATACCATGTCATCATCGCACTAACTGTGACCATATCTATGGAGCTCAGTCTACCCCGTTTTGCTAGATGGCCGTTAACCCTATAAGAAGGTTCCTCCACTTGTAGACAGATCTTGTTTTAATCTTCTCCTTACCACAATAACCTAACAAGAAAACCGGTTTATTTACTTATTATTCAGCTATGCAGCAGATAGTACTGGGTTATGGCAGCACTTGTAGAGTGACCTGACATAAAATATTCATATATCTACCAAGACTAACCACAGTCGGAATCATAGAGTAATTGTGAACCCTACGATCATTCATTAGTGACATATCGTATGTTTTTTCCAGGGGCTACATATAATTTTTCAATCCAGAGTTGTCCTTCTCCTAGACTGGTTAACAACCAAGGCTGAAGATCCCAGTATGTTCTACTATTTTAACTCATAGATGGGAGAGAGAGATGGATTAATACCTTTCCAAGGGTATTTACGTGTAAGTGAAGGTAACGAACTTGGCTAGAATTCGAACTCAGCTCTCATATTTCTCATTCTGAGCCATTATCCCCTACATAACCTGCACATACAATATATATTATATTATTCATAATCTGCTTGAATTTCTGGCATAAGAAGTGATAATTATTTACACCATTTACTTTTAGACTTAATATACTCGTCTTTGTTGTTGTTATCACAATGTTTCGAGTGCTGCGCCCTCCAGCCTTCATCAGAGGTATATTGACCTGGTTAACATAACAATTGTAAGTTCAATCCCTGGGCCGGTATTATGCGCTTGGACTCAGTCAAGAAACAAGCAATAACAGAACGGTACAAAAAATAAGAGTTTGAGTTTGAGTTGTGTTTAACGGCATATCAAACTCTGTGGATTATTTAATGCCAAAAAGGTGGGGTTTTAAGGGGTTTTTTTTTATTAATGTTCAGTTATAGTGAGAAAGTTGATTTAGTCAGATTTTAACGACATTTTTTGTTTTTATTCTTTTTTATTTTAGAAAACTGAAAATGTATTTTACTTTTGTATTCAAAAATGTTTTGCTAAGAATAATTTTTTCTTTCAAAAATATGTTGTGGTAATAATTTTTTCTTCAAAAATGTATATTTCTCTATAAAACTATTTTTATACTTTCATAGTGTTTTGACCCCAGTTTGGGGGTTAACTATTTGCCCATAGCTGGGACCCTAACAGGTGTTATCACTCCGGGTCAGAGTGGACCTGGGAACAACAGTAATTAAGAGGTGGTTCCATGCTCCTCACAACCTCTCAAACAGAGGCCTTGCTGCTGGATGCAGTTTACCGTCATAAAAATAAGAACTAGACGAAATATCTCTAGACTGAGACAGCAGATTAAATAAAATGTTCAGTTCAAAAATTCTTGTAGGTTATTCGAATAGATATACACCAGATGAAGGCCAAAGGTCAAAACCACCGAAACGTCTTTATAATAGTCCGAATGTAAATAGCGTAAATAATATATTATTCATATTTTTACAATGATATTCATTCTGTAAAAGACCCGAGAGACACTCAATGTAGAGAGTTACAGAATAAGAAGCACGCTTCATGGAAATATGTGAAAAAAATAACGGTTGACCCGAGATTTAAATAAGCCAAGATTGTAGTGATCGAGAAGCACCATCTAATTCTGGATTTGAAAAATATATATTTATTTATACAATTAGAATTTTAAAAAATAGGTATCGATATACTCTTATACCCCCATTGATTGACATGAACAGTCCACGAGTTGCATAATAATAAAATCTCACACTTCCAAATACATTATTGCAAATATCTAAATTTATTTATAAATTGAACTCTGTGTGTGTGTGTGTGTGTGTGTGTGTGTGTGTGTGTGTGTGTGTGTGCGTGCGTGCGTGCGTGCGTGTGTGTGTGTGTGTGTGTGTGTGTCCGTTACCTATAGACTCCGAAACGGCTGAAACCGATTTTCTTGACAATTTACACAGTTGTAATATAAGCGTCTGCGAGTGTTCTTAGCTAGGTTTTGTGTCGAGGTACCCCTGATAAATATCGAAAATCGATAATCGAAAAAACCGGGTTATAGAAGGAGTGGTTGATTTTAATCAAATTTGATACACTCAGAGACAAAGACATAAGAAGCGATATTCAGAAGTTTCAAGGTTGCAGTTCTTACAATAGTGCAGAAAACTTTATATCGATACTAGGAAATCAAAATTTGACTTACATCCATTCAATTTTCTTTCAGTCTACGGTTTCGCTTTAACTGGAAACAACTATTGCTTTTTAGGCTTTCGTGTCAACGTCCAAAGAGTCTGACCTCCAGGACCATGGATTAGTTTTAAAGCTTTCATTACACCCTAGCAACGCCGGGCTATACTGCTAGTTTCTAATAAAAGAGATATTTATGGTCAATTCACATGGCTTATTTATCAACAAGATGTATCCTGACAATTTTACTAAAAGCAGTTGGTTAGTACCAATTTTATTGTGAAAACATTGGCACGAAGATTAAAATCTGATATTGTGTATCTATAATCTAGGTATGGTTACGCTTTCCAAACTGAAACGATATTCTGAGGCGGGAAAAATTTCCCGCGTACGCCTGCTCGCCTCTATGTATCATCAAACACACAGACACACGAGATTATGTGAATATGTCAATATAATTCAGTACGATTAAATTGCTAGCTTTTCAGTCTATTCCTCGGTTTATTTATTCTTTTAACTCAAATATATGCGTATTTTATATTTCCGGTTAGCAACTAATCAATTCTTTTCATTTATTCGATAAATTAAATAACATGGTGAATGATTATTGAATCAATCATTTTTAAGTAATATAATAAAACGGATGATATTAAAGAAACAGTTGATAACATGAAACAGAATTGAAATTCTTAGAATCTCCAGCAACTTCAGCTAACGAATCTTGCAAAAATGTCACCTAGAAAGAAATGATATTTATAACAGTCCGGTATTTGAAATTTGGCAGAAAATGAAATTCTCTGTTTGAAGGCCTGTCTATCACCTCGATTAACAACAAGACTTTCACTCATGAAATAGAAAATTCAGATTTAGTTTGATATCTTTATAAGCACCATATCTCTTTAGGGTGTAAATGATTATGGCTCTCTACAGAGTCCCTTTTTTGTTTATAAATGGCATAGTTTTGCGTTTTAGAAAAGGCAATGAAGAATTTTCCGTTACCTTACCTACAGTTTTAATTCTCCTAGACTGGTTGCTCTGCTCTAAGTTTAAAGAATCTAGTCTCTTTCTTAGTAAAGATACTGAAAAACGTATTCCTGCTTTTTCCAAGAACTTAGTGAGAAATGAACATGGGATTTGAACTCGAATTGCCAATTCCAGTTTCCATGCTAAGTCATGGGTATGATGATAAACTATAACTGGCAGCAAGGCCTCTGATCGGGAGAATAGAGGTTATAAGGAGCGTGGAACTACCTCTTAATTATTTTCCCCAGGTACACCCTGACGCTTCGTGGTAGTACCTGTTAGGGTTCAAGCTATAGGCAAATAGTGAAATCCAAAACAATACACAATACATGAAAATATAAAAATACATTTTTATAGTAAAAATACTAGCAACACATTTTTATTTAAAAACATTTGTAAACCCCCAATGGAAGTCCGAACAGTTTCTCCGGCGGCCGTTCTCCACGCTGTGATGTTGCCGGGGGTTGATTGAAAAAGTCGGAGTCTCAAGCTGGGGGTACAAGATAAACTATAAGGAACGAACTTCCACAACTTAGAGGAGTTAAATCGATGCTTTATTTCGTTCAGAGTTAGTCTTGCAGTTGGGGCAGGCGATGTGACACTCAGCTCTAACTCTAATTATTGGAGGTCAAATGCCGAACCGACCGATTCAGACGAACAGAGCTTCCCCTCCTCTGCGCGCCTGACACACGCAGCTACTTCAAGCACACGCCCGGCTGAACTAACTCAACTCAACTGATCGGCTCGGAAAAATCACTTGTATTTATATTGAAATAATCGGAAGTCTACTAGACGATCGGCTTAAAACAAAAGATAAGCATTGGTGACTGTAAGTCCAAAATTTCAAGGTACTTAAATTTTGCTTCCTTTGATGCTTAAACTTCCCGCAGACATCCAGTCTGCACTTAGCCTTAGTATTTTCCAGGATTTTTTTTTATTTTTTATCTTTATAAAGCTTCGTGTGAAGGCCGCCGGCTGTTTTTATAGCCCTGACACTTTACTCGTAACCAGACGTTTTTTTTTATTGCCTGGAGAAAGGGAAAATTCTATTATCTTTTCTTAATGTGTGGTCAAGATACAGTAAAGACAGTTTTTGACCTGGTCACTCAAAAATCTATTTCCTAAACTTTATCTTTTATCACATCAAATCACTTAGTCAAAAATTTATTGGAAGACTGGTAGGATTCAACAGTAATCTGATACCCTTTTCTCTTCCACACATTTCCTTATAAAAGAAAAGGCGTTTATTTTTTTCCTCTTCTTTTTCACTTTTGTTAAACGAAACACATGTTTTTCAACTATTTTTCTATTCTTAACCATTTTCTATTCTTAATCTATTATAATAAAAAACATATTTTACAAATCCACCTTAATATACGCCTAGTTATCGTGTCACACATTAGTAACAAAACCTATTTATAGTAAAATAAACAATATATTTTTAAAGCAACATAACCAGTCATACATTTTCTCTGAAAATTGAAGGCATACAATTACATTCAAAATATATTTAGTTGA
The DNA here is from genome assembly GCA_037127315.1 of Ascarosepion bandense. Taxonomy (NCBI): domain Eukaryota; kingdom Metazoa; phylum Mollusca; class Cephalopoda; order Sepiida; family Sepiidae; genus Ascarosepion; species Ascarosepion bandense. The sequence goes on along the minus strand of JBBBDQ010028489.1, from coordinate 473,332 downwards.
AGCCATAAAATTGTGTTCAAATTAATTCAGCATTAAATAATTCATAGACGTGTTGATATGCCGCTTAACAAAATCAGCCAATAAAGTTTCCACGCTGATAATTCTTACGCCGCTCGCGTGTTTAGCTTACCAATGGTACTAAAAGTGTATAATATTTCACGGGCAGTAACCACATTAATAGTTAATAATTTGTATTAGAATGAATGTATATTTTGCTAGGGTGTACTGTTTCATTGCTTAGTTTTTAGAACTAAAGTAAGCAAAGCAGGTAAAAACAGCTTAGATATTACCGTTCCGGGTATGACAATAATGTGTGTGTGTGTGTGTGTGTGTGTGTGTGTGTGTGTGTGTGTGTGTGTGTGTGTGTGTGTGTGTGTGTTTCCTATTCGAAATTTAAATAAAACTATTTCCTCTTATTTTGCTTTCCTGAAACCTAGGAGCCACTCTTCAATAGTTGCTTGAATATTGTATACTTTGTTAGATTTTGAGTCCCAAATTGTTTGCCATTTTCTTTTGACGAGTGTTAACTCCTTCAAAACTAAACTTACCTCTATCTAATCATCTGAAAGGTACCTCTTTGCCTCCCATCATCTAAAGTGAACTGTTGTACTGTCTCAGTCTAATGTTCTCAGTTGACATGAAGTGGAAAGACTATATGGAATCCATTGTTAGATCAATTGCTAAGTAAGTTAATTCAATGTGTCGTACGAGACATTTTTTCTCTCCAGAATCGATCTTGCATATCTATAAGTTTACCATTCGTCGATGCTTAGAATACTGCTGCCACATATGGTCTGGTGCCCATGCTATTTACTTTGATCTCCTTGATAAGATCCAAAGAAGAATCAACAATATTGTTGGTCCTGATCTGGCGGCTCGACTTCAGCCACTTTCCTTCCGCCGTAAGGTTGCCTCCCTGTGCCTTTTCTTTAAATACTTTCAAGGTAAATGTCCGGATTAGCTCATCGCTATGGTGCCTAAACATTTTTTTTAAATTTAAGTGCAGTAGTAGTTGGCGTCAAGATCTCATTAATGTATAGTTGAGTTCGCTAGATGAAGCCGCAAGCTAATACTTCTTCTTCTTCTATGTGCCCTGTCCCTTCAGGACGTAGGCGATCATGGTTCTCCACGTCTCCCTATCCCTTGTGGCTCTTAGTATGTTTGCTCCTGTTGCTCCTGGCAACCCCCGTTCCGTCATCCACCTGATCAGGCCCTGCAAATATGTTATCCGCTGCCTTCCTCTAGTTTTTTTTATCGCACTTCTCGCTTGTAGAACTCCCTTCCAGCTACGTGATTTCCAGACAAATTTAATCTGCAAAAATTTAAATTCAGTATAAATTGCTATCAACTGTCCTTCTGATTACTACTCTCTCTTCCCTCTCATTATTAATGTTTCTGTTTCTAATTCTTTCACACCCTGTAACCACTTATGTCTTAGTGGCTTTACTGTCTTACATGGGGTGATACGGATTAAAAATTGTTACAGATTGTAATAACAAATGTTTAAACTTGTTTTGAAAACTCCCAGAAGAAACGAATTCAACAGATACGTTTGTGGTTTTCATACAAATAGCCCAGAAAAAAGGGAAAAAAAACATTTATGGGATTAACAGTGGTGTGCGTGTTCAGGCGAGTGCTTGTAACAGTGTATCACGTGGTTTGGTGAAACCAAGTAGTCGGCCTACACCAAGAAATCACCCCAGGCGAAAACAAATCTCGTGTAGTCGCTACTACACACCGTAGCAATTAGACAAGAAGAAAGTGAATCCTTTGCATTTATACTTTTGATTGCCGCACGGCGTTTAGCGAAGTGCATTAGAGTAGAATAATGCTACGTGACTATAATTTCCTGCTAAAAACGCGAGCATTTGATGGTTTTAAAGATGTTATCGACTTTGGAAATCAAACTGATATAATGGAGTATATTCAAATTATCTATACCAAATGGACTTAAATTCTTTTTTTTTTAATCGTTTGGGGTGTGACGTAAGCAAAATATTTGGATATAAAAAATAACGATAAAAGAAAACAATCAGCTGATAAAAATACACTTGATTTTCTTTTCTTCTTCTTTTTTTTTTTTTTTTTTGCTCACACCTTTGACAATGACACATGTGAATCAAAAGAGTGGTCCCAATATGAATTTTGACTATTTTATGCATCAACGGCAGAGACATTTGTAAAACGTTATTCGCAAATTGAAAAGCGTGATCAATAAACTTAATAGGCATAAAATGTCTATTATTTGTAATAAGACACACACTTGAAAAGAATGATCAATAAATATAATAGACATAAAATGCTTATTCTTTTTAATAACACACAGGTGTGTGTGTGTGTCTGTGTGTGTGTGTGTGTGTGTGTGTGTGTGTGTGTGTGTGTGTGTGTATTTCGTTGAACATGACATGAGTAATGTACATTTGTTTAGTTCTTTTATTATGTTTCTTCTGATATACACAAAAGTGTTTTCTCTTCTGAACTCAATCAAATGTAAAAAAACAATTTTCAATAACTATTTTTTTGTTATACTCTTACAGCAAAGTGTGGTGAAGTGCTTTTGTAGATGATATACAAGTTACTGAAAGTTGATGCATTCTTAATTTTCACATATGACCAATAAATATATCAGTACGTCCTGTTCAACGAATCTTGTATTAAAGAGAGATCGTTGCCCAAATAAAGAAGCATATATTTATACATGGTGTTGCAGCAAAATCCGACCCTTGACAAAAAGAAAACGAAATAGGCAATAAAAACAAAAGTCGTATATGCAGAGACCCGATAGTTTATTTAGCAACAGTTAGAGCTACATACTACATTATTTTTCAATGTAACTGCCGCCGCCGGCGACGACCATCTCAAGGCGGGCACGAAATGAGTGACACGCCTTGGCTACCATGTCCTTGTCCAGAGCGACGAACGCCTCCACGATGGCAGCTTTCAGAGAGTCGACCGTGTTGTGGGTGTGCTTGTTGGACTTGGCCTCGATCACGCCCCCAGAAGAAATAGTCAAGGGGGTTGCAGTCGGGTGAGGATGGCGGCCACAAATCCGGCGAAAAATAACAAAGAGACAGTATACTGGTATATTTAGATTTGGGATTAATTCTTATTGGTCAGATATGTGTCGCGTGTATTAAAGCAACAGAACATTATTCTTAAATGTATGAATGTGGAATATTTTATATGTGTAGCTATTTTTCCAATAAGCGCTGTAGTGATAACATCATTTTATTTCTCATTTTTATCAACTGTATTAAAGATTTATGAATACCAACTGTGTCTATAAATCATATATATATATATATATATATATATATATATATATATATATTGTTCAGTTTTAGTCTGTTGGCGATTCTTATTCTGACGATGTGTCGGCCAAAAGGCGCCTAAAATAACAATTTTTTTCTCTTTTCTTTTTAAAGCGAAATACTTTTGTATCTATTTTAATAATAAAAGAAGATCCTATTTAAACTATATATATATATATATATATATATATATATATATATATATATATATATATATATTAGTCATCCACATACAAGTCTGTTTCGCTGTATAACAGCTCATCAGTGTTGTTAGACACATCCACTTGCTCGAAGAGATTTTATTTTATTTTTTATGTTGTGATTCAGGTTCTGAATGAGAAGTGATAATTCTGTTTTGTAAGTGCTAGTCGGATCTAGAGGTAAGGGTACATAGAACTTGTTATTTTGAAGTCGTGATTCTGCTTCTTTAATATAGTTGTTAGTGTCTAAGATGGTTATAGCTCCGCCCTTATCGTCTGGTACGATAATTATGTCTCGGTTGTTTTTAAACGTTTACAAATTTTTCTGCGTCACGTGATGTAAACAATCTCTCCATGTACGCTCTCGCAAGATACGTTTCTAATTAAAATTTTAAAATCATTTGTTTCTGATGAAGGGCCGAGGACGGTCTGAAATATCAAATATAATAATAGAAATAAACAAATACTGTCAAAAATATACATTTTTAAACTTACAACTTTTTAGTAGTTTTTCCTATACATATTAAGACAGTATACGTGGATCATCACTATGTTATATATATAGGGCCGTAGCTGATGCTAAAAAAATCACCGGGCACAGAGAAAATTGCCCGGATTTATTAGTTGACAATGTGATGACGTCATCAGTGTCATCCGTTTCCAGAAACTATGATTTTTGCGGATTTTTTCGGCTATTTCAGTGGAAATTAGGCACAGAACGTGAACGAAAGCAGGAAATCGATTTCGGACTTTCTGAGTATAACCAGTTTTTTCTCCCAAAACAAACAGATTTTTACTGCGTTCATTCGGATGTTTTCTTCGTTTTTCTTTCTTTCATTTTTTCTTTCTTTCTTTCTTCGCGAATTGTTTAGTTTGATTTCTAACGAAGACATTTTTCCTTGCCCGGATTTTCACTATGATTGCACGGATCGGCCCGGACCCGTGCCCGGTGTGCCCGGTGTGCCCGGTAGTCAGATACGGCCACTATATATATATATATATATATATATATATATATATATATATATATATATGCGCTATTTTCTCTATTCGAATGTTACTATAATATATCGCATAAATCTTACACGTAGATTTAGATATGTTTCCTGATTTGATCATAAAGTTATCTGATTTTTCCCCCGGATTCCCCAGCATGTAAACTCTGCTTTGAACTATATCTGAAACGGAGGACAAGTGATGGCATAAAAGTTGAGTCTTGGCGTAGAAAGATTTGCAAGAAGTCAGGAAAACGTGGAATGGCAACGAGAAAGCCGAGGGAAATCTGCATAAATATTTCTATCGATTAAAGGCTCATCGATAATCCGTACGTGACCAAGTGCCGCTTATTATAGACGCCAAATCAAATAACACGAGCTGATCTTTTGACATTTTCTTTTCAGGATGATTCTTAACTAATAAACTGTTTTGAGCATGCGAGGAGCTTCCTGTCGAGTCTGAGAGATTTGGCCAGCCTGACACGTTTTGAATCCTAATATGTTCAATCAGAGGCCACAGATATGATGAATGCTATAATTGTTTTTAATTCAATTTGCTTCGATATCAAGTACTTATTGAGGTTCGAACTGTAAATAAGCTTACGTCTTATGATTTAGCAAATTAGAAGATATGCGGTTCTCAGAAGATAAACTTTATTGCCCAAAACGGTCACCGGTTGAGCATACGATTATGTTATTTACACGTCTGCGAGGAACACCTTTCCGTGCGTGTGTCTTCAGGTAATAATCAATGAATTAATGCTTTCTCGGCGTAGGTCATGCCCGGAGCCGAAGTAAACATCTCAGAAACCAAATTAATGATGGTATTTTTATCCAAGTACAAGAGAAAACTTATATAAATCTGAACGTAAATAAAAAGAGGTGCCACACAAAAGTTTAGGTAATTTGTGCAAATTGATCAATCTGCTCATTTGCCAAGTTTCCCATGTCTCGCAGGATATTGTAAAGATCTCTCAAAATAATTCAGAGGCAATAACTTCATTTTATATATATATATAGTGTATCGAGGTAGCAGAAAATTTTCTAAACATATACTGTTAAATATAAGAGACAATGAATGTCTATTATGTTTAATCATGAGCTTTAATTTCAGGTGTAGCTTAGAACCAACTTAATAAAAAATTACCCAAATGTTGGAGAATTGTTGTCTTTATTTTCACCTGAAATTAAATCCAAAAGACGATGTTTAGAACGGCTCATGATTAAATATATCCTCCTTCTACCGAGCGCCCGTAGCTCAGAGGTAGAATCGTCGTCTGACGCCAATTCGGTCGGGTTTCAATCCTGGGTAAAAAGCAATCGGCTGTCTAATGAGCTGTGATACAGCGAAACAGATCTGTCTGCGGATGACTATATATATATATATTACTTTAAGGAGAGTAGATTTTTAAGTCGCCCAAACTTTTGGTCATCTCTCTCTCTCTCTCTCTCTCTCTCTCTCTCTCTCTCTAACTACAGGTCAGGGATACTAAAATCAAACAGGTGCAGAAATTTAAATACCTGGGAAGCATTCTGACCGAGGATGGGAAGTGTGACAGTGAGAGCCAAAGTTACAATGGGATGGCCAATAACACATTTCAAAAGCTAAGCAGAGTATTAAGAGACAGGAAAATTTTGTTGGAAACAAAGAAAAGAGTACTGGATATCTGTCTCTATCTGCCAGCAAATACTGGACAATCTCCTCAAACATGAAGAAGAGACTCGAAGCAACAAAAATGTGATTCTACTGAGGATACTATGGACCGCACATTTGAGCAACGACAAGGTTTTGGAGAAGATGCAAACGAAAAGGAAACTTATACTTAGCATCAAGAAGTTTCTGGGACATGTAATGAGGTAGGATGGCTTGGAGAATCTAATACTTACAGGACGGATAGAGGGAAAGAGAAACAGGAGAAAGCAACGCGAGACATACTTAATGAGCTTGAACAAGTGGATGGCGGAGCAGGGTTTGAGAGAGAATCTTCTTCTTCATGTGCCGTGTCCCTTCAAGGCAGAGACGATCACAGACTTCCATTTGGCTCTCGATATTTTTTCTCTTGGTATCTCTTCTAAGCCCTGCTCCACCATCAATTTGCTCAGACCTAACAAGTACATCTCGCGCTGCTTTCCCGTTTCTCCTTTCCTTTATCCAACATGTGAGTATTAAATTCTCCAGGCCCTCCTTCCTCAATACATGTCCGAGAAACTTAATTTGTCTCTTCCTGATATAAAGTATAAGTTTTCTTCTTGTTCACATTCTTTCCAAAATCTCATCGTCACACTTGTGCTTCATCCATGATATCCTCAGCATCCTTCTGTAAAACCACATTTCTACTGCCTCAAGCCTCTCCTTCATTCTTAATGAATCGTTCAGCATTCACTTCCATACAGAAGGACAGATATCACATAGCAATCCAGCACTCTTTTCTTTTTTTCTAATGAGATTTTCCTATCTTTCAGTACTCTGGTTAGCTTCTGAAATGCATCTTTGGTCATGCCAATACATTTTTAGATCTCCATGTCACACTTTCCATCCTCTGTCAAAACACTTCCCACATATTTGAATTTTTTTACTTGTTTTATTTTAGTTTCTCCAACTTGTAGTTGGCATATTGGTCTCCTCTTTTTGCTGATAACCATACATTCAGTTTTCTTGAAGTTTATGCTCAGTTCTTTCTTCTCACTTACCAAGTGCAAAAGTGTTAAGAGCGACAAGTGATTGCAATAAATAGAAGTCCATGATCGCCTATGACACGGTACACAAAGAAGAACATATATATAAATGTATATATATACAGAAGCAAGTGGATGTGTCTAGCCACACTGATGAGCTATGATACAGCAAAACAGGCTTGTATGTGGATGACTAATATATTATGCTCTCATTACAATTGAGCTCTCTAGAGAACAAAATTTTAAAAACAGTTTCCACTTCTGCTATGTAAGCGTGACTTCAGAAATGAATTAAGTTCTTTTGGTGACTGGCATGTGTATACACTGCTTATATACAACACATTAAAATTTCCCTTCTCTGATTCCATGCGCCTATGGCTTAGGGAGTAGTGACTCTGACTGACACCAAATCAGTTGAGTTTCGATCACGGCCAGAAGTAAGTAGATGTGTCTAGCCACACTGATGAGCTGTAATACAGCGAAACAGGCTTGTATGTGGATGACTAATATATATATATATATATATATATATGGAAGGGAATGGTGAAATGTACACAGCTTAACCAAGAGTCCTTTCCTTCCTCCAGATTCTGATTTTGGTTAGATTTTGAGAAACACACACATACACAGGCACACACACACACACACACATATATATATATATATATATATATATATATATATATATATATATACAAACATGTTTCATTGAATAATATAGACATATTGTGTCTACTTATTTTTATACTTTTCAGTTGTCTAATCAGTTTCTTGATGTTAAGATGAAATTCATCAAGGAAGATGCAGTAGTTTTGTTTTTTTAACCCAAGTACTTTCAACATTTTCTAAGATCATCTTCAGGGGTAAATTGCAAAGATAAACTTAATGTAACTGCAATAAAACCTGCATTATACTGTGATAGTTATTTTAAAAATATAAAAATATGCTCGGATGTTGAATGAAGATATGCTGCATATATATATACATATATATATATATATAAAGAACATAAGTTAGATGTTTTTATAAACCCATTGGTAATATAATATTTCACGGCTCTCTTATGAACCCATTCACTGTTGTATGAATTTGGTCTGAAGGGCAGTCAATAAGAGAGCTGGGAAATGTAATATTACCAAAACGTTTCTAATTTAAATTTTAAAATCATTTGTTTCTGATGAAAGGCCGAGGACAGTCTGAAATATCAAATATAATAATAGAAATAAATACTGTCAAAAAAAATACATTTTTAAACTTACAACTTTTTAGTAGTTTTTCCTATACATATTAAGACAGTATACGTGGATCATCACTATGTTATATATATATTTTATATATATGTAGCATATCTTAATATATCTGCATATATATCCGCATACAATTGTGATAGTGATTTTAAAAACACACATATATCCTCATTTAACATTTGTGCATGTCTTTGTGTCTATGAAGAAATAGCACTAGAGCTGTGAAATATTAAATGAACTAATTTAAATTCTTCCAATTAAAAACTGCATTGTTTCCTCCCAGGTAAACTGGCATCTGATTACTCAAAGAAAACTTCAAAAATAACTAGTACCAACTTCACTTGAAAATGAACAAAATTTAGCATCATGATGTTATCAAGTACCTGCATAAAAAAGGTTTAAGCCCCCTCCCATCCATCCATCCATCTATCCAAGAACATTCATTCCAACGTGGCTGCTACATTAAGGGATGAAGCTCCAGCTTTATCAACAGTGCAAAAGTGTGCTGCTAAATTTAAAAGAAGAGTCTTGAATTTGACCCCAGGTCTGAATGTCCTGCAACTGCTACCACCAAGGAAAATACTGATCCTGTTCAACTCATGGTGATTTGATGACGGGTGATTCTATAAATCAAATAACTAAAGCTATTACCATATCTCATGAGAGAGATTTGAGAATATTCTGCACAACGAACTTAACATGATGAAGGTTTTTGCTCAGAAGGTGTCACGTCTTTTGACACCTGATCAAAACTGCACCAGGCTAATCACATCACAGAAAAATCTGACTTTTTTTTAAAAAAAAAATAGTTCCAATTAATTTCCTCGAACGTTTCCTAACTTAGGATGAGTGTTCATCACTTTGCAGAGACAAAGAGAAAATCCACGCAGTGGAAGCACCTGCTCCAAAGAAAGCCAAGGTCATTTCATCTGCAGGGTATGGCATCAATTTTTAGGACGCAAAAGGTATTGTGTCTATTGACTATCTTCAAAAGGGCTGCACTATCAATGGAAAGTACTATGCCAACTTACTGAAGCAGTTACAAAAGACTATCAAAACCAAATGCCCAGGAAAACTGACGAAAGAGGACTTATTTTATCTCAAGATTCTTGACAAAATCTAAAGAAGGGTCTGTAATGTAATCAATCCTAACTTGGCATCTGGAGTTGTTACTTCCTTACCAATGTGACATGGATTTACTGTCTTCTACAAATATTTATTCTTCTGATGAGCATTCCTCTTTGCCTCAATAGCATGAATTTAATCGTGCTTCTAGATTTACAATTAGGTTTCACCATTTTATTGTTAAACTTACTAGATGCAACCATATGATTTATTTTAAAGTTTCTTTTCTCAAATGTCTCACCTGTGAAATTCTCTTCTGATTTCTTGCTTCCCTGCCACCTACAATCTTCAAAAGTTTAAATGCAATGCTAATTGCCATCTTCAGTCTTCCTGAACTGTTCTTTGATTGTTGTTTCTCTTCAGCAAAGTCTTATTATTCTCTTCCACTCCCAGTAACCACTTGCGTCTTAGTGGTATTAGCACTTTGCTTGGGGTGAAATGATTAAAAAGAAACAGTAGAGAAACACACCTTGAATCTTTCATAAAAACATTGGAAATTAACCTGGAAAAGAATTAAAAAAAACAACTTCAAATAATCAATAAGTTATTTTTAAAATGCCATTTCACTTCACAGTGTATGCATAGTGTACCAACTATCAGCACTGAAAATGGAATTAGAGTTCGAATTCCAAGTCTGTTGCATTCACTTTAACACAAATATCCTTTGGAAAGGCATGAATCCATTTTTTTTACCATACTCCAACCTAGCTGTGTTAAATAGGAGGGCATACTGGGCTCTCTAGACTTAGTTGACAATCGAGATAAAGAACAACACACACTGAATTCAAAACCAGTTTGGTACAGGTCTATCAACTCAACCTCATAAAACCCTACTTGTTATGAAAATCATGGCAACAATGCTTTAAGTAGTGAAGCTGTGTCTCTTCTGTGGTGAGGCTTCCACAGGGAGGTCTAATGACACTGAAGAAAAGGTCCCTTCAAGAGGTAGTGTCTCCACTCACTACAAATTTAACCTGTGCATTAGTTTCCTGTTGCATTCTCCTCGTATTTTTAATTCAAAGCAATCATGACACTCCACATATTTCTTTTCTTTATTATCAATGAATTTCGGTAACTTCTTGAGAAAAATGGTGGAACAGTTTCTGAGATGGATTTGATGGATTGGGAGTTTCCCAGAGTCTAATCTTTTTATACGCCTTAAATTGTGTTGAAATCTAAAGATGGAGTGGTGTTTGCTGCATATATATGAAGCAAAAGTAAGTTTATGCTACTTGAAAATCACCTAATCAGATGACAATAGGCCAATGAGGAATCAGCCAAGGATCAGCTGACAACTGATTACGTCAGTTTTTTCACAATATGAATAGGGACACTGAAATTTGTTCATTGATGACATCATCCTAATGGGAACTGTAAAGGTTCAAAAGTTACTTAAAGCAACAAAAGAGAGGATGTTGTAGAGAGCTGTGATTGACTGTCTACTGAAAAATTTGGTATATAAAAGAAATTCATGATAATTACATTGTTTGAGCCTTTGACAATCACTAATACCTATCCTTGGTTTTTGACAAGACTCAAATAATCTAAATTTGGATTTTTTTTATTTATTTTTAAAAATGGGCATTTTATAAGTATATAAGATATATGCACAAACATATCAAAACAAAAGGGAAGGAAAAGCTAAGATAAGCAATAACAAATTTATTACTCACCATAAAAAGGTGAATAAAAAATATATAACAAAAAACAAAAAAAAACAGGGTCAACCATTTATCATTCTTTGCTCTTCAGAGTTCAATCAATGACAAAAGATAAACATATGTGTAGAAAATGAAAAAGGTGGGGGAGAAAAAAACAGAAGAAAAATGAAGAGCATAAGTATAAAGCAGAGACAAATGACATTTCGAGCCACAGCAACCATTCCTTCTATATAAAGAAAGTAGTGCTAAATAAGAACTAAGCAAGATATCTTCAGATATGGTCAATGGAACAGGAACAATTTAACCCTGTATAATGAGGATTATTTATCAACAAAGTTAAAAAAAAAAAAAAAAGAAAAAAAAAGCATCCCTATAGTCAACAAATAATGCAAACTGAAGCCCTCCCCCAATCAACAATTAAAGTACAAGGAACCTCCCTTTAGTCCAGAAGTAAATAATGCAGATTAAGCGCCCCCCCCAATCCCTAGTCAAATAAAATACAAGGAAGCTCCTTCTAGTCAATAAATAAATAAAGTACAAGTAATCTTCCTTCTGGAAACATGAATTTCTGCAGTCATACAAATCAATAAAAAAAATGAGGCTTAGAAAGAAAGAAGCCCAAAATCTACAAAGCAAAATGAAGTATGGATAACAGTAGTAATCAGATTATAAAAATGTTTAATACAAAATCTACAAAAATAGTTTTTGTATCATCCAATCATTTTGTTTTCATTTTAATTTATTACAAAATTTTATTTCAGTCTATTATGTTTTATCTTTAAAATTCTAACAAAAAGATCAAACACACTTGGATTTTACATGAAAACTTTTATTTCATTAAATGATATTTACAAGGGATTCAAGAAAGTCTCCTTTCAGGATTATATAATTAATAAAAACATGAAGCAGTATACAAAAGTGTGTTTTATCTCCTGTAAAAAAGGAAGACTATAAAATGGAAAAAAATCAGAATTTTCTATTCATATTCAATGATTATTACATTCCATTCAAACTGCTTCCTTTCAAAAAAAACAATTTTCAAAAACTAGAAAATATTAATAATCTGTTTTATGTTGAAGTTAATTAAAATATTTTGAAATAATGATAAAAAAAAAACAATTTAATAATCAGAGTCAAGTCAGGAACCTTTCTCTTGTTAGTCATACGTAACACAGTGATAGTCAATGTCGAGTTATTCCCCTTGGTCTTCCGCACACCCGCCATAAAATAAACGTCAGGTTATGGAACCAACCAACAAAATTAAGAATGATACCCAACCCAACCACATAATGTATTCCTTACGAAACAAATCTAACTTTTTTGTAATTTAATGAAGGCAGTTTTAAATATTTAATTATTTTCATATGGTCAGCTAATATTTACTGGTCAGTGAAAATTGTTTTTTTTTAAATAATCTCAAATTTATGTATGGTTATGTGTGGTTAGTTTGATCAGGAACCAAAAAATAAAAAATGTCTTACATGTTAAATGTATGACGTAAAAAAAATATGATTTGGCCTCAAAGATAGACATGAATGACCTTCTTACTGTTTTCCTACATCTAATACACTATATTTTACTCACACATTATTTAGACCACATTTGTGCATGTATTACTTTTTCAGTCCTGGGTATGGCGATAAACTACATCCGGCAGCAAGGCCTCTGATTGGGTGGTTGAGAGGAGAATGGAATCACCTCTTAATTGCTGTTATTTCCAGGCCACCCTAACCTGGGGTGCTAGCACCTGTTAGGGTCCCATATATGGACAAATAGTTAACCCCCAAACTGGGGTCATTTAAGAGAAAAAGGAAAAGTTAGGCTTCAGGAAAAGGAAAATAGTCTTCAGTTTTGAATAGCAAATTGTCTAAGAGAAAGAAATCTCTCAAATAAAAACCTCAGCACCTACTCTGTGTGGAATAGGGTAGGCTGAACTCTCTAACCTTGGTAGGTAATTCTCCTAAAGATAGTGTCTTGATAAAAACACTGAGTTTCCACTCTCCTAAACTGGTTAGTGTTAGTAAGAGTGTACAACTGTAAAACTCACTCCAATATTTCATGACGATCCAATTACAGAACCATAAGCCCCATCCAACTCATGCAGGCATGGAAACAGACTTTGAAAGATGATGATGAGTTTATGCCACATAGAAACAAGAAAGAATCATGGACATAGGATATATACATATGTTGACATTAAATAAAAAAACTATATATATTTATTTATATGCAAATTATAGTCAAAAGTCAATTCATTACAGATATGAATTCTTTAAAGTTTGTGGTTTCTTCTTTGTGCTTCATTTTAGTATTAGCATCAAAAAAAAGGGATTATGCCATGAAAGTAAAAAACTTTGATTTCAAAAATTGACTCCCATGATTACAAGGACTCGGTCATTTCAGTGGATCCATAATTAATTGTGCTTGTCGACTGGTTATCATAACCCAGTTTTTTTAAATCTTTACTAACGATGTTAAAAATAACAGTGATAAAGCCTTGTGTCCGTACTCTGCTCACTGCAAACAAAGCCAAAAGAAATACATTATCAACATTTAGTAAATACTTTTAAAGAAAACAAGAAGCAAAATATTTCACATTAACAACCTTAAACAAGAAAAAGGAATTAATTTTTTGTTATAATCGTTTCACCCCAAGCAAGGCACAGGGGTTACAGTGAGAGAAGAAGAAAGAGAGAAAAAAAAATGGTACAGCAGATGTTATAGGAAGGATAAGAGAAACGTGGGAATCAAGGAGATAGAAGATGGCAACTGACGTTGCACTTAAACTTTTAGAGATTGTAGCTATCGGGGATGCAAGCAAATGGAAGAAAATTCCACAAACGAAGTGTGAGAAAAGAAACTGACAGCGTAGAAGTGGTGGTTACATTTGCCTATTTTGACAGTAAAATTGCCAATGTAGCAGCATGACTAAATTCATATGGGTGGGACACCAGGAAATGAAGCTCTTCAGAGCAGAAGCCATAAAAATATTTGTAGAAAAGACAGAGGAAAGCCACATTCCATTGGTGAGAAAGTGACTGAAGTCGAGCTGCAAAAATCGGGACCAATTACGCTGCTGAGTCTCCTTTGGATTTTGTCATGAACTCCAAGATGAATAGCAGGAGCACCTGACCAAATAAAGTTTTCAAATTCATCGACATCAAATATTCTTCAAATATTGCTATTTTCACATTCCTGTTCATATTCTTCATGTACATTTATTTATTGTCACCTCATCAATCCTCTCAAATGACAGTGAATGATGAAGAATCTTATCACAGATAAATAGGAGACTTGAAGCAACAAAGATTTGGTTCTTCTAAAGAATGAAGAGAATACCATGAACAGAGCATGTGTCTAACAAGGAAGATTTAAGGATAATGAAAACAAAAACAACACTTGTACTTAGCATCAGCAGGAGAAAGTTGAAAATTCTACAGCACATAATGAGGAAAGAGGGCTTGGAGGAGTTGACACTCAAAAGAACATATTGAAGGCAAGAGGGACAGAGGGAAACAGCAAGTAACATGTTAAATAAGCTTGTTCAAATATATGGCAGAACAGAGATTAGGAGAGATAGCAAAATAAGAAACCTAATTGAGAGCTACAAAGTTGGGGAGAGCCATGATTGCTCAAATCCTAAAGGAACACAACACACAGAAGACATAATCTTATTGAGGCAAATACTATACAGCTAATGAAAAGATTATGAAATTTATAACTAACTACAATGTGGAGTTATAGACGCTATGATCTTGACAGAGGTGAATTTTGTTTATTTTTTATAATCATATCGCTCCTAGCAAGACATTTTATTGCCACTGCTTTGCAGGGGGTTATGTAGGACAAAAGTTATGAGAAAGCGTGACAGATTATAGGGGGTACCAGGAAGTGGGTAAGAGAAGGATGAGAATACTGATGAGAGTGAAGTGGACGAAGAAAGGAGCATGAGAGAGAGGATGCAGGTTAGTGAGATAGGAGATGACTATTGACTTTACATTTAAATTCTTGGAGATTGTAGCTGTCGGGGAAGCAAGTAAATGAAAGGGAATTCCACAGGCGGGAAGTGCGAGAAAAAAATGCTGCTGGAGTAGAATTTGCGTTTACAATTTACTGATTTCACAGTAAAAGGGTGGGACCTAGTTGCTAATCTATTATAACTGTTATAAGTGCATTTATAAATGTAATAATATAGTGAAATAAGTGTAACTGTCCAGAATGGTGGTAAGATACAGTAAATGTTTGTAGTAAGTATGTTTCCAGTTACTCAAATACAGTAAGTGTACGTTTTGCATCTGATAATTGACTTTCAATCAGTATTTAAAACATTTTTTAAAATCTCTTCATCCCAAGCAAAATGATAATGCCCATAAGATGCAAGGGTTTACTGAGAGCAGAAGAGAATGAGAAAACTTTATTGAACAGGATTCAGAAACACAGAAAATGCTAACTGACATTATATCCAAATTTCTGATGATCATCGGTGACAGGGAAGCAAATAAACCAGAAGAGTTCCACAGGCAAGAAGTGCAAGAAAAGAAATAGTATTTACAGTTACATCTAGCTATTTCAACAAATAAAATAATGAGACCTATTTGATAATCTAGTAATATATTTATGCAGTTGAAGTACCAATGCTCATTAGAACACTTGCCTACAAAAACTGCTTCGTTTTAGAAAGGAACCACATCTATCTTAACTGCAGATTCACCCAATTTAAAACCTGAAAGACATTTGTGTGAAGTCAAATATAATCTATTTGTATTCTATAGATTTTTCAATTCGGAGTTAATGTGAACAACACAAAACAAAAAAGAAAAATTGTTCTTAATTGAACTAAAAATAAAATCCAATGAGTTTAATAATTGATTATGGATTTGAACACAAATTTTTCTATGGTTGCCAGTCATCACTGTCATCATCACAATGGTGGTAAAGACAGACAGTTCATCTTTTGAACTTTCTTTGTGACCAGGTACTGGAGTCAAACTTATTTGTTTTATCTCAATGTGATAAAGAAGAGGAGGCTGAGAGCATACTTTTTGTCATTCTAAAACAGTCCTACCTACTTGTTGGATCTATTAAGGGTGGAAACATATCTAAAAGAATGCCAGGTGTAATACATATCAGAAAGGAAGCAAGGTATAATAGGGACCTAAAGGAATATTATTTAATGATTTAGTTGAAACAGAGTAGATAGAACCAAAACAAGGCCGACAACAAGAAAATACTAACTAAAAAATGGATTATTAACAAAGACGCACAGTAGAAGATATTCAAGAGAGAGAGCAACAAATATCTCAAGACGGTCAGCAAAGTGATTAATAAGAACACAAAGTCTTTTGATGGTTTGATACTAACAAATCTGAGGTACTTTTTAGTAAGAAGTTCAAATAGACCTTTTCATTATAAAAAACTTCAGAATGTCTCTCAGATTCCAGTTGTTATAATCCAGTATTTCTCAACTTGTCAACCTGTGACACAATGAGATTGTTAATTGGCACTTAAAAAATTATTAAGAAAATTTCCTCTTTTTTTCTAACAAAATTCTATCAAGAATAGGATTTTATCAAAAACAAAATCATTTTCCTATGGTTTGATTATTTTAAAGGTTTAAGTTCAAGTTTACCAAAATTCAAAACACCTGTTGCTTATTCTTTGATTCTGTAGTCAGTTTCCACATTGAAAGGTCACTTCAAGGTAAAGAGTTCAAAGACTGTCAACATTCACAGCTGCATAAGTTGTATTTGACCTACTTACAGCATCCTGGTTACCTTTAGACTTAAAGGTTAAATGCAAGGTGTAATCAAATAGAGGATTTTTTTTTTATTCATCCCTCTTGAATCTAAACAATGATTGATGATCCTATAAGAATGTAATAAATAAAAGAAGTGCCATATCAAAGATTTAGAAGGGTTACTAGTCCACGTTTTAAAGAATTTTAGTTACATAAAAAAAAAGTGTCTGATCAAAGACTGCAAGAAACTGAAGATATGACTGGCAATTTTCGAGTTTCCAAGCAATGAGCTGCAGAGTTGCAATCAAACCGCTTCTAGTTATTATGCACTCTCCATAATAATCAGGTCTGCTGCTATTTAATAACATTTAAAACTAAATATTAGTGAAGAAGTTTAAATGGAATACAAGGAATTTCTCTGCTGCAAAAAGTAGATTATAAAAGGCTTGAAGTTTTGGCATCTGTCAAGTTCTTGCTTTACAAATACAGGGCACAGCAAAAATACTGCCAACAAAATGGTAAGACATTAGCTAGATGAAAACAATATTGCCACTAGTGTCTTACCATTATGTAGAAAGCATTTCTGCCACACCCTTTATAATTCAAATAATTCCATTAATGTTTCATTCAGTATCTATCAAAATGCTGTTGTCTACAATTGTAAGCTACAACTGGTTGTCCCTAGTTGTTGTACTCTCTTCAAGAGTGACTTAAAACTTACACCACCTAATAAGAAAAGTAAATTAACAGTTCTTTCTTGAAAATCAAATTGTCTAGAAAGATTTTTTTTATCCCTTACCTTCTCTTCCTTCCCCCTGGGCAATAATTTTGGCATCCACAAATTCTGGGTGTCGTCCAAGTAGCCAACTTGTGAATTTTTGCAGTTGTGACGTTGATTCTGGTACAAACATTGGCAGCCGGCATTTGTGTCTATCAAAATATTTGTAAATAAAAACAACAATTCAATTTATGTTTTAGCTTTCTGTAAAAAAAAAAAAAAAAAAAAAAAAAAGCTTTTCTGCGTAAAACCAAACCACCACTACTATTACATCATCATCATCATCACAATGTGCTGATTTTCAATTCAAAGAAAATAATCACATAAAGACTAGTGTACAAAGGAAATTATAAAAACAGTCGCCTTTACTAAGTCTTGAGATATTATTGCTTGTTTCAGAATATAGACTACACAAAAAAACATAAAATCTTATCAGGTTTACTATCAAAGAAAGAGAATTCGGGGAGAAAAGTATTATATGAAAAGAAAAACTTTCAAACCAGTTTTTGATTCTTCTTAGGTAAAAACATGTTTCCTAATTCTAGCTCTGCAACTCCAAGTCAATATTTGGAACTGAAATTGGTCATTAAAAAAAAAAAAAAACGTAGTGGCAAGAATAATAACAAAAACTAAGTAACTATAAGCAAGGATTGTAAAGTTGTTTATACACTGTTACAAATTTTCTCATCATATAACAATATTTTGATTTACCTTAATTCAAAACACTTAACATTGGAGTGTCTTAAATTATCAATTTGTGATCCAAGATAACTAGACTGAAGAAATAAGCGGCAAATGAAATTTACTGAAACGTCAGAAAAATATTTACTGACAGCTTGTAAACTGATATTATCAATGTTAGCAAAACCTGTTTGCTTAATTCACACTATTTTAAATCCACTGATAGCAATGTCAGTCTTTCAATAAAAAAAGATATTTTATCTTAAAATAAAAAAATAGAAAATTTCATACTCAGAATATGAATGGGAAAAAAAATATGTATAAAATGTGTTACCCAGCAAACTTAATCAGAATTCAGTAATAGAAATTGTTAGTGAATTGTTATTATCATTGTTTAATTAATATTTGTTATTATTATTGTTGTTGTTGTTAATTGATTGATTGTTTTTTTTTTTCAAGCTTTAACCAGATGATAAAACACAAAATATTCAACAAAAAGAATACCAATATGTTTTGCAATTTGCATTACAAAACTAAATTCAAATTCAAAAAATATTTTTATAAGAAATTTTTTTTTATTTGTTAACTTTAATTTCCTGAATCATTTCAAGCCAGACTTACATGTCCCCCAAAAAGAGAAACCCTGCTTCACAAATATGTCTGCTCAAAGTTCATTGATTCATTTTCCGCACCTTATCAGCCAGAAGAGCCAGAAAATATTTTTCGATTGTAAGATTTTTTTTTTAGATAATGACGGCTTAGTGATACAGATCTTGATAATTAACCCATAGATGGAAAAGACTATGTGAAATCATACCTTTGCCAAGGGTAGTTGTGAGTAAAAGAAATATAAAGAACCCAGGGGAAATTGGAACTTGGCTCTCCAATTAACAGTTCTGAGCCATTACCCATTACACCAAGCTTACAGAACCTGGTATTCCCAGCAATCAACCATATAAATACTGACCAGACTTGACATTGCTTAACTTCAGTGATAATTATGGTGTTTCAACATGATGTAGCTGTAAGCCTCTGCTCAATGTTAACACATTTATAGAATACCACTGAAAAAGTAGGACACCTTTTCATTTTTTTTAATCATTTCACCCCAAGCAAGGCAGTACTGCCACTGATGGTGGGGGGTAACTAAAAGTGTAAGTTTTGCCAAGAGAAGAGTGAAGAGAAAGAAGGACCAGTTATAGGGGGTGTCAGAGAAAGAGCAAGAGAATGATGGAAACAGGTGTGAAGACAGTTGCGAAGGTAGCGAGAAAGGAAAAGAACAAGACATACAGGGTGATGTAGAAAGAACTGGAGTCAAGTTGATAAGAGATGGTATTAACATTGCATTTAAATTCCTGGAGGCTGTAGCCATCAGGAAAGCAAGTATATAGAAGGAAGTTCCACAGGCAGGAAGTGCAAGAAAAGAAGTTGCTGGAGTAGAATTGTTGGCTGCATTTGGTTGATCTAACTGTAGTGTTCACACTTTTGTCAAAAAGTTGATTTACACTATTTACATCATTCAGACTGTTGTCCTCATCTTTATTATCATATTCACAACATTTCAGCCACTGTACGCTCCAACTTTCTTGAGGTGATATATGTTGGAATTTCAAACTGAACCCATTATTTAGTCTACAGGGGTAGATTGTTCTAATTCCACATGCAATGCCTTTTTTGGCTATATATCAGTATCAGTTAATTCCCTTTAGTAAATCAAGAAGTTTTTGTTCCTTCTGCTGTGGCCAATTTTTTAATTATTCAGCTAACACTTTTATCCACTGGTCTATGTATATTTGGGCAATAAAGATAAGGGCAACAGTTTGAACAATGTAAATAGTTAAAATATCTCAGAAATATAGAGAGATATAGTTGATTTAGTATTTAAAAACTATTTTATAGGAAAATATAATCAGTTAAAATTTCCAAAACTCTTACTATATAACTCTTACTACTATTAATTTGATTTTGTTTCCATATTTCATAGAAATCATTACAGAAAAGAACAGAATTTATTTAAAAAGTAATTAATTTCAGTTTTAAATAAGTGATGTGAATCTCTTCTATAAAAATTCAAATATTTGTGTCATCTGAAACCGGTGTTCAGCTTACAAAATCAATAACGGATCTTTGAAGAAATAATGCAAAGAGAGTGTAATTGAAGAAATTCCTTCAACATACCAACAGTCACCAATATGCACAAACACTCAAAAACATTTTCCCAAGCATTCAACTCTAGTGGTGTATAGACACCCAAGATGCTCACAATTGGTCCGATAAATTTCTATACCATTCCAATTTCTTTATTAACAATCTTGGGACATAGCTCAAGTTTTATTTTTGGTAGAGAATACATGCAAAACATTTGACAGGAAAAGTAACTTTTATTACTACAGTATGTCAAAAGAATATACAAACACACAACCATGAGGCCCTCACAGTTTTTCACTGACTGGACAAATCCCCCCATGTTGTGTTTCAATTTTCATTCATGTAAGTGTAAACAAAAACTGAGAAGAGCCCAATGCATGTTCACAAGAGAATAGAAAATGAAAATATTGCCGTAGGAAGAAATGAAAGCATGAATCCTTTTGCCAATATATTTGGTTATTTATTCAAATACTCCTGGAAATCCTCAGGGGAGTAGGAAAAACACTTTGGACATCTTCACTGCTACTTATGTCTTATGACAGACTAACAGACCTGATCTTCCCATCGGCTAGTAAAAATTCTGACTGCCTCCCTGCTCATCTCTGACTGCAACTGTCTCTACATCTTGATTACAACTACCCGACTTTTTCTATATCTCCACTGACAGCCTGCCACCCATCAATTTGCAGCCCATAACTGACTTATTCTAACCAGGACTATATATATATATATATATATATTTATATTTCCCTTCTCTGATTCCATGTGCCTATGGCTTAGAGGTTAGTGACTCCGACTGACACCAAATCAGTCCAGTTTTGACCCCAGCCAGAAGCAAGTGGATGTCTAGCCACACTAATCAGCTGTGATACAGCAAAACAGGCTTGTATGTGGATGACATATATATATATATATATAAACCCACAACAGGAATTCCCTACCTTCCAGTAAAGTGATACTTGATCTTGAAGGTCTTCATTTATTTATTTGCTTCGCTTCCCTTCACTCTACTTCTGGACAGTGGATAGCTGCTTTGAAGATCTCATATCTAGACTTTACTGTTGGTCATATGAAACAGGACCATTCAGTCCTAGATAAAAACATTTATAGCAAACTTGAGTTTGTGTATCCTGATCACAGACAGGTTCAATTGTATCACAGATGATTAAAAATCAATACCGTTCCTAACTGTAAATATATATAATGATATATAAAACAAACCAAAAGAAAAAGAAACAAAATGAAATCAAGAAGACTATATGCTCAAAACAAATTTTTAAAAAAATTTTAATTTAAAATTCTCTTTTCTTTGTGTACATGTGTAGTGATATCAACTTAAACATCATCCTTAGTCTAATGAAGTAACTAAAGGATGAAACACATCATACAAAAGCTTTTCTACTTTATCATAGATTTCCTTAAAATTGCTCTCGATATATAAAAATGTATATATCATTTTCCCATATATATATATATATATATATATATAAGGTTTACAGCTACATCCCATTGAAACAATGGTTCCTATACAATGACAGAAGCAATGTTGAGCCTAGTCAGTACCGAAATAGGTAAGCACTTGGAAATAGATAGGTTGCTGAAATACCAGAAGCTTAAATGTGTAGATGGTGTAATTGATAATGGTTCAGAAGTATTAATAAGAGCCAAGTTCCAATTCCGGTTAGATCATTCATTAGGTTCTCTCATTAATACTTCTGAACCATTATCAATTAAACCAGCTACACATTCAAGCTTAAAGCAACTGGTAACCGAGGAAGACTTGTATCACTTAATTATTATTATTTCAAAAAATCTTAATAATAAAAATAAAAATAAAAATTCTTACTATCTAAAAATATTTTCTGGTTTTAGATAACCAAAAAATGAATCAATAAAAATAAAATTAACAATTGAGAAGTAGTCCCAAATATAAGTAAAAAAAGAAAATGAGTATAAATGAATAGAATATTCCCCCTACAAATATCAAAAGAAACACTTGCTCAACTGATACAGCACTAAAAGAAAAGATAATAATAATAATAATAATAATAACACTGAATAGAAATGGAACTTTACCTTCCTGGAATAAGTGGGATGTGACACATTCCATAACCACGGACAACATCATTACCAAAAACATCTGAACCATAAGTGTGAATTATTAAACGAGGCCCTGAAAAAAATTACAAGAAACTTGAAAAAATATTTTATTATACAACATGACTAGAAAGTGAAACATAAAAAGTAATAAAATATAAAAGGTAAAATAAAATACAACCATATTAGAAATTGAAAGATATTCTTCATAAAAAATAGTAAGTTAAGATTTTGGAGATAAAATTCAAATTTGTTTCATTTTGAAGTGAGGATTAATTTTTTTTTCATAAATTGGTCCATTTCTTTCATTAAAATGAGTTTATTTTTCAGATGAATATTGTTCTCTGTACATTTCAAACCGTGAGACTCAAAAAATGCAAGACTTCTTCACTAATTTTTTTTTTTTTACTAATATTGATACATGATAAATAATCAACTATAGTTTCATTTTCAAACTCATTCTTACAGAATCACAAAGATTAAAATCTAAGTATTTACAAGAGGAATCAACATTAATCGCTATCTCAATTTGGCTAACAGCAAAATCTTCAACAGAGCACAAAATATTTTGATAGATGTTTGTACTCAAGAGTAATGTTGTCGAGATCTGCATTTGCTTTTTAACATCATCCAATATTCTGAATGACATACCTTTTCATTAACTATAGCAATGCTGTCAGATTTTATCTGCTTAAAAGAAAATGAAAGTCAGTCTATGAAAAAACCAACTTTCAATGTATCATTTTAATAAGTAGTATTTGAATGAATGTCATTCCATTCATAGGCAGTTCATGTGTGATTTACAAACAGAGTTTATAGTATCATTATTCTCATATGTCAAAAGTTTACTTTCAATGACCCTGGTCAAAAATAGCACTTATTTTTTTAGCATCCCAGAAGAAAAACAAAATAGATTCCAATGAAAAAAAAGGACAATGATAATATATTGATAATATATTACAAAATTGATTTTTGAAAGCACACAAATATTTTTTCTTGTCAAAACTTTAATAATAAAATAGAAATTGTAATCTTACACAAAATAGTTCCAAATAGTAATTGTTGCTATAAGGTATTTTTGCATAACAGAAAAGATATAGATTCCCACCTTCCGCACAAGGAACACAACAAATTATATTGAATGTTTTCATGTGGCTAACAAGGATAAATATACCAAATTTAAAGTCCACTGAATCTGAGGCAGATTTCTTTCTGCTTTTATCACTAACTTTCTATCTCTTTATACTTTATCTATGTATTAATTATACTTTCATGTGTAACAACTTTTTATCAAAAATAGAATCAGCCGAATAGTAAAACAAAGAACATTTATTACCACTCTAATAAATAGACATGTATGCAAAACAACAAAAAGCAATGTTGAAACAATCAATTATTAGATCAATCAATGTCAGCTATTAATTACTTCGTTGTCAAGGAAAATAAATCAAAGTTGATATTGCAAAAGAAATGTCGGACAATTGGAAAGTCCGAAAGGAAAAGAAGGAAACTGATTCTATTTGCTTTATAATACAAAGACAATATATAACGAAATTTACATTATGTCTGATATAGATTAAATGGTAGTCAGGTGAGATTGTAACCTTTACTGTACAGCAATGTGTTATGTACAGAACTTTCCAGTGATGAAAATTAGATTGCTATAATGGAGAAATATCAAGACATATACTCACAGTGAAAGCCTAAATACTTATTAGTGCATAATGAGTTAAAGTCATTCTCTGACCATTTTTTTTTTCAGGAATCTCATAACTTTACCAAGTAACTTAACAGATCATAGTGATATGGAGGTTTCAGTGAGGTTAGTTATTTGCATAGAAAATAAAATCAACAGCCCAAGATCAAATTCCAGTCAAGGCTGTTGCATTTGCTTCATACTAATGGAAAAGGCATGAATCTATCTTATTCTACCAGCTATGAGCAAATGATAATGTAGACTAGATTCTTCAGTTTTGGTAGAACAACCAGTCTAGAAGGACAATTTTAAATTCAAATTGCACAGAAGCCAATGAGAGACAATTTTTCAAGAACAGACATGCCGATTCATAGATATTAAAGAAAAAGAAACTATGGAGAGTTATGACTGTCTCCATCCAAAAGGCATCAAAAAGAGAAAAAAATCATATTATAAGCAAATAATTATATAAATTACAAAAGTTTAATCAACTGAAAAGAATGTATAAAATATTATTTAAAAAAAATAATAATAATTATTCAATATTTTATTGGTCCAGATGTTATAATTTCTGGAAGTTCATCAGCATTTAAAAAATAGTTGCATCAATTTGCAATTATAAAGTAAACTGTGCCTTTCAGGACGTGGGCTATCATGGCACTTATAGCCTTTAGCCATCCATTCACACATGTCAGGTAAATGGCCTCCTGCCTAACTCTGAACCACGATATGCCCCATGAGTGTCAAATTGCATTTTATAATCTTAAACAAATCAAGACAAGTAAAAACAAAAGTGAATAAATGTAATCCTTATTAATCACTGATAGAAAAGGACTATAAAATTATAATGTATTCAGTGAGTTTTAATAGATACAAGTCAAATCAAGCATTTTTTTTTTAATAAATTAATGTTTTCTAGCTTTCGTACTGGAAATAAAGGGAAGTAACTACCTGCAAATATTTTCATAGTTATTTCCCTTGTGTGATTTATATCTGTTTAGTCAGTCAGTTAGGTGCCATACGTGACACACGTTTTAGGCGGTCATATCTCAAAAGAGACATGACTGACTGGGCAGAAGATTATCACGCAGTAGATTGCTATTGCTTTATGCGGTAGACTGGTTGCCAGCCAAGGCTATAGAACCCAATTTGTCCTATTATTTAACCCATAACTGGAGGAAAAAAACGAATTAATACCTTTCCCAAGTGTATTTGTGCATAGGTAAATGCAAAGAATTCAAATGGAATTCGGACTTGGCACCCAATTTGTTGTTCCAAGTCGATAAAACAGTTAAAAAGGCATATTTTCACTCACGTCTAAGAATTTATAGATTAAAAATTAGTATTAAGTTTTTAGCATAATATCCTACTCATAATTATGATTATATTACAAATATATTGGCACATATACTAACATATAAACAACTGAGGACAAAATTATTATTTCTCAAGTGCTGTTTAACAAAACAAAGAATTTTTAACTCAGCATTTCTAAATATTCTAGTTTTACTTTGTATGCAGAAACAAAATTAATTGACAAACCTTAAAAAAAATACTAAGGTCAAAATTATTAGTCCATTTGACATAATGCTTTTAAAAATGACAGGTTATACTATAGGTTACTTTGTTATACTGTGTGTATATTGGACGATAAAACTTCAGTCTGAACTTCATTTCATAAGCTCAGTTAAAGTACATCAGAACACAAAAGTAGTTTGTGCAATGGCAATAGGCCACATGTAAATACTGAAAATAATTATTAGTCCTCATCCCAGAAATTCTGATAGAAATATGGTTCAGTGCTTTCTTCTCAAAAGATTCTCGATAAAATCCAAAGAATCAGCAATATCATTGGTCCTGACCTGGTTTCAGTCACTTTCCACCGCCATGAAGTTGCTTCCCTCTGCCTTTTCTATAAATACTTTAACAGTAATTATTCAAATGAGCTCTTCACTACAGTACCTAGACTTTATGAACAGCACTAGACTGGCAATGAGATCTCATCAATATACAGTTGATTTGGCTAGATGTAACTGTAAGTTCTATGCTAACAGTCTCTTTTCTTGTAGTTCTCACTTGTGGAACTCCCTTCCTGCTCTATGCTTTCCAGCCAACTTTAATCTCCAAAAAATTTAAATAGAATTTCAATTACTATCTATTGTCATCCTGATTACTTTTCTTCAGTACTTGCTCCTTGTGTCTGTTTTCTAATTCTTCCACACTCATTAACACCCCCTATGTCTCTCAGTAGCTTTAATGCTTTGCTTGGAGTGTGAACTTAATTTTTTTTTAAAAAAACCCTTTCTACAGAAAACTAATATATTTAGCAATGTATTCCTTTTTTGTTAAAAAGCACATGAAAAACATTTCAAGAAGAGTTTTCATTGGAAGAGGGAAATAATTATGTCTTCAATTGTACACTCATATATTTACATTGACACATACATTTATACAAAGTGCTACACAACAGTTTGAAGATTTAGAATATGCTGATCAATTTGTTTATCTTTCAGTTTACCCACTCTCAGTTTCCCCGTGTCTCACCAGATATTCTACATACATCTCCTTCAAAATCATTCCAATAAGACATAAAAGGCCTCATTTTCTATCAATTTTTTTCATTCTTTCATCAAACCATTTTGTGCCTTAAGTTCTCTGAATATTTTGGAAGTTCTTTGTATGAAACTATATACATACATGTGTAGATCAATAAGTCTGACATTACATATATTTACCACTTGAGTAAATGCACCGATAAAGAAGGAGATTATAATAAAAAAAAATATTTGTTGTATATGCATTTTATTTTTCATCATGATGCTATAAACTCTTGATTTTATCTCCTGACACCAGGAGAGTTCTGAAACTCTCAATCATCATTAAATAAGGTTACTTTTCTTTTTAGGCCAGTCAACAGCCAAGTTACCTGAAAATTTTCAAATTCAATAAAGAAAAATAGTTTAAATATTAAGTCCAAATGCCTGGCTGGTATTTTTTCCCTCTTGAATCTTTGTCTTTGTTATATGAACAATTCAAAACAAGTGTCTACTAAAAACAAAATCATACACACAGCCATATGGGTTTGTACTTTTAAAGGTGACATCAAGAGGAAAATTCCAAACAAGCAGTTGACGACTATCTTGACTCTTCTTTGTCACTTGAGTTATACTTTCTTCCAGGCCCTGCACAAATATAAAACAAAATAATTAAGTGAATAGAATTCAACAAATCTAAAAATTATGAAAACTTTTATATATATATATATATATATATATATACACACACACACACACACACATACATATATACATACACACATCACCTATAGGCCCAGGCAGCACATGCACATTCCAGAAAACTTAAAGAAAATGCATGACCAAACGAAATACACACTATTTAAAATTAAATAAAAAACAGGGGTTCAAACATGAGCATCCACTAAAAATAACATTTGAAGTAATAAAAATGTTGCATCAAAAATATATCATTTCTTCAGAAATTTATATCTATATCAATTAAAAAACATAATTCTTTGAGAAAGTACTTAGCTTAAGAAAAGCAATAATCTAAATCTAATCTAAACTCATTTATAAATGGAACTGTGTGTGTGTGTGTGTGTCTCTCCGTTACCTATAGATTTACACAGTTATACTATAAGCGTCTGCAAGCATTTTTAGCTAGGTTTTGTGTCGAGGTACCCCCCGATAAATATCGAAAATCGAAAAAAATCGGGTTATAGAAGGAATGGTCCAGTTTTAATCAAATTTGATACACTCATAGACAAAGACATAAGAAATGATATTCAGAAGTTTCAAGGTTGAAGTTCTTACAATAGTGCAGAAAATCGATAATATATATATATATATATATAAAAGGCAAGATGTTTGTGTGTGTGTCTGTTTATCTGCCTGTATATCTGTATTTTTTTCAGCCCTTTTATTTTAGTTTTTGCTCCGGGTTTGGCTCTAAGTAGGTATAATTGTAGTTCTTAGTCTCGGCCATGATACCATTTACTCAGAGGACTTATTTAGCCTTCAAAATTCAGTTTACAACAAAAAAACTTATTTGATAGCGATACCAAGAAATCAAAATTTGACTTACATCCATTCATTTTTCTTTCAGTCTACAGTTTCGCTTTAACTGGAAACAACTATTGCTTTTTAGTCTTTCGTGCCAACGTCCAAAGAGTCTGCACTCCAGGACCATGGGTTAGTTTAAAAGCTTTCATTACACCCAAGCAACGCTGGGCTATACTGCTAGTACCAACTATAAACACTCAACAAAAACATCGCCAACCCTTAATGAATCCATTCTTAAAGAATCAAATGTGTGTTTATCTAAAGCAAATGGTATGTGTGTAAAAATGTTCCCAAACCAAAACATATAATGTTTGCTATCTCACACACACAATTACAAATATACATTATCATCTGATGCCCACATAGACATAAACAAATACATACATACATACAAACATATAGGCATATTTAAGTTTTTCTTAATTAAGTTTGGAGTTCACTGATTTCTTAAAAATTCAGACAGACATCATGTCATTGAATTGGGAAAGCCTCACATTACACTAATGTTGGTCTAAAAGTCGAATGCACATGATACATGATTAACCTTAATAACAATAAGTACAAAATGGTGTAAAGATCCACAGTTTGTAGCATTTACTTTTTAAAAGTGCTGAATACAAACCAGAGCAATATTATTATTTCAATATTTTTAATTTTAATAGAAGTAGTTATTTGTTGTCTATTTAGTTTTATATTCCACAGTTTTAATTATATCAACAAACACCTTTAAAACACATCTGGGTAAACTTCTACAAAGAGACAATCTGAAACACACATGATACATTTATTGTAGCCATACCCCTATAATTAAATGTACATAATGTAGACAACATCAAGAACTAGCTTATCCTGACGCTTAAAATTACTCACCCAACTCCGCCCTCTAACCTTATTCCCCATCCAACATAGACTTAACTTTCTGTTGGTTAAACAAGACTTACCCACAAGGATATTCTTAATTCTGTTCTTTACCCACTTAACTGACTGAAAAAGGATAAAAAATTGTTTTTAAATTTCCATAAAAAAAAAAAAAAACATTTTTATTATAACTACTTATAATGAAAATATTACAATTATATATATATATATATATATATATATATATATATATATATATATATATATATAACTTCAAATATTATTTTAGTGGCTACTCATCTTAGAGTAGATGCTCCATTTATTTTAAACAGTATTTATTTCATCTACAGGTCTCATACTCAAGAAAATTTAATAAAGAAAATGATCCTCTGATCCAACATCTTTTACCAAAGAGCTTCACAATAAAGCAAGGCTCTATTTTGCCTTTAAGGCACACTCACTCGTACATATTGAATTCTCTAAAAGCAAAATAGAATCTTGCTTTATTATTCTATAGAACATCCTGTATTTTCTTGGCAAAGTATAATACAACAGGGGGACATTTTATTAATAAACTAAAATTTTTAAAATCTAAACTGTTAAAAAATATAACAGAAAACAAAGATGATAAAAAAATGTATTAATGAATTTGTAACTGAAGCCTAAACTAAATAATATTCTGATGAACATTGTACAATTTCCATCTTCTATTTATTGCAAAAAAAGAGAAAGCTGGCACAAAGGAAATAAATGTTTAACAACAACCACAACCAATTAATTGCAGTTTGGTAGTTTCACATGTTGCCGAAAACAATCTACAAAACACATAAGATATGTGGACATTTTATTTAATGCATTACTTGAAACTTTGTACACAATGATAGATTTCCTGATTTGCCATTAAAACACACACTGACATATATATATATATATATATATATATATATATATATATATATAAAATTCTGTTATGCTATAATATACTTACAGAGGTAATGGCCCAATCTGATCCATAAACAAAAGAATATCGACAATAAAGCTCATCAAATTCATGAAACTATAAAAGGAGAAAATAAGAAAAGAGTAAAGGTTAACAAGCTTTAACCACAAGACATACAAAATTATTCACATCAAATAAATTAGGTCAAAATTGAGCATCTCAAAGATGCCAAAGAAAGGTAAAAAATTTAAGTATCTTATACAGAATAATATATAGAAAGAATTTATACAAAAAAAAACTTTAAAAAACAATAAACAGAGAACCTGAAAATTAACAAGAGACAATGATATTTAGACAATCTTTTTATAAAAAGACTGAATGTTTTTTTTTAATTAGAAAAAAATATCTGTTAGAATGTAAGAAATTAAAGAAATTAATCACTGTTAAATAGAATCTGTCCTTAAAAATTCTGTCTTGTTTCTGTATTCTGAGGTTATATGATGAAATTCTGGTCAGATCTCAAAAAAAAAATTCAACAGAATAGTATATCTTAGAACCCCTTGTAGAACTTTTTATACATTATTTACAGACAGACTAGTGTCTTCAACTTTATTGTTATCACAATGTTTAGGCTGTTGTTTCCTACAGTCTTTTTAAGGGTGTCTGGCAGTTTGGGTAACCAACAGAAAATTTAAAATTAAATCCTTTATTTAATCTAAGGGAATAGATAATTGCTCAAACGGTTTCCACAGAGCCTGTACTACCCAGCTCATGGATTGAACTCACAATTACTATGCCACAAAATTCACAACTAATGGATTAATACACTAGTCTAGTGGCATAGTAATTGTGAGTTCAATCCCTGGGTTGGATAGTACAGGCTATATGAAAACAGATTGAGCAATTACTAAGTAGTTCTAAATAAGAAAAAGAACAATCTACCAGGTGAATTAAATAAAGGCTTTTCAAAATACCCTTAAGGTTACTTGAATTGTCAGATGCCTGAACAAGGTTAAAAGGCACAGCAGCTCAAATGTAATAACAACAAAAAGAAAAACATTTGTAACAAGAGAAAGCTATGAGAGATTTATTCTCCCATTTGTATTTCCCCCATTATGTGCATTATTATATCCATGATATAATTGCACCATCTTAAATGGACAAAATAGAATGGCTGAAAGGAAAAAATGACAAACATGCTTTGTCATTAGAGAGACTTTTATACCACTAAGACATACACAAAACTATATATAGACATGTCTCATACAGAGAATAATACATCACATATCTAGACAGCAAAGCAGAGTGTAAGAAGAAACAAAAAAAAGGGTCTTATATATAATACTCATATATCTGGAGAAGCCATGTTTAGTTCTTCAGAATGATCTATGTTTCAGGCATGGATATATTCCATGAATGGGAAACAATAAGTCTTGGGTTTTCCAAAATTGAAGACTGCAAGCTGGAATTTCATTTTATATTTCAGAAAGATATATTCCCAAAAGGAAACAGTACTATATGCTTGTAAGCAGCTGAGGCGGCAGATTTTGCCTCTGCCCAGGCTATTGGGGATTCAGGCTAAAGAAAATAACCTCTCTGTTTGGCTGCTGTAAGCAAAACTGAATTTTACTGACACTTTCCTCACTAAGCTGTCCATCAAGTAACAAATGTGACTTAGCTCCACAAAAGGGAGATAACTGCCTTCAGTATCCATCCACGTTCATCTGACTAAATAATGATAATTCCTCATCCTAGAAATTCAGACAGAAATCTTTGATACTCTTTCTAGATAACAAGGCAAAAGAAGCTAAGATTCTCACCAAATTAAATAACCTGTTACATATTTTTTAAGAAAACACACATCTTATATTTACATATAATGCATAATAAACAGTTTGAAAAAAAAAGTTTTATAACTCTTCCTATAAATATTAAACTTAATTTCTTGCTGATTGTTTTTTCAAGCATGTGTGTTGCTATGTACATGCTTCAAAGAACAGTGTAAAAGATAATAAAATCAGTTTCATTGAATTGATTGTCTTCTGAAACATGATCATTCAGGCTAATCAAAGTTTGGGGATAAAAATTTGAAAATATTTACTGACCAATCAGCTTCCTCTGATCCAACCCAGCCATATAAATAGGAACTACAAACTAATGCAAACTTAGTTCTGGGAACAGGAGAACAGGCAACTGTCTTGCATAGAATAACCCAGCCCTTGCAATCATACAGCCATATCATCTTAGTTCACAGAACATAATGACACACTATCAATGAAAAAACAACTTCACCATTACTTCATAATAACTTCATTCAATATCAATCCTTCCAAGCGATGGAAAGAATATATAAAAGATCTCTTCCATGACAAAATAGAGCAACTGACAATACCCAAAGATACTGATGGACCAGAAATATTAAAATCTGTAATGGAAGCTGCAATGTCCAAACTGAATAGAAACAAAGCAGCTGGACCAGATGACATTGTGATAGAGATGCTAACACCCTTAGACAATTTCAGCATAGAGAGAATTAAAGAAATATTAAATTAAATCTATAAGTGTTGAAAAATACCAGATGACCTAAGCAGATTGATCTTCATAGCACTGCCTAAGAAGCCAGGTGAAAACAAATGTGAACTCCACTGAACAGTCAGCTTAATGAGCCACATAACAAAACTCATCATTCAAATACTGATAAATATTGCGCGCAGCAGAATCAGGCCAGAGATAGAACAGGAACAGCAGGGTTTTGTCAAGGAGACTGGAACAAGGAACATGATATTTATGCTTAGTATGCTATCAGAAAGGGCAATACAAATGAAAAAGGACATGTACCTATGTTTTATAGACTATGCAAAGGCGTTCAACAAAGTACGATACAAAGAACTAATAGAAATGCTCAACAAACTCGACATAGTGGAGAAAGACATTAGAGTAATCAAGAACCTCTACTGGCAGCAAACCACCTGCACATGGACAGGAAAAGAATTCAGCAGATATACAAAGATAGAAAGAGGCATAAGACAAATATGTGTCTTTTATTCAGATCTATTCAACTTATACAGCAAGACTATTCTGAGAGTCCTAGAAGTTATGCAGAATTCGTCGTCAGCAGCTGCAGTCTGAACAATATAAGATATACAGATGATACAATGCTGATAGCAGACACAGAAAAAAAACTATAAGACCTCGAATGGAAGGTGGCTGAACAAAAAAAGAATAAAAGGACTACAAACTACAATAAAACTAAATGCATGGTCATCAGCAAAAAGAGAAGCCCAAAATGCCAACTACAGGTGGGGGATACTAAAATTAAGCAGGTACAGAAATTTAAATACCTGGGAAGTATTCTAACAAAAGACAGAAAGTGCGACACTGAGATTCAAAGGTGAATTGGCATGGCCAAGGATGCATACTA
Organism: Ascarosepion bandense; assembly: GCA_037127315.1. Taxonomy (NCBI): domain Eukaryota; kingdom Metazoa; phylum Mollusca; class Cephalopoda; order Sepiida; family Sepiidae; genus Ascarosepion; species Ascarosepion bandense. The sequence goes on along the minus strand of JBBBDQ010028489.1, from coordinate 439,682 downwards.
GAAGCTGAGTAGAATATTAAGAGACAGGAAAATTTTGCTAGAAACATAGAAGAGAGTACTGGATTGCTATATGTTGTCAGTCCTTCAGTATAGCAGTGAATGCTGGACAATATCATCAAAGATGAAGGAAAAACTTGAAGCAACTGAAATGTGGTTCTACAGAAGAATGCTGCAGATATCATGGATCAAGCATATGAGCAATGATGAGGTTTCGGAAAGGATGGAAATGAAAAGGAAACTAAAACTGAGCATCAGGAAAAGACAGCTAAAGTTCCTGGGACATGTGATGAGGAAGGAGGGATTAGAGAACCTGATACTAACAGATCAGACAGAGAGAAAGAGAGACAGGTCAAAAGCAGTATGTAACATACTTGACTGGCCTGAATAAGTGGATAGCAGTGGGGTTTGGGTGGGGTAACAGGAGAAAGCGTGCTAAGAGCCACCAGGGATAGGAAGATGTGAAAGGCCATGATTGCTTACATCCTGAAAGGACATGGCACAAAGAAGAAGAATGTTCTCATCTTTGTTATCATCATAATGTTTTGGCCATTGTTCTCTCAGGCCTTCTTCAGATGTTTGAGGATCCAGCTAAGCTGCAGGCTATTAACAAACTGAACCTTTTATTAAGTTGTCCCAAAAGTTTGTAAACACTTGCAAAAAATTGAAATTTTACTCGCCAAGTAATCTAAGGTTACCAGAAAACACTTGCAAAAAATTGAAATTTTACTTGCAAAAACAACAAAAATTATTGCTCAAAATAAAGACCATCATTTTCCGAGACTTTCTGCCATCAATCTGCAAGCTTTCGGATCTGGTCAAAGTACCACTGAGCCGGCTTCAAATCAAAGAATTCTTGACACGCTTCCTCGACTTCATCAAACGAGTTGAATCGGCGGCCCTTGAGAAAGTGTTGCATTGAGCAGAAAAGGCCGTAATCTGATGGAGCACAGTCAGGACTGTAGGCTGGATGTGGCAGCTGGATGTGGACCTCAATGCCGTCCAGCTCTTCAAACTTGTCCTTGGTCTTCCTGGCAGTGTGTGGCTTGGCATTGTCCTGCTGCATCAAAGCACGCTTTTGGTTGATCAGAGCCGGGTACTTTTGCTTCAACTTTTCATAGACCCGCTCAAATTGCTGACAGTAAAGTTCGGCACTGATGGAACAACCATTCAGAACGAACTCAAAATGCACGATTCCTTCAAAGTTCCACCAAATGCACAACATGACTTTCTTGCCGAATCGATCTTTTTTTGGAACCGATGGTGTCTCTTGCTTTTTCTGAACCCATCGCTTGTCTCGATTGTGCTGGACCAGATAGACCCATTTTGCAAGTGTTTACAAACTTTTCGGACAACCTAATATTTAATCTATAGAGACAGATAGTTCTCATTTTTTTTTTTTAATTGTTTCACCCCAAGCAAGGCAGTACTGCCAATGGTGCACAAGGGGGTACATAAGAGAAGAGTGAAAAGAAGGAGGAACCAGTTATAGGGAGTGTCAGAGAATAGTTAAGAGAAGGATGGGGAATACTGATGGGAAGAGAGTTGCACGAGATTAAAAAGGGAGAAAAACAAGATACAGAGGGTGCTGGGGAAAGGATAAGAGAAGGATGAGAGTCAAGAGATGGCAATTGACATTACATTTAAACTCTTGGAGATTGTAGCTATTAGGGAAGCAAATATACGGGAGTTCCACAGGTGGGAAGTGCGAGGAAAGAAGCTGATAGCATAGAAGTGACGACTGCATTTGGTTGTTTTGACTGTAAAAAGATGGGACCTTGTTGCCAGTCTAGTTGCTCAAGTAAACTCTTGTAGAGGGGGCACCAGGAAGTCAAGCCCATTGAAGCAGAAGCCATGAAAATATTTGTAGAAGAGACAGAGTTAAGACACATCTCATTGGTGAAAAGGTGGTTGGTGTTGAGCTGCCAGGTCAGGATCGATTACATCGCAGATTCTCCTCTGGATCCTGTCGAGAACCCTGAGATGAATAGCAGAGGCGACTGACCAGATATGACAACAGTATTCAGTGCATTAGTGGATAGCTGATTTGTATATGTGTAAGATGGATTCAGACAAAAAAAACTTTCTGGCCCGAAACAGTGACCCAACCTTCCTAGCAGTAGATTTAGCTATTGATTCAATGTAATCGTTCCACTTGATGTTGGCTGAGAGGGTGAGGCCGAGGAGGTGCAGTGTATTGCTTTCAAGGAGACTAACTTGATCCATGCTGACAGGGGACAGGAGGGACTGTCTATGATAGTTAATGGATAGCAGCTTCATTTTGGAAGCATTAAAATTTACAAGTCATTTCTTACCTTAGTCTACCACAGATTGGAGGTCCTTCTCAAGATCAGCAGCAAAGTTATCTTTATTCACTTTGTCAAAGCAGGAGTAAATGGTGGGGTCATCAGCATAAATGACTACTTGAGATTTGACCACATCAAGGAAACATTGATGAAAACCAGAAAGAGCATCAGACCTAGGATAGAGCCCTGGAGAACACGCATGTTCGTGTGATAGGATCTGAAGGCATGCCCATTCAAAAGAACATTCATCAAATCAAGCAAGCGTCTAGTGATACCATAGCCTTGTAGCATGCGCAAAAGGCTAGTGTGCCAGACCCTATCAAATGTTTTGGAGATATTCAGGGCAACAGCTCAAGCTTTGCTATACTTATCGAGGGCCAGGTATATGTACTCAGTGATGGTAGTTAGTATATCAGCAGTAGACCTGACAAGTGGAAGCCATACTGTCTGTTGGAGAATAGTTTATGGGTGGTGAGATGATGAACTATTTCAGCATTGGTAATAGCCTCAAACACTTTGCTGAAAATTGGTAGGAGGCTGATAGGGCAATAATTAGAGGGGACCAAGGGTTCTCCAGAGTTCTTAAATACAGGTACCACAGAATAGGACTTCCAGCAGGCAGGAAAACAGGAAGCAGAGAGGCAGTAATTATAGAGTTTAGAGAGAACAGAGGAGAGTTAAGGGGCACATTTCTTCAAGACAATGACCAAGATTCTTTCACCACTGCTTGCCTTATGGGGGTCAAGCTTTGAAATTATGTAAGAGACCAGAGAGGGGTTATGCAAACATCTCTCAGTTGAGCTTCAGTTCTAGATGGGAAGTTGGGTGTGGGTACTCTGGACGTGTCAAATTTGGAGTTGGAGGAGAATCTACGAGCAAAGCACTCGGCCTTGTCTGGTGTGGCTGTGAGGACCTCAAATTGATTAAAAAAGAGAGATTTGCTGTTGTTCAACACACATTTGCAGAGTTGCCACTAGTCTTTGGAGCCAAACTTGCAGACTGCTTCATTCTCTCAGCAAACAACAGCTTAACATCATTTAAGATCCTCTTATACTCATTGCCAGTAGATTACGGTTAGACACCTGGCTCCAATACAGCCAGAAGTGATTCCTATGGACAATGGCAGCTGGGCAGGCAGGAGAAAAGCAGGGAGATGAATGAGGTTTAGGACGAAACTTCCTGAAAGCACTGATTCTAGCTTTCACCCATGAGGAGACTTCATAAGCGCAGTCCTCAACGGAGAGACTAAACACTTTTTCCCAAGGGACATTACATAGAAAATCACAGAACAAATCCCAGTCTGTTCTTTGGTAACAATAAGAAATTCTGTTGGTTGGAGGTTCCTGGGGGGGAGTGGAAGTGGAGAGAAATATTAATAGAAATGAGAGCATGATTGGAGTTTCCAAGAGGGGAAAAGCTGCATGGCTTGGCAGGAGTCAGGAATAGAAGTGAAGCAGAGATCTAGCAGAGAAGTATGTCCTGTAGGGAAATCCACCACTTGCATAAGAGATTGAGTAATTTCAAAGTTCGTGGTATGGTTACCAGCAGGATCAGTGAATTTTTCAGCCACTTGGAATGGCATGCAATAAAATCACCGTAGACAAAACAGGTGGGAAGAAGTAGCCTTATCTATATTTTCAAAGATACTGTCTAGCAGGGAGCAGTCAGGAAAGGAAAGGGAAGGGAACAGTACAAAAAGAAAAGATAGCAACCAATTTTAGAAGTGAAAGACAGAGACACATGTATGAGTGATCAGGGGATTCAAGAGAAGTACCCTAGCAAGAGGGAGGTGTTCACTGAAGTAATCTCCCAGACCATGCATATGGACAGTGTAGTCCTTCCTTAAGAAGGGAAGAAAAGTAGCCAAGAATCAAAAAGTCAGAGAAGGAGATTCAGGGGTTAAAATTGGTTTTGCATGTTGTCCATATCTAGGTATATCTCATCTTGCACTTGCTCTGTTTTCATTGAATCTGAGTTTGTACTACCGGGCCCTGGAATTGAACTGACAATTACTTTAACACCAAATTCACAGACTAGGTTGGGTAGTAGAGAGTCAGACATGGTGGCAACAGGTCTAGTAATAACTAATTATTCGTCTAAATGTAAATAATATAAATAAAAGTATTCCATGCTATTTACATCCAATACTTGTGTGGTATTGAGAAACTGCACCTAGTTAGACTAAAAGCAGTGGCAAACAAAATGAATGCATGTAAATGATGGCTTGCCATAGTCTATAGAGGTGAAAGGAAATGGAATAAACTTCTGCAAGGCAATATTTTCATGTCTTTATATAATTGCATTGTGGTGTGGTGGAACAAGAAATTGGAGAGCCAAGTTTGAATTTCAGTTGAATTCGTTGCATTCACTTATGCACAAATACCTTTGGGAAAGGTATTAATTTATTTCTTCCCTTCAGCTATGAGTTAAATAACAGGACAAATTGTGTTCTATAGCTTTGCTTGGCAACCACTCTACTGCAGAAAGTAATGGTAACCTCCTGCAAGAAAACCTACCCAGTCAAGTTTCTTTTGAGACATGATCGCCCAAGCATGTATCACATATGGCACTTAAGTGACTGAACAGCATAACAAAGGAGAGAAAGTATACTATTATTTTTTTTTAATCATATCACCCCAAGCAAGGCGGTAACGCCACTGATGTGCAGGGGGCTACATAAGAGTGAGAAGATTAGAAAAGAGAAAACCGGAAACTGCATCCTAAACAGGAAACAAGGGATGAGCCTCTTCACCTGTTCAATAGATGTGGGTGGAGTGTGAACCGGGCGATAGTTTAGTCTATCTACTCCAATTGAAAAAAAAAAACAAAGTGAGAAGAAGATTAGAAAAGAGAAAACTGGAAACCGCATCCTAAACAGGAAACAAGGGATGAGCCTCTTCACCTGTTCAATAGATGTGGGTGGAGGCTTGTTAATATGCCTGAAAAGGAAAAAAAATTTATTTTCATTCTAAAATGAGATCCTCTGATTCATGCGATCCTAATTTCCACCACTAATTGTGAATGCACCAAACATCTGAAACTCAACTAAACATCTGTCAGTTGTGCAAGGTTCAGCCTATTTCTTCTATTTTTACTCACACACTTAAAGAAAAAAAAAGCAATACAATCTAGAATTTTTGCCCAATAGCATCCACTACCACCTAAAGAAACAAAATGAAAACTGGAGCTTATTTGAGCCTCAGAAAGGGCATAAAAGTCCATCAATGGGATATTTGGCAGTCAAATGGCATCTTGACCCAAGTTCACATGCTTATCAAAAAAGTGACCTCCTATCTTCAAAGACATCCAACAAACATCTACAAAGATCACTCCTTCCATACACCTCACCAGATGCCTTTTACAAGTCCATTTATCTCCTCTTCTTTCATACAAGAGACATCTACCCTGATTTTCCATTTATTGTATTTTATTATATGTTAATACAACTGTTTATTGCTTTGAATTTTCATTGTTTTTTTCTTCATTTTGCCATCATACACTTAGGAACACAAAATAACAAAAACATTAAAATTTGGCAATAAGGAATTGTATGTGTGTCTGCATGTGTGCATGACATATATGCGTATGTGAAAGTTCGGTCATTCAGTGTAAAGATATCCCTATGCCGGGAACAAGTCTTATACTGGTGTTACATACTGTAAAAAGGAAAAGATGAAGAAACAAAAAATGTCTGACTTTTAAAACTGAGAATTAACTTTTTTGTTTACAAACCTTGATAGGTTTTAAATGTTTTTGTTATTTTGAAATTGTGTTCCTAAGTGTATGACGGCAAAATGAAGAAAAAACAATGAAAATTTAAACTAAAGCAATAATTGACGAAAAAGAAAGATAACTTTTTACTATCAAAAAATTGAGATTCCGATCAATTAGTAATAAATTTATTTTTTAATCATTTAACTTTCATTTAATGCTGAAGTTAAGCTTCAAGAAAACTTTTTCTTTTTTTTTAAAATTCAACTGAAAACTTAAATATCGAAAATGATCGGAGATAGCGACTTTAAAATTAATTTTTGATAAATTAAAAAAATGCTTTCTTTAGTGAGTCTTTCTTCTTAAACGCAAAAGTAAAACATATTTTTGACGATATTTTTTTTTTAAAAGTTTGGGGTCTTTTTTTATTACGCGATGCTGCTTAGAGAAAAAATGTAGGTACTTGAAAAAATTAACTTAACTAAGTAATCTTTCAACTTCTCAGAATATCGCTTCCAAGTGAGTGACTAAGATGCTCACAATAAAACAACCAGTCTTGTCTTCTCACACTTTTTTACTAGTCAGTAAAGACAAATTTTCAAATTATTGCTGGATTTTTAAATAACATTCAACAACAACAACAGTGTACACTTGCAATTGATTTAGATTGGCATTTTATGATTTAAAAATGAACTATTTTGGAAGATGTTTATTTAAAATGACTGGAAACTGGATTGAAATTTTGACTCCGAAAAAAAAAAAAAGTTTGCTGTTTTAGTTTTTAAAGCTTCAAGAAAACTTTTCTATTTTTAAAAAAATCAATTTAAAAATTAGGTACCGAAAATGAGTGGAGGTACCTCAATCTATGAAAATAATTATTTCATTTTTCAACTTTTGATTTTTAATTTTAAAAACACAAAAAGTTGAAGAAAAAACTTCAACAAGTGGTAAAATTTTTTAAACGAAATTAAATTATAAAATCAGTGTTAAAATAAAATTAAAAATAATAATAAACAATATAAAATATTTTAGTTTTGTGTTCTGAAAGCAAAGAGCAAGAATTGTCTATTTAATTAATTTATTCAGAATTAAATAATTTTTGTGTTGTTGTTACTGGCAACGACAAGTTATACGAAGAAAAATATCTGATGAAAAAATTCAAAATGCCTTCATGCAATCATTTATTAAAACTAAATTGCTTAAAAAATAGATAAATAAATAAAAACAATTTATTTTGGTTTATTCGAATTCATAGTACGTAAATATGTGGATCGTAACTTACCTCAGCCGATTCAATTTGTCCAGTAACGTTTAACAAAAACACACTGACTGACGACGACGCCATCTTTGTATCACTAAGGTTACCCAGGACAACAGCAAAATAAAAAAGCTTTTTTTTAAAAATGTTACTTTTTACTTGATTTTTTCTTTCCTTGCATTTAATTCAAATAAAAAAAAAATGAGTTATTTTTCTGATATTAGCCTTCTTCGTTAAAGTTTATTAAATTCCCATCTCTCCACGTGATGTTTTTTGTGGGTGTTTTTTTAGTGACTGTTTTTCATCCATAAGTCGAATTATTTTCTATATCCCTTAATTTCATGTTAGATTCCACGTGCTAAAACATGACATTAATTTTGCATGTGCGCAAGTGATAGTTAATCAATTAAATAAATTTATAATTCAATTTTATTATTTTTACGTAAAGTGTCGAATATAAATTTAACAAATTAAAATCGACTTACAGTTTCGTTTTTTACTTACAACCAACAATAAAAAAAAATACCACAGAAGTTTTTCATTTTTATTTTTAAATAAATTTTTGCTAAAAAATAGAAAAAAAAGCTTTACGTAAGGTGTTTTTTAAAGATTTTAATATTTCAAATGTTCGAATGTTTAAGTCATATTTCAAATTTATATTTTCCCGACTTTCTTCACTTAAATTTGCAGTCAACCAGAGAACACAACTGGATACTAAACATTGACAACAACAAAAGACTTTCACTGACTACTCAAAAATGACACATGATAAGTAGTTTTCTCTCTGATCATTTATTTCTGTAGGTTTTTTTTTTTTCAAAAACAATCACATCTCACTCTCTCTTTCACCTTAAATTAATTGACTCTTCTTCCTCCTTACCGGCTACAAATGAAGGAGAGGAACAAAGACTCAATATCCGGACGTTACTACTATTGTTCACACAGAGAGCGAAACCTAAACTCATCTTAACTTCACAAATCACATTTCATTTACACGAACTCTTTGAACTTTTATGGTATTTTACTACCCTAACAAATACGGCACTGAAAAATGCTAATTGTTTATTTATTTTTTTGTATATATGAAGTATATTATTTTCCTTTCTATTTTTCAACAAACTATTTCTTTTTGTGTTGTTTTTTCTTAAAATTTGTGTTGTATTTTGTGGACAGGATACTTGACATTATATTTTCTTTTTAAGCGGGAATTCCCATCCCACATGCAATTGCTGTCATATTCTATTTGAATGATCATGCAGATAAATACTACTGGAGGTTGTTGTAACTTCTCACGAACAAAGAAAATGTAAATTCACTTTCATATGTTTAAGTTTTATTACAATTCTAAGTGTTTAAAAAAAAGACATTGTTGAAGTAGCACGGTAGTTAAAATAATAGCTATATCAATAGAAAATCTATACTTTTAGCAATCCAGGTCTTTTGTCAGTACAAATATCAAAGTTTAACACTTGTGTTCAACTATAAACTTGTGGAACATTTCTGAATCTACAAATAGCAAACTGATTATGATAACCATAAAATTCACTGAATCAATGACTGATAATCTGTCATAGTTTAATATTGACAAACACATTTTGCAGAACTTGTAAACATTGGTCACTTATTGAATATTAAGGACAATATTTTTTCCAGTTCATCAAAGCTATAAAAAAATAAAATAAAAGTGATAATTCTCAACAAATAAAGTGTAAAATTCAAAATAAATACCATATTTACTAAGCTTAGCATAATCAATTACATGGTCATGAGTGTGAAACACAGTGAGGATCAAAGGTACTGCAATAGTAATAGTGTGCAAAACTAATTTTTTATCCACTGCTCCATATTAAGATATCCCTCAAAAATATATATTCACTAATTTTATGATATTCTAGCATAAAGCTATATATGGAGGGAAACCAGTTAAGAAAACATTCACTATAATAGCTAGGTTGCATTTTTCAACACAAGTTCATGGAGAGAATTTCCCCTCCCCCAGACAAACATATAACCATGAGAAATTAGAATGAAGGGAAAACTCCTATTATTTAGTATTGTTTGCATTTATAAAAAATACAATTTAACAAAATAAATCATTTTCTTTGAACTGGTGCATTTCTAGTATTCATAATGCTAATATTGTGATTTTCTAAGTGTCAAAAGTATGGGTTACCCAGTGAGGATCAAATTCACTATTAAGTTATAATTGATCTAAAAAGATAAGCTTTTATACCATTCATAGTGCTAATATGTAAATATTGTCATTTCCAGTATAAGGCCACTTGATGGTTGAAAATGTGCAGGTATATTGGACTTGTCTGTTGATTGATTTTGATCTGACAAATTTTTTGTGAAATGAAGCTACACCCCTCATCTGGATGGGTATCTAAGGTGTGCTTTGGGTTGGCAAAACATCTTTCATGATGAGTCTGGCTGATTCATTACAAGACACCCATATGAAGTGATATGTATTAATCTATTGATCGTGCCTGTCTTCACTGTATGATTTACGTTCTGTACAATTGTTGAAGGTTGCTTAGCCCACATCGTTTTATTTATTGTCTTAGAAGCCACTTCTGTTCTTAACAATATGGACTCCATTGCTTGATAAGAAGAAACGTGATATGTTTCTGCGTTTACTTTGCATGTTAGGAATTTTTTTATGGACCAACCAACAAAAAATATCCCCTTAGGTGATACTAGCTTTTTTGTAGTAAACAAATTGGTGGACCTGAAGGAGACTACCATCACCTTTAAATTTGTTGTTTTTCATTGTTTTTGACTTTTTTCAGTGCCGTCTTATCACTTATTACATAAAGCTTCCGATTCTCAAAATAACTTTGAAAAAATTTAAATATTTAAACAATTTTGGGGGTGCTCAGTTTCTCATACAACATTATAGTAAATTGATCCTCCATTTTGGAAGCACACATGTTAGGATCGCTTTGTTTTGTTTTTTGGGGGATAAGTTGTTGCTCTTGTTTTTGTCTTTTTCAAGTTTTCTTCAGTTCTTATGATGACATCTTCCTCGGAAACTCCAAGAATGGCTTTATTCAAAAATTTCGCAAAGGATTCAGTAGTTGAATATGCGCAAACAAAAAAGTCAATTGCACAGGATCGATTTTATTTACTATAAGGTTGTATGAAAAACTGAGCCCCCACTAAAATTGTTTAAATGTTGAAATTTTTACAATTTTTTTTCTCAATTGGAAAGTTTAGGGTTTAATCAATAAGATTGCACTGAAAAAAGTAAAAAAAATTGATAATCAACAAATTTACAGGTGGTAGTAATGTCGTACTGGTGAGTGGTTCCAAAATGGAGGATAGATTTACTATAACATTGTATGAAAAACTGAGCACCCCCTTAAACTGGTTTTAATATTGAAATTTTTCCAAATTCCTTTGTCAAACAGAAAGTATAGGGTGTAATTGATAAGATTGCACTGAAAAAAGTAAAAAACAATGAAAAACAACAAATTTAAAGGTTGTGGTAGTATGCTTCAAGTCTGCAAACAAATTTAATGAAACTGTGATTTTGGATCTGAAAATATGGAACAAAAGCTACTTTCTGTTGATTGTAGATCTGGTAGCACTTACTGTGAGCAATAACGAAGCAATAAGATGTCTTAGCATTGATCTGAGATCATCCTTCTATGTCAACTAATTGGCTATTGTATAAAAGCTTTATAACACTTGGGATGCTGGTAAATTACATATTTGGAATTTACTTCCTACCAACTATAATTGGTCTAAAATATTTGTCCATATCATGTGATCTGCTATCTACTACATCTGTGCCAATTTGTATTTTTAGTGTCTTTGTTTTCAGCCTTATTAAGTAGAATTGCTTGATTCTATTTTGAACCAACCACCACAGTGAAAAGTTAATATCTAAATTGGTTAAGAGATAGAGTGGTTTCAGAATAAAGTCACCAATTGGCTATAAAGATGCTGCCTATTGGATTATTTGCTAAGATGAGAAAATATATTTGACAGTAATCACTATCAATTTAAAACAACAATCAAAAATCAATTTTATAAAAATGGTAAAATGAAAACATCAAAAACAAATGTTAGGACACCAATAAAAATAAATTTTTTTGATCAATCAGAATAAAGTAAGCAATATTTTTTAGTTAATAAGAATTATGAAATTAGACTCCAAAAGCAATCACTTCGCAATTTCTTAATATGATCGGAAGCACAAATTGATCAAAGTTCAATTATAAAGAAACATATCTTCTCCTATTGTTCTAAAAGGGTTGGGTCAAGATCAAGCCCTGTGGTCTGAAGCATCCCAAAACACAAGTGCTGTGGTGGTGATGAACTGAACAAGTTTTGTTACATATATGATTCCTATTTTAAACTATAAAAACTTCCAGCAAAACTTCATAAAACCATTAATATATTTTGAAAATAGAAAAAAAAGAGACTTCATAAACATCCCCACTAAAAGTAACAATGCAAACTCTAATAACCAACAATTATCAGAAACTGAATACAAAATAATATTTATTAAAAACCAGCACCCCAAAAACTGACTAAAAAGAAAAAACATTTCTCCAATTAACCTGTACTTTTATCTATCACTGATCCACATATAACATCATGCTTTACTCAAAACAACCATGATTCAAAATCTTTATCTGGCCTTAAATAAAACCCTATAGCAGCTGAAGTGCCTATTGGGTTACAAATGGCAATTCTCTATCTTTCATTGAGAAACTATCGCCCGGTTCACACTCCACCCACATCTATTGAACAGGTGAAGAGGCTCATCCCTTGTTCCCTGTTTAGGATGTGGTTTCCGGTTTTCTCTTTTCTAATCTTCTCACTGTTTTTTTTTTCAATTGGAGTAGATAGACTAAACTATCGCCCGGTTCACACTCCAACCACATCTATTGAACAGGTGAAGAGGCTCATCCCTTGTTTCCTGTTTAGGATGCGGTTTCCGGTTTTCTCTTTTCCAATCTTTTCACTCTTTTCCTTTTTCATTATTTTTTTTTCAATTGGAGTAGAGAGATTAAACTATCGCCCGGTTCACACTCCACCCACATCTATTGAACGGGTGAAGAGGCTCATCCCTTGTTTCCTGTTTAGGATGTGGTTTCCGGCTTTCTCTTTTCCATTCTTTTTACCCTTACGTAGCCCCCTGCGCATTAGTGGCGTTACCGCCTTGCTTGGGGTGATATGATTAAAAAAAAAAAAAGATAGTCACATATGTAACATGACAGCCACTTAACGATGTCACTCTATACAGTGAACAAAGCAGTAATCATTTTCCAGTTTGTCTACAGCAACCAAACAAGAAAGTTACTTTCTTCTAGCCTGGGCCAAAGAGCCCAGTCTGAAGCTAAATAGGCCTTCCCCAGCAGCTTACAAGTTCATGGTGCCATTTCTGTTTAGGACATAGATGAATCCAATCCATTTAAATCCAGAGTTCCAAAAATGGCCAGAAATATCTCTATATTATATATAATACCTTTCCTTTTGTTCCTCCTTATATTTGCTTTGCTCTATGGATATGTGGTATATATTTCTCCATGTGGGACACTTGTATTGTGGTGATACCGACCGAGCAAAAGCGATGAACCGGATGTTGGCTCTATACTGACTAAAAAGCAAATGAATAAAACTCGTCATGCACATCCGAGTTCACGCAGATGTTCCTGTTGAAAAATAAAAATTAATCAAATATCAAATTTCCATTTCGCAAGCCTATGCGAATTTTATTTACCAGCCAATGGGAAGCCCGGAATCAAATACAAGGATTAAATTCAAAACAAGCTGCTTTTGATCCAAAAAGCGGATATAAAAAGTGGAGACAAAAAGCATCGTCAGACTGATGGACTGACAGGCTAGAGTAACCAGTGTCTCCCCTTGACTTAAGTTGAGCGGTTACTATGCTGGCCTCTTTCCTTCTCCCTGTCTCAAAAGTACTTACTGACCCCAAGAGTGACTTCTTCAAAGACATTCCTCACAAACCAACTTACTGACTTATGGACCTTAGAAGTGGTAACTTCAAAAGGAACATTCCTCACATACCTCTGCGCTCTGCATTCCTAAGCCTTTTATCTTTTTCAGCTCATCATTATTTGCCATGAACATTCTAACCTCCATTGGACCTTTATTTCAAGTTTTGCTTTAATTGTAAAACATTAATTGACGTGTGTATAATTAAATGTTATTTTATATTCAAATTGCCTTTCTTGATTTTATAATCATTTTATGACTTATAGTGGGCTATCTTCCACAAGACCAAATTCTGTTAACCTGCAACGGTATACAATTACCTATCACTAGAATGGAATCCTACAACAACTAAAAAAAAAAAAGATAAGATACCCGCTATAGTATATATATAGTTTTGTGTGTGTCATAGTATATAAAAGTTTCTCTAAGAACAAAGTATGATTGTCATTCTTTTTCCTTTCAGCCATTCTGTTCTGCCCCGTCCATGAAAAATCGGTGTAGTTATATGATGGATATAACAATGCCCATAATGGGAGAAAAGTAAATTGGAGAAAAAATCTTTCTTCTAAGCACTCTTGTTACAAGCCATTAAGTAGAAAGAAACCCAAAACAAATCTATGTTAAACATGGCTTGCTGTAATATTCTATTTGAGTCATCATGCAGATAAATATTAGTAATTTTTGGTCTCTATATAAGAACTGAGATCAAAATTAACCAAACTTAGATACCAATGAGCTATTTCCCAAGGCTACACCCACCCCATTGAACTTAATGTACTTGTTGTGAACTGGACAATGTAGTTACCATTTGTTGTAGCTCAAATGTCATGTAGTAATTTGAAAGTGGAATCACCATTATAAAGTAGACTGGTTGTCCAATCCACTAGATTTATAATAAAAATAACTCAGAGAACAATATAACAAGAATAATAACAATGTATTAAACATAGTTACAGTATTGATTAATTTGTGCATGCAAGATTTAGTGGAGAAAGTTTATAGTGGGTTGCTTATCTATTCTTTTCTGTTAGTAGTGGACAGTCCGTTCTAGTGAAGGGTAGTTGTATACTGTTGCAGGTTAACAAAATTTGGTCTTGTTGTAGATAGCCCACTATAAGTCATAAAGAAAGGTTATAAACCAAGAAAAGCAAATTGAGTTGAAAGATAACATTTTATATATACACATATCAATTAATGTTTTTACAATTGGATTAATACATGAAGTATAGGTCCAACTGAAGGTTAAAATGTTCATGGCAATAAAATGCTGAAAGAGAATTAATGCTTAGGAATTTGTGAGTGTGTAAGTAAGGAATGTCTTTAATGTATTCGCTCCTTAGGTCAGTAAGTAGTTTTTGAGGCAGGGAAGAGGTAAGGGAGGCAAGCGTAGTAAGCCGCTTGAACTGGGTCAAGGGAGATACTAATTACTCTCTTTTCTTTGAGTCGGTCTGCCTGTCGGTGTTTTCTGTATCTGCTTTTTATATCTTCTTTTTGGATCACAGCAGCTCATTTGGGATTTCACACTTGTATTTGGTTCTGGGCTTCCCATTGGCTGATAAGTAAAATTCGCGTAGACTCGCAAACTGAAAATTTAATATTTAATTAATTTTTAGTTTTCAACCGGAACCTCTGCACGGAGCCGGCAGCACAGCGACAACTTTTGGCCATTTGCTTTTTGATCGTGAAAGTGCAAACATCCGGCCCATCGCTTTTGCTCGGTATCACCACAAGTTCTCTCTTGGATGTTGAAGAAAATCAATGTTCATACTGGAAGAGTTCCTGAAAAAAGGAAATATGATGTTTGTACTAATTATTAGTTGAATATAATTATACATGTAGTGAAGTATGCTTGTAAGAGAGAGAGAAACATTTTTGGTATAACTAATTGCTGAATGCAATTAGTGCAGTATGTAAGTTGGAAAGGAACTAATGGCATTCAGACTGTTAGCTCCGAAAAGCAAGATCCAACGGGCCAAAGCATGTGTGAACATCATCTTATATATTTCTGAATAAAGCGCGGGAAAAAAAGAGGTTTCATGTGCGGTACTAATGTAAGAGTATGAGGGTATATGTGTGTATACGTGCGTACATGGCGATATGTATATAAGTATGTACATGCATGTAGAAGTGATTCTACATACATTAAGTCACTGTTCATCCCTGAGACATCCAAAATAGGAATTACCAAGGTAATTGTGCTCTTTCTGGATATGCTTTTATCATGTTGTGACTTAGAAAATATACAAAAATAGATAAATAAGAATATATTGTCATTCCCCCCACCCCCTTTACAATTTCATCAATTCTAGAAAATTTTCACCTTATTGAGGGGCAGTAGGAAACAGCAAGGAACTCCAATAAGTTTGTGTGAAAGGATAGCAGAGCAAAGAAAAGAAGGAATGGTAGAGAAACTAGAGTCAAATGTTGCATAGAGCTACGAGGGTCAGGAAGTTGTGGAGAGTCATGATAGTGTGCGTTCTAAAGGGACACAGCATACGAACAATGGTGAGTTCGTAATCTGAGGTAACACCTCGCTTTTTTTCTCTCCCTTTAATTATCGTCATAATCCCACCTTAAATTACTTTCATTTTAACATTTTATCATTTAACAAGCTTATTTTCGGATACTCTATATCTTTTAAAGATCTAATAACTGTATTTTTTTTTTAGAATAAATTTCAAGATTGTTTTTAAAAAAAGGGGGAAATTTAATTAATACCATTATTTCGATATGAAAATTTTATTTCTTCCCCTTATTTCACAGTGCATTATGGAAGGCTATATTTTAAAACTCTTTCCATTAAAATTGTGAACAATCACTAGAAAAATTAAATTCCTCAAAATAATTATAAAAGAATATTAATGATAAATAAATATATTTTCAAGTACAAATATGTTTAATAAATAATATTTTTCAATGATGAAGCATTGTTAATAAATTTTTGATTGGATTTGTTTGGGGTATTTTATTGTTGTCACTTCTATAATTTGTGTTACCGAGGAAACTCTATTCCTACGCCACTGAGTAATTTGGTGTAAAAAGATAGGTATGATAAATTTATGAGAATGAGCTTCATTATTTTTATTACTAGTAATTTATGTTGTAGGTCCTCTGTTGACATTTGCTATATGTTTATGTTTGTAATAATAGATAAAAACATTTAAACTAATAAAATAACCTCGGCACTAGTTATTGTCAATGCCAAAAATAAAGCGTGTGGTGTTACATAGCAACGTGTTTTGCTTGATGCAATCCGAAAGTCAAGCTATGACAGTGGCCTGTAGAACTAGTTCTCATGTGTGAATAATAGGGGATTTTAGCATCATAATGTTTAAAAATACTTTTCAAAGTGGTTTTCTGTCGATTTTGTATAGTGTTGGAAGCAAACCTCTTCAAATATGGGATAAAAAAGTGAGTATAAAATAAGTCTTATTTTGTTTTATTTACGAGAAGATGGTTGCCTCACAACCACTTTCGTTCATAAATAAAAAAAAATATTCAGTTCAGTTCCTTCAAAAAATTGTCTATTCGAACAAATAAAATTAAATTATGAAAAATCAATCTATAAAAAAAGAAAACATTTTTAATTATATGTATAAGTGCTTTTTTTTTTGTTTCTGTTATTTCTCTTTGAAATATTTTTTTTTAGTTTCGCTTAAAGAAAAAAAAAATGAATGAATACTTTTTTTGACTTTATTTTAATTTCAAGGTACGGAATGGTCATATTAAACGAATAACAGACAATGATATTCAGTCCCTCGTGCTGGAAATTGTTGGTACAAATGTCAGGTAACGTTTTTATTATTATTATTAACAATTATTTCATTTGTTCAACATTTTTTTAACGGAGAAAAAAATGGCTACACACGTGTATAGTCGTAAAGTTTCTTTTTGTTTCGGATTCACTCAGCGAAAAGAAATAAATTATTTTTATTATTTAAATAATAAGTAAAATAGCAAAGATACTGGTTACTTACTGCTTCCTCTTGTTTTTCTGTTCATTTTCTTAAAACTGTTTTATCAGAATGAAATTACTGCAATTCTTTTTTTTATTTTTAATTGACTTTTTCCCTTTTTGCTTAATTTTGTTTTTATCGATGCAAACTTTTTTTCTCTTAGTAAATTGACATAAGTATTTTATTTTCGAATTATTGACCAACAGAAAAAAACAAGATGACAAAAATAAAATCTTTCTTATTCTTCTGTTGCTAACCAATAACGGAAATTGATTACTGCTTTAAGTCTTAAAAAATTGGAATCCCATCATTTTTAGTTGGATTAGGAATTTAATGAATTATTCATTTTTTTTTTGTAATTGAGAAAATAACTGACTGTTACAGTGTCTGCCTTTTTTGACAAAGATTTTATTTTTAATTTACATTTTTTTTTCAAATTAGTCGAATTAAAATTTAAGCTTATCTTAGAAACAAGAAGATAACACAAAAAGGATGCGCTCAGTGAGAGTCGAACTCCCTAACACCCGACGAGATTTCTTGATTGTAACGCCAAAAAAAAAAAATCCCAAGTTATTATTAAATTAATTCCATGAAAAAAATCAATTTGTGATTGTTTTACTGACAATAAACATTTTAAAGGGACATGTATAGATTTTTTAGACATTTTGTTGCATGATAAAAAAAAAAAAAAGTAGAAACATTTTTTGATCCGAGAAATTAATATTTGAAGTAGCCACTCGATTAATTTTAAAACATAAATAACTTATAAAGATAAACAAAAATTAAAAATAATTCAATAAGTTATTCATTTTAGATTTTTTTCCTCTTATCAACGATTTTTTTTGTGTCTTGTTTTTGTTTGTTTTCACCGGAAGTAAACAGAAAGGTAAAGTTAGCTTTGTAATTTATTTGCTTAACTTTGTCTGACAATGTTAAATGCTGTGGATTTTTTTCTTAACAAAGGCGACCAAAATTCAACAAATAACTGAAACTTTTTCATAATACTTTGAATAAAGTGCCTTGTTCTTAGTATGCAAGTGATCATTTTTTTTTTTTTTGCATGGTTTCAACAACCTGAATCGAAAATTGCATTCAATATAAATTTTTAAATGTGATTGTTTCTTGTGTTGAGTTCCATAGCACTTCAACATCTATTTAAAATAAAATTAGTTGAATGTCTTTTCCAAATTCTTAAATACAACCGTTTTTGGCATTTAGCTTGTGAAGGACTTTTTTTTCACCTGGTAAAATTTAAAATTTATCTTTTTTTTTTTTTTTTTTTACATTTTTTTTTTTTAACATGCATTTGTAATTTGTGCGTGATAAAAAAAAACTTGTCTAAGAACAAAAATATAGTAAATTTCAACACCCAGGCATTCACGGTTACTAAAAATTAGATTCATTAATGTTTTAAAACATTTTAGGTACCAACATGTTTGATGAGAAACTGACATTACCTCCCTTTGCTCATATCCGTGCCTCTTAAATTTTGCGGTTTGCCACACTTCTTTGCCCTGGCATAACAAATATTTTAACTGTATGGTTAGTTTGTTAATTGAGGGCTTTTCTTTTTCTTGTATGTCTTAGAATGATCTATACGTTATGTTATCATTTCATTAACTGTATATCTTTAATTATTGTTTGCACATCTCTCAAAATTTAAAAGTAAATATTTTAATGTTCTCAAGATATTTTCATGATGCAAAATGTGTTATTTAAAATTGTTTACTTTAACTTTTTCGTGATACCGAAATTTTAAAATGATTTTTTATAAATGAAAAAGTTTTTTTAAGCTTTCATTTTAGCATTAATTGAAAGCTAAATGATTAAATTTACTATTTCCAGTAAGCAAAATACTCTGGAGTATTTCAAAGAAAAATTGATTAGAATCTCAATTTTTTAGAGTTTTCAAAGTTCATCATTTTTGAAGTTTGTAAACTAAATAATTCTCAGTTTTAAAAACCTTACAAAAATAAAATATATATATCTGTGACATGTTATTTTTGGAAAATTAGCAAATTTAAAGTTAAATTAATATAGTTTATACAAGTATTATTTGTTTATAGCATAAAGTTTAGAATAAAAATATTTCTTAATCACGGAGGTGTGAAGTGATCGATGACTGCCAGATGTGATATGCTAAGTAAGTATGATTGACGAATTCACGCAATTGTCCAAATTTTTTTTCCTGTAAGGAGAAAAAAAAACATGAAATACGTGATCTTTTAATGTAACACAGAAAATAGTAATACCATACTTATGAAAAAAAACAAAAAAACTTCTTATACAAAAAAAAATTTTAATTTTTAAAAAAAATCTTTCATGTTGAAGATATGATGTATTAAGCATTTCAATTTTTGGATTAGTAAATGTAGTCTTCACTTAACCTAATCGACAAGGCTCTGAAGAATTTTAAAATATTTTTGAAACTTTTTATAATTAAAAAAGATATGTATTGTAAACAATTCTTGTAAAAATTCATTATTCGTCAAAAAAAAATTTTTTCTACAAAATATACTGTCCTTTTTTTATTTTATACAGAGCAGATTTTTAAAAAAACGCCCAACTGTTTGCGGGAGTGGGTAGATGCTTCACATTTGGCAAGGAGTCGTGTCTTTATCAAATAAAACAAATTTTTTGATACAAAATTTAATTTATTGAAATTTCTTGACTTTACATGGAGTAGAAGGTAACATGTACAAAAAAAATAATTTTACCAAAATTTTCTAAAAATAATTTAAAAAATAACTTAATTCATTCATATACAAGTCTGTCAGGTTTTTTATTAAAATCTGACAATTTGATTTTTGCAAGAATTTCAAAATTAATGTGTATTTTGCTGAAAACAAAAGTGCTAAAATTCCTGTAGTAAACTCTAGTCCCACACTAATGAAACAACAAAAAAACGTTTTTACAAAAATTTTGAACAAGTTAGAAAGGATTAACATAATATTTTGATGGAAAAACTTTGTTTTTATTAAGTTTGGGGTCTTTTTTTCATCATGCTATTCTATTTCTTATTAAAAAAGTGGAGCTACTCATTTAAAATGTATAGTCATCAAAATTATTAAGGAAATAAACTCTTTAATGAAACTAGCAACATTCTGCTTTAAAAAAAAAAAGTTAAAAATATGAAGAATCAAAATTGTTTTCAAGATTATTCAGAATACTTTATTTTTATAAATTTTTATAAGCACTTTTTATAAGTTTCTATTTCATTACATATGATAGTTCTATAATTTTGAGAATATTTTGACATTTCATTTAAGACATTGCATTTAAGACATTGCAATTTTCCTACACTAAGAAGTACTACTGTTCATAATCTATACTTGTTCAAAATTAAATAAATAAAATTTGTAACTTTATTATTTCTCCATTGATAGAAAATTCATTAAACATGTACTTTAGTGACCTGACTTAGAATTATTTTAATCTGAACTCCTTTCCCTTTAAGTTTTTGCTATTATCCTTCATCACTTTTTCATACCCAAACTAGTTTTTATTTTTTTTCCTGGAATGATGTTTTCTATACAGAGAAATTACTCCCTATAGAATTTCTCCACCTATTTTAAAGCATCTTCATCTATTTAAACTGTCTTCTTTACTTCAACATGTTTTAATGGCAAGTTTGTTTTTTTTTACATTAAAAACAGGTTAAAAAGAACATTTTGTACATACACACAAAAAGAAATAAGTCAAATGCATCCAAAACCTGTTTAACCAATGAAAGTTAAACAACACAAAGATAAAATTACCAGGTTTTCTTTCTTTTTTTATAACTCATTCTCTGGTGAGGCTTTAATAAAAGTGAAACATGTTAGATTTGTAAAGGTTTCTACTTGTTCATCCTACAAAAAAGACTATACAAAATGCAATGGCTGAATTGTTGCCTAAATTATGCAAAAATGAAAATAGCATCAACATATTTTAACATATATATATTTATCAAAATTACACAAAAATATCAAATACTAAAGAAAAAATTTATTCAATAAAATCACTTTTAGCTTCAACCACAGCCTCCACACAATTTTGGAATCTCTTGCAACTCTTCTGGATAGTATCCTTGTTATAGTGTTGAATGCTGCTAGAATTATTGCCTTAAGTTCATTTTTGGTATTATAAAGAATTTTATTGGTCTTTCACTCAACTGTTCCACCCACAAGGAGGTTGCAATGTGGTTGTAGAAATTGTTTGACAGTCATGACTGGGTCCTTCTGCTTGTGTAGCATGGTGCAGAGTCCTATTACCAGACATAGGGTCTTTCAGCGGCCACCCTCTTGACCCAGGGTAGCATCATCTCCTTAAGGCACTTGATGTAGGCCTATGTGTTGAGCCTGAAGCTCTGTAGGAAAATGAATGGAAGCATAACATTGCCATCCCTAGTGATCACTTCAAACACCATAATATTGACTGAATATATCCTCCAACGCTTTCCAAATCTTCTGCACTGTCTGTCCTCAGATTGACACCCCAACACTGAAATGTTCATAAGAGATTCCAGTGTGAATGCCAAGTCATATAGCATGCTGTTTCCAAATTTCAAGTGTAGTGAATTGCATCACTCTTTTCTCACAAATAGTGCCTAACTGTGACCCTATGATATTGTTAATGATTTAAAGAATAATTATAGCTACTTGAGTATGGAATTTTTTTTCTTCATAAATAACTAGCTGCAATCTTATCAGTAACACAAAAAGAAGAAAGATTTCCAAAATAAAAAAGATGTCTCATATTTTCATAAACTAATTTTGTTTGCTTGCAATGTGGTATTAATCACTTATTGTATGAAAAAGCAACAAAATTTCTCTTCAAAAATATAATTTATATCACAAATAGGGAAAATGAATTCTGGATTATTGCCATTTTAATGAAAATGGCTTTAACACTATTCAGTGAAATGCGAATGCCAATTATTTACTGTCCCAAATTTGTAAAATTGTATAAAATCTGTTGATGTCTTTTTGTGTCTTGTCATTTTGGAATGTGGACAATCATAGTTCTCCACAGCTTCCTGTCTTTAATTAATTTCCAGAATGCTTGTTCTTTTATGATACCTTTTTGTCTTTGTGGTACTTGCTGACCTATCAAGATTTCTTGTTGCTTTTCTCTGCTCCTCTTTTCTTTTTGATATACTCTGTGAGCGTTTAAGTTGCAAAGCCGCCTTCCTACAAAATACACACCCAAAGTTTCAGTTGTCTGTTGCTGATTGTTAGCAGCAGTTTCTTTGTACTTTCTATTTTCTATAAAACTTCCTTATTCCTCCTATTCCGTGTCTATGGTATTCTCAACATTCACCAGTGGGGTCATATCTTGGTTACTCCAGTTGCAATAACATCACCCAGTATTCATTGCTATATATTTAGGGTAGACATCACATAACAGTTCAACACCCTTCCTCTTGTTTCTTATGTTATTCTTTAATACTTTATTACTTTAGTTTCTGAAAAGTATCTTTTGCTATTCATGTATTTCTGTGTCCGACTTTATCTTTTACTCCCCATGTCATTGAATTTCTGGGATATGGAGTTATCATTATTTACATGCAGTCTATTGTCCCCATCTTTGTTATCACAATGGCTGAAAAGTGATAGCAACAACAAAGATTCGGACAATATGCATGTAGATAATGTAAATACAACTTTGTCACACCGTTTTGCTCACAACTATGTTTGGATCTTTTTTCTTATTTTTCTTGACTCTGTTGACATATTTCTTTCATTTTTCTGTCTGCCATGTACTTAGTTTTAAAAGTTGTTCATGATTACTTCCAACTGCTGAACTGTTGGTTATTAAAAACCTCAGTAAATTCAAGATGAATAACATTTTGAACGTAACATCAATTTATATAAATCTTAATAGCAATACAGAATATAATTCAAAATTTAATTGATGCTTTTACTGATAAGTGAGGCAAGTGGAATGTTTGTGATAAATATTTCTAAACTGAATTTGATTTTTGAGAAATTATCAGTTGTAAATATTCACTTTGGGGAAACTAATTTCTGTAGGAAAAAAATCTTTTAATGTTCAACATTTATGGTAAATAGTTTTTACTGATAGAAGAATTAATATTGTTGTCTATTATCCAAAGAAACTGGGTTGGTATTTGTATAATTTATTTTTATTTTGTTTTATACAATCAAATTCTTAAAGACAAAATA
Organism: Ascarosepion bandense; assembly: GCA_037127315.1. Classification (NCBI taxonomy): domain Eukaryota; kingdom Metazoa; phylum Mollusca; class Cephalopoda; order Sepiida; family Sepiidae; genus Ascarosepion; species Ascarosepion bandense. The sequence goes on along the minus strand of JBBBDQ010028489.1, from coordinate 416,314 downwards.
ACATTTCCCATAATTGTATGATTATGGACAAATCTGAAATGTCATTATTAAAGAAATTTGACTTGAATTTTTTTATGGAATTTTTTTTTTTTTTAATCTGCATCGTACTTTAGAAATTACTAATACTGTGAATGATATTTTGCAAGTTTGTTTATGTAATTTAAACTTTAGTGTAAACTAGCAATGATAGCAATGCAGCAGGCACATTTTCTTTAGATTTAATAGAAAATTAAAAGCTGGAAGAAACTTTATCACTTTGATGAAAATAGATTTTCAACTGAATGAACCTGAATTAATGAATATATGTTGGACATTTGTGCTGCAAAAAGAATGTAAATACTTGAATGATTGCATTTGTGTTTATAGTTTAGTAAGTATGCAACAAGGTCTCAAAGATGTAGAACCTAATGAAGAATTAACTAGTAGTATTTGTCTTGCTGGTCATTGCTCCATGGTAAGTCACTCTACAACTGTTTTGGTAATGTTCTTTAAGAGAAATCCTTTACGGTTGGGGGTTTTTAACAAAAAAAAAATGTTCATGATTTTATGTTTAATTTTTTTTTTTTTTTTTTTTTTTTTTTTTTTTACCTCCAATTCTTTTTTAAAAATGATGAAATTTTATTGGATAGAATTGATATTTTTTCTCAAATACTTAATATTTTAATGTATTAAATTTAGATCTAATTAACTTAGATATGTTCCATTTTTCTTTTGGTTATTGGTCTTACAATTTGATACTTTTAAGTTCACAAAGTCACAAGTTAGAATTCTATCTTAAAATCAATGTCTTGCTGGAGAAATTTATATTGTAGGTGAATAAAAATGGAAGAGTATATTAAGTGTTTGCATCTACAGTGAAATTATAAATTATGGTTTTGATGATCTATAGTAAAATATATCCTAAATATTTTTATTTGTAAGGAAAAATCTGTTATATAAGTATTGAAATTTTCAGTTTAAAAACTTTAATTTTGTTTGAATTAAAATATCCTAAGTTATAATATGCTAATTGTTTTAAAAGTCTTTTATTTCCTGCTGAAAATATTGTGTATTCTTTCTATCCTAAATACTGTTATATCTAATGCATGTTTGCGTTTCTTTTCAGCACAACATATATCACATGTCCAGCAGACCCAAAAAAGACTTTGGGTATTAAATTGCCATTTTTGGTAATGATCATAAAGAATTTGAAAAAATACTTTACATTTGAAGTTCAGGTATGTCATTACTAAATACTTTACACTTTTACTTTCTTGATCAGATCATTTGAAGAGGAAACCAACTGGGAAATTAAATTCATAGATGATATTCATGGTAGATTTGGTTAATATTTTAATGTTTATTCACAACACTCTCTAAACTTTCTGAATAGAAATAGCTGCCTTTGCCAATTTATATGACATGTCAAATAAAAAAATAAGCATATAAAATTAATCAAATATGTTTTTATCTCCTTTAATAATAAACTGTATAAGGATTTTCTCCTCCCTAACATTTTAAATAATTCAGTTAGTTATTCATTAAAACAATTCTAATGGCAACCTCCACTCTAACATCACTGAGGTTTTGTGCCAGTCTTCATCTTTTAACCATTTTTCTCTTTACACTGTTTTATTTCTACTTTTTAATCCTATTGACTGAACCACTAAAACATTTTTTTTCTATTTTATCTTATTTTTTTCCAAGCTTTTTTTTTTTCATAAGAGTTTTATAATGAAAAAGAAATCTATATTTTCAACAGGTGTTGGATGATAAAGGTGTACGACGACGTTTTCGAGCCAGTAATTATCAAAGCACAACACGAGTTAAACCTTTCATTTGTACAATGCCAATGCGTCTTGATGATGGATGGAATCAAATTCAGTTTAATTTATCTGATTTCACACGCAGAGCTTATGGGACTAATTATATAGAAACCATCAGAGTTCAGGTATTTCTTTTTCACTTCCATTTAAATTTAATATTTGTTTCCTTTTGTTAAACACTATTAAAACAGTTGTTTCTGATATAATAATTAGATGGGGTATAAAATAGATGCCATTTTAATGAAATGACATGTGTAAACAGAGGTAAAAGCTTTAATTATTTGGCACAGGTTTTGACTTTTTTTCACTTATAATCACTATATTATCAGTTGAAAATTTTCTCATGCAGAATTGTCAGTTTGAAAAAGGGTTTTATTGTTGATCCATCTAAAAATGGAAAGAATTATCATGAAATGTTATTAAAACAGCAAATTACAGTTTTAGTCAAGAAGTCTAAAAGTCCTCACAAGACAGAAAAATGTGGTGATGCAAATTTACCTAAAAATGCCAGTCCAATATCTTCATTACACGTCATGGCAGAATAATGAGAATAAAACTATGATAAATAAGGGCTTCATGATTATTTCAACCAAAACAGCACACCCTTCACTACCAGGTACATGGGGAGACACATAAATGGCAGATTCAAAACATTATTAAATGGCTGAGCCTGTCTTCTGGCATGAATTCTATAGAGCATGTAAGCCATTAGGAATCATGAAATAAAGAAAAAAATCCCCAAAATATCCTACTTGGATATCCCAGAAGAAAAGATAGCAGATCTGATAAATTCCATGCTTGAAAAAGTAAAATATTGAAATCTTGTAGCAAGTCCACTAAATTTTAATTTGTTTTATTTGAAATTGGTTGGGTTGTTTAACAAAATGTCTTGTTTTACTAAATGATAGACAGGTTAAAAGTAATGACATAGAAGCTAACGAGAATATAATGATTTTTAATATATTTTTTATTATATCCAATAAATTAATATAGTTATAAAAACAGATGTTTAACTTTTTTTAAAATGTATTTTTCCAACTGAATGTAAAATACTTTTATTTGTATGATACAAATGAAAGGCATACTAAACAAGATCAATAAGCCTGGAAGTAATTGTTTTGATCTGAAATTTCTGCTGTGTAACATTCTGTCAGTGATGAATATTCCCCATTTAATTTTGTGAGATTTTCTTTTTGTCCCCCCCCATCATTAGGCTACAAATTTATTGATATTCCTGCATTATAGGTACTCATATTTTTATGTTTGTGTTGCATATTACAACAATTTCCTTTTTTTTATATAATCATATCACCCCAAGCAAGGCATTTTGCCGCTGTTTTGCGAGTGGGGGGTTACATAGGAGGAAAGTACTGAGAAAGAGTGACAGGTTATAGGGGGTGTCAGGAAGTGGGTAAGAGAAGGATGAAAATACTGATGAGAGTGGAGTGGATGGAGAAAGGAGCATGAGAGAGGATGCAGGTTAGTCAGATAGGAGATGACTGTTGACTTTACATTTAAATTCTTGGAGATTATAGCTGTTGGGAAAGCAAGTAAATACTTTTGAAAAATGTAATTGTTTATATTTTTGCAAATTATTTAATTTTTTGTAATGTATTTGATGTATGATTATATTTTGAATAATTTCCACTATTTTATTTGTTTTATTAAAGCGAAAAAAATTAGGGATTAACCATGAAAAGAAAAAACGATTTACCCTAACATTGTTTTCACCTTCTCTTTGGAAATAAATTCATTTGCCTGCTGTTTACACAATGACTCCCAAAAAGTAGCAGCAAAATTTCATACTACATTCAGTTTGTACATGCTATCCTGAATTCTAGAACGTTTTGAGTATTGCTTTATATGGCAATTTTAGTAAGAAGATAACTTCTGGAATTTATTAAGTAGAATCCTGTTCTGACTTTGTCTGGTCTTCATATAAATCTTGTAAGGCTCTTATTGCTAATAAGACTTCCATTCAAAAGTGTTGAGACATATACATTGATCATGACTATTCTTCACATGTTTTCATAAATCATCTTTGTCATTAGTTCTTCTATTCTGTATCTCACCAATAATTTTTTAATCAATTGCAGCTTGAATTGAATGGACCATCTTTATGAAAAAAAGTTGCAAACCATTCACTCATTTTTAAATTCCAACCTCAAACTGACATTGAATATATTTCATTGTTTTACCAGGGATAATATCACTTTATATAAAAATGAAAGCAATTCTCAGTTAAGGTGCAATTATTTATATTTAATAAGTATTAAATTATTTTAAACCTTAAAAATGTTTGGCATTTTAAATTGAATATAAATTTGTGATAATATACTTTTATTTGCTTGTTTATTTTAATAATCAAATTTTTTTAATCTTTTGACAGATTCATGCCAATTGCCGTATTCGGCGTGTTTACTTTTCTGATCGACTATATTCAGAAGATGAACTGCCGGGAGAGTTCAAATTGTACATACCACAGAGTAAAATTAAGGCTTAAATATCATTTTCAGAAATTTTCTTGGAATTAAATATGAATATGAAACTTCAATCTGGCATTTAAATGATCAAATCAACTTTACATCTTTATGTTGATCATATACTCAAATGTCTTTAGTCTTACAATTTGACTAAATACTAAAGATGCCTTAAAAATAATAATAAAGTGGTATGATTACCAAAAGGAAATAAATCTCATATAAAGATTATAGTATCTTTTTTTTCTTCTTTTTTTTTTTTCTAACACTTGTCCATCAAACTTTTTTTATTTTTTTTTTTTATTCTTGTTCACAGTAAACAACGAATCACCATTCTGCTAATAACTACATGTCATTTTCTTTTTCCACATCGTTTTTTTTTTTTTTTCACCTGGGTTAATCTTAACTTAAAAAAATAACCTGCTAAGTGTATCCTTTAGAAATGGTTGTAGTTCTGCTGCTTCCCTTTGCTGAAAAATCTTAAAGCTATTTTCTTACTCTTATTTTTAAAGGTGGTTGTTTGCAAGGAGAAAAAAAATTAAATTGTACACAATAATTCTAATGTTATGTTCTTGTAATCTTAATTTGATTAATAAATTTGACAAAAAAACATTTAACTTTGTTTTTGATTATTTATTTTCCTGTTTTGACATTATCAAATTCAATATGAAACTTTTGATTGAGAGTCAATTACAAATGTTACAACAATAATAATATATTAACAGAAAAGAACAATTAGAGTAAATCTTTTCCGTTGAGTTTTCAGGTGCAAGGGATGAAGGATCTGTAACAGAAGACGCCACCCCTTCTTGTCCCCATCACTAATTTTGCTTTGAAAGGAAAATCACATCATATTGAATTTTGTGTTAGCCTGATTCATGCACCCACTTGACAAGCCAATACATTCTGTTTCTTTCAACTTTGTCACTCCCCAGTATGATATCTGCCAATTATTTGGACTTCATCCGAGTCTATAAATCATCCTTATATTGATAGCAGTATTTCTCAGTTCAAATTACTGTTTTCTCAAATGTTCTACATATTTTAAGAAACTGGTAATATGACTACTAATTTGTTTTTCTTTATTTTATTTTATTTCTTTTTTTCACTTTATATTTTATGGAACAATCAAGAACATTTTAAAATGAAAAAAATATAGTATAAAAGAAAAGATTCTTAAAAGCACTTATTTATTGAAGATGAAAATTCAGATTCTTTCGACTGAAAGTGATGGAGAAAATATCTTTGCATTTTCTCTTTGTCTCAATATTAAGTACAATAACGCAGAATGTTTTTGTAAAACATAATTCTCCAATTAAGAATTTTGTTCATTGAAAGAAGTTAGCGGATATCCACACATTTAAAAATAGAATATCCAACAGTAACAACCTTCAGAAAAATGAAGTGTTTATTTAAAAAATAAAACTCTCTTAACATATCAACAATGTTATCATTTTCATAGAAGTGGATATAATTACAAGAAGTTTTCAGTAATGTAAATGAAACGATAAGCCTACAAAGTCACTTTGTCAACAGTTTACAATTTAGCTTTCAAGTATTTTTCTGGACATGCATGAAATGTTCTACAATATTTGAGATTTTTATTTATTTGGCAGAGAAGCTACGTTATGATTTTTGAAGTGATCTTTGACCAGAGGGACTGATCTTAATATATTTGCTATTATCTCTATTTCTGGATTTGTTCACTGCAAAACTCACAAAGAAATTACTTAAAAGTTTTCTTGGACAATGTTTCTAAAAGAAATAAATCAATAAGAAATTTTATATTCACAGAAGAGCTGAAAAAGTACAATTTCCTGAAAACCACAATATAAAATAGCCTCTTTATTTACTGTTTAATTCCATCTGAAAATTCAGATGAATGCTTGAAACACATTTTCAGAAACACAGCCAAGATTTTATACCATTGTCCTTCTGCAATTTCTCTTTCGTGACACACATATTCTTGAAGCTGTTAATGAAATTACAGTCACAATATATACACCTAAACTATAGGTAACATAAACGGAAATTTAATTATTTGAACAATTCACAAAAATCAGCTATAAATATTTCTGGTCTTTGTACATTTTTTATTTTAATTTAAAAGTAGGTAAAACCAATAGAGAAAAATGATCATTCCAACCAAGAAATACAGTAATATAAACTTTAAAATTATCTTTTCTCTTGTGCATGGCCAATCATCCAAAATATATGAGATCAATGCACACCTGCCCCAGGATTCTCTCCTCAGTCATTATACTTTGCATTTTATTAATCTAATTAGAAACATCTACGCAGGTGATATCACTGTTTATGGCTACACTTCTAGAAACCAACATGATTGGAGCCTTGCAACTGGTCTCTCCTCTCACCTAGCTCTAACATCTCATTGTGGAAATAATTGGCTTTTTACTTTCAGTAATTAAAAAAACAAAAAACAAAGTAGTATTGTTTCATCACCATTGTTGGGACCCTAAGTTTTTTCTGGTCATGATGAACATCTTTCCTCTCAATGCAATGAGGTGCTTTTTTTTCTAATTTAAATGTTTTTTTTTTAATCTCAAGTTCATGTCAAACCTAAATAGACATTCACATAAGCAATCCATTGATAAAGAAGCTAGCAAAATGGTTGTCTCATTCTATTGTTTCTAAGAAGTACATGACTCCTGCTATGCTTTTTTTTCTTACAAGAGTCAGATTAGACTAAAAATGCTGTATTGCTACCATATCCGGGCTGAAACTGTTCAATCCTAACTCTAGCCAAGAGAGAGTTCAGAATTTGTCAAATGCAGTCTTATAGAAAACTTCTACTCTTCATACTTGCAAAACATATTGTGACTATCATTATTTCTATGGCAAATATTTGAATTAGCTCCATTCTTTAGTTCCACAAATGTCAATCATTATCTATCCTCCTTATCCTCAATTTCTATCTTCTTCTTTTCCATTTACATCACATCATTTTTGACTCACCTATCAGGATTTCCTTTTGAGCCTTGGATTAGGTGAAATTTTGCATGTATATAATATATATATATATATATGTCAGATTCAATAAATTGTTGCAAACATTGTGTCTTATTTTTAATAAAATCCGTTTGTACTCATGGATAATCTTTTGCACATTATAATAGAAAGATGTAAAAAAAAAAAGTGCTCTAACTTTGACAGTTGATTTTATTATTAATTTCTTGATTTTCCAAAATACTTTCATTCTCTTTTCGAGATCATCTTCAGGTGTGTAAGTTGTAGTAACAAAAAATAACTGCAAAACTGTGTTGCTAAAAATTACTGTAAATAAACTTACTGAAACTTAACCCCAGAAGATGATCTTGGCAGGAGATTGAAAGTACTTGGGAACATCAAGAAATGAATAAAAAAAATCAACTGTCAAAGTTGCAGCGCATTTCTTACATCTTTCAATTATAATACACGAAAGATTATCTGTGAGTATGAGCAGATTTTATTAAAAAGAAGCAGACAATGTTTGCAATTTATTTAATCTAATATGCCTAAAAGAAAATTTGATGCCTGAATACGCACACCCACACACCCACACACACACACATATATATCTAAACTTATTTATAAATGGAACTTTGTGTGTGTGTGTGTGTGCGCCTGTTAACTATAGACTCCGAAATGGCTGAACTGATTTTTTACAAATTTTACATAGTTGTACTATAAGCGTCTGCAAGTGTTCTTAGCTAGGTTTTGTGTTGAAGTACCCTCGATAAATATCGAAAATAGATAATCGAAAAATTCGGGTTATAGAAGGAGTGGTCTGATTTTAATCAAATTTGATACACTAATAGACAAAGACATAAGAAATGATATTCAGAAGTTTGCAGTTCTTACAATAGTGCAAAAAATCAATTATATATATATATATATATATATATATATATATATATATATAAAAGGCAAGATCTGTGTGTGTCTGTTTATCTGCCTGTATGTCTGTATTTTTTCAGCCCTTTTATTTTAGTTTTTGCTTTGTGTTTGGCTCTAAGTAGGTATAATTGTAGTTCTTAGTCTCAGCCATGATACCATTTACTCAGAGGACTTATTTAGCCATCAAAATTCAGTTTACGACGAAAAAAACTTATTTGATATGGATACCAGGAAATCAAAATTTGACTTACATCCATTCATTTTTCTTTCAGTCTACGGTTTCACTTTAACTGGAAACAACTATTGCTTTTTAGTATTTCGTGCCAACGTCCAAAGAGTCTGAGTTCCAGAACCATGGATTAGTTTTAAAGCTTTCATTACACCCGAGCAATGCTGGGCTATACTGCTAGTATAATAATGAAGGCTAATAGAAATTTATTAAAAAACCTTTGTCAATGGACTTGAAATTTTGGTATGGTGGTTACTTTTTCAGTTTTGGCAGATCTGGCTCCATGCTACTGCACAGTAGCAGTGATAAATAACAAAGATGTAGATACTATAATATATGCTATATTCATCTGGTAAGCTGACCCATCTATTAGTTAAATTGAGCACTTCATAAGTGGTTTTTTTGTTTAATCATTTCACCCCAAGCAAGGCAATAAACTCATTAAGATGAAAGAAGTTATAGAATGTGAGAAAAATATACTATTAAGGAAAGAAAACAATAAAAGACAAGATAACAGTTGATATTGCATTTAAATTTTTAAAGATCAAAGTTCACAAGGAAGCAAGAAGCTAAAAGAAAGTTTCACAAGTGAAAAGTACAATATCAATTCCCATATGACCTAATCAGATTTTGAGATACAAACAATCTGAGCGTCATTTCTTCATCCTTCCCTGAGGGGTAATATAATCTTTTGTCATGTATCACATATTTGAAAGACTCTCCTGCTTCCACCTGGGCCCTGATGGCAGCGATTTCACTGTCTTCCTGCTCTTGCTTTATCTCGTCTATCCAATGGTGGTCTAATATCACCTGCTCTGCATCCCTTTCCCATTCAGGATAGTTTTTTAATTTATTCGAGTTTATTGCCTTTATTTGATAGGCCCTATCATCCACTTCCACTTTCACAGACTCGGTTTCCAGTTGTTTCAAAATTCTGGAGAGTGATTCAGCACAGGTATTTTCTTTCTAGGGTGTCTGCAAATTCCCCTGTAGGAGCTGCCCTATAAACTCTGAGGCCTTCTTCACTGTCGCATTCCAAACCATGTATATGATCTTACGGTCCATGGACTTATGGACTGACAACAACCAATCTTTCAATTCCTTGGGGTCCCCTCCCAAACATGAATACCTGGGGTCCCCCCAATATCCCTCTCAGATTGTCAATGCACTGCAGCTCTCCCATTTCCTCTTCTACTTCCCCCCTATCTGATCACACTGACTCATTGGTCTGCCATGCTAACTTATCAACTATTTAGAAAACTGAAAATTCAATAAGAAACAAGAATTCGTCTTGGTGAACACAACCACAAATTGGAAATCGAAGGGAATAACCGAAGAGTGTCTTACCTGATGCTGCCAACTTGTTGCTTGTTCTCGTTGACTTGTTACTGTTCGATCTAGTAAACTTCATCGTCACTTGTTCTTATTGACTTGTTGCCGCCAACTTCCTCGTCAACTTCCTCGTCATTTGTTTTTGTTGACTTTACCTGTTGTTGTTGACTTTGTTGCTCATTCTCGGCTTTGTTGAGCGTTTTTGTCGACTTGACTTGTTATCACTTGTTCTCGTGGCCAACTTTGGGTTTAATCCTGGTCACGGCATCAAATATAACACAACTCCTGGCTGCGTCCAGTCAACCTCCATGGCCTTTGGCTGATTCTGCCTACTTTGTGTTGTTAATCTTGGATTAGCCAAAGCAAAACCGCTTATTATCACTTGACGAGGCTGGTCCAGATATGTGAGGGATTAGTATATAATAAAAACCAGATTTAAGACCGCAACGACACTTTGTAGATTTATAGATATTTATATACGAGGGTCATTCAATAAATAAGACAAATTTTTCGGTATAAGGTTTTCTAATACAGATAGAAGCTTACTTTCTTTTTTTATTTTTCAACGTAGTCTCCCAGCAGTGGCACACACTTTTCCCATCTGTGCACAATCCACAAGCTTCCGTATTCCCTCAACGTAAAATCTTTGGACTGATGTCTCAGCCAATCGTTCACAGCACTTTTGACTTCATCATCACTTTCAAACATCGTGCCTCTCATAAACGCTTTCAAGGGACCAAACAGGTAAAAGTCTGAAGGGGTAAGGTCTGGGCTGTAAGGGGGATGAGGGAGCAGTTCCCAGCCCAGCTCGTTGATAGTCTGCACTGTTTGGGCTGCTGTGTGAGGCCTTGCAGCTGACCTACAAGTAGGCAAGGTCATCATGGACAATTTTGTGTGCTGTCCTAACAAATAGGCTCAAAGTCCTTGCAATGTCATCCACTGTCACCCTTCTGCCAGACTGAATGAGGTCATTGACTGATTCGATCACCTCAGGAGACCTCACTTCTGTAGGCCTGTCTTCATCCTCTACACTGCCCCATTCTTCTTTAAACAATTTATCCCACTTGTAGACATTTGTTTGGCTGAAACATGTAGCACCATACACAGTTGACATTCTCCTATGAATTTCAACTGGTTTGCACCCTTCAGCAACCAAAAACCTTATAACTGACCTCTGTTCAATCCTGGAGCATGTTTTTTGGTCAGCCATCTTTGTTAATCTTCAAAGCTCTCAAAGTTTTTTTTTCAATCTGAAAAAAAAAAAAATTAAATCCCTTTGAAAAAGAAGTAAAGGAAAAAATAAAACAAAAGTAAGCTTCTATCTGTATTAGAAGTCCTTATACCGAAAAATCCACCCTATTTATTGAATGACCCTCGTATAACCAATAATTACAAGATTTCAAGCAAGTCAAAGTAAGTGACGAAAAAGAAATATCAGTTGGTTGATATTTCACTAGCACAATAGCATTCGTGTTGTATTATTTCTATGGGACGATGGTTTATTTCCAGTTGGTTGAATTTGGACGGACCGTCTCTTGCAATATCTCTTCCTCTCTCCCGTCTTGTTTCTAGCAGCAAGCCTGTTTCAGTCCCACCGAAATCTCTTTCCAACCTCTCGTCCCCAGAACACGGAAGCTGAACTGACTAATTCCGTCTTGCATTCTGATTTCATTAAACAGGCACCCAGACCGGGGTGGGCAGGTGGTGTATAGGGGTTCTATGTCCCTCACTGTATAACTCTTACCAGCTCGAAATGAAAAAAATTACATTTTTTTTTTTTTTTTTTTTTTTTTTTTTAATCGTATCACCCCGAGCAAGGCGGTAACACCACTGATGTGCAGGAGCTACGTAATAGTGAAAAGATTAGAAAAGAGAAAACTGGAAACCACATCCTAAACAGGGAACAAGGGATGAGCCTCTTAACCTGTTCAATAGACGTGGGTGGAGTGTGAACCAGGTGATAGATAGATCTATCTACTCCAATTGAAAAAAAAAAAAAGTGAGAAGATTGAAAAAGAGAAAACCGGAAACCACATCCTAAACAGGGAACAAGGGATGAGCCTCTTAACCTGTTCAATAGACGTGGGTCAAGTGTGAACTGGGCGATAGATAGATCTATCTACTCCAATTGAAAAAAAAAGTGAGAAGATTGGAAAAGAGAAAACCGGAAACTGCATCCTAAACAGGAAACAAGGGATGCACCTCTTCACCTGTTCAATAGACGTGGGTGGAGTGTGAACCGTGCGATAGTTTAGTCTATCTACTCCAATTGAAAAAAAAAGTAAGATTGGAAAATAGAAAACCGGAAACCGCATCCTAAACAGGAAACAATAGATGAGCCTCTTCACCTGTTCAATAAACGAGGGTGGAGTGTGAACCGGGCGATAGTTTAGTCTCTCTAATCCAATTGAAAAAAAAGTGAGAAGATTGGAAAAGAGATAACCGGAAACTGCATCCTAAACAGGAAACAAGGGATGAGCCTCTTCACCTGTTCAATAGACGAAAAAGAGAAAGAGAATAACATCATCAGGGAAGATCTGAGAGGCCACTGCTTTGTTTTAACAATTGTGAAACACCCTATAAGATCCTGAACAGAAAAATTGTCTAGTTTGAAGCAGTGAACCAACTTTCCAGCTGCAGACTTAGTAACTGATTCAATATAATCTTTCCACTTTATATCAATAAAATACATTCATATTTTTAAAAAAATCTCCTGGTATTAATTTGGATTGACAGGATGTAACACATTACTCAATAAATCCCGGGCCTAACTAATAAAATAACAACTTTTAGGCAAATTTCGACCTTATTCATCAACATAGTCTCTTTCTTGGGTGATACACTGATTCCAGCGCTTCTCTAACAATTCAATGCCTTTTTTTTTTTTTTTTTTTTTTTTTTTTTTGGTAGAATGATTTGTCTTTGGTCTCAAAATACGCCCCAGTTTTCAATATCACCTTTTCCCTGGGGCATTCTTTTGAAGTCTGCAAACAGCCAGTAGTCGCTGAGAGCCAGATCTGGAGAAAAAGGTGAAGGTGGAAGCAATTCGAAAAGGATATCATGTAGTTTTGCTATGATTGCGATCGACTTGTAACACGGTGCGTTGTCTTGGTGAAAGATCACGTTTTTCTTCTTCATTTGTAGCCTTCTTTTTGTCGATTTCTTTCTTCAAACGCACCAATAATGCTATATAATATTAGCTATTGATGGTTCTTCCTTTCTCAAGGTAATCAATGAACAAAATCCTTGCGCATCCCAAAATACGGAGGCCAAAACCTTGCCTGTTGATTTTTGTATCTTTGGTCGCTTTGGACGGCTTTCACCTGCTGCTGTCCACTCAGCTGACTACCAATTTGACTCCAGGGTGAAGTGGTCGATTCATGTTTCATCCATTGTCACACATTTTTGCAAAAAACTCCTTCTTGTTGCGTTGAAATAGTTGCAAACAACGCTCTGAATCGTCGACGCGTTGTTGTTTTTGATCGACTGTGAGCAAACGTGGCACCCACTTTGAACATAGCTTTCTCGTTGATAAATGTTCGTGCAAAATGGTGAATACACTGCTTTCTGATATATTCAACTCCTCTGCTATCCCACGCAACTTCAATTTACGATTTGTGGATAGTTTTGGTGTTTTCCGTGACAACTGCCGATTTTTGTCGACCTGAGCACTCCGCATCTTTTGTGTCTGTACAACCGTGTTTAAAGTCAACATACCACCTTTTAACCGTTATTTTTGACGGAGTAGAATCTGAATAACATTTATCAAGCCATTGCTGTGCTTGAACAGTATTTTTCCCATCAGAAAGCAATGCTTTATCAACATACGAAATTAAGATTTTTCCATTGTTTTAAAAATTTGCAAGAGTACCTTCACTTCAATAACTGTAATCTGTAAACTAATAATCCGATTGGGCCAAAATTTTGTCATGTGCCATTTAAAGATTAGTACTTCATAAAAATTATATAGATTTTTTTTTATTATTGGTGCCATCTATACGCCAGGCTCGGGATTTATTGATTGATGTGTTACTTGGGAAATCTATGCAAGTAAACCTTAACAGCATAGTCTATATGTCTGCTTCAGTTTTAAACTTTCTTCAAACACCCTATGGTTCAATATAGGATACTAAGTGGGTTATATAATGGTGAGCTGGCCATGACTAGCACAACAGCCCAAAATGATGACATTTCCATGCCTATGCTTCCCAGTTAGTATGAGATTCTTATTATCAAATGCTATCCTTGGCTTGTGTCAGACAGGCTTTATGTTCTCTGTGCAATGTCCCTTCAGGACATACGTGATCATGGCTCTCAACAACTTACTATTTTGTGTATCACTTAGCAGATTTTCTCCTTTTGCTACGGCACCTGCCCTCTGTTCTGCCTTCCATTGACACAAGCTCGTCAGCTACACTTACTGCAATCCCTTATTTCTCTTACTCTCAACATCACTTGTGAGGATTAAGTTTTCCATGCCGTCCGTAGCGCATTTTTTGTGTCCAAGGAATTTCAATTGACTTTTCCTGATTCTGATTTTAAGTGTTTTTTCCGTTGTCATTTTCTTTGAGACTTCCTTGTTGCTGTTGTAATTAAACTTATATACGGGCAAATAGGGTCTGAGTGTCTGTGCAAAAAGAAAAGCGTTTGAAGATAGTTAGAGTTATCTCCCTTGTTTTGTTGAGCTTTTTTGTTTGAAAACGTGAGCGTTGGGACCGTTGTTTCTCGGAGGAAATTTTACCTTTGGAGATGAAAGACGTTGTAGATTATTTTTCATTGTGTGGATATTTGTGAGACAAAATTTTGACTTCGGAGATTACAGATGTTCTGGAGTATTTTTCATTGTTTGGATATCTGTGAGACAGAATTTTGACTTCGGAGATGAAAGACGTTTTGGACTGGAGTATTTTTCATTGTTTGGCTATCTGTACGACATTTTATAAGACGTTGTGGATTATTATTATTTTTTAAAATTTATTTTTGTTACAATTGTGAGACAAATAGTTACAGTTGCTTAGTTGCTCCATTCATGGAACTTTCTGTATACTTCTGTAGAACCACATTTCTGCCACCTCTAGTTTTTCTCCTTATTTGTGGGGAGATTGTCCATCAAATCAATCATTGCCATATAAGAAGATGAATGCCACGTGGAAATCCAGCATTTTTTTCTTTAAGAAAATTATTCTTTTTCTCAGCATTTTGCTTAGCTTTTGGAAGCCATCTTTTGCTCGTCGAATGCGTGTTCAGATCGTGGTGTCATTTTTCCATCTACTGTTACATTTCCAAGATATTTAAACTTCTGCACATATAGACTATGCTTCAATTCATGACTTGCATCTTCAGCTTCTTCTTTTGCTGATAACGCTAATTTCTGTCTTGATGATTTGTCCTTTTTTCTCGTTTTCTCCTACCCCCACCCCCACCCCCCACTTGCTAGGAGATCCTGTATTTTACTTTCTGGGTCAGCTCTCAAAACAGTGCCATCTGCATATCTAATATTGTCAAAATTACACCCACTGATAATAAATCCTGGTAGGATCTCCAGTTCCCTTTAAGATTGTGACACTGTTGAGGTTGAATAAATCTGGCGAGTAGACGCATCCTTGTTTCATGTCACTTTCTATTTATGGATAGCTTCTCAGTTCATTTTCTATGTATATGCAGCTGGTTTGCTCCCAGTGTAAGTCCTGTATTATTCTAACATCTTTTCCAAATAAATCCAGCAGTTTAAATAGATTTTTGTGTCATACCATGTCAAATATTTTTGTGTAATCTATAAAACACCAGCAATATAGCCCGGCGTTGCTCAGGTGTAATGAAAGATTTAAAACTAATCCATGGTCCAGGAGCTCAGACTCTCTGGACGTTGGCACGAAAGACTAAAAAAGCAATAGTTGTTTCCAGTTAAAGCGAAACCGTAGACTGAAAAAAAAATGAATAGATGTAAGTCAAATTTTGATTTCCTGGTATCCATATCAAATAATTGTTTTTTGTCGTAAACCTAATTTTGAAGGCTAAATAAGTCCTCTGAGTAAATGGTATCATGGCTGAGACTAAGAACTACAATTATACCTACTTAGAGCCAAACCCGAAGCAAAAACTAAAATAAAAGGGCTGAAAAAATACAGACATACAGGCAGATAAACAGACACACACACAAACATCTTGCCTTTTATATATATATATATATATATATATATATATATATATATATATATTATCGATATTCTGCACTATTGTAAGAACTTCAACCTTGAAACTTCTGAATATCGTTTCTTATGTCTTTGTGTATTAGTGTATCAAATTTGATTAAAATCGGACCCCTCCCTTTATAACCCGATTTTTTCGATTATCGATTTTCGATATTTATCATCTTATCTTATTTCTCTTGCTTAGAAATAAGATAAGACACAAAACCTAGCTAAGAACACTCGCAGACGCTTATAGTACAACTGTGTAAATTTTTAAGAAAATCGGTTCAGCCGTTTCGGAGTCTATAGGTAACGGATACACACAGACACAGACACACAGACACACACAGACAAAGTTCCATTTATTATATAAGTTTAGATTTGTATTGCTTTCTCTGATATCATTCTGATTTTGAATATCACATTTCTTGTTTCGGTGTCCTTGACAAAACCGCACCGCCCTTCTTCTATTTCCAGTCTAATTCTTCTTTTCACTTTATTAATTCAGGATCCGCATCATTATTTTGGTTATGTGGTACCTTATACTGATTGTCCTATGGAGTTTGCATTTATTTGCACCTGTTCGCATAGGTAATGTTACAGAGATGGGTATAGTGAGTTTATCTGTTAAGTAGCCACTGTCGTATATTTCATTTATTGCGTTTGTGATCGTGTTGATGCCGAAGTCATCTCAAGCTGAAAGTTCTTCTGATACAATCTCATAAGGACTTGTTGTTTTGTTCCTGTTCATTTTCTCCAGTGCCGATCTTCGTTTTAATATTTCTGGTCCTTCTGTATCTTCCGGAATGGGTTTCTCTTTCGCATTATGAAAAAAAGTTCTTTGATGTATCCGCTCTACCTTTGAAATACTTTTTTTCTTTTTCTATCATCATTGATCCTTCTTTTGATTTTATTGAACCTGTTAGTTGACTCATCTTTTGTCCTTTTAATTCTTCTAGTGTGCATACTTCCTATTTTCATGTTGCTTATTCTCTATTTCTGTGAATTTTTCATTAATCAATTTCTCTTTAGCCGGCCTACATTTGTTTTCAGTTTCTGTGTTTAATACTCGGTACTCTTTTACATTCCTTCGCATTGTTTGTTGCTCCCTTTTTTTTACCTTGATAGAGTGATAGCACTCACTTCAACAATCAAGAGCAAACCAAACTAAATGCCTGAAGTTATAAATAAGATAGTTTTCTCCAAAAATCTTCTCTAATGACGTTCAGCTCCAGTTGATGCATGGTGCATGAGATTCAAATCCAAGACATTTTAAATAACATGGCAATTGAGAGGGTGTCCTAACTTTTTGTTCTCAAGAAAATTGAGCTTCAGTAAATGGATGGCGCAACAGGTCTTAGGACAAATAACAGAAAGACAAAGTATATTAACAGCTACAAGAAAAAGTAAGTTGTAGAGAGCCATGATCACCTACGTTCTGAGGGGACATACACAGAAAAGAAGATCCAATCTTTTGGATCAGTCAGTCAGTTAATTGCCATACGTGATACACGCTTGGGCGATCATGTCTCTTTTGACCCATGACTGACTAGGCAGAAAATTTTTCCCGCAGTAGGTTGCTATTTCTTTCTACGGTAGACTGGTTGGCAACCAAGGCTATAGAACCCAATTTGTCTTGCTATTTAACCCATAGCTGTAAGGAAAAGAGATGGATTAATACCTTTCCCAAGGGTATTTTCGCGTAAGCGAATGCAACTAATTCAAATGGAATTCGAACCCAGCTCTTCGATTTCTCATTCTGAGTCGATAACTATTGCACCACAACACACTATCCTAAATTTCCCAAATTTCCCAGTCTGTACATTTATTCATATGGGATGTAGCATGACTGAGTCAGAATCGATGGATGAGTCTCAGGTGTTCCTCTTCGAAAACGGATTAAAACAGTGTTGTGTTCTGACATCCACACTATTCCCAACGCTTACTAAATATCCTGAAGTTAAGTATGACTACCCAAAAGGGATCGAGCTTTAGATGGATACTTGCAGACTCAGGTATAAACCGGACATATGTCAACCTTTTTAACTTAAATATATCATCATCATTTATCCGTCACACCCAGATGGTGCATAGGGCAATAACTTTTTGTTGCTGTTTTTGTAGCAAACTGTTTTTACGGGGCAGGGTTGTTAGCCCTGCACCCAACCCCCAAACCTGGAGGACCGGTGGACCATTCTTGGTCCTTACGTTTACAGCACCTGGTATTCCCAAATGGTCACACATTTAAGTACTGACCAGGCTCGATGTTATTTAACTTCGGTGATCGGACGGGAACCGGTGTATTGAACACGATACAGCCGTAGACAACTTAAATATATACTTAAATGTAAATCGGATCTATCTCAATGATCTTGTTTTATTCTAGTGTCAACCGGACCTATGTCAATATGTTTTTTTTACTCTAGTATAAACTGAACCCACTTATATTTCTTTATATTTCTCCTGTTTATTCTGAATTATTTCCTGCTTGAAATTGATATAAGGTTACCAAGTTTTTTATTTAAGTGTATTATAAGAAGGAAAATGTGTTACTAAATAGAAATTCATATGAATATCTTATAAAAAAATATTTAATAAGTCGATGTCAGAGATGCGCAAACTTTCTTCTCTAAACGCAAGAGACGCAGACACGCAGATAAAATCTTAGAGTTCCACTCACAGACTGTCCCCGTCTTACTGTTATTAACGAACACACACGTAAGCCCAAATAGACAAGAATACATTGTGAGAATCAAAACTCTTTAGTTCGCTGCAAATTACGATTAGAAAACTTTCCTGCCGCAAAATCGTCAACCAGGCTACGTGGAAATACTAATAATTCTTTATTCCGTACATTAGTCAGTCAGTTAAGTGCCATACGTGATACACGCTTGGGAGATCATGTCTCGAAAGAGACATGACTGACTGGGCAGAAGATTATCCCACAGTAGGTTGCCATTACTTTCTGCGGTAGACTGGTTGCCAGCGAAGACTATAGAACCCAAACTGTCCTGTTATTAAACCCATAACTGGAGGGAAGAGACGGATTAATATCTTTCCCAAGGGTATTTGCGCGTAAGTGAATGCAATAAATTCAACTGGAGTTTGAACTCGGCTCCTCGATTTCTCGTTTCGAGATTATATCCACTGCACCACAACGCACATCCTTACGTGTTGGTTTAATCCGTGAAACTGGTTTTCAACAGTAATAATTCTTTGTTATCATTTTACCCAAAGCAAGGCGGGAATGTCACTAGTAAGCAATGGCTTATAGGGAGTGGACATGAGAGAAAAGACTGGTGTCGGGAGGATTGAGGAAAGGACAAAAGATGAACAAAATTCAAAAAGACAGAAGATGGCGGTTGACATTGCACATGAATTTTTGAAGATTGTTGCTGTCAAGGAAGCAAGTAAACGGAATGGAGTCCCACACGCGGGAATTGTGAGAAAAGAAACTGTTAGAGTAGAAGTGGCAGTTGCATTTAGCTACTTCAACAGTAAACGAGTGGGACTTAGATGCCAAGTGGCACGTTTAAATTCATGTAGTCGGTTACCTCGAACCATTGAGTTTTGCAGTTCATTTCACAGCGGGAAACACAACGACCCCTGGACAAAATCCCTATAAAACCCGGTTATCTATCAGCATAACGACGTGTACATGCGATGGTTGTGAAGATCAATAGTGCCGACAAGAGACAATGTCAAGAATACTATGTTTTAGATGGCACTGGGATTTGGAAAGAGAGAGCAACGTGTTGGCGGAGGGGTATATTTTTCACAACCAATCTGCCCCGCCAATAAGTGCACCAGCCAGTTTTTGTGTTTCCATTGATCTAAGTTGAGTTATATCCACTGACGACAAACTTAACAAAGAGGTTGAAAAGTCATTTACGATTATTGTTTGGTCATTATCAGTGCAGTTTAATATGGTAGCGAGGAAAGGTTGAGCCTTTTTGTCGCAGATTGACCATGAACTCAGTCGCGTATGCACAATAAGTTATAACATTCTCGCTCACTTCCATAGCTTATGGCAGTGTTTGGAAGAAAAGTGTGTAAAGTGTGGACGTCTGCCCATACGAAAAGGTTCCATCAGTGACCATGGCTTGTGTACAAAGTTTTAGCCGAGGATACCGTTCCTCAGGTGAGACAGTCACCATATTCGTATGATCTCGCCCCTTAAGATTTTCCTCTTCAAAAATTAAATCTCACTTGAAAGAAACAAAATTTCAAGATGACGAGAGAAAACGACGAGGCAGACCCCCTACCCCCACCAAAAAAGTTTCAGGATTTTTTTTTTTAATCATATCACCCCCAAGCAAGGCAAAAACGCCACTGATGCGCAGGGGGCTACGTAAGAGTGAAAAGATTGGAAAAGAGAAAAACCGGAAACCACATCCTAAACAGGAAACAAGGGATGAGCCTCTTCACCTGTTCAATAGACGTGGGTGGAGTGTGAACCAAACTTCCATCAATGAAAATGGCGATGGATAAAGTGAACTACTTCGAAGGAGATTAAATGCTGAATTAATATGTGTTGAAATTTTTCTTTTAGCACCAGTTCTGACACTTTTTGATCAAACCTCGTATATATATATATATATATATATATATATATATATATATATATATATATACTGTTATGATCTGAGATTAAGGACAGGATGATTAAATAAAAAGAAGACAAGAGGAAAACTGTATTTAACTCGCCTATACGTTTCGTCTTGTGATGGAAAAAGACTATCACAAGACGAAAAGCGTAGGCGAGTTAAACACAGTTTTCCTCTTGTCTTCTTTTTATTTAACCATATGCTAGTCAAACAATTCTTCTCTTCAGAATTCCTTCTTGCATATTTATAACCATTCGTCCGCGAATAGAATACTGCTTCTATATATGGTCTTGTGCTCCTACTATATATTTCAACATTCTTGACAAAGAAAGGTACGCAATAAAATTAGACCTGACCTGGCATCTTGACTTCAGTTACTTTCTAACTTTTCTTCAAATATTTTCATGACATTTGTTCTGATAAGCTTCCTTGTTGTCTCGACTGCATGAATCTAAGCATGCTACTAGATTGGCAACTAGGTCTCACCATTTTACTGTTGAACAAGGTAGTTGCAACCATATTTTTTTAATCATTTCACCTCGAGCAAAGCACCTGATGTGCAGGGGGCTATATAAGTGCAAAAAGATTAATTAGAAGAGAGTGAAGAGGAAGACGAACCAGTTAGAAAGAAGCAGAATGCAGGTGTGATGACAGTTTCAAGGTGGAGAGGAAGGAAAGGATTTACGGGATGGAGAAAGAGCTAGAGTTAAGTGGTTAAAAGATGAGTATTGACATTGCATTTAAATTCCTGGAGGTTTATATCCGTCAGGAAAGCAAGAATATGGGAGCGAGTTCCACAGTCGGGAAGTGCGAGAGAAGAAGCTGCAGAAGTAGAATTGTCGTCTGCAATTGGCTAACCTAACTGAGACTGGGTGAGACCCAGTTGCCAATCTGGTTGCACGAGTAAACACCTGTTTAGGAGGCACCAGTGACTTAAGTTCGTCCGAGCAGAAGCCATGAAAATATTTATAGAACAGACAAAGGGAGGCCACATTTCGTCGGTGGGGAAGTGGCTGTAGTTGAGCCGCCAGGTCAGAACCTATCACATTACTGATTCTTCTTTGGAGCCTGTCGAGAACACCACTGAGGTGAACGGCAGGGGCACCTGACCATATATGGCAGCAGTACTCCATGCATGGACGAATGGTTGACTTGTATATATGCAGGATGGATTCAGGCGGGAAAAACATCCTGGCCCGACACAGTGACCCAACCTTCTTAGCAGTGGATTTAGCTACGGACTCGATGTAGTGGTTCCATTTGAGATCAGAAGAGAGGGTTAGGCCGAGGAGGCGCAGTGTATTGCTCTCAGGGAGAATCGCTTGGTCCATGCTTATGGGACGCAGGAAAGGTTGCCTGTGATGATTGACAGACAACAGCTTGATCTTAGACGCATTGAATTTGACAAGCCACTTCTTGCCCCAGTTCACCACAGAATGTAGATCCCGTCCAAGGTCAGCAGCGAGATTATGTCTGTCTGCCTCTACAGATTTCTTTCTCATGCAGGAGTATATTCTGGTGTCATCTGCGTAGATGTCTACTTAGCACTTGATCTCATCGGGGATGTCGTTGATGAAAATAAGGAAGAGCGACGGGCCCATGATAGAGCCCTGTGAGACACCAGCATTCGTGCTGTAGGGTGAAGAGGCATGCCCATTCAAAACGACCTTCGTTTTGCGGTTATTTAAAAAAGATTGGATTAGATCGAGCAAGCGTCCGGTAATACCGTAACCCCGTAGCTTGCATAGGAGGCCAGAGTGCCAAACCATGTCAAAAGCCTTGGAGATGTCCAGAGCAACAGCACGAGCCTCGACTGACTCATCAAGGGTCTGGAGCATGTACTCCGTAACGGTTGTTAGCATGTCAGCCGTGGACCTGGCAAAGCGGAAGCCATATTGCCTGTCAGAAAAGAGTTTGTGGGCAGTAAGATGTTGAACTAATTCAGCATTGATTATGGCTTCGAACACTTTCCTGAATATTGGTAGGAGACTGATAGGGCGATAGTTGGATGGGTTCGAGGGTTCACCGCAGTTCTTAAATACAGGAACGATTGAAGAGAACTTCCAGCATGCAGGAAAACAGGAAGCAGAAAGGCAGTAGTTATACAGTTTAGAGAGGACAGGGGTGAGTTCAGGGGCACACCTCTTAAGGACTATCACAGGGATTCCATCATTACCGCTCGCCTTATGGGGGTCAAGTTTTGAAATTACTCGGGATACTACTGTCGGGGTAATATATACGTCGTGCAGTTTGGCCTCAGTTCTAATAGGGAAGTCGGATGAGTGTATTCCAGACGAGTCAAATGTGGAGTTGGATGAGAATCTGCGGGCAAAGCACTCTGCTTTGTCCGCAGATGACGTGAGAACCTCAAATTCATTGATTAAAGGAGGTATTGAGGATTTGCTATTGTTTAGCACCCGTTTGCATAACCGCCAGTAGTCCTTGGAGCCGAACTTGCGGTCAGCTATGCGCTGTCGCATTCTCTCAGCAAACAACCGTTTGGCGTCATTTAGGATTCTCTTGCACTCATTACGAGCAGACGTGAATAGGCGCCTATTGGGATCAGATGACTGTTTCTGGAATAGCCGGAAGTAATGGTTCCTGTGGGCAATGGTGGCCGAGCAGGCCGGGGAGAACCACAGAGAGGAATGAGGTTTTAAGCAATACTTCCTGGTGGGTATGAAGGCATCAATGCCAGCTTTCACCCATGAGGAGACCTCAGAGGCACAGTCATCAACTGATAGGTCGAACACTTTTCCCCAAGGGACGTCGCAGAGGAAATCGCGAAAGGCATCCCAGTCAGCTTTTCGGTAGCAGTAGGAGGTCCTATAGATAGGAGGCTCCTGGGGGGAGTGAGAGTGGAAAGAAATATTGAGAGAGACAACAGCATGGTCGGAGTTGCCGAGAGGGCAAAGCTGCGAGACTTGACAGGCGTCAGGTGCAGAGGTAAAACATATATCTAGTAGTGAGGAGTGTCCAGAGGGAGTGCTTGGAAAGCCAGTGGGGAAGTCCGCCACTTGCGTAAGGGATTAGGAAATAGCGAAGTTCATGGCGTTGATGCCCGCTGGATCAGTAATAGAGTCCTTAGCTTCTTTTCTCGAATTTCTCGGCTGTGAAATTCCTTTCGGATTTATTGTTTCCCTGCTATCTACAATCTTAAAAAAATTAGATGTAACTACAATCGCCATCTTCTGCCTTACTGAACCCTGTTCTTTTTCTTCCTTTCTTCTCACCAAAGTTTTTTTTTTTTTACGCATATTTTTCTGACAAGATTTCTCGAATTTTCAGGCATTCTAAACTGCATTCATACCGGAAGCTACAATACGAACATTTCAGGGTGTTTGTGTGTTAATCTGAGGACAGTGCAGAGGATTCGGAAAAAGTTGGATGGTATATCAAGTCAACACCATGGTGTTTGGAGTGATCATTGGTGATGGCGACGTCATGCCTTCATTTCTCTTCCCATGGGGTCTCAGGCTCAACACAGTGGCCTACATAAAGTGCCTTGAGGTGGCAGTACTTTCATGGATCAAGAGGGTGACTGCTGGAAGATCTTATGTCTGGCAATAGGACTCTGCAGTTGAGCGAGAGATTTACAAAACTTAAACAAGGAGACCATTAGGAGAGATGCAGGAGATTCAGAAATCATCTAGAGGTCATGGTTGAAGCCAATGGCTATTTTGTTGAATAAATTTACTCTTCCATATTTCAAGATATATTTGTATAATTTTGGTAAGTATATATGTTAAAATGAGATGTTAGTATTATTTTCATTTTTTTTATGCACACTTTATATTATATCACTGCAAAAGTTCGTTTCCGATTAGAAAATTAAAAACAATGGAAATTGGGCATGATCTTTTGCAATGATCCAGTGTATATTCACAGAGAAATAGAGAGAAAAAAGATCTGTTAATGAACTTTTTTCTTCTTTCTTTTATGTGCCATGTCCTTTCAGGACGTAGGCGATCATGGCTTTCCAAATCTCCCTGTCCCTGGTGGCTCTTCGCACGCTTTCTCCTGTTGCACCATGCAACCCTCGTTCCGTCATCCACCTGATCAGGTCCTTCAAACATGTTATCCGCTGTTTCCCCCTATCTCTTTTTCCCTCTGTCTGGCCTGTTAGTAACAGGTTCTCCAAGCTCCCCTTCCTCATTGCATGTCCCAGGAACTTTAGTTGTCTCTTCTTGATGCTCAGTATTAATTTCCTTTTCGTCTCCATCCTTTCCAAAACCTCATCATTGCTCACATGCTCGATCCATGATATTCACAGCATCCTTCTGTAGAACCACATGTCAGCTGCTTCGAGTTTTCGCTTCATCTTTGTTGATATTGTCCAACATTCACTGCCATATTGAAGAACCAACATCACATAGCAATCCAGTACTCTCTTCTTTGTTTCGAGCGAAACTGTCCGGTTTCTTAATACTTTACTCAACTCCTGGAATGCCACTTTCACCATGCCAATTCACCTTCGGATCTCAGTGTCGCACTTTCCGTCTTCTGTTAGAACACTTCCTAGGTATTTAAATTTCTGTACCTGCTTGATTTTAGAGTCCTTCACCTGTAATTGGCATTTTAGACTGTCCTTTTTGCTGATGATCATGCATTCGGTTTTCTTGCAGTTTATTTGTTGTTCTTTCTTGTCACTCTCTTCAGCTACCTTCTTGTAGTTTTATTTCTGTGTCTGCTATCAGCACTGTATCATCTTCATATCTTATATTGTTTAAATTGTGGCCTCTAATGAAGAATCCTGGCATAACTTCTAGGGTTCTCAGAATAGTCTCGCTGTATAAGTTGAATAGATCCGGTGAAAAGACACATCCTTGTCTTTCGCCCTTTTCAATCTTAGTATAATTGCTGAATTCGTTACCTGTCCGTATGCAGGCAGTTTGCTGTCAGCAGAGATTCTTCATTACTCTTAGGTCTTTCCCAAATATGTCGAGGCTGCCAAGCATCTCTATCAATTTTTGTGGCGTATTGTGTCAAACGCCTTTGCATAATCAATAAAACATAATGAACTTAGTTCAGCAAAAAATCTGCCGAGGATTAATAGAAGACAAATTATGAAACTCTGAGTACAGATTTATATCTGTTAACTATTTTATTTTATGAATGAGCTAAACTTATTTAAGAATGGAACTTTGTCTGTGTGTGTGTGTGTGTGTGTGTGTGTGTGTGTGTGTGTGTGTGTGTGTGTGTGTGTGTGTGTGTGTTTATCCGTTACCGATAGACTCCGAAACGGCTAAACCACAGTTGTACTATAAGCGTCTGCGAGTGTTCTTAGCTAGGTTTTGTGTAGAGGTACCCCCGATAAATATCGAAAATCGATAATCGAAAAAATCGGGTTATGGAAGGAGTGGTCCGATTTTAATCAAATTTGATACACTCATAGACAAAGACATAAGAAACGATATTCAGAAGTTTCAAGGTTCCATTTCTTACAATAATGCAGAAAATCGATAATATATATATATATATATATATATATATATAAAAGGCAAAATGTTTGTGTGTGTGTCTGTTTATCTGCCTGTATGTCTGTATTTTTTTCAGACCTTTTATTTTAGTTTTTGCTTTGTGTTTGGCTTTGAGTAGGTATAATTGTAGTTCTTAGTCTCAGCCATGATACCATTTACTCAGAGGACTTATTTAGCCTTCAAAATTCAGTTTACGACGAAAAAAACTTATTTGATATCGATACCAGGAAATCAAAATTTGACTTACATCCATTCATTTTTCTTTCAGTCTACGGTATCGCTTTAACTGGAAACAACTATTGCTTTTTAGTCTTTCGTGTCAATGTGCAAAGAGTCTGAGCTCCTGGACCATGGATTAGTTTTAAAGCTTTCATTACACCCGAGCAACGCCGGGCTATACTGCTAGTACTTATATAAAGTGCGGTCACAAAGTAATACTTGATCTGAATTAATTTTAAATGTATAATTCAAAATGGACGTTCGTTGTGGTGCAGCGGATATCGGCTCGGAACGAGAAGTTGAAGGGCCGATTTCGAATTCCAGTTGACAATCGCTGCATTCACTTCCGCACAAATACCCTTGGGGAAGATATTAATCCGTCTCTTTTTTCCCCTCCAATTATGGGTTAAATAGTCTTCGGCAACCCGCACTGTCGAGTACTGTCCTCTAAAATGGCGGACACGAAACAGTGGAAGTCATCTAAGGAAGGGTTCCTCAAATGAGAGTGAAAAAAAAATCGCGGAACCAATCAAAATTCCTCCTTTTTTATTTACGTTATTTACTTAACTAACAACATTAATATTTATTTTTTTAACAACAAACTATAAAATGTTTTTGTTACCCATTCTTTATATATATATATATTTGCTCTGCGTAACTGCCTTTTGGTTAACACTTTTTGGTTAGTTTGTATCGAGCACTTTCTTTCCTGGTGGTTCGTTCCGTTAGAGGGTTTTTTTCTTTACTGTGAAGAACCGTATGCATTGTCGGTCCTACGCAGTTTTCTTTTTTTTCCCCTCTTTGTCCAAAGCTCTATAGCCGAGGACGGTAACGGAGTTAGATTCTGTTGCTTATTCATAGTCTTTAAAAGATTCTTGTGTAATATTTTAAGAGTAGGATACGGACAGAGTCGGTTTTATTATTATTAATATATATATATATATATATATATATATATATATATATATATATATATATAAGCATGTAGGGTAGATATAGAAGAATCCAAAGGAGTGTCCTGAACATAAAGTGGTAGGATAACTCTCTAAGAGAGCTCTAAATATATATGTATATAAATACACATAAAGCAAATATAAGAAAAATTTCGGCAGACATGTTATTTCATGGTAAATCGGAAGTTTGGCATATTTCAGGCGAATCATCATCAGCTTCCGTCTTTATTGTACAAAAGATTTTACACGAATAGATTCGTGTGAAATAACGTGTCTGCCTAAATTTTTCTTATATATATATATATATATCCTACACCAAGAAAAGAACAAAAGCAAACTACCGATTCTCGAGGAAATATTCATTAAAACACTTAAGCCGTCAATTAATAGGATCAGCTATGAACACTGTAGTAATGTTCTAAAATATTTGCAAAAGGAACATGTTTTTCATGCTTTAACACCTGCATAACCATGACATTACAACATATAAAAAAATTCCATTTTGGATAATTTTCACGTTCTAATGAACGCTAGCAATTTGTCAACTGTTATATTTGAAGCAGGAAAAATGTACAGTAATTTTTATCAACAGTTTTCCTGTTACATTTGTTACGATAACTCACACACCTGAAGATGACCTCGGAAAGTTGAAAGTACTTGGGTACATTAAGAAATGAATGAAAATAACATCTGTCAACGTTACAGCTCATTTCTGATATCTTTTGATTGTAATACATGAAAGATTATCCATGGGTATGAACGGATTTTATTAAAAAGAAGCAGTGTTTGCAATTTATTTAATCTGATATATATATATATATATATATATATATATATATATATATATATATATATATTATAAACTTATAATAAAAATATGATCATGCTCTACTAAGTATCGAGCACTCTTAATAAAGTAGATCACTACAAACAATGAACTTTCAACCCATTAGTTTGTACTACTTCTAAAATATATATATATATATATAATTTATTTGTTTAAACATTATTTTAATGGATATTCATATTTGTGTAGATGTTCTGTTTTTTCTATTTTTGCTAAGCAGTATATTTATTTATATTTAATGGCCTGTATAATCGAGAAATCTTGTTAGAAAAATATGCGTTCTCCAGCAGGATTCGAATCGTGAAAGATGTGTGTGTAAAAGGGCTTTGTCTGGTCGGAAGGTCTTGCGTAGTCGAACGGTCCAAGGCACGTCTGATCTAACGGTTTCCTCTAGAGGACGCAAGTTCGAATATTTAGGACGCATATTTTCCTAACAATCATTTCGATTATTCAGGCCAGTAGATGTAAATAAATATTCTGTTTAATAATAACAATGGTCAACTTGGTGATCGTACAAGAACAGGTATTTCAGCGTGATTTGACTGTAAGCCGATGCACTTAGTGTAATCACAACAAGTAGATGAATCCTAGAGATGAAAGAAAAACTGACTTAACAGGTTTCGTAGTGGCAGACCAGCTACTGTTGTGAATAAGTTCAAACAGGATGAGGCTTTCATTACAGCTGAGGAATGAGTCACTAATACAAAACTCTATGGAACCCTTTCGATAAAACATGTTAGTGTATGTAGTTTAGTGCAATCTCTTGGTTACGAAAAACGTCTACGCAAAGTGGGTCTATGAAAGAGCAGGGAATGGTTGCTGCCCAAGAGCTTCTGGCACAAATCGAATTGCACTCAGAGGACAGCGGTTCTCCAGTGACGACGCTACAAATATAGCTTGAATATGTTTAAGAAAGCAGCCAATACGTTTCTCTGTGGAGAATATGCACGTCTCCATTCAAAGATGGAATGCCAAGATTGAGAAGGAAGGAGAATGTGTTTAGGACGACATTTGGATAACCAGTATTTTTGTCTATTTTGGCATGCATTTTTACTTCTGTTAAATCTGATGTAATTAAAGAACATATATTACTTTTGGACTGCCCCTCATAAGCACACACACACACACACGCACACACACACACACACACACACACACACACACACACACACACACACACATACATCTGGAAGAATGGTAGACTTTGAAAAAAAAACAGTAACTACTCTGGCATGTACGCATCGCTCATTCAGTAATAAATTAGAGTACTCTGACGCCAATTCGGTCGGGTTTCAATCCTGGGTTAACAAGCAATCGGAATCTAAACGTACTGATGAGCTGTGATACAGCGAAACAGATCTGCCTGCGGATGACTATATATATATATATATATATATATATATATATATATATATATATGAAAGGCCAAGGCCGGTCTGAAATATCAAATATATATATATATAATAATAGAAATAAATACTGTCAAAAAACATTTTTAACTTACAACATTTTAGTAGTTTTTTCTATACATATTAAGAGAGTATACGTGGATTATCATTAAGAAAACTCAACACATAATTAAAGGGTTATAAATACAGAATTTATTTTGGCAGTAATAAAAATTACAAATTGCTTCTTCAAACTCGAAAAGTTAATAATTTAATTTAAAACATTTTTAAAAATCAGCAAATTTTAGACCATCTGATTTTTCACCATCTGAACTTCGCTAAGAACTATATAGATATTACTGATAAAGAATATAAAGTTATTTTGGCATTTAGAATATCAGTATTATCAAATAATATTTCCACTTGGATAAAAAGTAACTGTGATAATTTTGATGTCCCTATAGGGGCTTTTGACTCAGCTCAAATTGCTTATTTACTGGGCGTTTATATTATGTACACTCTTAGTAAGATTATTGAATCCGAACAAATCGGACTATATAGGGATGATGCGTTTGTTATCACACCTAATAGTATTGGTGCTCTATCCTCTAAAATCATCTAAAATACAACAGAAAGTAATAGGGGCTTTTAATTTACTTGGATTGAAATAGAAATTTCTTCAAACCTTAAAATAGTTAACTGTCTGGATATTTGACTCTCTTTAATAATACTAAGCCATATCATAAATATAGTGAGTCTCCAATATACATTAATGTTAATTCTAACCAACCCCATTAAGTTTTAAAACAAATTCCTGTTACTTTTAATACTAGGATAAATTATCCTCCAATAGCAAAATATTTAATAATAATAATAAAATAAAGTGGGTTTAAAAAAATTATTCAATCTAAAAAAAACAAAAAAACAATGATACTAGTATTAAGATGCCTAAAAATAGAAAAAGAAAAGTTTTATAGTTCCACCCCCATTTTTATCAGTTGTTTAAGATTAAAACACTGTGCCTCCTCGGCCTGAAACTATCAGCCGACCTTAAGTGGAATGACTACACTGAATATCATATCTAAATCTGCGGCTCCAAAGGTTGGTTCCTTTTGTAGGGCCAGAAACATTTTTCTTGTCTAAATCCATCATGTACATATATAAATCTATCATCCGCCCGTGCACTGAATACTGCTGTCCCATCTGGTCGGGTGCCCCTGCTTTTCATCTCGGGCTTTTTGACAAAATCCAACGAAGAATCTATAATGTAATTGATCTCGACCTGGTAGCTAAACTCCAGTTACTTTCTCACCGACGTAATGTGGCTTCCCTCTGTCGCTTCTACAAATACTTTCACGGCTTCTGCTCCGATGAGCTTAACTCCCTGGTGCCCCCTCTGCATGAATTTAGTAGAGCTAATAAACTAGCGGCAAGGTACCACCCTTTTACAGTGAAATCAATCAAGTGTAACTTCAACTTCTATTCTATTAACTTCTTTGCTTGCACTCCCAGCCTGTGGAAGTATACGGAATTCCCTTCCGTATACTTGCTTCTTTGAAAGCTACAATCTCCAAGAATTTAAATGCAAAGTCAATTGCAATTTCTTTTCTTCTTGACTCACACCCTTTCCTTGACAACCTTTGTATCACGTTCTTCTTTCTTTCCACTCCATTTTCATGCAGCCCTCTTCACACCTGTATTCTCATCCTTTTCTTACTCATTCTCTGACTCCCCTGTAACTTTCTCATTACTCACCTCCTATGTAGCCCCGCCCCCCACTGTGCACCATTGGCAGTTCTGTCTTGCTTGGGGTGTAATGATTAAAAGATAATCGAAATATGATGAAAAATGACACACAAAAGAAGAAAAGAGCCATGCACACTTGCAACAGCAAAAGTTCATCTCTCACCTTCAAAAACGTTTTGTACTGTATTAAAAGCTTAAATGTTGTCCTCTTTGAAATATTGTCGTTTTTAAAAAAAATCATATGACGCAATATTATACAAAAAATCTTCCTGTTTTATACAGGGGT
Organism: Ascarosepion bandense; assembly: GCA_037127315.1. Taxonomy (NCBI): domain Eukaryota; kingdom Metazoa; phylum Mollusca; class Cephalopoda; order Sepiida; family Sepiidae; genus Ascarosepion; species Ascarosepion bandense. The sequence goes on along the minus strand of JBBBDQ010028489.1, from coordinate 384,854 downwards.
TATGACATTAAGAATTTGATCCTGCGGAAAATCAACTAGCATGACGTCATCAAAAGAAGTGATGACCACATTCATACAAAGGTTGTGTTGTTTAATGACAGAACAAGAAGTTGGAGGAATAGGGAAAAGAGCTTCTGTGTTCTTCTGTTTCTGTTATCCTTTCAGAACATGACACATAGAACAGGTAAATATCATGTGACGTCATCGGTTTTCTTGTTTTGTGTTCAGTTTTCCTATATTCATTTGTTATCGGGTTCAAGGTTATTATCATCATTATTATTATTATGAGAGACCAAATATTCACGAAGGCGACATGTCCATCTGGTTATGGTCAGACAACTGAGAAACAACTATTATTATTATTATGTCATTTTTCATCATATTTCGATTTCTGTTTTGGTCTCACTACCAACCAAGTCTGCGGGGAGATCTAAGGCAGGTAGTGGCGTGTTGTTATGGCTCCATTTCATGTTTTTCTATCTTCCCTATCATCCCCAGCATTACATAGATAAAGTTTTCCTTAGTGTGTGGGCTGTACTTAATAAGACAATTTTTTGTATATCTCTTAAGCTGGGGTTTCCAGGGATTCTTTCAATGTGTTGTTTTGTTCCATTTTTTATCATTCCAAGTGCACCTACTATCACTGGCACAACTCTTGTTTTCAATTTCCACATTTTTTCTATTTCAATTTCCAGGTCTTTATATTTTGACAGTTTTTCAAATTCCTTGATTGCTATGTTACAATCCGCTGGACAAGCCATATCAATTAATAGACAAGTTTTCTCCTTCTGGTTTTTAACAATAATGTCTGGCCTGTTTGCTTCAATTTTTCTGTCTGTGTAGATGGTGTAATCCCATAGAATGGTTACATCTTCTATTTCTGTAACCGGTGCTGGATGATGTTCATACCAGTGTTTGTTTACAGCTTTTCCATAATGTTTGCACATTGTCCAATGTAAATATTGCCCAACTCTATCGTGGCAATTTTTATATTCGTTTGGGGCAAGCACAGAACAGCCTGAGATTAGGTGGTCTATTGTTTCTTGGTGTTTATCACAAAACCTGCATTTTGGATCCATATTATTATGCATAATATTTGCCTGAAAGTTTCTCGTGAAAAGACTTTGGTCTTGTGCTGCAAGTATAAATCCTTCAGTTTCAGACTTTAATCCAGATGCACGTAACCATCGATGAGTATTAACTTTGTCAACATTGGATTTATTGGCACGTACTGGATATTGGCCATGCAGAGGTTTGTCTTGCCAGCGCTGTTTCATCTTTTCAAGAGCTTTATCTTTGGCTTTCATTTTTATATTTTTTGCCGCAATAGTTGGTTCTTGGCTTCTGTTTTGCTTTTCTACAGAATCTACTAACTGTAAATCTTGTTTGAATTTACTGCCTTCTTTTATTATTGAATATTTTTTCTTTCTTTCTTCATGTTGCCTTACTAATTGTAACATCCAATCCTTTGTTGTTTCTATGTATTATTATTATAGAATAATTTTGTCAGTTTTTCGAATTCCTTGGTTGCTATGTTACAATCCGCTGGACAAGTCATATCAATTAATAGGCAAGCTTTTTCTTTCTGGTTTTTAACAATAATGTCCGGCTTATTTGGTTCAATTTTTCTGTCTGTGCAGATAGTGTAATCTCATAGAATGGTGATATCTTCTATTTCTGTAACTGGTGCTGGGTGATGTTCATACCAGTGTTTGTTTACATATTTTCCATAGTGTTTGCACATTGTCCAATATAAATATTGTCCCACTCTATCGTGACGATTTTTATATTTATTTGAGCCGAGTACAGAACATCCTTAGATTAGTTGGTCTATTATTTATTGGTATTTATCACAGAACCTGCATTTTGGATCCACATTATTATGTATAATATTTGCCTGAAAGTTTCTAGTGAAAATACATTATTATTATTATTATTATTATTATTATTATTATTATTATTATGTTGTCATTTTTCATCATAATTCGATTTCTGCGATGGTCGCAATACCTACCAAGTCTGCGGGAAGATCTAAGGCAGGTAGTGGTGTGTTTTTATGACTCCATTTCATGTTTTTTCATATATCCTTAACATCCCTAGCGTTACATAGACAAAGTTCTCCTTAGTGTGCGACAAGACAATTTTTTTGTATATCTCTTAAGCTGGGGTTTTCAGGGATTCTTTCAATGTGTTGTTTTATTCCATTTTTTATCATTCCAAATGCACCTACTATCACTGGCACGATTCTTGTTTTCAATTTCCACATTATTATTATTATTATTATTATTATTATTATTATTATTGTTTTTCTTGATTTCCTTTCAAGTTCCAACTAGAGACCTATGGTCAGAAATTTCCCACTGAATAGTTTTTTAAATTAAAAAAAGAAAACAAAATAAAAATAAAAACACAACTAAAAAATAAAACAGCCTAATGTCACACATATTTTACATGAATAAAACCCTTCGTAAGATGTCAGATGTACTTGTGAGAACAATCTTATTCTTTTCTTTAAGGCTACCAGGGATCCCTTCCATAAGTCTATCAGAACCTTTTCCAATCATAAACAGGGCTCCAACTACAACTGGAATTATTGATGCCCTCATGTGCCACATTTTTTTTTTTTTTAGATTTATACTTCAAGATGTGCGTTGTGGTGCAGTGCATATCGGCTCGGAACGAGAAATCAGAGAGCAGAGTTCGAATTCCAGTTGAATTCATTGCATTCACTTACGCGCAAATACCCTTGGGAAAGGTATTAATCCGTCTCTTCCTTCCAGTTATGGGTTAAATAACAGGACAGATTGGGTTCTATAGCTTTGGCTGGCAACCAGTCTACCGTAGAAAACAATGGCAACCTACTGCGGGATAATCTTCTGCCCAGTCAGTCATGTCTCTTTCGAGATATGATCGACCAAGCGTGTTTCACGTATGTCACTTAACTGACTGACTGACTTCAAGATTCATATTATTATTCCTTTTGATTTGCAGTCTGATAATCACTTACTAAGTCTTTCACTTGTGAGCGAAGATAAACGAAGTTCTTTTTGAGGGAGTTATTGAGCACATTGTATTAAATGAGTGTTTCTCACACTGTAAGCAATACTCATTTATATAGTATTTTATATTTCAGATAAAGATAGATTGCCTTGAATTTTATGTTTATGATTATTATTATAACTAGGAGTGGTATTAGTGTTCTTGTTGTTGCTCGCTTGTTTTTCGTTTTTGACCAGCGATCTTATATTATGGGTGTTCCGCCCTAAATTCTTACGCTCTCAGGTAGAGAGCACTTTTCACAGACTATTTTCAAACTTCTGAAATTTGATGATGATAGGTTTTATTCCGATTTTATCGTAGAAGGACGATAACACCGAATGACAACTTCAATTTGGAGGTACGTGTATTTCTTAAGTTTGTGTTGTAGAACAGCTGACACCTCTCTAGCGCTCTCAAATATGGAATGGTCTGTGGTCCGAAATAGCTATATAAATAAAAATTAATACGAGTCAGAAATTTCGGAGTGAATCATTGACGATTATTATCGGAATGTGCTCGCTGCGACTATAACAACTTAACCTCTCCTCTCTTTCTAGTTATTGCCACTCTCTCTTATCTGTGTTTGTCTTGGTTGTACTTAATATCCCTTAGCACGGATATTGTGCTGCAGATATTTCAGCATACATCATCTGCCATCGTACTGCCATCTCGGCTATACAACAGTTTGTCAATTTCTTTGATCTTGATATGATTAGTTTTTAAACGCATTTTTCATGATAACTGAATTTTCAAAGAATAAATTAGAATTTCCTATTTACACGTTCAAAGATATTTTTTAAACTTTGAATGAGTTTTACATTTTTATGGCTATATATCAAAACATTAAAATTGCAGTCTAGCATACATTGCAATCTCGCATACATTTTCTGAGCCATTTTTAAAAATTGCAATGGGGTTACGTAGCTGACAGACATCCTCCAGTTTTGTTGTGAGAGTTTATTAAAACCAGATATGAACAGCTGCTATAAATGTGCACCTGTTTAATTATATAAACTGATATATTTTATGTTATGGATGCAGTGAAACTTCTACATTCTTTTTCAGGTTGCAAAATATGGCGCATTTTGTCAACAAACGAGGGACATACACAAGAAAACAGTCTTAAATTCCAATGGTAAATTTAGTGGAAAATATTTGTATATTTTTATTCACAAAATAATAATGAAATATTTATATATGGAAATTCATATTTTCTGCATCGCTAGAAATCTAAGTATAAGATCTTTTTAGGCGTATAAATTAAATATTTAAATTTCCACTACTGTTTATAATTTAAGTTGAATTTCCAGTATTAAATACAAGTTATATTTTAAATATAAACAATTTACATTTGGACTACTTATTGTGTAATGAATATGATTTCTTCTTTCATGTATCGTGTCGCTTCAGAAATCATGGCTCTCCACGTCTACCTCTTCTATATAGCCCTCAGCAATACTTGCTTTTTTATTATCATATGAAAACCAACATTTTTAAATCCCTGACGAGACATTGTTTTTTCAATATCGAAACAAAATGTACAATTATATATATATATATATATATATATATATATATATATATATATATATATATTAATTAATACTTAGTTTTTGGCCCTAATAGGGTTAGGCCAGTACACATTTGTATTAAAAGTATATATTATATTGTAGAACTTTTGAATATTTTTCATTTATAAACGAGTTATTTCGCTACCTTGTAAAAACGGTAAAAGGTAAAATCAGTTATTAAAAATCGCCTGAAGAAACCACTCATGGTGGAAACCAAGGTAGCGAAATAACTCGTTTATGAATGAAATCTAAACTTATTTATAAATGGAACTTTGTGTGTGTGTGTGTGTGTGTGTGTGTGTGTGTGAGTGTGTGTGTGTGTGTATCCGTTACCGATAGACTCCTAAACAGCTGAACCGATTTTCTTGAAAATTTACACAGTTGTACTAAAAGCGTCTGCGAGGGTTCTTACCTAGGTTTTGTGTCGAGGTACACCCGATAAATATCGAAAATCGATAATCGAAAAAATCGGGTTACAGAAGGAGTCGTCCGATTTTAATCAAATTTGATACACTCATAGACAAAGACATAAGAAACGATATTCAGAAGTTTCAAGGTTGCAGTTCTTACAATAGTGCAGAAAATCGATAATATATATATATATATATATATATATATATATATATATATATATATAAGGCAAGATGTTTGTGTGTGCGTGTGTCTGTTTATTTATCTGTATTTCCTTTATACAAATCCACAATTTTTATCCGATTCTCACCAAACTTCAAAATTTGACTTACATCCATTCATTTTTCTTTCAGTCTATGGTTTCGCTTTAACTGGAAGCAACTATTGCTTTTTAGTCTTTCATGCCAATGCCCAAAGAGTGTGAGATCCTGGACCATGGATTAGTTTTAAAGCTTTCATTACACCCGAGCAACGCCGGGCTATACTGCTAGTATATATATATATATATATATATATATATATATATATATATATATATATATATCCAATAGACTTTTAACACTTTTTAGTGAATACACATAGTCAGGCCGGTAGACGAAAATAAATAAATGTACAGTTTAATAATTATGCGAAACGTCTATTCAAATATGAGTATCTACTAAATGCTATAAATAGTAGATAGGTATGGGGTGATAGTATCATTCAGGAATTTCGAGACGTCTACTCAGGAGGTAGTAGTGTATCTAATATAGGTAATTGATTTGTGACAAGAAACACAGTCTTGTATTGGGCATTGAAATTCATGCACTCTATTGGTCATCGGTAGTTTAAATTTGACAGGATTATTTTGAATAGTGACCACAAGGTTTGCGGTCTTCCAGTTTGTATAATAGCAATTTTACATGTTTTTCAGGAATTACGGCAGAAATATGATGTTTAATAATTCTTCGCATAACGAATTCGAATATTGCTTATAATGAATGTGTATCTGCTTGCAGTCAAAGTACATACATACATACATACATACACACACACACACACACACATATATATATATATATATATATATATATATATATATATATATATATATATATATATATAAATTATACTTTAGAACATGTACATAATTTCTCTCTATATAATCGCAACGAAGGCACGTTCGTTTCACCATTAAGATAAAAATTGAACATGGAAAAAGTTAGTTTCGACATTTCGTTGAAAAATATTCCTATCCCAAACAAACCGGAATACTTTCAAAAGCTGGTCCAAAAAACTGAAGACCTAATACGAAGAATGAGATGGAAGGCGTTTTTCTTCATCAAAGGCCAGGGAGCTACTGAAAACAAGTAAATATTCGGATTTAGAAACCTAAAAACCGCTCCTCTCATGGACAAACTCCAAAACTTCCAGTCGCGATTATATAGAGAGGAATTATGTACATGTTCTAAAGTATAATTTATAATAAATATTCACAGCTCTTTATAGGATATTATATATCGAGCACAGTTTTAAATTAATGTTTTGGACGTTGAAAGAATTATTCGTTCGATACCCACTCGGATATATATATATATATATATATATATATATATATATATATATATATATATATATATCAGCTGGATGTATATATTTCTGGGGATCAATTACTGTGAATAGTCAGACCAAGCATCAACACGAACAAGGCTTCACGGCACCGGTTTTAATTCAGAGACTTAATTCTCTGAACGCTGTCAACGCTGTCATTTTATCCATAACTGGTATGTTTGAGATCAGTGGATACAGACGTTGGTTGGTTCCAGTAACTTGACCCTAAAAGTTGTGAGTTCAATACCAAGCTACAGCAGTGGTTGGGTTAGAGGGAATCATGGCAACCAAAAGAGGCTTCGCACAAAGACTGAGAATGATATGCCCCAGTGATCGTAATAAAGAGTTCTGTTCGAAATTCCTAGCACCTGAAGAAGGTCGGAGCGTACAACGGCCGAAATGTCGTATAAATGACAACAAAGATGAGGACAATTGTCCGAATAATGTAACCAGTAATACGTATACGTATAAAATTACCAACAATAGATTTTATCTGTAGTTGATGACATATAATTCTATTCAAAATATATTTAATTGAAGGCATAAAATCGTCTTCAAGATATTGAAATATAAAAGTTGATATGCGGCTAAACAAAATCAACCAAACAGACCAAGAAATCCAAATTAAATAAGGACTTACTATTAATATTGGAGTTATACAAGTTTGAAAACAGTAAATGTTATGGAAATGATTTTGTTATCAGTATTTAGACGAATAACTATAGTATAAACATTGAACAACATAAAAAAATATATAAATGAAATAATTCCTCTAGAAAATTTAAAATGTTTGGAAGACCAACACCACTTTCGCAGGGTAACAAAAGACAGGGTTGTATGGAGAGGACTGATGAGAGATATTTACAAAGTCGCTGAAGATGAGAAATCGCACTGTGGCTTAATGTCGAAACAGCTTTCACGATGATGATATGTAATATAGATGTTGATGGAATAACGATTTTCTTTTGGAATTGTAGAATAAGATTAAATTCACAATATCCGATTCAATTGTGCGCAAGACAGAGAGAGGAATCACAAAAGTAAACAGAAAACAAACTAGTTTCATGGTGCATTTATTCAACGTTCTAAAACTAAATCAAATTTCTTATTTAGCAGATATCCAATTTCCTTTTTTTACTCTTAACTTCATAAATATCAAACTTTTCCTAATTTTTATTTTTGTTACGTTTATTTATACTTTTTATTTATTTATTTTTTTATTGTATCCATTTTTATTCATTCGTCTGATCGCGCTGTTCATGAGATCAAGAGGAATGTCTAGTTCCGTAACTATTCAATGTCGATTCATATTACGGATAAATTGGCCAACATTAGCCCCGCCGACCTGCATCCACATCGCCCTTTCAAATCTGACAATTCTGGTTTTCTTGGAATTAAACAAGAAAAAAGAATGCTTGTTAATGAGTATAGTTTTTATAAACATAGCTTACTACATAAAAAAGTGAGAAAGAAAGGATTAAACATTAACTGCAAGAAAACAAAATGAATGGTTGTCAGCAAAAAGATGAAACCAAAGTGCGAATTGCAAATCAGAGATACCAAATTCTAACAAGTACAGAAATTTAGATTATCTGGGAAGGGTTTTAACAGAGGAGGAGAAGTGTGACACTGAAATCCGAAGATGTATGTGTATAGAGTATTTATATTATTTGGACTATTGTCGTCATCTTTGTTGCCATTTTTACAACGTTTTGGCTGTTGTATATGCACTGGGGCTTTGTGTCCTTAAGAACACATGGCCCAGTGGATATAGACGTTGCTTAATTCCTGTGACTTGAACCAAAGAGTTGTGAGTTCAATATTAGGTTACAGCAGTGGTGAACAATTGATTTAGAGGGAGATAACTTATGACTGACAGAAGAAACTCTGCACAAGGGGTGGAGATGATATACGATATATCATATGATATATGATATATATATGATTGTAAAGAAAAGGTTCTGTTTGAAATTCCTAGAGCATGAAGAAGGCCAGATGGTACAACAGTCGAAACGTTATACAAATGGAAACAAATTATACTTGAATTACTTATATTTACTAAGGGCTTTACAGAAGATAGTGAAGGCAAATAAGAAAGAAAGGATTAAACATTAACTGCAAAAGACAAAATGCATGGTTTTTAGCAAAAGGACGAAACCAAAGTGCGAATTGCAAATCGGAGATACCAAAATCAAATAAGTGCGTAAATTTAAATTATCTGGGAAGGGTTTTAACAGAGGACGAAAAGTGTGACACGGATATCTGAAGGCGTACTGGAATAGCCAAAGACGCATTTCAAAAGTGAAGCAAAATTCTACGAAATAGGAAAACTACGCTAGAAACTAGAAAAGGAGCACGAAACTGCTATGTGATGTCTACCCCCATGTATAGCAGTGAAAAATCTCCTTAAAGATGAAGAAGAAACTTGAAGCAACAAAAAATGGTTATACAGAAGGATGCTGGGTATACTATGAACCGAAAACATGCGAGGTTTTAAAGAAAATGAAAAGAAAAAGGAAACTAATATTTAACATCAGGAAGAGACAGTGGCGGTTTTCTCGCGCACATAATAAGAAAAGAGGGCTTGGAAAATCTGATACTCACAGGATAGATTAGAACCAAGAGAGACAGAGGAAAACAACGCATGACATACTTAGTGAGCTTGATTAACTCGATGGCGAAACGGTTTAGGAAACATAACAGAAAAACATTTACTAAAAGCTACAAAGAAAAAGAAATTGTGTAGAACCATGATCACCAACGACACATAAAGAAAAAGCTTATATTTGACACACAAGGACGAAAGTGTGAAGTACCTAATGAGGATCGAACTCATTACTTAGTCGTAACTGATTTAGCGAGACAAGCTTGCTAACCACGCCAAAGTGCCATAATTGTTAATGATTGTAACTGTATTAAATGTAAAATCTTGAGTAAAATAACTGTTTGTTTACATCTGTTATTTCTATGTATGTAAATATTCTATTAAGTATTTAGGTTTTGGAATATTTCGAGAAAGTCTTCTATACTGGGTTTCAGCTTACACGGGTGTGGAGAGGCATATTTATCCAAGTATAAACTCACAGATATTTGGCCGCATAGTCATCATAAAAATGTAAATTCGACTCTTTCCTGAGTTTGATTTCCTTTAAATATTGATTGTCGAGAAGCAAGAAAAGATTTCAAGCAAATGAAAACTTACAGAAGAAACGAACTAACAAGTGATCGCTTTTTCTGAAGGTAAGAATGAAGCTTTTTAAATAATTTCTATGAATATTGGATAACAAAGGTAATAGCTTTTTGTGAGGCTTAAGTCTAAAATGCCATTTTAAAATTTTTTCTGAAAATATAACTAAATAAGATGACATAAATATGAAAAAATAAATATATAGGAAAGATTTTCACTTCAACATTAGGTATGTACATTAATCAATAGGTATTTGCAAATATTTTTTTTAATCATTAGATATTTACAAATATCTAATTATTAGATATTTACAAAGTTTTCTTTAATCATTAGGTATTTACAAAGTTTTCAATTAATCATGAGTTATTTACAAAGTTTCCTTAAATTATTAGGTATCTAAAATGTTTCCTTAATCATGAGGTATTTACAAAGTTTTTTATTAATTATTAGATATTTACAAAGTTTTTTCTTCAACATTAAGCATTTACAAAGTTTAGCTAGATACAGCCTAAGGTCACAAATATTGGACATTTAATGCAGTTCAGTTGTGAATGTTGTGATGCAGTGGATATCGGCTCGGAACAAGAAATCGGAGAGCAGAGTTCGAATTCTAGTTGGAATTCGTTGCATTCACTTACGCACAAATAACCTTGGGAAATGTATTAATCTACATCTTCTCCCTCCAGGACACATTGGGTTCTGTAGCCTTGATTGGCAATCAGTCTTCCGCAAAAAAATAATGGCAACTTAGTGCCGGAAAATCTTCTGCCCAGTCAGTCATGTCTCGAAAGAGATATGATCGCTCAAGCATGTATCACTCGATCCAGTTCAAACTCATTGCAAAAATAGTGCGTGGTACTTATTTATTAAAGTTAGATTAGTATGACAGAAGGATCTCGTTATGATCAAATCTACTATAAGATTACTTTTTTTATACCCCACCTTCTTTTTAATACCCCACCTTCTTTTTAATACCCCACCTTCTTTTTAATACCCCACCTTCTTTTTAATACCCCACCTTCTTTCATGAGGCAATCGTGTCTCTGTATAACTTCTTTTCACTATGTCTTCTCGCGAAAGATAATGAAGTACTTTCCCGTTTTCTTCCTGTTTGAAAAGCATAGTTTTCCTTCTCTTAGATTGGTTGTCCTCCAAGGTTAGAAAGATTAACATATAGAGAAGATATAGATTCATGTTTTTCGCAATGATATTATTGCGAAAGTTATCTCCACAGACTAGACCGGAATTCGAACTCGGCTCGCTGATTTTACTATCCACACTGATTAACTGTTGCACTACCCATACACCCCATTGAGACTAACTTAGTAATCACGATTCCAACGCGTGACGCCTCTTCAGTAATTAATTTATTTCATTTTGCCCTTATTTTTTTCTTGTTTTGCGAGTCTAAATTTCCATTGACCATGACTTTGAATAGACAGAAAGGTGGTTCTACAGAAAGATAATGAGAATATCATGGACTGAACATGCGAACAATGAGAAAGTTTTAGAGAAAATGAAAACAAAAGCACATTTATAATGAACAGAGAGCTGAATTTTCTAGTGCGCATAATAAGAAAAGAGGGCTTGGAAAGTTTGATGCTCACGGGACAGATTAAAGGAAAAGAGGGACATAAGAAAACAACGCATAAACGACCTAACGAGCTTGATTAAATGGATGGCGCAGCGGAATAAATTTGAGAGAAATAACGAAAAGTTAAAATTTATTAAATAAAAAGACAAGAAATAGTGGCGAGTGATGATGGCAAACGTCCTGAACGGACGTGGCACATAGAAGAAGAAGAAGAAGAAGAAGAAGAAGAAGAGTGATAATAAAATATCATTGTTTGCCTTGTGTCTGTTTTTCTATTTTTAAACACTTATAACTTTTAATAATATTTTACGAATAAAAATAGTTTCTTTTTTATCTGTCTATATAAAATTCCAACATATATCCCCTGAAGAAGACAGGCGTGTATAACAACTGAAATGTTGTGAATATGGCAATAAAATGAGAACAGTCCAAACAATGTAAATAGTGTAAATAGTTTATTTTTCATTTAGAGAGAATCGTTGAGAACACGTTTTAATACTTTGTAAATGTTTTAATGGTTAGTTATTATTCAAATATATGTGAGGATGTGCATTCTAGAAATGAGAAATCGGAGAGCCGAGTTCGAATTCCAGCTGAATTCATTGCATTGACTTACGCTCAAATACCTTTGAGAAAGGTATTAATCCGTCTCTTTCCTCCAACTATGGATTAAATAACAGGACAGATTGGGTTCTATAGCTTTGGTTGGTAACTAGTCTACCGTAAAAAGTAATGGCAACCTACTGCGGGAAAATATTTCGAGACATGATCGCCAAAGCGTGTATCACGAATGGCCCTTAGCTGATATTCAAATAGTCTCGTTAGATTTCGACTTACACATATGTTGGCACTTGGTCAGTAGTAGTTGAAAAAAGATACTGCTTTTGTAGTCAGCTTTGGCAATGACAGTAAGAAATACAATTCCATGTACATGAAGTCGTTACTTTGCTTGTAACAGATTTTTCTTCATTCTACATTCTTCTTCATAAGTTGTGCGCTGGGGTGCAGTGGTTATCACTTCGGAACGACAAAAATTGGTGTTACTTAGTGGACAAATATATAATGACATGATCAAGATGTTGACTTTCCACACTGCCTGGAAGGAAACTTCCATCAAAATCCTAGAAAGAATTACTATTGCTTTAAGATGAGTTACACTCTGTATTGTTGTAAATTATCATCTAATTTTATCACTGCGTTGTGGTGTAATGGATATCCGCCAGGAATGACAAATTGGAGATCCGAGTTCAAATTCCAGTCGATTTCCTATCATTCACTTGCGCTCAAATACCATTGCGAAAGGCGTTAATCCATATATTCTCCCTCCAGCTATGGGCTAAATAGAACAGACTGGCTTATATAGCTTTGGTCGGTAACAAGTCTACCGCAGAAAGTAATGGAAATCTACTGTAGGAAAATTTTCTGCTTGTATCACGTATGGCAATTAACTGACTGATTTATAAATTATAACACATTTAGCATAAAAGATCAGAAAATTAAACATGGGGTTAAGTTGTGCTATGGGCAATTTTGTCCCACACTGTAAGATGCAACAAAACAAAGATATATTTGTCTATATTCCTGAGATAAGTTATTGTAATTATTTACATTGTTCAGACTGTTCTTCTCATCTTTGTGGCCATTAGCTGACTGCATATAGATGAAAAAGAGAGATCACCGCTCCTGTGAGGGGGAGTTAAAATAACAGATAGAGGACACCAATAGAAAATACGAAAACGTAAGGAATCAGCGCATATGCTGGGCCACAAAATTCTCCTAAGCCGGCCAAACATAGAAATGAATACAACAATGGAAATAGTAATATGGAGGGCGAGAGAAAACCATTTACAAAAAACAAGATTGCAATATGAGCTCTGGTAAAAAATGGTTACTGAGACTTTAGGTTTATAAGTCCCCAAAATCCATATACTGATATCCTCAAGGACACATGGCTCAGTGAATAAAACTGTTACTTAGATCCAGTGACTTGTGGGTTCAGTACCTGGCTACAGTAGAGGTGAACAAAACACTTAGAGATTGCAGTTAAATAAAGATAACTGCCAAATACAGGTGAGGAATGCTAAAATCCCGCAGGTACAAAAACTTAGATACCTGGGAAGTCTTGTAACAGAAGACGGAAATTGTGACACAGAGATCCGAAGGCGAATTGGCATAGCGAAGGACGCATTCCAGAAACTGAGTAGAGTATTAAGAGACAGGAAAATGTCACTAGAAACAAAAAGGAGAGTACTGGATTGCTATGTGGTGTCAGTTCTTCAATATAGCAGTGAATGCTTAGCAATCTCATCAAAGATGAAGGAAAAACTTGAAGCAACTGAAATGTGATTCTACAGAAGGATGCTGCGGATATCATGGATCGAGTATGTGAGTAATGATGAAGTTTTGGAAAGGATGGAAACGAAAAAGAAACTAATACCGAGCATCAGGAAAAGATAACTGGGACAATGAGGAAGAAGGGCTTGGAGAATCTGATACTCACAGGCTAGAGGGAAAGAGAGACTGGGGAAAGCAGCGTGTAACATACTTGACGGACGTGAGCAGGTGGTTGGTAGAGTTGGGTTCGGGTGGTGTAACAGGAGAAAGCGTGCTAAGAGCCACCATGGATAGGGCGCCATGATCACCTACGTTCTGAAAGGACAAGGCCCAAAGAAGAAGAAGAAGAAGAAGAAGAAGAAGAAGAAGAAAACATCTGGAAGCTGTATGACTCATGGAACAAGGTCAATCTACCCCAGCGAACGAAATAAAGGCTTCATTTCAAAATTCCAGTTACCAGAAAAAGGTTGGGCCGAAATGTCGTGAATATGGCAACAAAGATGAAGCCAAGATAAATAAAAGAAAAAACTATGAGGCAGAAAAATCGTCATCTTCTTAAACTTGTCACTCCTTTTTCTTTTTTTTTTATTTCCAATTGGAGTAGGTAGACTAAACTATCGCCCGGTTCACACTCCACCTACGTCTATTGAACAGGTGAAGAGGCTCATCCCTTGTTCCCTGTTTAGGATGTGGTTTCCGGCTTTCTCTTTTCCAATCTCTTCACCCTTACGTAGTCCCCTGCACATCAGTGGCGTTACCGCCTTGCTCGAATTATTACTTTTGCCTAAAAATGCATTTTTTAACATGGAGGTAGATGGTTATTTAAAGTGTTGACATTTCGACTGACAGACTGAAGTTTATCTCATTTTTCTACGGTGGACATATGTGTAAAAATTACTCAAGAAATATAACAAGCGCGTCTTTTTATATGATTTCTAACTACCATGTAAACTTAAAATTTAAGAAAATGTTCTAGGTAATCTAATCTTTTATTGAATTTTAGGAACTTTGGCTTTAAATTTGCTGTAGTTATTCACATTCAACAATGAGTCCTGCGTTTAACTAATACAACCAGTTTTGCCTACAGAATTTAATTTCTTGAAATTTCATGAATTTGCGTGGAGGTGGGTAACAGTTGTAAAAAATATTTTTACCAAGATTTTTTAAAATAATAATCTCAAACATAATTTCATTCATTTGTGAATAAGTCCTGAAAGTTTCATTAAAGTCTGACTATTATTTGATCTTTGCAAGAATTTCCAATTAATGTGTTTGTCACCGAAAAAAAAAACTGAGTTATGTAATATTACGTTTCCCATTGTAAACTCGTGTAATGATTTAGCTCTCCGTTACCGAAAATAAAAACAAGACTTTACCAAAATTTCGGACGTGTTAGAAGGGATTAAACATTTTTAAAATCATTTAAAAATACTTTGATCTTTCCTCTTAATAATTGGAGCAGATAGACTAAACTATCGCCCGGTGGACACTCCACCCACGTCTATTGAACAGGTGAAGAAGCTCATTCCTTGTTCCCTGTTTAGGACGTGTTTTCCGGCTTTCTCTTTTCCAATTTTTTCACTCTTAAGTAGCCCTCTGCACATCTGTGGCGTTACTGCCTTGCTCGGTGTGATATGATTAAAAAAAAAAAAACATAAACATTTTGATGGAAAAATGTTCATTTTTATGAAGTGTGGGAGCTTTTTGTTTTCATACTATGCTGTTTTTTTTTTTTTTTGCGATTTAGTGGAGTTACTTAAATTAATCCTATGAATCTAAAAGACGATACTTCACTCTATCTTATAACCTGACGCTACAGAATTACAAAGAGCTTTACTAAATGGCCAAAAACAATTTCTTAGTGTTACAAAACTTAAGTATAGATGGAAGAAACAAAAACACGTTGAAAAAAGTAGGTCCTACACTCTTCCTGATATATATTAATGATCTGCCTGATTCCATAAGAACCCAAATAGGTTTGTACGCCGATGACACCACAGTTTACTCTCGCCTCCAACAAAAATCTGGTGTAGGCGTCAAAGCTAAACTCGCAGCCGAGATTGAAAAAGACCTCCAATCCATATTGGACTGGGGTAAGAAGTGGCTAGTAAATTTTAATGCTTCTAAAACGAAGCTACTGTCAATTAACCATCATCGACAATCTCACCTACCTCCCATTAGCATGGACCAGGCTTGCCTCCCAGAGAGTAAAACACTACGCCTCCTTGGTCTCACACTTTCAGCGGACCTCAAATGGAATGACTATATCGAATCCATTGCTAAATCCGCTGCTATGAAAGTCGGTTCTCTGTGTAGGGCCCGGAAGTTTTTTCCGTCTAAATCTATCCTGCACATTTACAAATCTACCATCCGCCCGTGCATTGAATACTGCTGCCATATCTGGTCGGGTGCCCCTGCTGTTCTCCTCGGGCTTCTCGATAAGGTTCAGAGGAGGGTCTGTAATGTGATAGATACCGACTTGGCAGACCGCCTGCAGTCTCTCTCCCACCGGCGAGACGTGGCTTCGCTGTGTCTCTTCTATAAATACTTTCACGGCTTCTGCTCCGATGAACTTAGATCACTGGTGCCCCCTAAATACGAATTTGCACGAGATACTAGATTAGCAACTAGATCCCACCCTTTTACAGTGAAATCGATAAAATGCAGCCGTAACTTCTACTCCAACAGTTTCTTTCCTCGCACTTCCCGACTGTGGAATTCTCTTCCAAACGATTGCTTCCCCGACGGCTACAATCTTCAGGAGTTTAAATGTAAGGTCAATAGACACCTCCTAACACACTAACCTGCTCCCATTCTATCAAACACTCTTCCCATCTGCCCGACACTCATCCTCGCTATCCTTACTCATCTATTACCTTTCTCCTGACATTCCCTATGTCTATCCACTCCTTCTCTTTACCTTCCCCTATGTAGCCCCATGCGCAATAGTGGCAGTGGAATGCCTTGCTTGGGGTGAGATGATTAAAAAAAAAAAAAAAAAAAAAAAAAAAAAATCCTCTAAAGCGGACAGATTTTTGATCAACCCATATAAAAAAAAGGAGCGTTGATAGTTTTAAAATATGAAACAATGAAATGAAATTACCAGTAAAAGAAATAACAAAAATCCACGCCACTTGAAAATTTCTAATAGCAACAAGAAAAACGAGCAGCACATGTAACTAGGAGAGAAAATAATGACATTATCAAGCTTTTAACTTTCCACACTACCAAAAACAAAAGTATGGAAGAAAACTCCCATTGATTCGAGGAGGAGGAGTTAGAATAGATTTGAGAACTAATTTCTTGAAATTTGCCTATCTCTTAATACTCTGCTTAGCTTTTGAAATGCGTACTTGGCTATGCTAATGCGCCTTCGGATCTTAGTGTCGCACTTTCCGTCCTCTGTCAGAACGCTTCTCAAGTATTTAAATTTCTTCACCTGTTTGATTTTAATATCCCGATCTGTAGTTGCTATCTCCTCAAAGATGAAGGAGAGATTTGAAGCAATAAACTGTGGTTCTACAGAAGGATGCTGAGAATACCATGAACCGAACATGTGAGCAATGATAAGGTTTTGGAGGGGATGCAAACGAGAAAGAAACTAATACTTAATATCAGGAAGAGACAGATGAAGTTTCTGAGACATGTAATGAGGAAGGAGGGTTTGGAGAATCTGGTATTCACAGGATAGACAGAGAGAAAGAGAGACAGGGGAAAGCAACGTGAGGCATACTTGATGGTCTTGACCAAGTGGAGATACCAAGAGGAAAAGTGTCAAAGGTGTCATATTTTCTATAAAAAACGATATTTTTAATTTACTTGAAACCGATTGATTAAGATGGAGTCAAATGATTAGTGCACTATAATTTGAATCTGCCGAATTTGCTCATTTTTATCCAATCTTAATTTATATAGTTTCTAAAGCTTTTATTTGCAAACCATACATTATCAAGCACTGAATTGGTAAAAATCATTTCATATTAATTGACAGTATTTACATTATTCGAATTATTGTCCTTATCTTTGTTGCCATTTGTACGACGTCTATATCCACTAGGCCACGCCTAGATCCACTAGGCCACGCCTAGATCCACTAGGCCACGCCTATATCCACTGTGGATATAGGCGTTGGTTAGTTCCTGACTTGACTCTTAGAGTTGTGAGTTCAATAACAGGCTACAGCAGTGGTGAACAAATAACTTGCAGGGTTAGAGGGAGATAACTCATGACTTCTAATCGAGGCTTTACGCAAGGAATGGAGTTCATATACCCCAGTGATTGTAATAAAGAATTCGGTTCGAAATTCCTAGCACCTGAAGAAGGCCGGAGCGTACAACGGCCGTAACGTCGTACAAATGGCAACAAAGATAAGGACAATAGTCCGAATAACGTACATACTGTAAATACTATCTCATCTCAGAAAAATAGACAAATCATATTCATTGAGTTTATCATTTATTTCGTTTTTTATTTACAAATGTAAGAACAATTTGGGAACAAATTCCCCCCAATTTTTTAATAACACGCCATCTTGATTGGAGTAGATAGACTAAACTATCGCCTGGTTCACACTCCACCCACATCTATTGAACAGGTGAAGAGGCTCATCCCTTGTTTCCTGTTTAGGATGCGGTTTCCGGTTTTCTCTTTTCCAATCTTTTCACTCTTTTCTCGTTTCAATTGGAGTAGATAGACTAAACTATCGCCCGGTTCACACTCCACCCACATCTATTGAATAGGTTAAGAGGCTCATCCCTTGTTCCCTGTTTAGGATGTGGTTTCCGGCTTTCTCTTTTCCATTCTTTTTACCCTTACGTAGCCCCCTGTGCATCAGTGGCTTTATCGCCTTGCTTGGGGTGATATGGTTAAAAAAAATCTTCAATTTATTTTTATTTATTTAGGTTTATTTTAGCAAATTATATACATAATGTAAGAATATAAGATCTTATATAAAATCTTAATTGAAATTATATAAAATCTTACATTTACATGTAAGCATATAAGAATGTGTGTAAGATATTACGAACACGTAATGGCAGAATATTTGAAAACGGAAATTATTCTTATAAAATTAAAATTATGAATAAATAAAAATATAGACAAAAAAAACCTGGTTGTCCATTAGTATTTAATTGAATTAAATGAAACCCTATTGTAAAAGAACAAATTAATTGAATCTGAATTAAATATATTTAAGTATGTTTTAAAATGAATGATTCCAAGCACAGAAATAATCATTTTTATTGAATTTATCATTTCTATTATGTGTTACTTCTTTTCTTTTCTTTTTTTTTTTCAAATAGAATTGTAAATTCTATTTCGGGACAAATTTCATACATTAATTGTAACATGTAATACGAGGCAGAAGTAGTATGAAGTGTCTGTCTGAATTCATATGACAGAAATATAAAAAGAATTTCATTAGTTGTTTCCAAATAGTATGAAAAAGTGGACAGACTGATTGCTTTTCACGAATCATTAGTTTATCTGTTTTACTTTTAGATACCGAGTTTTTTGTTTGTTTGTTTTTTTAATCATTTCACCCCAAGCAAGGCAGTACTGCCACTGGTGAGCAAGGAGTTACATAAAAAGGGAGTGACGAAAAAGAGGATCAGCTTACAGGGGAGTCAGAGAATGAGTAAGAAAAAGATGAGAATACAGGTGTGGAGAGGGTTGCACGAGAATGGAGTGGAAAGAAAGAAGAACATGATACAAGGGCTGTCAGGGAAAGGATGTGAGTCAAGAAGATAAGAGATGGCAACTGACTTTGCATTTAAATTCTTGGAGATTGTAGTTTTCAGGGAAGCAAGTATACGGAAGGAAATTCCACAAGCAGAAAGTGCGAGCAAAGAAGCTGTTGGAGTAGAAATTGCGGTTGGACTGTAAAAGGATGGGACCTAGTCGCTAGTCTAGTAGCTCGAGTAAATTCATGCAGTATGGGAACCAGGAAGCTAATATCATCATAGTCTAGGATTTTATAACAGTAGGCGCAGTATGAAGAGATATAAAGATTTCTCTTACCTTTTTTTTTTTTTTTCACATAAAAAAAGATAGACTGATTACTTTTCACAAACCATTAGTTTATCTCGTTTAGCTTCCGATGCAGAGATTAAAGAGTTTATAGTAGTAGGCGCAAGGTAAACATTTATAAAGCTTTTGGTTGACGTGTTTTTCTTTTCCTTTTTATTTTCTTAAAAAATAGTTTTTTTAATGAAAAAAGAAGACTGATTGAACGTATCATTAGTTTAACTGTTTTATCTTCAGGTGCAAAGTTAAAGATTTCATAGCAGTAGGTGCAATGCAAACAGTTATAAAGTTTTCGGCTGAAGTCATTTTCTTTTTCATCTCTTTTCTTAAATTAAAATAAAAAAATGTATTTTTTTAACGAAAAGAAAAAAGATTGAGTAATTACTTTATACTTTATTTTTACTTCAGATGCAAAGTTAATGCTTTTATAGCAGTAGGCGCGATGCAGTTTTGAAACTTTCGGTTGACTTTTTTTTTTTTTTTACTTTCTTAAAGAAAAATAATTTATTTTAATAATAATAAAAAAAGACAGATTAAGTATTTTTTATAAATTATTAGTCTATGTTTTACCTTCGGATGTAGAGTTAGCGTTAGATTTAGAGTTTTAGAGTTAGCGAGAAGCAATGTAAACTAAAACAGTTCGCTTGTCGTCTGTTTCTTTTCTTTTCTTTTTTCCCAAAGAAATTAGTTTGTTTTATTTTGTATTTTTTAAGTACAGACTGATTAGTTTTCTTAAACCATTTGTCTATCTATTTTAGCTTCAGATGCAGAGTTAAAGATATTATAGCAGTAGGCGCAATGTAAACAATTATAAAGCCTTCGGTTGACGGCTTTTTCTTCTTGATTTTTTCTTAAGGAAAATCCTTGACCTGCTTTAGGCAGCTATCAGCATCATAATCTTTTCAAGTTACAAACGCCATCTATCTTTTGCAGAAAGTAGCTGCATGCAAATAAAAGATGGTTTCATCAGTGCAAACGTCAACCGTCGAAAGGTGGATGACTTTTTATCAGTAGCCATTTTGCACTATCGGTCTTTAACACGTTGCTATTCAGAAAGGTTTAGTACATCAGTCTTGAAGTGTGTTACCATGATTAGTCCAGTAGACTATAGATAACAGATCCAAGGCCATCATGTCATTGACTTTAGAATTATTTTTTTCTACATTCTTCAGGTTGTTGGTCATCTCTGCAGTTTACATTATCTATCTATCTATCTATCTATCTATCTATCTCTCTCTCTCTCTCTCTCTATATATATATATATATATATATATATATATAAAACTATCTATCTCTCTATATATATACTTCCTTTTCCGTCTCAAGGACACTTCCCAGTATATACATTCAAGAACGAAAACAAATAACGTTTGAACATTTTATTTCAATATCACTTTATACTTTATTTTCAAAATTTGAAATTGAAAAATTTATAATAAATTTATTTTTCTCACTTTAAAATTTATTTTTTGTGGATACACATATTTGAGTAGACACTCCGTTTATTTATTAAACAATATATTTTTTTTATTTTTGTTTACCGGCCTGAATGTTCCAGAAATCTTATTAAAGAAAAATATGATATCCCCGGCAGGATTTATCTTTAATGAGATTTCTCGAATATTCAGATTGGTAGACGAAAATTAATAAACATTCTGTTTGATATATAAACGGAGCGTCTACTCAAATATGTGTACCCACTAAAATAATGTTTAAAGTGATGACAATCTGTCGGATTTATAAATAAAAAATATCTTTTCATTGTAATTTAATTTAGAAAAAATAATCACTGAGTATATACATCAGGTCTACAGCTATATAATGTTGAATACACCGGTTCCCGTCCGATCACCGAAGTTAAGCATCATCAAGCCTGGTCAGTACTTAAATGGGTGACCATTGGAAAATACCAGGTGCTGTCAACGTAAGGATCAAGAATGGTCCACCGGTCCTCCAAGTTTGAGGTCACTACGGTTTACTCTCGTCCCGATCAAAAATCTGCCGAGACTGACAAAGCAAACCTCGCTGCTGAGCTTAAAAAGGACCTCCAATCCGTGGTGGACTGGGGTAAGAAATGGCTAGTGAATTTTAATGCTTCCAAAATGAAGCTGCCGTCTATTAACCATAACAGACAATAGCTCCTACCCCCACCCAATCAGCATGGATCAAGCTAGTCTCCCTGAAAGCAAACCACTGCGCCTCCTCTGGTTAACTCTCACAACAGACCTCACGTGGAATGACTATATCAAATCCATAGCTAAATCTGCTCGTAAGGAGGTCGGTTCTCTGTGTTGGGCCAGGAAGTTTTTCCAGTCTGAAACCATCCTGCACATGTATAAATCTAACACCTGCCCGTACATTGACTACTGCTGCCATATCTGGTCGGGTGTCCCTGCTATACACCTAGGGGTCCTTGACAAAATCGAACAGAGAATCTGTAATGTGATTAATCTCGACTTGGCAGCTCAGATACAGTCACTTTTTTCACCGGCGCAATATGGCTTCCCTGTGTCTCTTCTACAAATACTTTCACAGCTTCTTCTCCAATGAACTTAGCTCCCTGGTGACCCCTATATATGAATTTACTCGAGCCACAGGATTAGCAACTAGGTCCCACCCTTTTAATGTGAAACCAATAAAATGTAAACGCAAATTCTACTCTAGCAACTTCTTTTCTCGCACTTCCCGCCTGTGGAATTCCCTTTCATTTACTTGTTTTCCCAACAGCTATAATCTCCAAGAATTTAAATGTAAAGTCAATAGTCATCTCCTATCTCACTAACCTGCATCCTCTCTCTCATGCTTCTTTCTCTGTCCACTTCACTCTCATCAGTATTCTCATCCTTTTCTTACCCACTTCCTAACACCCCTATAACCTGTCACTCTTTCTCATAACTTTCCTCCTATGTAACCCCCTTTCGCACCAGTGGTAGTAAACTGCCTTGCTTGGGGCGATAGGATCATAAAAAAATGCAAAAAAAATTTCCAGAGGTCATTTTTATAATTGTGACATAAACTTGGATGTGCTTGTTGTGTAGCGTCACTGGCAGTGAAATCGGCGAGTCGAGTTCAAATTCCGACCGAGAATGTTGTGTTCAGTATTTGTCTATAAATCTGAGAAGAAAAAGTACAAAACATTATTGGCACCATTTATATCTTTTGTATCCAGCCAAATTCATTGGGGTTTTTTTGTTGTTTTTTGGTGAAGGTTGCGTAATTTTGTAAATGTCTCTATTATATTGCTGCATCTTGGTATGTATAACCCTGATATAAGAGAAACTCGGATATAAGAGAAACTCGGATATAAGAGAGATTTTCTCTGGTCCCAAATTAGAACATGTGGTAATGTATTTAAAATAAGACAAAACCCGTATATAAGAGAAACCCGGATATAAGATACCAATTATCTGGTCCCGACAACTCTCTTATATCGGGGTTAAAATGAGAATCCGTTTTGGTGCTGATCAATTTTTTTATAGTAAATATTACTATAAAAAATTGATCAGCACCAAAACGGATTCTCATTCGTTTTTATTTGTTGGAGCAGCTATTTCTGTTATTTGCTTTGTTAATCTATCATCGGGTGATGTGCCTTCCTTTGATATTTGATATCCTAAATATGATATCTTCTTACAGTCAAAATTATATTTATCTTTTTTTTATAGTCAAAGCCTTTTTTAATCTCCCTAAAATTTGCTGTTTTATATTTTAATTCCTCATTAGTTCTTGCCCTTACACCTATATCGTCCCGGTATATTATCATATTTTTATTTTTGCAAATAAGACTCTTTCAATTAATTTTTAAAAAATATGGCTCGAAGTCTTTACCGAAGTCTTTACCCCAAACGGCAGATGAGTCCATCTTAATAAGCCTATAGGTGTGCTTATTGTGGTGAATTCCTTGAATTTCTCCTCAATTTCTATTTGATTGTATGCTAACTTGAGATCAATTTTTGAAAAGTACGAAATTTTTGCTAACTTGATGCTCGCAGTTTTGATATTTGCCAACGGAAAAGCGTCTAAACAGATCTGGTGATTTACATTTATCTTGTAATAACTGAATATCCTTAAATCTCCGTCAGGTTTCTTGATCGCTACTATCGGTGAAGCTCAATTACTACCACGTTGAGCTAATCTTTCTAGCATATCTTGTATCATTTTATTTAATTTAGCTACTACCAAAGGTAGAATATGAATTGGAACTTTTCTTGATTCTATATAATTTGGGTGATAGTTTTCCTTTCGTCGAATGCTTGCTTTAACGCCTTTCAATAATCCTATTTGATTTCTTTCTGTTTCCATGGAATTGCTTAGTCTCGCTGTATCTAATTTTAATACATCAATCCCTAGTAATCCGTCATCTTTATTGCATGCTACAACTGTAATAGAAATTATTTCAAAATGCTTGTCGGTTTCAAAATTGCCTTGAAATCTACCCATTGTTTTTATAGTTGTTCCATCAAATTGCTTTAATCCGATGCTGCTTTTTTAAAAAATTTAGGTCGTTCTAATTTTATCCAGAAATTTTTAGGTATCAACGTAATTTCACTGCCTGTATCAACTTGCATGTTAAATACGTGGCAATTTATCCTTATTTTTCTCTTCCTCTTTTTTTTGTGTATTAATTGTAAATATCTCAGCTTCTTCGGGTGTGGTTTGAACAGTTTTTACTTTTTCTATTTGCTTTTCCTATTTGAATACGTTCTGAAAATGAACTCTTTTTTTTTTTTGCAATTTGAGGATTTTTCTAGAGCTGGACATTTGTATTTACTTTGGTCGTGCTCGTCTTGTATGTGTCGAATTCTTCTTTTTGGTTAATTAAATTCTCCAATCAACTCTAATTGTTGAAAAAACTCTACGCTAGCTTCCAAACTTATTCTGTTACTCTGTAAAAATTCTAGTATTTTTCGTTTGTGGTTTTGGTCTTGCAAACCTTCAAGTAATCTAAGAAGAATTAATTTATCATCTATAATCATTTTCGTTCTCCTAAGTTTTCAAATTCATAATACTTGGCTCGTTCTTCCAATCTATGTAAGCATTGTATAATGGATTCATTTGGTGCTTGTCTTGTTTAAAAAAAACTTGGTCCTTTCAGCGATTACCAATTTTTTTTTTTTTGGTCTTACGTTCTTTTCTTATAATTTTAACAATTTCTTCAAATGTCATTTCTTCTAATTAACTCGGGTAATTGTCAAAATTTTCTTCACAGCTTCACACCCAACTGTAGTAAGAAATAAATCGGTTATCTCGTATTATCTTCCGTCGGTCTTTGTGTCTCTTAATCTTTTATGCTTGAAAATTCAACAAAAGTTGTTAACCACGTTTCTATGTGTTCTCAGTCGTCCAGCGAATTTAAGGATCCTATCTGCGACGCCATTGTTATGTTTTGCATTTCTTTGTGAGTAGTAGTAGTCGTAGCACAGCTTTCTGTGCCCTTCATGACAACAGGGTCCTTTATTACCCTCACTTCTCCAGTTATTCTCTATTTATACTTGCCTACTACTTTGCATACGATACTACATTTATAGTTTTATTGCATTTGTTTTTTATTTTAAGATTTAGAGCAAATTTTCCCGAAATGAGTAATAGTTTAGAAAAAAATGGCGACTTACAATCTCCAGAGGGTCTTGCTTTTAACTAATAAAATATTTTCGGATGAAAATTTAATTTCTCGAAATTTCATGAAATTAAGTAAGTAGGGGGTAACATATGTAAAAATATATATTTTTACCAAGCTTTTTCAAAAAGCAACATTTAAAAAAATATTTTTTCATTTGTGAATAAGTCCCGAAAATTTCATTAAAATACGACAATTATTTGATCTTTGCAAGAATTTCCAAATAAAATAAACAAGATTTTTAACCAACATTTCGAACGTGTTAGAAAGGATTAAAACATCTCATAAAATAATTTTTTTAAAATATTTTGGTCTTTCCTCTTAATAATAACATAAATATTTTGACGATAAAACTTTGTTTTTATTAAGTTTGGTGTTTTCTTTTTCAGCATGCTATGCTGTTTTGTTTTGTTTTGTTTGTTTTTTTTCCAGTGAAAACGTAGAGCTACTTACTAAACAAGTTTAGGCAAACGGGCTGATTAACAATAGCTAGCTACACGTGCAAAAAGAGGTTATGATGGGATTAAGCATTACTGACAGCAACAAAAGACAAGAAGCTGTGGAGAATCAAAACTATTAGAATAGAACAAATGGTTGTATATAGTTAGCTCAACAGTAAAACGGTGGGACCTACTTACCAATCAAGTAGCAAGCTTAAATTCATGAAGTTGAAACACTAAGGAGTAAAACTCATAAGAACAATCACAATGAAAATATTTGCAGAAAAGTCAGAGGAAAGCCACATCACAGTGGCTTGAAATCCAGATGCCATGTTTGGATTGATTACATTACAATCCCTTCTTTGAATTTTGTCAAGAATCGCAAAATAGAATTACCAGAACAGATATGGCAGCAATGTTCAATGCACGGAAAAAAGGTAGACCTATAATTGTGTTCAAAATGGATTCTGACGAGAAAAATTATTTAACACTATCTACTGTCCTCCTGATTACTCTTTCTTCTTTCGCTCATTATTAATGTTTCTGTTCCTAATTCTTCCACACCCTGTAACCCTTTGTGTCATAGTGGGTTTTACTGACTCACATGGGATGATATCGATTTTTTAAAAGTGCCAAATTTGTAAGCATTAAAGCTGAAATTTGACAAGAATTTATGACATGCCAAATTGTTCATCCCTTCTAACTCGTTAGAGTTTCGACTGAATTACTGAAATTAACAGGTGCTGACACGCGCACTGACAATTTTCTTATCGTCCAATAAGTGTAGGTAGTGCTAGAACAGATGTTAAAATTAGAAGAAATTATTCACTATCAGATTGCGAATCTTACGTCAAGGATATCTGTCTACAATTTTGTATTCAAGAAAAAATCTTTAGTAGGATTAAGCCTACGGCTCAGTCGGCGATAACGTACAGTGTACGGAAGCTATTTCTAATGGGTAAGACTAGAGAAGTGTGTTGACACCATCTTCCAATTGTCATTTTAGACAGTCTGATTCAACTAGAATTCGAACTCGGGTCTTTTTAGTAGGTTTAGGTATTCGTCACTTTTTCTGTAACATGACATCGGATATGAATGACTTCATAAACATATATACAAGAATTTAGTTAAATAAACGGCTCTTTGCGGAAATAAAAAGAGTTTAATGTGAATGGTAACAAAGAATAATTTATATATAATTTACTTTGTGTAAATATTATTAGCCATTTTTAATTTTTCCTAGTTTTTAGAAAAATATATGAAGGGATTCGTGGAAATATTTACACTATTAATATGTAAAATATTTCACATAATACGCATAAGTTATAACAGATTTCATTTTACTCATACAATGTAGCAATAGTTTTGTGACTTTTTCCAATTGTCGCATTATTAACCGGGTTGCTGAAACTTTATCAGGAAAGTGTCTTTGAAACTCATTTTATTCAGAAACTTATTAATTTTCTCTAACAAATGTGTTGAGGCATTGCAGTGCATAAAAATCATCTTTATGAAAGTGTTTGGCTACTTGAATTATGACTCCATGTGTGCCTTCATAAAATGAATGTCTTATCTGTAATCTGTAATACCATCTGGAACATGCCATGGGCCTAATACTTCACGATCTATAATCTCACCCTGAAAACCTAACACTACCTTCATTTTGTTCACATAACAACTTGTGATTTTTACCGGTAGCCATTCAGACTTTTCTTTCAATTGTGTAGCCCATCAAGTTGTACAGCATTTCTTGATAAAAAGAACATTTCTTAGTTTCCACTTTAAAAACGTTAAAAAAAAAAAGAGAATTATATATGAATATTTTATGAAAAACAAATGATAACATTTTCGTATTTTTACAAGTTTTATAAATGAAACTCTCAATTTTTAAAAATATAATATTAAACTGATCCCTAATTAAGAACAGGAAATAATATTTTTATTAATAGCTGTATGGCCTTTAGTTCATATGACTTAACTAAAGTTAGTAGAACAATAACTGGTTATAGGAGCCAATAATTTTTTTCTCAAGTCTGACAGACAGGAATAATCACCATTCAAAAAAACTTTTTTTAATTATTCTTATTGCAATTTTATCTTTATAACCTAACAATGCTGCATCTTGGCTACTTTTAATCTTGTCTAATTGTTTTTGCTAATAGCTGTATGTCCTTTTGTTCATATGACTTAACTAAAGTTAGTAGAAGCATAACTGGTTATAGGAGCCAATAATTTTTTTTTCTTAAGTCTGACAAACAGAAATAATCACCATTCAACAAACTTTTTTTAATTGTTTTTATTGCAATTTTATCTTTATAACCTAACAATGCTGCATCTTGGCTACTTTTAATCTTGTCTAATTGTTTTTAGAACACTAAATGAAGGGACTGATAAAAACATTTGCATTAATAATGTGTGGTCTATTTCACATATGTATAAATTGTAATAGATGATATTTCAAATGATGTAACGACAGTTTTTATGAATTTTACTGTATTGCCCAAGTTTCACATGATTAGTTGAGTTACTTAAACACCAAGAGGCATTAAGTTATAATTCAAAAACATGCAAAAATTTATGACAGCATCATTATAATGACAGTTAGAAAGACAACATTAATGTGAAAAGTAATTAGTTTAGAATTCATTCATCCAGTGTGAACTGTTGTAGTTCTACATATGAAACAACACAGCATTCAGAATTGCATACCAAATATGTAGTAAATTTCTTTTTAATTTCACTCCAAGCAAGGTTCGACCGCCACAAGTGCGCAGAGGATTACAGTGAGAGAAAAAAACTAGGTACAGTGGATATTGAAGAAAGGACAGAAGATGAATTGGATTCAAGAAGATAGAAGATGGCAATTGAAGTTGCATTTAAATTTTTAGAGATTGTAGCTATCATGGAAGCAAGTAAACGGAGGGGAATTCCGCAGAAGGGAAGTGCGAGAAAAGAAACTATTCGAGAAGATGGTAGTTGCGTTTAACAATTTCAAGGGTAAAATTCACGTAGATGGAGCATCAGAGAAAAACTCATCAAAACAAATGCCGTGAAAATAATTCTGGAAAAGACAGATGAAATCCACGTCACGTCGGTGAGAAAGTGACTGAAGTCGAGATGCCAAGTCAGGACCGGTTACACTGCCGATCCTTCTTTGAACTTTTTTCGAGTACCTCGAGATGAATTGCCATCCACTAATGTAAAACATACTCTTTAAAAATTGCTATACACGTTTTTAATTAAGTTATAACTGGGCTAAAAAGCCATGTACTTAATTAAAGTATCAAAAAGATGACATCTACCTGTACACAAAAAACAGACGGATAGCTGTTCAGTTTGTCTTGGCTGAGAACGAAATTCAAAATCTGTGAGATGCTCATTAGAGACATGCTGTTCCCAGATTATGCGACGCTGGCAGCACACTCTGAAGAGCAACTGCAGCGATTAATAGACAATTTTTCAAAAGCCTGCCAAGAGTTCAGTCTGAACATCAGTCTGAAAAAAATCCAATGTGATAGGCCAAGGCGTTAACAGCCTTCTGTCATCACAATCAACAAATACAAGCAGGAAGTGGCTCATAATTGACATACCTCGGATCCAATGTTTCGGACATCCTCTTCCTAGACACCGAGGTCAACAAACGGATTGGAAGAGCTGTTATCACGTTTGCCAGGTTGATCTCTAGCGTCTTAGAAAAAAGAAAGCTTACTACAAGCACCAACATTTCAGTCTATAGGGCATGCGTCTAAGGCAGCGAGACTCGGAGCCTCTACTCTAGACAGGTGAGACGCCGCAGCGTCTTTCATCTTCGCTGTCTGTAATGCATTCTGTGCATTAATTGGTCCGACCGGGTTACCAGTACCGTAGTTTTTAACTATTTCCAGTTAATCAGCCTATACGTCTTTCTCCAACTACGCTTGGTCCGTTGGTTTGGATATCTACACCGTATGCCGGATGAAAGGATTCTGAAGGTCTTTCTGTACGAGGAACTGTCCACCGTGAAGAAACACAAGGCCGATCTCATCTTCGCTATAAAAGGACGCCTGCAAACGGTACATAAGGGTGATAAACATTAACACCGAAGGGTGGGAAGACGTCGCCAAATATCGCTTACACTGTACACCGATGGCGGAAGCGGACAGAGATTAAACGAAATTTTGCCACCAGGGAGAAAAGTACTCGACGGAAAGAAAACAAAGCAACATTGGTGGAGAGCGGCTTCGTATGCATTCGTTGCTTTCGAGAGTGTCACTCCAATGTGGGCCTCTACAGCCATAACAAATCCTGCGTCGCCATTAGAAGCTGCGACATATCGCTTTGCGCGCAAATTCATGGGGTTTGCGCAGAAAGATGGATGCTAAACTAATACAGGGTTTCACGATAAAAAAAATGTTCTCTGTCGATCTGGCAACAACTTTATGAATTTTACTATACTTCCCAAGTTACGTATTATTAGTCGACTGAAACTCCAAGAAACATGAAGTCGTAATTAAAAATAATGGCAGATGTTTTGAATGTCAAATGCAAAACTGAATTACGGCAATGATGACAAAATTATAAAGACAATAAGAAATATACGCTGCATTTTTTGAAATTCGATTAGAACTCGTTCATCTATTGTGAGTTGTTGTCATTCTTTATATGAAACAGGAAGAACAGCATTCAGAATTGCAGTCCAATATTCATCGTTGCTTGTGACATTCCCCTTTCTAAATGTTACTCTTCAGAATACACCAAGGGTTTTAACTGAGTTAGAATCTGGCGAAAAGACCGACTGCACAACTAACCATCAGTTTTATTCATCGAATGCAATAGAGCGTTATTGTGCATCAGACAATCTGCTTTCTGAAAATACCTGACTTTTCCTTACACCATGGCTACACATGTACTTAACACACACACACACACACACACACACACACATTTCAATCTTGGGTTAAAAAGCAATCGGAGTCTAACCGTACTGATGAGTTGTGATACAGCGAAACAGATCTGTTTGAGGAGGACTATTTACGCTCTCACACCCTGATTGAACACTTTGGAAGAATAGTAGAAAAACAGTACCTACTTTAGCATAAACGCATCGTTCATTCAGCAATGAATTAGAACACTCTCAGCTATTGGGCGTGTATAATGATAATATACACGCTAAAAAGTCAGCCTCCTTCTACCGAGCGCCCATAGCTCAGAGGTAGAATCGCCAACTGACACCAATTCGATCGGGTTTCAATCCTGGGTTAAAAATCAATCGGAGTTTAACCGTACTGATGAGCTATGATGCAGCGAAACAGATCTGTCTGCGGATGACTATATATATATATATATATTGTTATGTTGCATGTTCAGAAATATTGTTAAATAAATACAAACAACGTAATAGTATAAAGTAGGTGTATTAACAGGAAGAGAAGTATTTACAGAAGATGCGGTTTAGTAGAATACGGAACAAGGGCTTAGTAGAACGTATTGTCGTAGAGACGTAAGAGATTGACAAATAGGACACTTCCGGTCCAATACCGGAAATACCCGACTGAATTGTTCACCCGGCTTACTTCCTCGACTGACTTCCGAGGTACTCCTCGAGGTATCATCACTACTACTTTATCTAGTGCTTAGAACAGTCCATTACTATAGAAAAAGGTGGAGAGCGCCCCAACACGCACGCGCACACACACACACACACACACACACACACACACACACACACACATATATATATATATATATATATATATATATATGTACATCTGAGCAGGCATCTTAACTCCACCTAGAACTCGCCATGGATCTGACATTTCATCACTCATAATCCTACCCCAAAACAAACGTCCTCCACATATTAAACGTTTCAATTTATGATGATTCACACCAGAAATATGTATAAATCTTCATAGTTTCGATGGTATTTGTTGGTCATTTTTTTAAATTTGAAGCTGTATATTATCTTTTATTAAGCATTTCACTGTATCTGTCAATTCAGATTACGACTAAAATTTTAAATTTTAAATTTCTGAGACACAGAATGAAAAACGAGAACTTGGAAATTTGATACTCACAAGATAGATTGACTGCAAGATGGACAGAAGAAAACAATGCATAACTTACTTAGTGAGCATTAGTAAACAGATGGCTGAACAAGGTATAAGAGAAATACGAAACAGACAAAATTTATTAAGAGTTGTGTAGTACAGAAAGTTGTGGAGAGTGATAATCGCCTATGTCTTGAAGGGACAAGCCACACAGTAAAAGAACAACTGAACTATTCTAGTCAAGATGAAAATGCGGAAAAAATAAGAAAAAAGAAACTAATTCTAAATGTTAAATATAACATACGAAGAAAGCCGACGAATATATCGTTCAAAATATTATGTTAAAACAGTTAAATATATTTAATTTTGTAGCTCGATAGCCAATCAACTGCCCAGGTGTAGGCAAGTGAAAGCACAGCCGCCTATCAGATGACTTGAACAGATTTGCTAAACTTAGTTTAGTAGAGCACAAGACTTTATAGTTGCAAAATAAAAAGAAGATTGTAATGCCCCAGCCTTCTGATTAACAGAGCTGTCGGCATTGATATTTACTAAGCTTAGCTTGATAAGCTTAGCTTGCGGTCAAATATGGGGAAAACAAATATAAGAAAATTGTATTGCATTTTCTTTTTTTCTTTTTTTGCACCGTCTCCTCATTCTTCTTCTATGTGCGTTGTCCCTTCAGGACGTAAGCGATCATGGCCTTCCACGTTTCCCTATCCCTGGTGGCTCCGAGCACGCCTTCTCCTGTTACACCATGCAATTCTCGTTCCGTCATCCACCTGATTAGGTCCTTCAAATATGTTATCCGTTGCTTTCCCCTGTCTCTTTTTCCCTCTATCTGGCCTGTTAGTATCAGATTCTCCAAGTCCTCCTTCCTCATTGAGTGTCCCAGGAACTTCAGCTGTCTCTTCCTGATGCTCAGTATTAATTTCCTTTTTGTTTCCATCGTTTCCAAGACCTCATCATTGCTCACATGCTCGATTCATGAAATTTGCAGCATCCTTCTGTAGAACCACATTTCAGTTGCTTCAAGTTTTTCCTTCATCTTTGATGGTATTTATTTTCTCTAAAACTTGATTGTTGCTCACATGTTCGGTTAATGGTATTCTCAGCATCCTTCTATTGAACCACATTACTGTTGTTTCAAATCTCTTCTTTATCTGTGAAAGGATTGTCCAACATTTACTGACATATAGGAGGACTGATATTACATAACAGTTCAGTACTCCTCTATTTGCTTCTAACGAATTTTTCCTATTTCTTAGTATTTTGTTTAGCGTTTGAAAAGCATTTCTCGCTATCCCTTTGGATTATAGTGTTGATCTCTAACTTAAAACACTTCCCAGGTATTTAAATTGTTTTATTTGTTTGGTTTTGGCATTTCCAATTTGTAATTGTGTGTTGAGCTGTTCCTTTTGCAAGCAAACATAACTTTGGTCTTCTTGCAATTGATCTTTAGTCCATTCGTCTACTTTTTCTTTTTTTTTCAATCGTTTCGCCCCAAGCAAGGCGGTACTGCCAACGGTGCGCAGGGAGCTACATAAGAGAGTAAAAGTTTAGGCAGGAGGAGAGTGAAGAAAAAGACGAACCAGTTACAGCGGGTGTCAGAGAAAGGGCAAGAGAAGGATGGGAATACAGGTATGATGATAGTTGCGAAGGTAGAGTGATAAAGGAAAAGAAAAAGATACACAGGTTGATGTAGAAAAGACTGGAGTTAAGTGAGTAAGAGATGGGAATTGACATTGAATTTAAATTCCTGGGGGTTGTAGCTATCAGGAAAGCAAGTATACAGAAGGGAGTTCCACAGGCGGGAGGTGCGAGAAAAGAAGCTAATGGAGTAGAATTGTCGACTGCATTTGGTTGATTTAACTGTAAAAGGGTGAGACCTTGTTGCCAGTCTGGTTGCATAAGTAAATTCTTGTGGAGGAGGCACCAATGACCTAAGTTCGTCGGAGCAGAAGCCATGAAAATATTTATAGAAGAGACAAAGGGGAGCCACATCCTGCCGGTGAGAAAGTGGCTGGAGTCGAGCTGCCAGGTCGGGACCGATTACATTACAGATTCTCCTTTGGAGCCTATCGAGAACCCTGAAATGAACAGCAGGGGAGCCTGACAAGATATGACAACAGTTTTCTATGCATGGTCGGATGGTTGATTTGTATGTGTGCAAGATAGATTCGAGCGGAAAAAAACTTCCTGGCCCGACACAGTGACCCAACCTTCCTAACAGTGGACTTAGCTATTCTTTCCTTCAATACCTTCTGTAGAAGTTCTTGTAGTTCCCTTTCTCTGACTGCTATCAACACTGTCATTTGCATGACTTAATAAACAAGTACGAATAAAACTGCTGTGATAAGTAAATTTTCTGTTCTTGGCTTTTGTCTGACGGATTGTGTTACGTGAATTCCCTCGTCTTCGAATTCAGATAAACACAAATTAAAACTTAATTTGAAAATACTGGAAATTTAGTTACTCGATATTTCTCAGGAAAATAATGTGTATATTATGTTTAACGGTTCTGTTACTAAGTTTTGTATATAGTCTGGCACAAGGACACAAATGTATATCACCCAGAGAGGAACCAGTTCATTATATAGTAGTAATGATCAGCTAATTTATAGCATCAGCTTACGAAGCGCTCATCATTAGCTCAGTTTAAACTGGTAATGTTTTTCCATATAAAAATTAAACATCGACAAGGTCAAATATACATTATGTTCCCCATGGCTTTGCTGTCGCTCTCCTAGACTGGTTACCAACCATGGTAAAAGAGCCCAGTCTGCCTTGCTATTAAATTAATAGTTGAGTCGAAACGAGATAGATTTAAACCTTCCCCAGGGTGTCATCTATACGAAAGTGAAATTAACGAATTCAGCTGGAATTTGAACTCATTTTGTGGGCTTCTACGTCCTGATTCGCCAACCATTACACTATCAGCTATAATTATGGAAATTGAAAAATTGATAGAAATATGTTGAGAAAAGTTTTAATCTGAAATGAAGAATTTAACGACATATCAATCTCTATAGCTTAATTCATACCAAAATCTAAATATTTAGTCCACAATTTTTTTTAAGGTAATAATGGTTGATGACACAGACCTTATTAACTAACCCATAGTTTGGAGAAAAGCGGTGGATTCCTATTTTTCAAAGGTATTTGCGTGTGTGAATATCACGTATTGGAACTCGTTTATCCAATTAACAATTTCGAAAATTTATCTATTAAACCACCCACAAACCCCGCACATCCAAGATTACAGCACCTGGTATACCGAAGCGGTCATCCATCGACATTGTTTAACTTCGGTTTTCGTATGGGAACCGGTGTTTTAACATGGTGTAGCCGTAAACCCTTAAATCAAGGAAATACAAACATTAAACAATATTCGCTAAAAAGACATCAGTTTTAAAAACTAACGCCAAATGAATATGGTTGAAATAAATTAATCAATGGCTTTCTACAGGAGATGACTTTCTTTGATTGATGACACTTGTAATGGATATCGGCTTGGAATAAAATGTCGATGAGCCGAGTTCGATTTTCAGTCTAATTCCTTTCATTCACTTAAGCACAAATAAATTTGGGAAAGGTATTAATCCATCTCATCTTCTCCAGCTATAGGTTGAATAGTAGAATAGAGTGGTTTCTATAGACTTGGTTGGTAACGGGTCTACTGCAGAAAGTAATAGCAACCTACTGCTGGAAAATCTCCTCCTAATCAGTCATGTCCCAAAAGTGACATGATCGCCCAAGCGTGTATCCCGAATGTAGTTTTGTGCTGTCGTCGTACATTTTAATTTTTAATTTCTGCATATATTTGAAATTTAATCAATTCTCTTCGTAGGGCATCTTTGATTCCAACGTTTCTGAAAGTTTTCAAAAGCAGACGATCGGGTTTTTCGTTACATGCATTTCAAAGTATCATAGTCAATCACTGATGATCGTCCGCCATTGGGCTTTATTTTAAGAGACACGTCACCACCTTCAAAATAATTCTTTCTTTTTTTATTTTTTACAATAAGGTTAACCTTGTACAAGGCCATTCAAGGTAAACGGTCACGTTAAGAGGCAGATATACGTACAGGAGAAGAAGATAATGTTTTTCTTTGGACTTAAACAGGTTAAGATTGTACGGAGAAACATCTTCTTGGGATTCGGTTCCACAGAGCAGTGATTCGCGGTAAGAAGCTATTCGAGTGGAATTTACTTCTCACCAATGAAATACGGAAAGAATATCGGTGATTTTCTAAGATGTGAATGGTATGGCTGGTTCTAGTCGTGAAGGATTGACGGAACCAAGCACTTTCGTCCGAGCACTTTCCATGGAAGTAGCGATAGAGCAAGCAAGAGGCTCGCAATATACCGCCTGTGAGAAAGAGGTTAGAGGGTGGAAAATAATTTGTCATCCACAAGGACGGAGAGGCTTTTGAACTCTATCGAGACTGGAAAGTGAAAACTTGGTAAAAGAGTGCCTATGTGCATAAAAGCTTTGTTTCCACTTCCCCGCCGAAATTTCGATGTACACATTATACTTTTCCTTGTTCTCTTTAGGGAAGATAGTAGCTTGGTAGATTACATTTGTAGATCTACATTTACCTTCCACCGGAAGGTTTTCCTAGGATCTGCAATTGCAGGATGGTATAATACAGGGTTTAGTATTAGCTTCACTGAAATTCCTTAAAACTTGGTTATTATGGGAGCTGATAATGTTATACATATTACTAGTAAAAGAATAGTTAATCTTTATCGTTTCTTCTATCAGATATTTTACTTAGGGGCGTATCGTTGTGAAAATGCTTATTTAATTTAAGAAAAAACTTTCCACTGTTAACATTTGATAGTCTACAGAAGCGGGGGTTTGGGCACCTCGATGTGGTGTAATGGGCAGCATGCTTGTCTCGCTAGAATCTATTACAACTGAGTAGTGAATTCGATCCTCACTGGGCACCCCATACTTTCGGCTTTGTGCCACATCCAAGCGGCGGTTAGAAAATCAACTAAAGAAGCGGGGGTGAATCATATAATCTTCCTTTTCCTATGTTTGCTTTTAGCCTTTTGCGATTCAAGTTAAGACTAAGAGTAAACATAAAGGTAATCTGACATTACAGATGAAATAAATGAATATCTGTTCTGTAAATTAAATTTACATCGAGCTTTCTGTTGAATCAGTTTTAATATTTAAATCGAAATTGCCAGGATTCTTTGGGGTTATTTACCAATCTTCTACCATATTTTTTGAGCTACATACACACACACACACACATATATTAGTCCTCCACATACATGCCTGTTTCGCTGTATCGCACCTCATATATATTACTTAAAACGTCGTTTTTATTGAATAATATTTCAGTAGACGTCCTGTTTTATTTTAAACGGTATTTATTTCGTTTACCGACCAGCACACTTGAGAAAACTTTAGTATGAAATGTGTTCTCCATCAGGATTCGAACATGTATCCTACTTCGTAGGAGAAAACTTATCCGATGTTCTTTAGTCACTCCATGGATCCGGAAAGAAACAGTTCAGTTATTAATAAGAAGACTTGAAATTATGCAGGATTTCACAGCTCTAGCATCACTCCTTCACAATCAGACGATGAACTTTTCAGCCCACCGTTATAGATAGATATAAACAAATTTTAAATCAGCATTTAACCTTGTATATAACTTGTAATGTTTTTTTTAATCATATCACCCCAAGCAAGGCGGTAACGCCACTGATGCGCAGGGGGCTACGTAAGAGTGAAAAGATTGGAAAAGAGAAAGCCGGAAACCACATCCTAAACAGGGAACGAGGGATGAGCCTCTTCACCTGTTCAATAGACGTGGGTGGAGTGTGAACTGGGCGATAGTTTAGTCTATCTACTCCAATTGAAAAAATGAAAAGAAAAGAGTGAAAAGATTGGAAAAGAGAAAGCCGGAAACCACACCCTAAACAGGGAACAAGAGATGAGCCTCTTATAATGTGCTAATTTAATCCTTAAGCCTCTTCACTTGAAAACGATTAAAATCCACTGTTTTTAAGTTTGTCGTAAATCTATTTTGAGAAACAGCTATTCATACAGACTAATGGCAATACTTATTTATAAAAACAAACAAACAAATAAACTTTGCAAAACCTAATTCAAACTTCAATCTAGATTAATTCTATATGCCATGATTTTGCGTCCTCAGTGTCCCAACTACAGTAACTTTAGCTCTAGTCATCAGTGTCTTCTATGTTCTAATCACAAATTTCCTTGAGGGTCATTATCTCGAGATAGATATTCGCTATTCATTCTGTCAAAGTAATTCTCGTTAAAGTACAGAGTCTAAAGCACTAATACGAGTCACAATGACCTTAGGCAATTACGTTTCACTTTCTTAGCAATTCTTGGTTAATTTTCTTAATTATCTATTTGGTAATATTATATTTAACACTGTCAATGATTACAATATCTCTGTGGTTGATTCATCCACCACGATCTGGATTGCTATGTGATATCCAGCTTCTTCTATGACAGTGAATGCGAGTTAATCTCCTAACGGATGAGGAAAAAAATTAGAATCAACAGAAATATGGTTCTACAGAAGGATACTGAGAATTTCATAGATGGAACGAGTAAACAAAATGACAACAAAAAGAACAGTTATACTCGAAATCAGGAAAAACAGATGAAATCTCCCGGACATATAACGAGAAAGATGGCTTGGAAAACTTAACACTCACAGAGCACACCGAGGAAAGAGAGATATGGAAATGCAATGAGCCAATTAACCTGACAGGCTTGAGTAAATGGATGACGGAATGAGGATAGATCGGAACCTTAGCGAAGGGGAGAAAAACTAAGAGTCCCACGAAAGAGAAAGCTATGGAGAGCCATGATCGTTTCTATACCGAAGGGGCGCGGCACGAATTATAATAATAATCCACTCTCTGGTTAAATCAAAGAAATCTATCAATTATTTCGGTTAAACTTTAAAAAAAAAACAAAGACAAATATATCAGTCATAATTTCAGGCCTGTCGCCATCCTGCTGGGCCTCCTTTAAATTAGTTCACATCATTTTCACAGAGCAAATGATGTTCATCAAGGTCTTGCCACAAGTTCCAGTCCTCTGGAGATGAGTCTGCATAACTTTCTTTGATTATTTGAACTGTCTATCAGTTGTCTGTCCTTCATTCTGGCAGCAAATGCTGGATAATTTCATCAAAGATGAAGAGAAGACTTGAAACAACCGAAAAGTGGTTCTACAGAAGGATGCTGAGGATACCATGGACCGAACCTGTGAGCAACGAACAAGATTTTGGAGAGGATAGAAACGAAAAGGAAATATTATTAACACTAGGAAAAGAGCAGCTGAAGATCCTGAGATATGTAATAAGCAAGGAGGGTTTGAAGAATCTCATATACACAGGCCAGATAGAGAAAAAGCAAGACAATGGAAAGCAACGCATGGCATACTTGATGGGCTTGGGCAAGTGGATGGCAGAGCGGGGTTTAGGAGGGCTCACAAGAGAAACGTTGTTAAGAGCTAAGAGGGACACGGCACATAGAAGAAGAAGAAGAAGAAGAAGAACAACAACAACAACAACAACAACAAGAAAAAGAAGAAAAAGAAAAAGAAGAAGAAGAAGAAAAAGAAGAAGAAAAAGAAGAAGAAGTCATGGGTGAAAGCTGGAATTGATGCCTTCATACCCACCAGGAAGTATTGCTTAAAACCTCATTCCTCTCCGTGGTTCTCTCCGGCCTGCTCAGCCGCCATTGCCCACAGGAACCATTACTTCCATCTATTCCGGAGACAGCCAACTGATCACAATAGGCGCCTGTTCACATCTGCTCGCAATGAGTGCAAGAGAACCCTAAATGACGCCAAACAATTGTTTGCTGAGAGAATGCGACAGCACATAGCTGACCGCAAGTTCGGCTCCAAGGACTATTGGAGGATTTGTAAACGAATGCTCAACAATAGGAAATCCTCAATACCTCCTTTAATCCATGGATTTGAGGTTCTCACGTCATCTGCGGTCAAAGCTGAGTACTTTGCCCACAGATTCTCATCCAACTCCACATTCGACTCGTCCGGAGTGCACCCACCCAACTTCCCTATTAGAACTGAGGCCAAACTGCACGACGTATATATTACCCCGACAGTAGTATCCAGAGTAATTTCAAAACTCGACCCCCATAAGGCGTGTGGAGACGATGGAATCCCGGTGATAGTCCTTAAGAGGTGTGCTCCTGAACTTTCCCCTGTCCTCTCTAAACTATTTAACTATTGCCTTTCTGCTTCCTGCTTTCCTGCATGCTGGAAATTCTCTTCAGTCGTTCCTGTCTTTAAGAATTGTGGTGAACCCTCGAACCCATCCAACTATCGCCCTATCACTCTTCTACCGATATTCGGGAAAGTATTCGAGGCTATAATCAATGCTGAAATAGTTCATCATCTCACCGCCCACAAACTGTTCTCCGACAGGCAATATGGATTCCGCTTTGACAGGTCCACGGCCGACCTGTTAACATCCGTAACGGAGTACATGCTACAGGCCCTTGATGAGTCTGACGAGGCTCGCGCGGTTGCTCTGGACATATCCAAGGCTTTCGACAGGGTTTGGCACTCTGGCCTCCTATGCAAACTACGCGGTTATGGTATTACCGGCGGCCTGCTTGACCTAATCCAATCTTTCTTAAATAACCGCAAAATGAAGGTCGTTCTGAATGGGCGTGCCTCTTCGTCCTACAGCACGAATGCTGGTGTCCCACAGGGCTCTATCCTGGGTCCGACGCTCTTCCTTATTTTCATCAACGACCTCCCAGATGAGATCAAGTCCCAAGTAGGCATCTACGCAGATGACACTACAATATACTCCCGCTCCAGTAAGAAACCTGTCGTGGCGGACAGACATAATCTCGCTGCTGACCTTGAGCGGGATCTACACTCTGTGGTGAACTGGGGCAAGAAGTGGCTTGTCAACTTCAATTCATCTAAGACCAAGCTGTTGTCTGTCAACCATTACAGGCAACCTCTTCTGCCTCCCATAAGCATGGACCAAGTGATTCTCCTTGAGAGTAATACACTACGCCTCCTCGGACTTACCCTGTCCTCAGACCTCAAATGGAACACTATATTGAATCCATAGCAAAATCTACTGCTAAGAAGATTGGGTCACTATGTCGATCCAGGATGTTTTTTCCACCTGAATCCATCCTGCATATATACAAGTCAACCATCCATCCGTGCATGGAGTACTGCTGCCATTTATGGTCAGGTGCCCCTGCCGTTCTCCTCAGTGTTCTTGACAAGCTCCAGAGGAGAGTCTGTAATGTGATAGGTACTGATCTCGCGACTCGACTGCAGCCACTTCCCCATCGTCGAAATGTGGCCTCCCTTTGTCTCTTCTACAAATACTTTCATGACTTCTGCTCAGATGAGCTTAAGTCACTGATGCCTCCTCAACAGGTGTTCACTCGTGCAACTAGACTGGCAACTGGGTCCCACCCATTCACAGTCAGGTTAGCCAAATGCACACGACAATTCTACTCCTGCAGCTTCCTCTTTCGCACTTCCCGCCTGTGGAACTCACTCCCGTATTCTTGCTTTCCTGACGGCTACAACCTCCAGAAATTTAAATGCAAAGACAATACTCATCTACTAACCACTGGCCTCTAGCTCTCTCCCCTCCCCTGTATAGCCTTCCCTTTCTCCACCTATGTATCTGTCATCGCTCCTGCTTTCTCAGCTTTCTATTGTTCCTTTCTAACTAGTTTGTACTCCTCACTCTTTTCTAATTAATCTTGTTACATTTACGTAACCCCCTGCACATCAGTGGCGTTTCCGCCTTGCTCGGGGTGAAATGATTAAAAAAAGAAAAAAAAAGAAAAAGAAGAAGAAGAAAAAGAAGAAGAAGACTATAATTAGTCACAGTACGAACAAATCAAAATATTTTTTTTAATCATGCATTTTCGGAGACCGGTCGCACTATACACAGGTAAACTCTAGAAATTTATGCAAAAAAGTGCATAGGTCTGACTATGTATGAAGTCGGCTTGCATGGGGTGAAATGATTTTAAAAACAGTCCTGTACATTGGCTTTTGGCCATATCACGTTGAGCTTTTGGCCATATCACGTTGAATACCCCTGTTCTCGTCCGATCACCGAAGTTAAGTAACATCGAGCCTGGTCAGTATTTAGATGGGTGACCGCTTGGGAATACCAGGTGCTGTAAACGTCTATTTAGCGGATGTGCGTTGTGGTGCAGTTGATATCGGCTCGGAACGAGAAATTGGGGAGCCGAGTTCAAATTCCAGTTGAATTCATTGCATTCACTTAACCGTGAATACATTGGGAAAGGTATTAATCCATCTCTTCCTTCTAGTTATGGGTTAAATAACAGGACAGATTGGGTTCTATAGCCTTGACTGTCGACCAATCTACCGCAGGAATCAATGGCAAACGACTGCGGAATAATCTTCTACCCAGTCAGTCATGTCCAAGCGTGTTTCACGTATGGCACTTAACTGACATTAGTAAATCTATATTTTTTATTTTTTTATTTTTGCCGAAATATCTTCATGTCTCTTATTGAATTAAAATATACATGGCTACACGCAATCATTTTGAATGATAATTTCATGACAATTTGAAATGGACGACTGTTTCGTGAATGCTAATTTTCCTTTTTGTCTGACAATAACCCTTTTTAACAGAAAAATAATAGATGCCAGTTCTTTTAAGTCATCTTATGACTGAAACTGATTATATTTTCTAATAAGTGTCGTATTTCAAATGGAGAAGCAATTTCGATTTGAAATTTGATCAGTTAATTATGTGGTATAAGCGGGCTATCATGTCTCTTTCGGTTTTGTGACTAACTAGGCAGAAGATTTTCCTGTAGTAGGTTACCATTTCTTTCTGCGAGAGACTGGTTGTTGTAAACCAAGGCTAAAGGACAGACTTTCCTGCTATTCAACCCATAACTAGGAGGAGTAGAGACGAATTTATATCCTTTTCAAGGGTTTTTGTAAGTGATTGTAATGAACCTGACTGGAATTCAAACTCCATTCTCTGATTTATTATTCTGAGACGCTATCCATTATACCACTTCGCACCGAAATCATCATCATCTTCTTCTTCTTCTTCTTCTTCTTCTTCTTCTTCTTATTATTATTATTATTATTATTATTATTATTATTATTTAAGTGTTGCGTCCTGTCAGGAAGTAGGCTATCTTGGACCTCCACTTACCGCTATCCGTTGTCGCTCTTAACAGTCTTCTTCTTAGTATCTCTCCCGAACTCTGCTCAAGCCCTATCAATTATGTCTCACGTTGCTTTCCGCTGTCTCTCTTCCCCTCTATCCGTCCTGTGAGTATTAGGTTCTCTAAACCTTCCTTCCTCATTCAGTTAAGTGCCATACGTGATACACGCTTTGGGCGATCATGTCTCGAAAGAGACATGACTGACTGGGCAGAAACTTCATCTGTCTCTTCCTGAAGTTAAGTATAAGTTTCCTTTTTGTTTCCATTCTCTCCAAAACCTTGTTGTTGCTCACAGTTTCGGTCCATGGTATCCTCAGTATCCTCCTGTAGAAACACATTTCTGTTGCTTCAAGTCTTTTCTTCATCTTTGAGGAGATTGTCCAGCATTCTCTACTATATAGGAGGACAGATATCACATAACAGTCCAGTACCAAAATAGTTTGTCATAAAAAATTTCTAAATATTTCTCGAAATTGTTTTGGCTTTTATCTAATCGTGAAAGCTTTATGCGATTGATTTAAGACAAAGTTTCCCAAAATGGTATATATCACTCACCGATGTGCGATTTTAACTGTTGTGTGGGCAACGAGCAACAGAACAAAAAATGGTGGGCGATTAGAGATTTTAGTGGGCAATATAAGATTTTGAATATTTAAAAATGTATTTCAATCTATGTTGCCTGAAGAAAATATTAAAAGGAGAAATATTCAAAAAAATAAAAAAATAAATAAATAAAAATAAAAAAACAGGAAACTAAATGAGAATAACTGGGTCATATAAGATAAAAAGACATAAATATCCTCAGAAGCAAGAGATATTTTAGTATTTTCTATAGTTTTAAGAAGGATATAAA
This sequence comes from Ascarosepion bandense, assembly GCA_037127315.1. Lineage (NCBI taxonomy): Eukaryota > Metazoa > Mollusca > Cephalopoda > Sepiida > Sepiidae > Ascarosepion > Ascarosepion bandense. Next base: position 340,915 of record JBBBDQ010028489.1, on the reverse strand, counting down.
TCAAATAAGGGAAGAACAAAAACAACAAAAAATATTCACTGAATATCTATTCATTGCTAGTAGTGTACAGTGCAGTGGATATCGGCTCGGAACGAGAAATCGGGGAGCCGAGTTCGAATTTCAGTTGAATTCCTGCATTGACTTACGCACAAATAACCTTGGGAAAGGTTTTAGCCTGTCTCTTCCCTCCAGTTATGGGTTAAATAACAGGACAGATTGGGTTCTATAACCTTGGCTGGCAACCAGTCTACTGCAGAAAGCCATGGCAACCTACTGCGGAATAGTCTTCTGTCCAGCCAGTCATGTCTCTTTCGAGACATGATCGCCCAAAGCGTGTATCACGTATGGCATTTAACTGACTGACTGAACTACACCCGCAAACTATTACTTCTATAGTGAATTCAGTTCTCACTAAGTGCTCCATTACTTTAGCCTTGTACCAGATTATAATAAATTACTTTATTTGGTTTATTTTTATTTGCCTTTTGAGATGTGCTTAGATTATTTATAATTATATATTTGATTTTATAACTTCTAGAAGATTCGTCTGAGAACTTCATATAAACCAATTATCGTTGTGTACATATTTTCATAGCAGAGTCTAATACACGCTCTGTTAATTTTGCACCGGTTTATTTTCTACTTTCTTACTATTTGGTTTAGCTTCTGGAAGGCATCTTTTGCTATTTCAATGTTACTTTAAGTTTTAGGTCACCTTTCCCGTCCTCTGATTCAAAGTATAAATGTTCGTTTTGTTTCTATTATCCCTAAAAGTTTCTTGCTACTTACATTTTCTGATCGTTCTATTCTCAGTATCCTTCTGTAGAACCACATTTCTGTTATCTCAAATCTCTTCTTTCTCTATGAGGAGAGTGTCCATATTGGAGGACCGATATTACATAACAGTTCACTACTTATTTCTGTTTCCAACGAAATTTTCCTGTTTCTTATTACTTTGCTTATTTTTTGGAATGCATCTTTCGCATATTCCAATGCGCTTTCAGATTTCAGTGTCACACATTCGGTCTTCTGTTAAGACACGCCCAAGATGCTTGAATTTTCGTGCCTGCTTGATTTTGATATCTCCCATCCGTAGTTCACCTCTTGGGATGTTCCTCTTTCTAGTGACTATAACTTTTGTTTTCTTACAATTGATGGTTAATCTTTTCTTCTTACTTGCCTTTACTATCTTGTTTAGAGAGCTCTTACAGTTTCTTTTCTGTGTCTTCTATCAACACTGTCATTTGAGTAACGATGCAAATGACGATTATCTCTGTCTGGTTGAGATAAAGTCACGTGGGTCACATGACAGCAGGTAAAGGACGTAAGTTCGTATAGTGATGAAAGACAGTTTTGTTAGCACTCGTCGGGTCAAGAAGTATCTTCCCACGCATGTTGCAAAGAAGACATATGTGACAAGCCCACAACAGTAGGGCAAACAGAGGAAACCACATAGTCTCACCAGGTACATAGAATACACCACCGGCTTGCCATTTTTCTCGTTGGGAAATATTACAAGTAAAAACCTCTCTCTCTTTTCACCCATTTCACATAACTTGTAACATACATATGCTATAGTTTTCTTATGGGACAAATTTGTGGTAAGTATGTATATAGCGGTATAAAAATCTCTTTGAGAACAATTCATGATTGCTACTCCTTTCTTTTACATATTCTTTTCTGTCTATGTATTAAGGTGTTACTATATCACGAATGTAATATTGCTTATAATGGGGAAATACAAGCTGTGAAGACACTTTCTTACAAAGCACCCCTATTAGCTGCATATCTTATATTAATTATCTATTTCTTTTTAGAGATTCTAGAAGATTGCTATAAAAACTGTATAATTCTAGTATTAGTGAGAAAGTACGGATCTCTTTTTATCCTTCGTGGCTCTCGGTGTCTTTTCGCTGTTTCCTTCTACCTCGTTTGCCTTCAATAAGGTAGATTCAATGAAAATACAAAGCTAGAACTGAATCTTCCTTTAATGTTAGTTTTATATTTTGCATACTGCCCGTTTCTTTGGTTTATGGTAATTAAATTTGCCCCTATATCAGTATCATTTTGGTAAAACAGTCATTACTGGTCACAATATCAATCAATAAGTAAACTTCATTTTATCAATGAAAAATCGTTTTTTTATCTTTCTTCAAATTAAATGGCCTTACATTCACATTACATTCTATTCGCCGTATCCCTTTAGGACAAAGCCGAATGGCTCTCCACTATGTCTACTCTTTAGCTCTTAGCGATGTTTAATATTTTACTATCTCCCACCTCCGTGTTCTGCTTTCCATTTATATGAGCTTGTTAAGTTTTATTTTTTCTTTTAATCGTTTCACCCCAAGCAAGGCGAAACTGCCACTGGTGCGCAGGAGAGCTACATAAGAGAGAAAAGTGAAAGTTTAAGCAGAAGGAGAGCAAAGAGAAAGACGAACTAGTTACAGGGGGTTAGGAGAAAGGGCAAGAGAAGGATGGGAATACCAGTGTGAAGACAGTTGAAAGGGCAAAGTAAGAAATGAAAAGAACAAGATAAACGAGGTGATTGGGAAAAGGACGAGAGAAGGACTGGTATCAAGTGGACACGAGATGGGAATTGACATTGCATTTAAATTCTTGGAGATTGTAGCCGTCATAGAAGCAAGTATACGTAAGGGAGTTCCACAGGCGGGAAGTGCGAGAAAGGAAGCTGATGGAGTAGAAGTGGTAATTGCATTTAGTTGATTTAACTGTAAAATGGTGGGACCTTGTTGCCAGTCTGGTTGCTCAAGTAACTTTTTGCGAAGGGGGCATCAGTGAGCTAAACTTGTCGGAGCAGAAGTCATGAAAATATTTGTAGAATAGACAGAGGAAAGCCACTTACAGCCGGTGAGAAAGTAGCTGGAGCCGAGCTGCCAGGTCGGGACCGATCACGTTACAAATTCTCTTTTGGAGCCTGTCGAGAACCCTGAGATGAATGGCAGGGGCGCTCGATCAAATATGACAACAGTATTCAATGCACGTTCGGTTGGTTGATTTGTATACGTGCAAGATAGATTCAGTCGGAAAAAACCTCCTGGCCAGAGAGTGAACCAAACCTCCTAGCAGTCAATTTAGCTATTGATTCAATGTAATGGTTCCACTTGAAGTCGGAAGAGAGGGTGAGACCGATGAGGCGCAGTGTACTGCTTTCAGGGAGACTCACTTGGTCCATACTGATGTAGGAGGGCCTGTCTGTGATGATTGATAGATAGCAGCTTCGCTTTAAAAGCATTAAAATTTACAAGCCATTTCTTACTCCTGTATACCACAGGATGGAGGGGCTTCTCGAGAACAGCAGCGAGGTTATCTTTGGTCGCCCCGCCAGATTTCATATTGAGGTTCGAGTAAATGGTACTATCATCAGCGTAGATGCCTACTTGGGATTTGATCACGCCAGGGAGGTCGTTTATGAAGATCAGAAAAAGCGTCGGGCCTAGGATAGAGCCCTGGGTGACACCAGCGTTCGTGTCGTAGGATGTGGAGGCATGCCCGTTCAAGACGATCTTCATCATGCGGTTTGATAGGAAAGATTGGATCAAATCAAGCAAGCGTCCAGTGATACCATAACTATGTAGCTTGCGCAGAAAGCCAGCGAGATAAACCCCATCAAAAACTTTGGAGATATTCAGAGCAACAGCTTGAGCTTCGCTGGACTTATCGAGGGTCTGGTATATATGTACTCGGTGATGATCGTTTGGATATATCGGCAGTAGATCTGGCAAGGCGGAAACCATACTGTCTGTCTGAGAATAGTTTATGCGCAGTAAGATGTTGAACTATTTCAGCATTGATAATAGCCTCAAACACTCTTCTGAAAATTGGTAGAAGGCTGATAGGGCAATAATTGGATGAGTCCGAGGGTTCCCCTGAGTTCTTAAACACAGAAACCACAGAAAAAGATTTCCAGCAGGCAAATAGGGTAGGTTACTCATGATTTCCCTCTGTCACTTTTGACTTCAATATGTCATGTGACTGTCAAATTCTTTAAGCTTTCTTTCTTCGTCATATGTCCCAGAAGTTTCAATTGTCTCTTTCTGATTCTAACAATCAGTCAGTTAAGTACTATACGTGATACACGCTTGGGCGATCATATCTCGAAAGAGACATGACTGACTGGGCAGGAGATTATCCTGCAGTAGGTTGCCATTGCTTTCTGCGGTAGACTGGTTGCCGACCAAGACTATAGAACCCAATCTGTCCTGCTATTTAACTCATAACTGGAAGGAAGAGACGGATTAATACCTTTCCCAAGGGTATTTGCACATAAGTGAATGCAATGAATTCAGCTGGAATTCGAACTCGGCTCCCCGATTTCTCGTTCCGAGCCGATATCCAATGCACCACAACGCACATCCTGTCAAATTCTTTAAGCTTTCTTTCTTTGTCCCAGAAGTTTCAATTGTCTCTTTCTGATTTTAAAAAACAAGTGTTCTTTTTGTTTCCATTTTCCTTCTTTATGACTCGCATGATTTATCCATGATATTCTCAGTATCCTTCAGTAGAACTACATCTCTGTTGCCTCATTTAATTCTTCTTGTGTGAGGATGTTATCTACCATTTACTGTCATGTAGTAGGATTGATGTTATGTAGCAGTTCAGCACTATTGTTGCTACTAACGAAATTTTCCTGTTTCTTAATACTCCGTTCGGCATTTGGAAGGCATTTTTGATAATCTTCTATTGTTTTTGCTATATCTCTGTTCCCTTCGTTCGTATGGAAATTGTTCAGCATTTACTTCTTCTTTGTTCCGCATCTTTTTAGGACGTTGGCGACCAGGACTCTCCACAACCTTCCATCTTTTGTGGCAGTTTTTCTCCCTGTGCTAAATCTCTCGCTCTGCGTTCCGACATCCATTTACAGAAGTTCGTCAGATAAGCAGCCCGTTGTTTCCCCTATCTCTCTTGTTCTCAATAAGCCATGTGAGGGTTAAGTTTTCCAAGCTCTCCTTCCTCATTAGATGTCCAAGAAACTTTGGCCGTCTCTTCTCAATTGTGAGTATAACTGTTCTTTTTGTTGTCATTTTCTTTAAAACTTCCTCGTTGCCTAATCGCTCTGTCTATGGAATTCTCAGTAACCTTTCGTAGAACTACATTTTTTTTGCCTCCAGTTTATTCTTCATATGTGTGGAGATTGTCCAGCATTCACTGGGTGGTTATCACATAGCAATCCAGCACTTTTTTCTTTGTTTCTAATGACATTTTTCTATTTCTCAGAACTTTGCTTAGCTTTTGCAATGAATTTTCGGTTCATTTTTCAGTCCTCTATTAAAACACTCCTCAGAGTTTTTTCTTGATGTTGACATCTCCAATTTGTAACTCACATCTTAGTTTTTTTCTTTTGCTCATGACCATATTTTCTGTTTTATTACCGTTGATGTTTAGTCCTTTCACATAACTTGTAACATTTTTACTACTCCGTTGAAGAGGTCCTGTAGTTTTTTTTTCCCTGTCAGTCATAAACACAATATTATTTTAAAGGCGTCAGACAACGGAATATTTTATGAAATCAGTCAGTTAAGTGCCATACGTGATACACGCTTTGGACGATCATGTCTCGAAAGAGACATGACTGACTTGGCAGAAGATTACCCCGCAGTAGGTTGCTATTGCTTTCTGTGGTAGATTGGTTGCCACTTAAGGCTATAGAACCCAATCTGTCCTATTATTTAACCCATAACTGGAGGGAAGAGACGGATTAATACCTTTTCCAAGGGTATTTGTGCGTAAGTGAATGCAAGGAATTCATCAAGAATTCGAACTCGGCACTCCAATTTCTCGTTCTGATTCGATATCCACTGCACCACAACGCACAACCATTTTATAAAAAGAATTATTTAAAATCAGAATTTTGCTTTATTCCATAAAACTATATTTTACTGATTGATTTTCTGGTAGTGTAATGGTTATTGGCGCGTTCATTTCGCACTAACGTCCTTGAGAAAGCTGGCAAGAAAACAAAACAGGTTACATATTTTGCCAGTAGTATTACTTGGTTTATGAAACCTACCAATGGACCAAGTTTACTCACCAGCCGTTGCAATAACTCGGACATGAGTAGTATTATCCAAGCCGATGATCGAAAAGGATTCCATGGAGTTTGCCAATGAAAATGTTCGGCAATTAACATGAGAGATGATAAGACTAAAGACTGAATTTCCCTATGAAGGACGCCTACGCACTGTCACAAATTCTTTAATTCCTCCAAAACTAAACCAATGCACGTATGCCTGATTACGGGTCAACACAATAAAGCACCCTCCAGAAGCCCCTTACACTGGACCGTTTCAAGTATTAGAGAAAAATGTAAAGTATTTTACTATTGATCTCCATTCTGAAAATCATCAAAATGTGTCCTTGGGCAGACTGAAGTCTTTAACACAATCAATACTTCCTCTAAATGATTCAAAAGGCTTACGGCCATATCACGTTGTGTACACCGGTTCTCGCTCGATCACCGAAGTTGAGCAACGTTGAGCCTGGTCAGTACTTAGATTGATGACCACTTGGGAATACCAGGTGCTGTAAGCCTTTAGTGACGGATGTGCGTTGTGGTGCAGTGGATATCGGCTCGGAAAGAGAAATCGGTGAGCCGAGTTCGAATTCCAGTTGAATACTCTGCATTCACTTAGGCACTGATACTCTTGGGAAGGGTATTAATCCGTCCCTTCCCTTCAGTTATGGGTTAAATAACAGGGTAGGACTTGGGGACCCTGTCCTTAAAAACAAATCCCAATGAATCTTGATACTTGAAAAAGAAAAAAAAGCATTACTAAACACAAAACTTATATAAAAACGACAATAAATTGTTGAAAGAAAAAGGTATTACCAGCAATAAATAAATAAAATTTAGTTGGCAATAAATGACCTGCTGAGGTTGATATGCCATAAAAACAAACCAACCAAAAAAAAGAAAACATGATTCAAAATCCAAGGAATCACGAACCACTGATAATGACACCGGCACAGATGAAGTATTTGCTGAGAAATATATTAATGATGGAAACTAGTCGAATAGACAACAATCTAAGATTCTACCTTTGGCTAGAATCACATGCTCAAGAAGACGTGTTACATTCTCCAAACATATTGAGTGCATCTACTTCAAATAAATAATGTACTTGCAGAGCTTCGCTTCTGAGTTGGGTTGTATTATGAGAAAATGAAATAAAACCAATAGAGTAATGATAAAGAATAAAAGGAAGGAAATAAAATTTTCTCATGATGCAAGTTATAAAGAAACCGGAAAAGATTTCTGTTCACATGCACGACTTTATAACCCCTACTTCCGGAAGTGACAGAAACTTTCTCTTTTCTAATTAATCGTTCGGAGGTGTTTGACAGTCTTACTCATAAGTAAATAGGTCGTTCCAACTCAGCGTAAAGCTGCCTTGAGCTCAACCATTTTAACAATTGTTATCCTAACTTACTTCTGAACCAAAAAGAGAAAACGGACATACCGAAGAGGCATTCAAAACTTAGCTTCACTGCAGTCACCATAAAAAGAATAAACTCCCGTAGTAGAAACTTAAGTTTATGTTCACTACCGGCCATAATTATTAGGCAACCCCAGTTATTTAAAAGAAATGATGTATTTCATACTATTTTTTATTATTTATTGCCAAGTGGATAATACAAAATGAAAATATAACTGTTCTTTGTTAACACTGCACAATAAGATGTGCATCAAATGAACTGTTCTGGTGTCCAGTTTTTGGGCACCTTTCCCGATGCTAGTCTCTTCTTATTATTGTCTGCCGAAGCAAAGGCTTCCTGGCTGCTTTGTAAAATTCTGCAAAGTAATAATAACAAAAGATCAGAACAATGAATGACAGAAAATATTTAAAAATCTAGTTTTATCCTTCCGTCTTATTTCTCCTAATCTCCCAGTGGCCCATATAAAGAAAGACCACAACAAACAGGAGTAGCGTATGATTCATGGTAGCTTAAAGCGGGTAATTACCAGCCACGATGCTGTCTTGATATTTATGCCCACAATCTATCTATCTATCTATCTATCTATCTATCTATCTATCTATCTATCTATCTATCTATCTCGTTCTGTTCATTATCTATCTATCTATCTATCTATCTATCTATCTATCTATCTATCTATCTATTGTGGTGAATACGGAATTAAAAATAACTCTTCTCTTCACTTTTTACAAAATTTTACTAATAAGAAAAAGGATTGACTGAAGAAAAAGACGAAGCTGAATTTTGCGATCCGATGTTAAATTAATTTTTTAACCAATGAAAGGAAGCGATTTCTAAAACTGAGACCGACGTTAACAAGCTGATGTGAAAAAGCATTTTGCTATAAAATAGAAAAAGAAAGTCGAATGAGTCACTGATGGAAGCGAGACCAGAAACCGCCAAGAAGTGACAAAAAATTAATTCCACTGACCTGGACATAAGGTCCTGAAACACATTCGTTCTTATTCTCCTTCTCGTGTACTACTTTCCTTTATCTCTTCTTCTCCGTCTTCATCATTCTCGCTGTCAACAACGAAGACGACGACAACAACAGCAAAAACAAAATATAATACTTCAACTGATTCCTAAAAATTAACGTCGAAAAGTACCATTTTCTTTTATTGCTTTACCTTCCTTTTCACTTTCTCGCTGGCCATAAAAAGGAACGGAACACAGAATTTATTAAGACCCTATTAATTCTGCATAAACACATTCTGTCACTTACAACTAGAACGGTCTATTCACTTAACTACTTACTACATAGTGTCTTTGAACATTTAACTTCTAGAAATTGATGTTATTCTGTTCTGTTAATAAAATTCTACTTTAACATATAAACGAAATATTTTTTATTCTTCCAATTTTCAACATTCTGATGATTCTGATAACCTTTAAGTTGTAGGGAGTTCTGTTGTTTGACACAAGGCTAATTTAATAAACATTCAACCTAACCTTCTCCCTACTTCAATATACGTATATATATATATATATATAATGATAACTATACATATTATCCAATTTATATATATATACTCTATAGCCAGTTAAATTACATTGAGCACTGTTTTATCAGCACCAGAAATATATTTATATATATGCGTGTAGCTGAGTGCACATCCAAATGAATATTTATTAATATTCATATATATATATATATATATATATATATATATATATAGTCATCTGCAGACAGATCTGTTTCGCTGTATCACAGCTCATCAGTACGGTTAGACAGCCGATTGCTTTTTACTCAAGATTGAAACCAGACCGAATTGGCGACATTAGGCAATTCTAACTCTGAGCTATGAATGGAGGCATATGGTTGCCATCACTAGTGATCACTCCAAACACCATGATGTTGTCTGAATATATCATCAACTCTTTTCGAATCCTCTGCACTGTCCTCAAATTGACACCCAAACACTCTAAAATGTTAGTATTGGAGGTTCCGGTGCTAATGCCATGCAGTACACCTTGTTGTTTGCAAATTTCCGGCGGAGTAAATTACATTATGGCGCTCTTTTTCTCACAGACGGTGTCCAACTGACCTAACTACATTGTGCAGTGGACAAAATCCAAAAAAATTAAAGATATGGAATTGCGACGAATTACCCATCGCACCCGGTGTGTATGTGTGTCTTTCCAAGGCATGCGATTGTTTGTTATTCGTTATCAAAAAAATTAATTAAAATAAATTTTTCTATCCTGTTAACATAAGTTTTCTTTGATTGATAGTTAACTCCCTTAACTTTCAGTCAGTCAGTTAAGTGCCATACGTGATAGACGCTTGGGCGATTATGTCTCTTACGAGACATGACTGACCAAGCAGAAGATTTTCTCGCGGTAAGTTACCATTACTTTCTGCGGTAGACTACTTGCCTATAGAACCCAATCCTGCTATTTAACCCATAGTTGGAGGAAGGAAAGATGGAATAATAACTTTCCCAAGGGTGTTTGTGCGTAATTCAACTGGAATTCAAACTCGGCTTTCTGATTTCTTGTTCCGAGCCGATATCCACTGCAGAACAAGGCACATCCATATTGAACTTTTAAAACAATTTCAGCTAGTCTTCGCCAATTCTGGCCCTGCTAAATAGATTTCACTTGTGTGAATTAAAGGCGAGGCATTGATGAATGGAAGCTTATGTCTGCTATCCTTCGTCATTTAATGGTCTCACTGAATTGTCAGTTACATTTTAATGGTTAAGAAAGTTAGTAAAACTCAACAAAATATATGCATATTCATATTCTCAACACAGTTATTGGCTTTCCTTGAAATATCCATAGTCATAAACACTTTCATCCCCACTTCTTTCAAGTTTATTCTTCAAATTTATCTTTAAATGTAAGCATTTTTTAATTCACGTAGTTCTTAAATATAATTAGCGTAGCTTATTAATTAAAAATTGTCTTTTTTTCAGTAAAATCTAAAGACTATGTGTTCAATCCCTGAGTCGGGTAGTTTAAATTTATACATTCTGAGTTAGTGGATGAGACAAACTTAAACAAATTATTTTTCTTCTACGGGCCGTGACCCTTTAAAATATGGGTGATCATGATTCTCTACAACTTCCTTTTTTTTACTTTTAGTAAAATTTGTCTTTTTGCTATTTTTCCTAATTCGTCTTTTGCCAATTATATCCTTAAGCTTGTTAGGTTATATACGCCTTTCCTTTCTCTTAGCTTCAATATACCATCTGTGTGTCAATTTTTCTAGGTCCTCCGTCCTCATTATGTGCCCTAGAAATTTCAACATTCAAATTGCTGATGATAACTTTGATGTTCTTTTTGTTCCCACTTTCTCTATAACTTTGTCATGTTCGTCCATGGCATCCTCAACATCATTCTGTAGAGCCACATTTTTACTGCCTCGTGTCTCTTTCTCATCTACGATGGAATTGTCTTCACTGCCATATAAGAGAACTGATTAACAATCATTAACGTTTTAATTCTTTTTTTTTATCTCACCTAATTTATTTTAATTAATTCATCAGTATTCTCATCCTTCTCTTAACCTATTTAGCTCCTTACGTAGATTATGCACTAATTTACTCTCTGTTTTGCCTCACACCTATCTTGTGATTGCAAAATTTTCTAAGCCCTCTCTCTTCTTCATGCTTCTTATCTCTTTCAGATGCTATGTATAAGTGTCCTTATTGTTTCCACTTTCCATAAAACTTCGTCATTGCTCACGTCTTCAGTCCATCGTATCCTCAGTATCCTTCTGTAGAACCACATTTTTGTTGCTTTATGTCTCTTACTCATCTGAGATGAGTTTGTCTAGCATTCACCGCCATAACAAGAATTTAATAATATAAGACCTCCACTAATTCACGATACCTAAGATTTAAAATTAATTTTTGAAAATTATTTTTTTACAATGAAAAAGCTTACTTGAAGCTTTCATTTTAGTATTAATTGAAAGTTAAGAGATTAAATTTACTATTTCTAATATTCTGGTATATTTCAAGCAGAAATTATATAATTTCTTTTTTTTTTTGTGCTGCTAAAATAGCTGATTAGCGACCCCTTTTTAGTCGTTTTTCATCGCAATTCTTCGCATGAAAAATATTCCAGCAATAAAATATACTTTTCTGAAACTTTATTTGAGGAATATTACCTGATTTGAGGTGTAATTTACGATTTTAAACCAATATTATTTACTTCAAGTTTAAAATAACACAGAAATTAATTTAAAAAAAAGTAGAGCTGTGTTTTAACTGGCAGTAGCAATGTTTTAAGTAATTGACGAGTGATGACAAATTTATTGTTGTTCTACGGAGGTTTTATCTGTGAAACATAGTTTAAGGAAATGACAGATAAACGCCCTAGTTATACATGTTTGATTACTCAGTAATCTTTACAATGTTGGAGAATATTTTCTGTAATCTAATTTTAGTAACGTTGACTTTAAATTTACTGTAATCATCGCTTTTATTTTCTGTTAATGTCGAGAATAGTTCTCCATAATTACAAAATTGGCCTGTTACAATACTTTATTTACATAAAAAAAATAAAAATTATTTTAAAATCTTGGTGCGTAAGGATTTTTATTAAGCTTCAATTTTTGATTAGTAAATATCGTTTTCTCTTAATAACAATAACTAACGCAATAAAAGTAATGCTGAGATTTAAAAGATTTGAAACTTTATAAATTATTATAATTAAAATTTAAAATAATAAAAATTAAAAATATGAAAAGAATTCTTGTAAAAATTAATTTTTTATTGAAAAGTTTTATCTTAAGACAATAGTCTCCTTCATAAATTCTATTTATAAAACCAATTACAATCTTTTCTACTACTTCCATATATGGTCAGGTTCTCCTGATATCCACCCAGGGGTCCTTGACATATCTAACGGAGAATCTGTAATGTGATCGATCCTGACTTGGCAACTAGGATACAGTCGCTTTCTCACCGGCGCAATGTGACTTCCCTGTTTCTCTTCTACAAATACTTTCACGGCTTCTGCTCCGATGAACTTGGCTCACTGGTACCCACTATATATGAATTTACTCGAGCCACAAGATTAGCAACTAAGTCCCACCCTTTTATAGTGAAACCGATAAATTGTAAACGCAAATTCTACTCCATCAGCTTCTTTTCTAGTACTTCCCGCCTGTGGAATTCCCTTCCATTTACTTGCTTTCCAGACAGTTACAATCTTCAAGAATTCAAATGTAAAGACAACAGTCATCTCCTATCTCATTAACTTGCATCCTCTCTCTCATGCTTCTTTCTCCGTCCACCCCACTTTCATCAGTATTCTCATCCTTCTCTTAACCTATTCCTGACACCCCCTGTAACCTGTCACTCTTTCTCATAGCTAACCTTTTACGTAACTCCTTACACAACAGTGGTAGTAAAATGCCTTGCTTGGGGCGACAAGATTATTAAAAAAAAATGGTTTTATCACATTTTTATTTTACGATTCAGAGCAGATTTTCTAGAAATGAGTTGCAGTTTGAAAAAAAAATTGATGGTTTATATTCTCCAAAGAGTTATGCTTTTAAGTAATAAAACAAATTTTGCAACCAAAATTTAATTTCTCGAAATTTCATGAAATTAAGTAAGGTAACATGTAAAAAAAATATTTATACGAAGATTTAAAAAAAATTCAAAAATAATTTCATTCATTTGTGAATAAGTCCTGATAGTTGCATTAAAAATCGACAATTATTTGATTTTTGTGTGTTTTCCTCATGAAAAAAAGTGCTAAAACACTAATCGTAGATATTACGTCGACTGCTGAAAAAAAAAATTTTAAACCATAATTTCGAATGTGCTTGAAAGGATTTAAAAAAAAATAATGAAGTAATAAAAATACTTTAGTCTTTCCTCTTAATAATAATCTGAACATTTTAACGATAAAGCTTTGTTTTTATTAAGTTTAGGGCCTTTTTTTATCATGCTATGCTGTTTTTTTCAGAGAATTACTGTAGGTACCTACATAAAATCTTATGTAGGTACCTACAGTAAGCAGGAACAGAAAAAGAAAGCAATCTGCCTCCTTGGATTTTACCTTCCATTCAAAATTCCTAACAGATTTACCAACTGCAACAGACACCTAAAGGAAGTCAGATAATATATTAGCCAAAGTGTGAATATAACTACTAAGATGCATGGCAGTCGTCAGAAAGCTCTGAGTGTGGGGGCTGGCCTTTAAGTCAGAAGGCCACAGCTAAGAATCTGTACAGTAAAATTTGTTCATATTATTTTCATAGTGACGGGCCTGCCAAGATAAATTCTCGTTAAATATATATATATATATATATATATATATATATATATATGGACGCTAAAATTGTTACATGTTTTTATTTATTTTTTATTTTTATTTTTAAATAAACGACCATTTTTGACCGATTTTTATGCTCATCTCCTAAAAAAGAGAGAACTATGGAAATGTATTGGGTCTTATCAATTTGAAAGAGAAAATAGCTTGTCAACCGGATTTCACCATGTTATATGAAGCATTTCTCACTTTCCCAGAAACAAATAAAAAAAAATGTTATTTATATTCAGCGTAGTTTTCCTCGGTAATGTAATACTCCTTTACCATATTTGGCTAAATTCTGCAGAAAATTACATTAACCTAAGATATATATATATATATATATATATATATGTGTGTGTGTGTGTGTGTGTGTGTGTGTGTGTTTTTCATCTCACTAGGTCAATATCCAAGCAACTACAGGCGAGCTGAGGGCGCGTCGGTGAGTGAGCTAGTCTAGTTGACCATTACTACTGAGTTCCATCTTCATTGAATGCCCTATACTTGTAACCTTGGGCCAAAACTAAGTAAAGTAAAATCGTTGTCTCTTTCTCACCATTGACAGTGGTTACTGTTCGATCCATGATTTCGAATGCAGCTATTCAGGAAAATAAAGACTAACCATCAGTTGTAACAAGACATAATGTATGGTCATTAGCAAAAGTGACACTCCAAGATGCGAGCTACGAATTAGAGATGTCAGAATGAGGCAAGTACAGAAATTTAACTATCTGTGAATTATTATAAAAGGCAAAAAAAAATGAGTCACAGAAATCTGATTTTGCATTTAAATAGAGGAAGACGCTTTCAAGAAACTAAGCTAAGTAAAATAGTAAAAAGCTGGAAAATTGCGTTGGAAACAAAAATAAGAGTGATATGTAATATCAATCCTACTGCACTTGCAGTGAATACTGAACAATTTCCTCACAGATAAAGAGGAAACCTGGGGTAACGATAATGTAGCTCTAGAGAAGGATTTTGAGAAAACCATAAACGAAACATGTGAGAAACAAGGAAGCTTTAATTAAAAAAAACAAACAACTAAGACACAAGAATTAGGATTTAGGGTTATGGTTGGATTAGCGGTTTTAGGGTTAGGGTTAGAGTTAGGGCACTTTTTGCTTAGAATAAGAAATAATTGAAATTTCTGGGGCACATAACGAGGAAAGATGGTTTCTAGAGTTTGACACACACAGGGCATATTGAAGGTAAAAAAAGCAGGGAGGAACAGAGGCTTACGATTATATCACATTGAAATACAAGTTCCTTACCATCACAGAAGTTAAGCAACGTCGAGGTTAGTCAGTACCTAGATGGATGGCCGCTTGAGAATACCAGTTGCTGTAAACATCGATGTGCGGGTGGTGCAATAGATAATGACTCGGAATTGTTTATTAGAGAGCCGAGTTTCAATTCCAGCTGAGTTCGTTATATTCATTTACGCGCAAATACCTTTGGGAAAAGTTTGAATCCATTTATTTCTCCTCCATTAATGGGTTAATTAGTAAGATTCGTATGATTAAATCATTATTAAATAAAAAAAATATTTTAATCCAGAAATATTTTCTGGCATTAAATTTTTTTATTTTTTATTTAATAATTATTTAGTCATACGAATCTTACTAATTAACCCATTAATGGAGGAGAAAAAATGGATTCAAAGGGTTGATAAATCGTAGAAAATGAATCGATCAATAAGCAAGTAATATGAGTAATGAGCTTGCGTAAATGAATGACAGAACATGAACAGAGAGGGATAATAACGGAACAAACGCCGGTTAATGGAAAACCATGACCGCTTACATCCGGTATATACAAGAAGAAAAAGAAGGAAGAAAGCGTCTCTTTACCTTCGCATTTGTACTCAACAAACGAATATCAGTAACTGAGAAAAGAAATTTCCATTTTTTCTTACAACTTTTTAAACGGGAAAAATAGAAACAAATTAGACGTTATAGTTGGGATGGAACATGAGGGCTGAAAGACAGATCGAAGATAAAAGTTGTGCTAGGGAAGCAGCATAAAACGAGTTTCTGAGAATTATTAGCAGAACAAGAGAGCAGGAAGGATGATAATACAAACAATACTAAGAGATACGAATTATAGAAAGCTGTGGAGAGCAATAATTTACCCCGTCTTGAAGGAACATGGTACTGAGAAGAAGAAGAAAAAGAAGAGGAAGAGTAAGATGTTTCTTATATGGTTACTTCTTTTTCTTCCTCTTTTTTTTTTCGTGCCGAAACTTGGTCAACAATGATTCTCCATATAAAAGAGTAGTAGTAGTAGTAGTAGTAGTAGTAGTAGTAAGTTTCTTATATGGTTACTTCTATATGACGTGCCTTAACAGGACGGGGGCAATAATGACTCTCCACAAGAAGAAGAAGAGGAAGAAGACGGAGAAGCAAAAAATTATTGCGTTTCTTCTATGGTTACTTTTTTCTTCTATATGCCGTGTCCCTTCAGAACAAGGGCAATTATGGCTCTCCACATGGAAGAAGAAGAAGAAGAAGAAGAAGAAGAAGAAGAAGAAGAAGAAGAAGAAGAAGACGTTTCTTATATGGTTACTTCTTCTTCTATCTGCAGTTCTACAAAGAAGAAGAAGAGTAGTGCGTATATACCGTGACCCTTTAGGATGTACGCGTTCATGGCTCTTCAGCGTTTTCTATCCCTTGTGGTCCTTAGCAACCATTCCGCTATGCTTTCACGCTTGTCAGGTAGGTGACCTGCTAACTTTCCTTATATTTTTTGCCCTTGGTATGCCTTTCAGTTCTTCAAGTCTCATCATACGTCTGAGAGACTTCAGTTGTCTCTTTCTGATTCTGACTAGAAGTCTTTTTATTACAATTTCCTTTAAGACGTCCTCGTTGCTTACTCGCTCTGCCTGTGTAATTCTCAGTATTTCTCTGTAGAACCACATTTCTGTTAATGCCTCTAGTTTTCTTTTCATCTGTGGGATTTTTTAGAATTCACTTTTACAAAAATCCATCACGATATTAATCTTATTCAAAAAGTAGAATAGCAACATATGAAGCCTCTGCTAATTTAGTTCGTTTCAATAGATTAACACTTACAATAGAAACTAAATCGTGTGCAATTTAATGTCAATGGCTAACAAATTGCAAACCTTAAAAATAACTAGGAAATTAATTCCTAATCGTTTTCGTAATGATTAATAAAGCCGCCTGACTCGACTGTTACGAGTGTTCAACTGTCGCTACCCGTTCTATGTTTTTAGTTCAACCTAATTCTCATTTCTGACTGAACATTATCGACACACCTACAAACATATTCTCCAGCTAACACTCACTAATTTTCTAAATAACCATGAATTCATCTTATATTTTCCAAATAAATCATTTTCATTTATTACAAAATATCACCTGAAGAAGAACAGTATTGTTCTGAAACATGAAAGTTTTTGTGTAGTATTATAATACTTTTATAAATCATTGTAATAACAAAATTATATATATATATATATATATATATATATATATATATATATATATATTGTTTAATTACTTGATTTTAGGTCATGATAAAATTAGACCAGTGCACATTTGTATTAAAAGGTGTTCAATACAATTATATTGTAAAACTTTTGAATATTTTCCATTTGTAGACGAGTTATTACGCGATCTAGGTTTCTACCATGTGGTGTCTTCAGGCAATTGACACTACCATTTTACCATTTACCCTTTTTTTAAGAACGCTCACCTAACGGTGTTTTTTTCTTCTTTTTTTTTTTCTTTTTTAACGCTCACGTTACGGGGAATTTTTGAACGCGCAATTTTTAAAATTACAAGAAATTAGAACGTTTTCATCCATGGTTGTATGAACCTAATAGGTATCTTTTAGTATGGTTACACTTAGTCATAATTTCTCTTCTTTCATTCAATAGTTCATTTTTGTTTGGGAATAGCATAATCGCTAACTTTTCTTCCTGGCACAGTCTACATATTTTGTCACCGTTGTAAGACTTGGCTGTTTTCACTATACTCCAAGTTATGTCTGGGTCTTTTCCATATTTTGATTTCAATTTCCATACGTGGATAGCCAATTTTGTACAGCTTTTTTTTTAAGTTTTCTATTTTGAATGAAGACTTGTGATTGAACCACCTAGTTTTAAAGGTGTCTTTGGTTGGTCCCAAATATATTTTATTTTGACCATTTAAGACATGTACTTTTGCCTTGTATATGACTTCTTTTGTGTTACAAAGTCCTTGAGTTGGGCATTTATTTTTGTCCCTGTAGTTGAATTCTTTATTAGTGATCTTGTTTTGTATAATGCTATCTAAACGTTTGTCGTTTTTTTTGTTGTTTTTTTTTATGAAACTATCTAAATTAAGTACAACTATAACTTAGCTTGATTGTTTTTCTATTGAAAATTTTGTTTAGTTCTGAGCTTTTTGGAAAGTGTCTGTCTATCAGTTTAAAAAATATTTGTCCTATTTTGGTTCTTACCTCTAAATTAAATAGTGGGTTGAAGCAGATAATGTTTTGTTTTCTATTATCGTTTTTTTGTTTGTCTGTTTAGTTGAAAATTATATTGTAAAATGTTCTTATGGCCAGATTTTCTTAGTGCATCTTGACAGTTTTTTCTTTTCATCAAATATTGTTTTGCTTGACAAATCTTTTGGTAGTCTGTGTTCTATTCTTTTGTGAATGTGCCTAATTATACTTTTGGGATGGTTGGATTTTGTATTTATGTACTTTAACTTAGTGTTTGTTTTCATGTATGGAGATACATTGCCAGTTATAGTTGTACTAGTAATTTAGATAGTTGTACTAGTAATTTACATGCAGTATATATATATATATATATATATATATATATATATATATATACATATTGTAACAAAGTTGTAGAACTCGTAGATCTTTTAACCTGCTGTTCATGCATTTACTTTTATAAAGAGTGCTCGATACAAACGTAGAGCGTTATATTGTAATAGTTGTTCCAATGGTTTATAAATTCATAGTATCACTACATAAAAAGTAATAATAAAAAAAATAAAAGAAACTATCGACACTGCAAAAAACAAAAAACTATATATCCCAATACAAAATAATCAAAACTAAACAAAAAACTCACCAGCCCAAAACTAAATAACACATATCCTCTCTAAACCAAATAGCAGCACCTTAAAAACCATAAAAGAATCGACTAGACCAGCCAAAAATCACACACCACTCATATCATTGACAACGACGCCACTACTACTTCATCCAGACAAGATAAATAGGAAACCTGTCCTGAACTTAACCACCACTCCCAACACCTAACTCTAAGACTTAAATAAGGCCAACAGAATCCAAATAAGCTCCCAACCCCACTTTCACCTAAAAAAGCATATTCACCAAAAATAAACGGTTTTTTCACCAGATAATTTTCATTCCAACTTCTTCACCCGATGAGAGGAAACCAAAAAACAAGGTTAGCTTCAAAACGTGAAAATTTTTGTGTAGTGATACTATGAATTTATAAACCATTGTAACAACTATTACAATATATATATATATATATATATATATATATATATATATATATTAAAAAACGATTAATTCAAAGATGTTGAATGTTGAATATATATATATATATATATATATATATATATATATATATATATATGTCATCCTTGAATAAATTCTCGCTGTTTTCCAACAGATGGCGTTCCCAGAACTTCGTGCATGTAGTTTCAGACGGTAACGTATCTACAAGGAAGTATTATAAGCAAGCTTGAAATTCAGTGTATGTCATTTTGCCGAAGTGTAAACAACTTTGTTTTTCATAGGCTTAAACATGACGGATTTCTTGTCAAAGAAAATGCATTTTCGTAGAGTTTTACTGCACTACTTTATTCAAAAGAAAGCTGTAGCTGAAGTACACAGAATTTTTGTTGAGACATATGGCAACCATGCACTGTCGGAAAAGAAAACATGCAGACATTGGTTTAGACGCTTCAAAAATAATGATTTTGATGTTGAAGATAAAGAACGCTCTGGCGTACCGAAAAAAGGTTTGAAAATGAAGAATTGGAGGCATAAAGACGAATGTCAAGCACAAGCTAAACTTGCAGAATCATTAGGAGTTGATCACACAACAGTTTCGAAAGGTTTAAAAGCATTATGAACTATCCAAAAACTATTCATGTGTGACCAGCTGCTTCAACGACAGAAAAGGAAAGGTTTTTTGCATTGTATCGTGCCTGGCGATGAAAAATGAATACACTACGATAACCCTAAGCGGAGAAGATTGTGGGATAAACCCGACATCGACATAGGCGGTAAAACCGAATATCCATGTTTCAAAGCTTTTGCCCTGCATTTGATGGGATCAGCTGCGTCTAGTTTATTATGAGCTCCTCAAACCGACCGAAACCATCACAGGAGATCAATATCGACTACAGTTGATGTGTTTGAGCCAAACATTGAAGAAAAAAGGCCGCTATACGAGCAGAAAAACGACAAAGTGATTTTGCAACGTGACAACGCTAGGCCTAATGTTTGAAAACTGGTGAAAACCTACTCGGAAACGCTTAAGTGGGAAGTCCTACTCCACCCACCAGACATTGCTCCGTCCGGATATCACTTGTTCCGATCGATGGCACATGGCCTGACTGAGCATACCTGTCATTCTTATGAAAATGCTAAAAGGTTGTATCGATTCGTTCTTTTTTTCGACGGGGAATTCAAATGCTGCCAGAAAAATGAGAAAAAGTTGTGGCTAGCGATGGACAATATTTTCAGTGACATGTTTCTTAATAATTTTTGTAAATGACATTACTTTTCATGAAAAATCAGCGAGAACTTTCTCAAGATGTATATAATGAATAATTCATCGAGCTTTATATTCGACCTCAACAGATTGCAGAAAGCACTGGACGGCCGTTTCGTCCTATATTTGGGACTCTCCAGCAGTACGCATCCACTACTAAGAATCGAACCCAGACAGTTTTGAAGCCGGACTTTTGGTTATTAAGCTGATGTCATACCAACTGTACCAAAGGCCCTGCTGACGAAGAGGTAACGAATTAAATTCGATGACGCGTCGCTCGTTCATAAATTCCGTGGTGGAACTCATCCAAGCTCCTTTACTCCCAGAGCCACGACTTCTCCAACACAAGCCGCTAAATCCATAGCAAGTTAAGCTGGTTGAAGCACAGTGATATGATTGAAGTAGTAGGAGGATTTGAATTCATCGAGCTTTTTTATGGATTTACCAGCCCATATCATGATCCCACCGCCGCCTTGAAAAAAAAAAATTTCTTGAGTTATGTTGCTTGCAAACCCATCCACGAGCCCATCCATCGGACCCATCGAGAGTGATCCTTGATTCGTCTGTAAAAAGCACTTTACTGAAATCACTGCAATCTTCTTTCCTTATTTTTTTTTTTTTTGTTGTTGTTAAAATTGGTTTCTTTATTTGATTTTTTACATCAGCAAACTTCCTTAATGCTTTACACCTTGTTTCTCTTGAAACCATAGGAGCTCCAGCGGCCTCAAATATGAACGCACTTGACGTATTTGGGTTTCTTATTAATTCTCTTCGGATATGTGATAGACCTCGCTTTGTTAAATTTCTGAATTCAGTCTGAGACCTTTTTTCTTTGGTTGAATTCCTATTTGACATATTATTTTGATTGTCCGATGATCCTTTTTCAAATCCTTAAAAATTTGAAGCGAAGACTTTCCTTTACTAATTTCTTTGATTATATAGTTCTTTTCATTCGTTGTTAGTTCCTTTTTACGAGCTATAATATTAATTCTAGTTTTTGAAAAGAATCTCCTTGACACTGCAAACTGCTATAATTACTGAAAAAATAGAAAATATTAATCTGAAATTGAAAATTAGGACTTAAGTGCTTTCATACTTACTCGCGTTGTGGTGCATTGGATATCGGCTGGAACGAGAAATCGGGGGGCCGAGTTCGAATTCCAGCCGAATTCATTGCATTCACTTACTCGCAAATACCCTTGGGAAAGGTATTAATCCGTCTCTTCCTTCCAGTTATGGGTTAAATAACAGGACAGTTTGGGTTCTATAGCCTTGGTCGGCAACCAGTCTACCGTAGAAAGCAATGGCAACCTACTGCGGGATAATCTTCTGCCCAGTCAGTCATGTCTCTTTCGAGACATGATCGCCCAAGCGTGTATCACGTATGGCACTTAACTGACTGACTTACTCGCTATACATAATATTACAAACTATTTCATTCGATAACACATATCTATGAATTTTACATAAACTATTTGACAATACCTCTTTTGAATATAATCTAATTGGAGTAGATAGTCTAAACTATCGCCCGGTTCACACTCCACCCACGTCTATTGAACAGGTGAAGAGGCTCATCCCTTGTTTCCTGTTTAGGTTGTGGTTTCCGGTTTTTCTCTTTTCCAATCTCTTCACTCTTATGGAGCCCCCTGCGCATCAGTGGCGTTTTCGCCTTGCTTGGGGTGATATGATTTTAAAAAAATGCAGGTTATATATATATATATATATATATATATTGTCTGAAGATACCGAAAGATTTAAACCTAGGTTGCAGAAATAACTCATTTCTAAATATATATATATATATATATATATATATATATATATATGTGTGTGTGTGTGTGTGTGTGTGTGTGTGTGTGTGTGTGTGTTAGGGTCATTATATAAACAAACATTTTAGATCTATTAACCTATTATAAACATTTATCTTGGTTTGAAATATTATTTTTTCCGTCGGTACTTATTTTCAAAATGAGAACTATAAACACTTTCTACGTATAAGATATTTTAAGCATTCATCCCAAGCAAGGTGATAAAGCCCCTATGACGCAAGGGGGGTGGATATTGAGAGTGAAAAAATAAGCGAACAAGGAAAACATTATTAACGAGAAAGAACAATAAAAGAACAAGAATTTAGAAGAGAGATGATAACTATTGACATTGTATTGCATTTTGATCTTCAAAGATCAAAACTGACTGGAAGACAAGAAGTCAGGAGAGAGTTCCACAAGCGAGAAGCGAAAGGGAAGACAATCTCAGCGGAAAACGTTAGCCTGAGAAGACGGAAATGAAGGTTAGCCTCAACCATATTTATGGAAGGGAAAAAAAGATTCTCTCGAATAATTCAAAGAGCGCAGATTCGTCTTGGAGGCATTAAAATTAACAAGCGGTTTCTTACCCCAGTTAATACCTGATTGAAAACCAAACTTGTTACACCAACCGCCAATTTGACCATATTAATCTGACTAGACTTTCCATTAAGACAGGAATAATCACAGGTTTTGTGGCCACCATAGATACAGTGTTGAAAATGGATGACATCAGGAAGGTCTTTAATGAAAATTTATATAAAGGTTTCAGAAATTAGTCTTTAGGAAAGTAAATCTAATTTAAATTTGTTTATAAATGGAACTTTGTGTGTGTGTCTGTGTCTGTGTGTGTGTGTCCGTTACCTCTCGACTCGGAAACGGCTGAACCGATTTTCTTGAAAATTTACACAGTTGTACTATAAGTGTCTGCGAGTGTTCTTAGCTAGGTTTTGTGTCGAGGTACCTCCCGATAAATATCGAAAATCGATAATTGAAAAAATTGTGTTTTAGAAGGAGTAGTCCGATTTTAATCAAATTTGATACACTCATAAACAAAGACATAAGAAACGATATTCAGATAATTCAAGGTTGCAGTTCTTACAATATTGCAGAAAATCGATAATATATATATATATATATATATATATATATATATATATATACAAAAGGCAAGATGTTTGTGTTGTGTCTGTTTATCTGCCTGTATGTCTGTATTTTTTTCAGCCCTTTTATTTTAGTTTTTGCTTCGGGTTTGGCTCTAAGTAGGTATAATTGTAGTTCTTAGTCTCAGCCATGATACCATTTACTCAGAGGACTTATTTAGCCTTCAAAATTCAGTTTACGATGAAAAAAACTTATTTGATATCGAGACCAGGAAATCAAAATTTGACTTACATTCCATTCATTTTTCTTTCCATCTACGGTTTCGCTTTAACTGGAAACAACTATTGCTTTTTAGTTTTTCGTGCCAACGTCCAAAGAGTCTGAGCGCCAGGACCATGGATTAGTTTTAAAGCTTTCATTACACCAGAGCAACGCCGGGCTATACTGTTAGTTCAAAATAAATTTCTTTGATTCGTTTTAAAAATTAAGGAGAGTAATGATTTTCAACAACTGAAATGTGGCTCTACAGTTAGATCCTGGGGATATCCTGAACCGAACATGTGAGCAACGACGATGTTTTGGAGAGGATGGAAACGAAATCAAAACTTATACTTAACCCCAGGAAGAGACAGCTGAAGTTTCTGGGACACGTAATGAGGAAAGAGAGCTTGAAGAATCTGATACTCACAAGATGAATATTGGGAAAAAGAGACAGGAAAAAGCAATACGTGGCATAGTTTATGGGTTTAAGCAAATTAAGTTTTGGTAGAATAACAGGAGACAAGATGTTAAGAGCTACATGGGGTACGGGGATGTGGTGGGCCACGATCACCTACGTTCTGAACGGACACGGCACACAGATGAAGAAAATATCTGGGAAATGTTCTAACAGAGGGTGAAAAGATTCGAAGACGTATTGGGGTGGCCAATGAGCATTCCAAAAGCTAAGCAAAGTATTAGGAGACAGAAAAATTTCAATGGAAACAAGGAAAAGAGTATCGAACTGTTATCTGTTATATGTCCTCCTGTATGGCAGAGAATGCTAGACAATCTCCTCAAAGATGAAGAAGAGAGTTGAAGCAAAAGAAATGTCGTTCTACAGAAAAATGCTGAGGATACCATGGGCTGAACATGTTAGCAACAATGAAGTTTTGAAGAGAATGGAAACAAAAAGGGAATCTATATTTAACGTGAAGAAGAGGCAGCTCAACATTTCTGGGGTACGTAACGAGGAAGGAAGGCTTGGAAAATTTGATACTCACGAAACTGATTCGGGGAAATAGGGACAAAGTAAAGTAGTGTGTAACATACTTGATCAACTTGTGTAAATAAATGGCAGAACAGGGTTTAGGAGAAATAGCAAAATACACACTTTATTCAAGAGCAGGAAGAAGTGGGGGCCATTATTGCCTACGTCCTGAAGGGACACAGCACGTAAAGAAGAAAAAAGGTATAGCCCAGACCAATAGCATCGTCACAGTTGATTTTCTAAGCACCGCTTAGATGCGGCACAAGACCGAAAGTTTGGGGTACCCAGTGAGGATCGAACTCACTTGTTATAGATTCTAGCAAGTCAAGGTTGCTAACCATTACAACACATCGAGGGGCCCAATAAGCATTGTCATTGATGCCAAGAAGACAAATCTAACCTTCAGCTCAGTGCTCAGTTCTCAGTTCTATCAAAAAGTAGGCAGAAAGTCAAAAGTTCTATAGCGCTGTGGATGATATCAATTACTTCACAATCACGACGTTATTAACCAGCATAGCAGGCCAGAATTTCCTTTTAACTTGTTCGCTGGAATACAGTAACCTCTCGTTGTCCAATGCGAGGGGTTGTTGCACACAGTCCTCCATCGGATGTAAATCGTTTAGAATTCTATAGGTTCTCCATCTTGTCTTTGCATTTCTTCCATTGGAAGAACTTTTCGATTGCTTTGTTTTTTATCAACCTTTTGTAAGGTGGATTTATACCTTTCCAAACGATATTTTGCACGTAAGTGAATATAACGAACACGACGGGAATTGGAACCCAGCTCTCTGGTTCCCGATTCCGAGCCGTTACATTACACCATCCACACGTTCAATCTTACAGCACCTGGTATTCCGGGGCGGTTTCCCATCTAAGTACTGACATTTTCCACACACTATAGTTATAGCATTTGTTTAACTCTTCAAAATAATTTGAAAGTGTTTCGATCAACATTTATATTTTATTATTATCAAGCAAGTTTATTTAAATGCGTTCACTATTCAAATATTTAAGTTTTAAAATAATCTGTCATTCAGTTAATTGCCATGCGTGATACATGATTGGGCAATTATGTCTCTTTCGATCCATGACTGACTAGGCAGTAGATTTTCCCGCAGTAGGTCGCCATTTCGTTCTGCGGTAGAATGGTTGCTAACTAGGCCATAGATCCAATCTTTCTTGCTTTTTAACCCATAGCTGGAGAGGGAAGAGGTAGATTTATACCTTTCCCAAGGTTATTTGCGCGTAAGTGAATGCAGCGAATTCAACTGAAGTTCGAACTCGGCTTTACCGATTTCCCATTCCGAGCCGATATCAATTACACCACTGCGAAATGCTTGAGCGATATTTTCCTTCTGTTATACCTTTGTCAATTGATGCATAGCCAAATGGTTAGAACGTTCGCTTTTCTGTTCATGAGACCTGGATTTCAATCTCACTATGGTCGATTTGTCATGAAAATGGCTTCTACATGTTATCGGCCCAGGGATGATGTCTCAGCCTGCGACGCCTTTTGGAAAATATCTGAAAACTGACCGGAGCCTTGTGAGTGAGATTGGGTAGACGGAACTATTTGAGGTCTGTTGATGGTTGCGTTAGCCCGACGCTACAAATCATTATGGCTGAGGGTTTGAGTGTACTAGCTTTGACCAGACTGTCGATCACGCCAGATAATGCGTTCTCTCCAAGAAACTGTAATTAAGATCAGCTTAACATAGTTGCAGTAAAAATTCTGTGGGTATTGAATAAACGCAAATGTGCCAGAGCAGGCATCTGCAACTTAGCTGACAGACATACTCGGATACGAACGGTTAGCTATTATATCAGGTAAGTGCCATACGCGATACACGCTTGGGCGATCATGTCTCGAAAGAGACATGACTGACTGGGCAGAAGATTATCCCGCAGTAGGTTGCCATTGCTTTCTGCGGTAGACTGGTTGCCGACCAAGGCTATAGAACCCAATCTGTCCTGCTATTTAACCCATAACTGGAAGGAAGAGACGAATTAATACCTTTCCCAAGGGTATTTGCGCGTAAGTGAATACAATGGATTCAACTGGAATTCGAACTCGGAAATCTCATATATACAGGGTGGTCCAAAAGTAAGTGGACATCAGGTGAAATTATTCCGCCTACTGTCCAACTACTCTACATTATCCAAGAGCAGTCTCTTGATGAAACATTTCCTGAAAAAAGATAAGCCGAAGAGGCCCAACTGATTGACCAACGCGTTCACCTGATTTGACTATAATGAATTTCTTCTGTTTAAGAATACTCAAGGACAAAGCCTAGAGTCGAAAACAAAGAAGAGTTATTGATTTGAAAAAGCACATAAGAGATTCATTTCAATAAATTAATATGCAAAAAGAGTTTTGTAAAACTGTTTGTGGAAGCGTAAGGGTTAGACTTCAAAGCTGTGGAAATTGTGATTGAGAACAGTTTGAGCACATGTGTTGATAAATGCAATGTCTAAAACCTATCCGTTATTACAGATTGAGAACTGGCGTTACACATTCAGAAGAAACTGTAACAAATAACAGAATCTACATCTTTTCTGGTGTACCAACATCTGCAACAACTAAACTGGATAGCACATGTAACACGAAGAGAAATGAATGACATAATCAAGATGTTAACATTCTACACTACTTCGAATAAAAGTCAATTGACTATAGAATATAACAGAAGGCGAATCACTTGAGGACTTTCAACAGTGGCAACAACTAAAATGGATAGCACATGCAACACGAAGAGAAATGAATGACATAATCAAAATGTTAACATTCTACACTACTTCGAATAAAAGTCAATTGACTATAGAATATAACAGAAGGCGAATCACTTGAGGACTTTCAACAGTGGCAACAACTAAAATGGATAGCACATGTAACTCGAAGAGAATATAATGGCATAATCAAGATGTTAACATTCCACGCTACTTCAAATGAAATGTTAGGAAATACCCTCTCCGTCAACACTGAAAAGAGCGTTAACAGCTACTGGATTTGAGAACCATGTTTTTTCTGAAAAGAGATAGATTATATGAAAAAGATAAAAGACTGCTGGCTACTCTATCAATGAATGCCAAATATTTCCTTATCGGGAAACGGCTAATATTTTCATTGCCATTTCCCAATGTGTCTTTAGATTTCAGTGTCGCACTTACCGTCCTCTATTAAAACACATCCCAGTTATTTAAATTGTTGGATTTGCTTGATTTTCGTATCTCCAGTTTCTAATTTGCCTTTTTGGTCTGTCCATTTTGGTGACAAACATGCACTCTCTCTTGCAATTGGTGTTTCGTCTTTTCTTCTTGCTTTCCTTCTGTAGGAGTTCTTGTAATTTCCTTTCTGTGTTATCAGCACATTGTCAACTGCATATCTCATGTTGTTAACAGTGTGACCGCCAATAATGAATATCGTTCTCTATTTCGATATTGTATTTTCCAATTAATCAGTATTTCTCATTCGTTGGTAGGCGTTAAAATTAAGAAACTTTGCTGGTAAAGTCAGTTGTTGCAGAAAACAACTTCAGAGCAGATCATTTACTACTATTCGCTGATCTGACTTGTAAACAACGCCACAAAAACCCATTAACTGCTGACTGAAATTATTTTGAAATATTTCTAACTTCTTGCTGGTAAGACCTTTTTATGTTTCCCTTTTTTAGGCTACTGAACATGACTATCTAAATCTAAATCTAAACTTATTTATAAATGGAACTTTGTGTGTGTGTGTCTGTGTGTGTGTCTGTGTGTCCGTTACCTATAGACTCCGTAACGGCTGAACCGATTTACTTGAAAATTTACACAGTTGTACTATAAGCGTCTGCGAGTGTTCTTAGCTAGGTTTTGTGTCGAGGTACCCCCCAATAAATATCAAAAATCGATAATCGAAAAAATCGGGTTATAGAAGGAGTGGTCCGATTTTAACCAAATTTGATACACTCATAGACAAAGACATAAGAAACGATATTCAGAAGTTTCAAGGTTACAGTTCTTACAATAGTGCAGAAAATTTGATATCGATAGCAGGAAAATCAAAATTTGACTTACATCCATTCATTTTTCTTTCAGTCTACGGTTTCGCTTTAACTGGAAACATCTATTGCTTTTTAGTCTTTCATGCCAACGTCCAAAGAGTCTGAGCTCCAGGACCATGGATTAGTTTTAAAGCTTTCATTACACCCGAGCAACGCCGGGCTATACTGCTAGTTATAATTAAAATGAAACATTTTGTTGTTTATTGTAAAACCTATTTGGTTTTCCTATCGTTCAATTTGATTTTCTTTATTTTATTTCTTATGTCGCACACGTGACAGGCTTATCATCCATTTGCAATCTGAAAAAAATATTTTATAGCAAGAATGGTAGTCAAGATACTTGCGGTTCCGTTGAAGAGTGGGAATCCGCCATGAGTATCATTTTGTATATGCTTATAGTCTGTGCGGAATTTTCTGTTGGGTGCCTTTTTCTGTCTTTAGGAGACCAAGATCAACAGCAACAAGGTGATAAAGCACACAGGACAAACCTGGATTAACAATAATATAACCAAATGCACAGAGAACGTCATGGTTGTTCAAATTAAACCATAATTCTCTTTCCATCATAACATGATCGATGATTAGATTAAAATAATGGCTGACCGCTCATATGCCTGTCTGCTAGAGTGGCTATGCAATTTATGTTGCAGACGCTTGCTCAGGTACACGTGTTAGTTCAACACCAACAGAGCCCGCCTGTGGTTTATACTTCAACTATGCTGAGTGAACCTTAGTTACAATTTCTGGGTAGAGAGGACATTATCTGGCGGGATCAACACAGGCCAGAACACTCAAACTTTCGGTCACGATGACTTGTGGCTTTGTGCTAGCACATCTATTGACGGCTCCATAATATTTCAGTCTACCGAATTTTACACTCACCTGCGTAGTATCGTTTTCGGACACTTTCCAAAGGTGCTGAACGCTGGAATCGCCTCCCCGATAATATCAAGAAGTAACCTTCGAGACAAGTTGGTCATCGTGAGATTCTAACCCGGGTCTCATGATCGGAGAGCGGCCGTTTTAACCAAGCAGCCGGGTGATTTAAATACCAGGGAGATAAATATCTATACTTGTGATATGTTCTCTCTCATTTTATCGCTCAGATGTGTCACAAGGTTGAAACTATGGTGCTACTCAGTCGAAATTGTTCTAGAGAATTTGACAAACGTTATACCACGTCGAGTTAACCTCTCTGAATTAGGGGGTTATTATTATTCACACTATTTACACGCGGACAATAGCCAAGCCGATTAAAACGCCGTTTCGTTATCTAAATGGATTTATCAAGAGTAATAGGTAATAAAATATTATTTCTGGCCGCACTGCCAATTGTACAACTTCTCTTTAAAAACCTATAACACGTTTTACCATTAGAGCAATATCAAACATCAATCTCTTGCTTATCAACATGCGGGAGGTCAGGCGTAGAGTCCAAAAAATCTAGTACTATTTGCTGGTTAGGTTGTAGATTTATTTCAAAATTTCGTCCCAATACATGTTTTCCTATGATTTCTATCAATTCTTCATATATGGTTTTGCGTACGTAAGTAACAAAAACTTATTTAATTTTAAAATTCCTTGATGTTCATGTAAAAGTGGGTTGAACTCTGCAATACGTTCAATAACACTCATGAAATTGCTTGTATTTGGTGAGCTTCACTGCTCGCCTTCCCAAAATAACAAATCTCATTCATTTTAAAACTAGGTAACAATTACTAGGATGCTCGTTGTGGTACAGTGGATATCGGCTCGGAACGAGAAACCGGGGAGCCGAGTTCGAAATCCAGTTGAATCCATTGTATTCACTTATGCGCAAATACCCTTGGGAAAGGTATTAATCCGTCTATTCCTTCCAGTTATGGGTTAAATAACAGGACAGATTGGATTTATAGCCTTGGTCGGCAACCAGTCTACCGCAGAAAGCAATGGCAACCTACTGCGGGATAATCTTCTGCCCAGTCAGTCATGTCTCTTTCGAGACATAATCGCCCAAGCGTGTATCACGTATGGCACTTAACTGACTGACTGAACTGTTACTACACTTTTTCAGTATTTCAAAATATTTTTCTCATCTATTCCTCAAGTTGGTGTTCATATTACTATTTTATTTGCTTGGTTTGTCTTACGGCATGTCTAACTCTTCTTGGTTTTTTAGTAACAAATCCTGATGTTTTGATAAACAATAAAGAGATAGACATATATTTTGGTTTGGACAAGAGTAAAAAAAAATGGATAGACATAGATATGATAAACACAGAGTCAGACTTTCATCTCTTGAGGCCTTAACTACATAAAATTCAAGTCCCTTCTCTAAAACAAGATTCTAGTAAAAATTTAAAATTATTATACATGATCCTCTCATCTAATAAAGAATGGTGTGTATTTATTTGTATATATTGTTACGTGTTAAGCATAACAAAAGAAAAAAGAAAAATGATTGAACAAAACTCAGAGTTAAAATACAGACAAATATTTAATTCACAAAACATTAGATAAAAATATTTACAAATATACAGTTTTGCATTCAAATAGAAAACGTATCGTTTACTCCTGGCGGGCGAAGTGTTACGAGGGAGAGAAGGGGAGGGAAGGTGTCAAGTATCTTTACCCAGTTAAGTTGGCGTGGAAGTTAAGTGCTATACTTTTTGGAAATCCTTAAATGCGTATATCTACTCTTATTTATAAATGGAACTTTGTCTGTGTGTGTGTGTGTGTGTGTGTGTGTGTGTGTGTGTGTGTGTGTGTGTGTGTCCGTTACCGATAGACTCCGAAACGGCTGAACCAATTTTCTTGAAAATTTACACAGTTGTACTATAAGCGTCTGCGAGTGTTCTTAGCTAGGTTTTGTGTTGAGGTACCCCCGATAAATATCGAAAATCGATAATCGAATAAATCGGGTTATAGAAGGAGTGGTCCGATTTTAATCAAATTTGATACACTCCTAGACAAAGACATAAGAAACGATATTCAGAAGTTTCAAGGTTACAGTTCTTACAATAGTGCAGAAAATTTGATATCGATAGCAGGAAATCAAAATTTGACTTACATCCATTCATTTTTCTTTTAGTCTACGGTTTCGCTTTAACTGGAAACAACTATTGCTTTTTAGTCTTTCGTGCCAACGTCCAAAGAGGACCATGGATTAGTTTTAAAGCTTTCATTACACCCGAGCAACGGCGGGCTATACTGCTAGTAAAGACTAATTATTGGCTTGGTCAATGAAAGAGGTTCTCCTTCAGGCTTTAGTTGTTCGGACTTTTCTGTGAGATTCTTTCGGCTGTATCATAACAGGAACTGATATGTTAGCAAATCCTTCTAACAACTATTTCCAGTTTTAGTTTGTCGTCGACTTTACTCAGAGAGATTCTTTTGGCTGGATATAAATCCTTGAATCGAAACCGGAGCTGATGAGGTCAGCACCTTCTTTTATCAACTGTTTCAAGTTTTAGTTTTTGTCGTCGACTTAGATAGATTCTTTCGGGTGGATAAACATTCTTGAATCAAAACCGAAGCTAATGAGGTCAACCCATCCTGCTATCAACTAACTGCTCCGTGCAAAAAAAAACAAACAAACTATTTTTATAGGGGCTAACACCTAATTTGCATATTTCTATAACCTTTCGAATTCTCTCAAATCTACTGGAACATTCTAACATCTTCCAAACGTGCTCTTTCTAATTTACTTATTTTTAAGACTACTTCATGAATTAAAATTTTTATGGAATAACACTTAGGACTCAATAGGATCCTTTACTATAACTTTTTATACATTATTAATATTATTTTTATATATAAATGCATCCTCGAAACAATACACACACACACACACACACACATATATATATATATATATATATATATATATATATATATATATATATTCATCCTATCACGCTCATGGAGAGAGAAACAATAGCTAGGCAGAGTCGGCTCAGTTCATTAAAGAGACAATAGCGAGGCTACGCTGGCCTCAGTTCATTCTCTTTACTGCGAATCATTAAACTTTACTACCAGTTATGAAAGCTCTTGTCACGTGTTTGCTCTTTAACAGTGCCTTATTATTTTACTTTTTTGCCATAAGATATCGCCGAGCAGTGAAGAATACATATATAACGTTTTTATTATAATAAAGGCCGTTTTATATATATATATATATATATATATATATATATATATAGATATAGATATAGATATAGATATATATTATTATTATTATTATTATTATTATTATTATTATTATTATTACAAAAACGTCATAAGATCCGACACAAGTTCAGTTCTTACCGTGATGTTTCCAAGCGCATACAGGCAGGCAAAAATTCCCCAGGTCCCGCATACTAGGAATCGGGCTTGTTAATTTTTCTCAGCTAAGTTTCAGTCTCTAAACCTAGCTTCGACTGAGTACCTCTCCGTCTTAAGACAGAGAGTACAACAAGCTCTAACTTGAGCAGAACTATTGGTATTTAATCAAGTCCTTGTCACTGAAGCGGAATACAACACTGCCGGTTTTTAAGCCTTTGTAGCATATTGGTTACAATTGTAACCTTTCTCTAACCTTTGTTGCATATTGGTTAAAATTGTAACTTTTCTTTAACCTTTGATGTATATTGGTTACAATTGTAACCTTTCTCTAACCTTTGTTGCATATTGGTTACAATTGTAACCTTTCTCTAAACTTTGTTGCATATTGGTTACAACTGTAAAATTTCTCTAACCTTTGTTGCATATTGGTTAAAATTGTAACCTTTCTTTAACCTTTGATGTATATTGGTTACAATTGTAACCTTTCTCTAACCTTTGTTGCATATTGGTTAAAATTGTAACCTTTCTTTAACCTTTGATGTATATTGGTTACAATTGTAACCTTTCTCTAACCATTGTTGCATATTGGTTACAATTGTAACCTTTCTCTAACCTTTGTTGCATATTGGTTAAAATTGTAACCTTTCTCTAACCTTTGTTGCATATTGGTTACAATTGTAACCTTTCTCTAACCTTTGTTACATCTTCCAAACGTTCTCTTTCTAATTTACTTATTTTTTTAGTTTATTCTTTATTTTTTAGACTGCACGGGTCAAAATACCTCCTACATAATGGTAAGACACTAGCTAGATGAAGACACCATTCTCTCTTGCTTAAGTTTATTATCACCATACAGGTAACAGTTTAAAAAGTGTAGGTAATAATGTCTTACTATTATGTGGGAGTATTTCTGAGACGTATATATGGGGGTATTTATGTCACACCCTGTATATTATTTTTAATGGTTTAGTGTTAAAGAACAAAAAATAATGATAAAATATAAATATTATTTTTATAAATAAATCCCTGTGGGTGTGTGACCTTAAGCTATAATTTACTTAGCTAATAGGTAAGTGTAGCACTGGATAAACAGACCGTGTTTCACAAGAGTTTATCCCCCTGTGCATGAATACAGTCAGCATATTATTAACCCCCAACCAACAGGATGGGTTTTTCATTTTAAATTCTTGTTATCCGCCACAATATTTCCCTGTTATAATCTATGTCATTTTTAAGATTCTGTAGAGTTTTGTTGAATATATTCATGAAGTCGAAAAAGTCACCGGCTGTGAGGGTCATTGGACGTTGAGGAAAAAGTTTGTAAACAAAACAGCGTTTATCTCTGTAAACTAACCAGCATCTCATCACAGTCTGTACATTTTTCAATCTTTTGTCAAAGTATTTAATTGAGAATCTTCTATTTTTGTGTCAATCTTGCTGTATTCGGAATATACATCGCCTGTTTTTTATTTATTTATTTTATTTTAGAAAAACATCGATGTCTTGCACGAAGCAATTATGTATAAATCATTATCAACTGTTATGGACTAATTTGCAAGGCCGTGTTTTCTTTGTAATTAATGAATTTATTTCCTGTTTCTGCTCTGTCTATTCTTATTTTCATGTTGATCTTTGTAATCATCATTTGTATCAAAAGTGACAACAGTGGGTTGACTGTTGCTATAAAGATTTCCCAAGGTTTGTATACAGTCATTGCCTTCACTGCAAATTTCTTGGCTTGCTTCAGCTGTTGGTGTAATTGTTAACAAACTTATACTGGATACTGTAATATAAATACTTCAATAGCTTTATATATGTCTGTCTTCGGGCGCAGAACAACTCAGTTGGGGTTAGGTCTACGAACTGAGATTCGGTTTAGAAACACAGACAAGCTTTCCGTCTTCGAGCAGAGTTCGACTCATTCAAGTCTCCGTCTACTAACAGAGACAAGGGTGAGAAGAAAAGACAGTCTTAGTGCTTGATCCCGCATATGCGGAGGTTGGGAAAATTTTGACCTTTGGCTCCAGTGTCCGCGCCAGGGTAACCCACGTAAACTCGATATTGTGTCCCATCCAGTCTCAGTGGGAATGTATAGGGTAAATACTCAGAGTTCCGCGTGAAGGCAAGATTTACGGAGTTTCGGCTGAGAAAAATAGACAAGAATCTGATCCCGCTTAGACGAAAACTGGGGTATTTCTGTTCGAGTGTACGCGCTCAGAAACTCCACGTTAAACTAGATCTCGTGTCTCATCACAACACAATTGGGGTAGACGAATCCTACTAACATCAGTTATTTTTGTTTGAATGTTTTGCTATATTTTAGTTTCATTTTGTGGGTTATCTCCACCTTGATTTCATATCACTATATTTTTATATATTTTGAACAATTTGTAGATAAAGGAATTTTTATGGAGGCGTTTTTGTGGTGAATGAGCAAAATTTAATGAATGAACGGGTCGTGAATCTGATTAGCTAGGTCTATGATAGGTAATGTTCACCAGTCTTAGCTCATTTCCCATTCGGTCTGGTGACAAAATTGTTAGCTTTTATAACAGTAAATAAATAAGTTCCGAGAGATTTCTGATAGAGTGTTCGTTAGAGAACCGTTGGAGTCAGTCAAGACATAATATTATAACTGTTAGTGTCAATTTATAACAGTGGCAACGAGGAATCGAAACTTATACGGAAAAAGAAAAATATCTTTTTTTGTTGCAGCACACATCATAACAATGACGGCGAGAAATTACAACCACGTTGGTGTCATTTTTTTTCTTTGCTGTGTGTAAAGAAAAAACAAAAAAGATATTCTTAAATATGGAAGAATTATTAACCCAAGCAGAAAAAATACAACAACAGCAGTTGTTAGAATTCCAGAAACAACAACAAAAAATTAATTTAAATAATTCAGAAGAAAACGGAAAATTCTCCAATTTCTATCAATCCCGACACGGTGTCAAATCTGAATACAATTATAATTCAGATGATGAAGTTATCTTTACTGCCTATTTTAGAAGATACGAGAAAATTTATAGATAAGAATGAAGTGACTGGGAAGACGAGAAAAAATTCATGAATTTTGTTGAGAAAGTTAGCACTAGTAGAATATGAAAATTACTGTAATTTTGTACTAATACTGAGAAAACTTGCTTTGAAGAAACGGCAAATAATCTGATTAAATTTTCTTAAGGAAAAAAGTTCATTATTCAATATTCGTTGGAAGTGTGTGGATCTGACAAAAAAGATTTTGTCGCATATGCTGAAATCGTTAACAAGGAGTGTGAAACATTCAAATTAAACGATCTGACTCCGGATATGTTTAATTTTTGTTCAATTGTTAACAGCGAAAAAAGATGCAGAAATAATTGCTAGAATACTAACGAAACTGGAACAGAATAAAATAGATACTTGGTTTTAATGAGAAACTGAAATAAAGATAGAAGTGTAGAGGGAGAATCATATTAAGCTGATGAGAACAAATACTACACTTTGATCTTAGCCAAAATGCCAAGAAAGGGTTGTATATTCTTGCCGACCCACACTGACAGGATGTGACAAAAGGTCAGTTTAATGTAGGGAATCCGAGCACATACACCCATGCCATATTCCAAAATAACCCACTCCCCACAACCTTCGATCACCCCTTTTTAGTGCAATAAGGGAGGTATTACCGCGGGCAGTTGTTTCCCGAGACTGAGCACCTCTCGATAATATTTTCAGTTGTGCTCTGTTCGCAGAGAGAGACAAAAATGAAACAAAACCTAATATCTACACTTTGATCCCAGCCGAGAAGCAATGGCAACCGCGAAAAAGGGGCCATTTATCAGACGCACGTTATCGAACGACGGAAACGGAGTAATAAGGCAATCGTCAAAAATCCAGTTACCATAGATCGTCTTCTGAATTATTTTTTAGATTATTATTAATAGAAATATTTGTAAGAAGGCGATTTGGCTCGTTTCAATAAGTATGGCAAACTAAGTATCTGCTTTTTCGCTCACGAATACAATAGAAATATGCACATGAGAATATTACTAGGTTGTTACAAAAATAATGGCCGCTCAAAGTGTTGTACTTTGAAAAGCCATTTGAACATAGTATTCACGGTATATATTAAGTGAATTTTGATATACATAATAATTAGTGTGTGCTTTTTAATAATTTTAACATATTTTCAGACAGACATACTTTGAAGTATAGAAGCTCCTATTATGAACATGACAAAACATTATCTTTGTTTAATTTTCTTGCCTGAGTTCAGATTTGGACACAGTACCTCCCAAACTTCTGCCAATATTAACAGAGCATGGGGAGATTGGTCCACATGTGATCGAACAGTAGGAAGGTGATTCCAAAAATTCCATACTGGTGATGAGAGCCTTGAAGATGAATAAGGTGGAGAACAATTGCAAGCAGTTGTTAAGCCAAGTAAATTAGGCAAAAAATCATAATAATAATTTAAATCTAATTGAAAATAAAAATCATTCAAAAACTGAAATCAATATTTTAGACAGTCATACATATAATTGTAGAAACCCTATAGAGTGTACTTTGGAAAACAGGTGCCTTACAGAATCAATAGTTTATCAATGTACTATTTTTTAAGGAAAACCCTAATAGTATAAAGATTTATGTTGGCAGTATCAAAAATTAGTAGAATTCGTAGTTTTTATGGTATGATGAAGATAGGCTTGGAGAACCTGATACTGACAGACTGGGTAGGGAGAAAGAGAGACAGAAAAAAACAGTGCATGATATTTTTGATGAACGTAAGCAAATGTATGGCAGAGCAGGGTATGGGAGAAATCACAAGACAAAATATATTACAAGGAGTAGGAAAATTGGGAAATCCATGATCGCTTACGTCCTAAAGTGACACGGCACATAAAAGAAGGTGTGACATGCAACACTTCTCACCAGCAGAAACAAATTAGTGGGACAGCTGTCCATGCGACAGATTGAACTGGGTTACATGTTACCAGTGACAGGCCTAAGCTTTATCATTGCACAAATTTAGTTTAGAAGCGCCGCTAAAACATTTATTAAAATATCTGTCTTAAAAAAAAAAATTAGTTGGGCAGCTGTCCATGCGACAGATTGAACTGGGTTACATGTTACCAGTGACAGGTCTAAGCTTTATCATTGCACAAATTTAGCTTAGAAGCGCAGCTAAAACATTTATTAAAAAATCTGTCTTAAAAAAAAAAATTAGTTGGGCAGCTGTCCATGCGACAGATTGAACTGGGTTACATGTTACCAGTGACAGGTCTAAGCTTTATCATTGCACAAATTTAGCTTAGAAGCGCCGCTAAAACATTTATTAAAATATCTGTCTTAAAAAAAAAAAAAAAAAACTTAGTGCATCTTATAAGTTATAATTTTCCAGAACTTAAATGACATGACGAGTCTGTTTACGACAGCTGACATTTCTCTTAACAACAAGTTTCAGTTGCTAAGCTTAAATTTTAATAACAACTGCAAGCAAGTGATTACCGTGTTTCGTGATGCTGAGAACGTTCCAGCTTCAAGGACGCATCCCACATCTTTTAGCATTTTTTAAAGAAAAATAAAATCAAGTAAAATATTCGAAAGCAATTTTCGCTCTGCAGAACACAGAATAATTTCTTTAGACTTATTTCGGACTAAAAATATCTTTGACACTGAGAAATACAGCAATTAAGACGACGATTCTAAAACACAAAGTTAAAAATAACATTTATTCTTTCGATTGTTATAAGTCTTACTGCAGAATATCGTACATTTGGCTTCAGTTTCTCACAAATATATTTCGAAATAAAGTTAACATGCTTTTTTTAAAATCTTGTATCACCTCATGCAAGGCAGTAAAGCCCCTAAGACTAAGGTTACTAGGTGTGGAAGAATTAAGAACAGAAAACATGTGCAGAAAGAGAAGAGACAAATCAGGGGGATAGTAGCTAGCGATTGATATTAGCTTTAAATTTTCAAAGTTTAAAGTTAGCTGGAAAGCATCGAGCCGGAAGGGAGTTCCACAATTGGGAAGTACGAGAAAAGAAACTGTTACCATAGAATTTATGGCTTTATCTAGCCAACTTAACTGTAAATTGATGAGATCTCAACACTAGTCTAGTATTTCACATAAATTGAAAGAGCCTAGGTACCAAAGCGAAGAGCAAGTCCGAACAATTACCATGAAAGTATTTATATTTATGCTTATCTAAATTTCGTCTTTTTAAATTACATCTATACAAACATATATACAAAAACATATATAAAACCAAGCATTTATGTAGATTTTCTAAACGTAGCATAGATCTAACACAAGGCCCAAATTATGGAACACACAGTGAGGACTGAACTCATTATTCAGTCGTAATTGATCTAACAAGACAAGCTTGATAACCATTTGTACCACATCGCAGTGCCTACGCAATGTGCTTATGGCCAATAAAATAGTCAACATTTTGATAAATTAACAATGATGGTGCTTAGAAAGTTAAATTTCTTTTCTTTTTCTTCTTTTTGTGTTTTTACTTATGAATAACAAAACATGATTTGCTTTTATCTTTTATTTAAACGCTCTTTACGACGTAGGCGATCATGACCCTCCACAAATTCCCATTTTTATTTTTTACTAGAATTTTTTGGCAACACGCTAACATGTGTTCAGATCCTCACGATATTTAATATTTAATATTGTTAAAATTATTGCTAACATTTTTCTTGAGATTTACAAACTCTTACGTTTTCGCAAACCAATCGATGAAATTTGAGTTAACTGGTTTGTTTGGGAAAATACTTTGACAAAAACCCTCCTTCGCAGTTTTTACGAACCCCAGTAAAACCAAATGTACTTTGTACCCCCTTACCTGTTTGCACTTCTCCCTAAAATTTGGTTTCAATGTATAGCTATTTTAAAGAGTGTGACGGACGGACTAACGGAAGTCACAGAATTTTATATATAGGTTGATAAATTATTACAGATGAAAGACCGTGAAGTTTTCCGTTACTAATTTGGAATTCAGAGTTTTCCTTTTTTGCTTTTAGACTGGCTGTCATTCAAGGCTAAAGAGCCCAGTATACTTATAAATACTCTATTATATAACCCCTAACCCCCTAACCAGTGATAGAAAAACAAATGTACGCAACAGACTACACCAGAATTTGAAACCGGCTTGCTGATTCTATTTTCCGCGCCGCTTGGGTGTAATGAAAGCTTTAAAACTAATCCATGGTCCTGGAGCTCAGACTCTTTGGACGTTAGCACGAAAGACTAAAAAGCAATAGTTGTTTCCAGTTAAAGCAAAACCGTAGACTGAAAGAAAAATGAATGGATGTAAGTCAAATGTTGATTTCCTGCTGTCGGTATCAAATAAGTTTTTTTTCGTCGTAAACTGAATTTTGAAGGCTAAATAAGTCCTCTGTGTAAATGGTATCATGGGTGAGACTAAGAACTACAATTATACCTACTTAGAGCCAAACCCGAAGTAAAAACTAAAATAAAAGGGCTGAAAAAATACAGACATACAGGCAGATAAACAGACACACACACAAACATCTTGCCTTTTATATATATATATTATCGATTTTCTGCACTATTGTAAGAACTACAAATTTGATTAAAATCGGACCACACCTTCTATAACCCGATTTTTTCGATTATCGATTTTCGATATTTCTCGGGGGTACCTCGACACAAAACCTAGCTAAGAACACTCGCAGACGCTTATAGTACAACTGTGTAAATTTTCAAGAAAATCGGTTCACCCGTTTCGAAGGCTATAGGTAACGGACACACACACACACATACAGACACACACACATACACACATATACAAAATTCCATTTATAAATAAGTTTAGATTGCATCGCTCATTCAGTAAAATGAATTAGAGCACTCTAGGTATTGGACGCGTATAATGATAATATATGCGCTAAAAAGTCTGCCTTCTTCCACCGAACGCCCATAGCCCAGAGGTAGAATCGCCGACTGACGCCCATTCGGTCGGGTTTCAATCCTAGGTTAAAAAGCAATCGGAGTCTAACCGTACTGATGAGCTGTGATACAGCGAAACAGATCTGTGTGCGGATGACAATATATATATTAATAAAAGTGATGCCATGCGCAAAAGAAAAATGAAATGTTACTTTGTTATCTTTAATTTAACAAAAAAATAAGCAAAAACACCAATTCCTGTTGAGAAAACATTTAGGTCACTCTATGCCCTAATGACTTGGTATTGCCTCTTTGGCTGACATAATCTCAATAATACATTTACCTACAGCTGTCTAACTTTTGATGGGAGAGAGGTTATCCCACCCTTCCATACAGAATTCTTTTAGTAGTGTCATTTTTGACAGATGTCTTGCGTGCTTAGACCATTTCAAATCACATGAAAACAAATTTCAATATCATTAAAAGCCTGGCTTTAGCATTCCAGAACTTCCTTCTTTTGGGTCATTTCTTGGTAGATTTACTTGAATATTTTTGGTTATTTTCATGTTACAACGTGAACAAGTGTTTCAGCTTAGTCATAGATGCCATAATTTCCTTCTAACATCATTTGGCACAATAAAGAATTCATAATGGGTTCTATGATGGTGATTTTACAACATTGCGTTGAAACACCAGTTCCTGTACGATCACTAAAGTTAAACAACATTGAGCTTGGCCAGTACTTTGATGGGTAACCTCTTGGAAATATCAGGTGCTGTAAGCTTGGATCTACAAATGGTGTAATAGATAACGGCTCGGAATTGAAAATCTGAGAGCCGTGTTCCAATTTCATTTGGGTTCATTGTATTCACTTGCAACTATACTTGGCAACCTCTTCTCCCTTCAACTATGGATTAATTAGTAAGTCTTGTGTCACTAAATCATTATTATCTCAAAAGAATTCTTACAATCTGAAAATATTTTCTGGCTTTAAATAATCAGCAAGGGGTTGATAAGCCGTAGAAAACGAATGAATGAATCAATCAGATATGAGAGAGTGGTTAAGACCTGATGTGGCAAAACAGCTCCTAATCATGAAATTTTCACGCCTACGCGGCACAATTCGAATAAGGTTCTTGTGATCAGATATTTCCCTTGGTGTTCCCTGGTAAAGATTAGTCTTGCTTGGATGCTTTTTTTAACAAGGTTTCTTCCTTGCATACCTCTAATGAAAATCAAATGTTTTGCGGTCTATTCTTAATAGTGGATGTGCGTTGTGGTGCAGTGGATATCGGCTCGGAACGAGAAAGCGGGGAGCCGAGTTCGAATTCCAGCTGGATTCATTCCATTCACTTACGCGCAAATACCCTTGGGAAAGGTATTAATCCGTCTATTCCTTCCAGTTATGGATTAAATAACAGGACAGATTGGGTTCTATAGCCTTGTTTGGCAACCAATCTACCGCAGAAAGTAATGGCAACCTACTGCGGGATAATCTTCTGCCCAGTCAGTCATGTCTCTTTCGAGACATGATCGCCCAAGCGTGTATCACGTATGGCACTTAACTGACTGATTCTTAATAGTAGA
The DNA here is from genome assembly GCA_037127315.1 of Ascarosepion bandense. Taxonomy (NCBI): domain Eukaryota; kingdom Metazoa; phylum Mollusca; class Cephalopoda; order Sepiida; family Sepiidae; genus Ascarosepion; species Ascarosepion bandense. Next base: position 298,356 of record JBBBDQ010028489.1, on the reverse strand, counting down.
TGAATCTACTTTAACATCAACTGTGGTGAGGGCTACCAGTAGGCCCTGTAATGACATTTTATAATTTTTGTTTTGGACAACTTTTTATGCATTTTGTGCCAAACTTGTTATAATAGCTTGATGTAGCGATGTTGGTAGTTGTTTTCACTGTTTTCTACTTGTAAATTATCTTCCAGTCAAATAGCTGATTTCTAACTGCTTTCAGATCTTTTTTGAATCCGTTCACAGACTCTTATACATCTACCTTCTTTATGGGGGCCTTACATGAGTTCTTTTGATCTCGCCAGAGTGATAGCATTCACTTCAACAATCAAGAGTAAACCAAACTAAATGTCTGAAGTTTGAAATAATGCATTTGTCTCCGAAATCTTCTGTAATAAATGTTCCAATCAAGTGTATTTCATTTAAGTACCATACGTGATACACGCTTGGGTGATCATGTCTCTTTCGATCCATGACTGACTAGACAGATATTGCCATTTTTTCTGCGGTATAGACTGATTAGGATGTGCATTGTGGTGCAGTGGATATCGGCACGGAACGAGAAATCGGGAAGCCGAGTTCGAATTCCAGTTGAATTCCTTGCATTCACTTACGCACAAGTACCCTTGGGAAAGGTATTATTCCGTCTCTTCCCTCCAGTTATGAGTTAAATAATTGAACAGATTGGGTTCTATAGCCTTGGCTGGCAATCAGTCTACCGCAGAAAGCAATGGCAACCTACTGCGGGATAATCTTCTGCCCAGTCAGTCATGTCTCTTTCAAGACATGATCGCCCAAGCGTGTATCACATATGGCACTTAACTGACTGATAGACTGATCGCCAGCAAAGGCTATAGAACCCAATCTGCCCTACTATTCAACCCATAGCTGGAGGGAGAAGAAGGTATTTACGCGTAAGTTAATGCAACGAATTCAACTAGAATTCGAACCCGGCTCTCCGATTTCTCATTCTGAACCGATATCCACTGCACCACAACGCATATTCTGTGCATTTACGTGACCCTAATTTAAGGTATTTTAAGTATCATGAGAAGTCCTTTCTTTTTCCTCACAAGAAAAATATGTTTCTATTGGTGAAATCGTCCAGATATTTTTAAAATACTTCAAGTAAAATATTATCTGCGCTTTCGCCATAATGTAACAAGTGTAATGTTAAAACGAGGATCAAATATCCATGTTTAAAAAGACCAAAGTTTCTGGTATTTTCTTTTTTCACGTGAAATGAATGTCTACAACAGAACGCAATTACAATGTTTTCATGCAGAAGTTAGTGGTTTCTTCCAAAGAAATGTGTCTAATAAGGAAAGAAAAGACTTAATCTCAAATATGGCGGTACTGTCCTTTTTTATAGATATAATTCAATACTGTGTATCACAAAAATATTTCTTTTAAAACACAAAATTTTAAGATATTTTAACTATATTGTAAACTTTCTCTATCTATTGTTTCTCCAACTCTGGCTGTATTGTACAGATCAGCATATTTTATAAATATAATAAATGGGACTTTGTCTGTGTGTCTGTATGTGTGTCTGTGTGTATGTGTGTGTGTGTGTCTGTTACCTATAGACTCTGAAATGGCTGAACCGATTTTCTTGAAAATTTACACAGTTGTACTATAAACGTCTGCGAGTGTTCTTAGCTAGGTTTTGTGTCGAGGTACCCCCGAGAAATATCGAAAATCGATAATCGAAAAAATCGGGTTATAGGAGTAGTCCGACTTTAATCAAATTTGATACACTCATAGACAAAGACATAAGAAACGATATTCAGAAGTTTCAAGGTGGCAGTTCTTACAATAGTGCAGAAAATTGATAATATATATATATATATATATATAAAAGTCAAGATGTTTGTGTGTGTGTCTGTTTATCTGCATATATGTCTGCATTTTTTTCAGCCTTTTTATTTTAGTTTTTGCTTCGGGTTTGGCTCTAAGTAGGTATAATTGTAGTTCTTAGTCTCAGCCATGATACCATTTACTCAGAGGACTTATTTAGCCTTCAAAATTCAGTTTACGACGAAAAATCTTATTTGATATCGATAGCAGGAAATCAACATTTGACTTACATCCATTCATTTTTCTTTTAGTCTACGGTTTCGCTTATGATATATATATAAGGCAAGATGTGTGTGTGTGTCTGTTTATCTGCCTGTATGTATGTATTTTTTTCAGCTCTTTTATTTTAGTTTTTGCTTCGGTTTTTTTTTTAATCGTATCACCCCGAGCAAGGCGGTAACGCCACTGATGTGCAGGGGCTACGTAATAGTGAAAAGATTTGAAAAGAGAAAGCCGGAAACCTCATCCTAAACAGGGAACAAGGGATGAGCTTCTTAACCTGTTCAGTAGACGTGGGTGGAGTGTGAACCGGGCGATAGATAGATCTATTCCAATTGGAAAAAAAAAAACAAAGTGAGAAGATTTGAAAAGAGAAAGCCAGAAACCACATCCTAAACAGGGAACAAGGGATGAGCCTCTTCACCTGTTCAATAGACGTGGGTGGAGTGTGAACCGGGCGATAGATAGATCTATCTACTCCAATTGAAAAAAAAACAAAGTGAGAAGATTTGAAAAAAAGAAAGCCGGAAACCACATCCTAAACAGGGAACAAGGGATGAACCTCTTAACCTGTTTAATAGACGTTTAATTTACACAAACTACTTAGGTTAGGGACAAAAGAACAACTAAGGTAAAAATTCAATAGACAAAGGGGAGCAAAAACCCAAAAATTAAAAATTACAGAAAAACAGTGATTCCAAGTTCACTTACCACGAGCGGGTAACACCGAACAGATGATTTAATTAAATTTCTGAAGACAAAAATAAAATTTAAAGCATTTTTTCAGACAATATAGGCTAGTTGCTGCTTGTTGGTAGAAGAGAAATCTACGAACCACGTGCGAGTGACTCAAAGACTATCGTTAATTCCCTTTACAAGACAAAATCGCTAACAGAATTAAGATAAATAGTACCACAGTTCATTTATATCGAAAAGAACCTTGAAGCAAAATAATTTAAACAAACTACTTAAGTTAGTGACAAAAGAACAAATAAAGTAAAAATTCAACAGACAAAGGGGAGCAAAAACTCAAAAATTTAGAAAAAAAAACCCCAAAAATTAAAAATTACAGAAAAACAGTGATTCCAGGTTAACTTACCATGAGCGGGTAACAACGAAAAGTTGATTTCATTAAATTTCTGACGACAAAAATAAAATTTAAAGCATTTTTTCAGACAATAATTGTAGTTCTTAGTCTCAGCCATGATACCATTTACTCAGAGGACTAATTTAGCCTTCAAAATTCAGTTTACGACGAAAAATCTTATTTGATATCGATAGCAGGAAATCAACATTTGACTTACATCCATTCATCTTTCTTTCAGTCTACGGTTTCGCTTATAATATATATATATATATATATATATATATATATATATATATATATATATATATATAAGGCAAGATGTTTGTGTGTGTGTCTGTTTATCTGCCTGTATGTCGGTATTTTTTCAGCCCTTTTATTTTAGTTTTTGCTTCGGGTTTGGCTCTAAGTAGGTATAATTGTAGTTCTTAATCTCAGCCATGATACCATTTACTCAGAGGACTTATTTAGCCTTCAAAATTCAGTTTACGACGAAAAACTTATTTGATATCGATAGCAGGAAATCAATATTTGACTTACATCCATTCCTTTTTTTTTCAGTCTACGGTTTCGCTTTAACTGTAAACAACTATTGCTTTTTAGTCTTCCGTGCCAACGTCCAAAGAGTCTGAGTTCCATGACTATGGATTAGTTTTAAAGCTTTCATTACACCCGAGCAACGTATTTGCTAGTATTTTATAAATTAACGACCTTTTTGGTAAAAGGCAATGAAACCATTGTTACAGGCATAATTTTTTTAATTACAGATATCTCTGGAAATTATTTAACTAAGTAATTTTTATTTGAGGCGCATTTATTTATATTACATGAGAAAAATTCAAATTAATATCCAGTTAAAAAAAAAGGATTTCATAGACCTTTGCTATCCATAAGATTGATTCAATGTTCCAAGTCAAAAGATAATTTTCTGTTTAAATTGCTTCTCATTGGTGTTAAATATGGAATCTTCACAAGAATAACGTTTTTAAAAATGTTTAATGAAATTTACCTTTAGTCAAATATCCGAATCATGACCATTTCTAAATACAGCTAAATCCTATCTTCTTGAATCTCATTCATCTTTTCTCATTTCATCAATACCCCTTGTACCAAGTCTTTTCTCTCACTGTAACCCCTTGCACATTAGCGGTAGTCCCGCCTTGCTTGGGGTGAAATGATTCAAAAAGACATCTCGTCACAAGAACGCTAACGAAAGAGGCTCGAGTAAATGAATGCTAGAACAGAATTTGGCAGAAATAAAAAAAAGAAACTTATTAAGAACTACAAAATAGGGAGGGTCACAATCTCCTACGTCCTGAAAAGACACAGCACTCAAAGAAGAAATATGCAGTTGGAATTTGATGAGAAAATATCTCACCATAGACTCTATATACGGAATAACATTATTGATTAACAAAGGATATCACATCCCAGTCTATGCAGTTTGGCATAGCTCGACGACAAAACCCAAAATAAATATTGAAATAAATGAAATGAACGAATCTTAAACCAGTAGGTCATTACTCAATCATTGCCAGAAGTGAATTTGATAATTTTCACCTTTGTTTACAATTTGATAATTTTCACCTTTTTTTACATAAAACGCGCGGACTTAGTAATAAAAACATTCGGACGATATCTGGTGTTCATAGTTTTGCTAAAACAGCTTAAAATTTTGACATTTCTCTAAATTGTTTTTTTTTTTTTTTTCACAATCGTTTCACCTCAAGCAAGGCAGTGCATAGGGGGTCATAGTGAGAGGAGAGGGAAGAGAAAAAAAAGAAGATACAGGAGATTTTTTTTTTAATCGTATCACCCCGAGCAAGGCGGTAACGCCACTGATGTGCAGAGGGCTACGTAATAGTGAAAAGATTGGAAAAGAGAAAGCCGGAAACCACATCCTAAACAGGGAACAAGGGATGAGCCTCTTAACCTGTTCAATAGACGTGGGTGGAGTGTGAACCGGGCGATAGTTTAGTTCAAATGTCGAAGAAAGGATAAAAGAAAGACGAGAATCAAAGAGATAGAAGATGACAATTGTTGCACTTAAATTTTTGGAGATTGTAACTTTCAAGGAAGTAAGGAAATTAGTATTTTGTTAATTTAGTGGCTGGCTAGCTGCAAATTTGATGAGACAGCATCTCACCATACACTTTATCCGCGATAACCTTATTGACTAATACGAAGTATTTAATGAATCCGAGTTAATTAAAATGCTAAAATAGTAAGGAAAACTTACAAGAACTTTTTTTTAATCATATCACCCCGAGCAAAGCGGCAACGCCACTGATGTGCAGGGTGCTACGTAAGAGTGAAAAGACTAGAAGAGAGAAAGCCGGAAACCACATCCTAAACAGGGAACAAGGGATGAGCCTCTACACCTGTTCAATAGACGTGGGTGGAGTGTGAACCGGGCGAACTTATAATAAATACGCATATTTTCTTAATTAACGAGTAAATAACTGTTGTTGTTTTTTTCTTCGCTTCTCACTCTTCTCCCCCACTTGAGAGAGATGTGACACAAGGGTTTGTTTTTTTTTAATGTGGGGAACCTGAGCGCGTACGCCCAGATACTGGTCAAAACATTACCTACCCACCACGGTGGATAGGTTCAAAACCGGTCTAAACTGGTCTTAATTTGGTCATTTTGACCCCAGCCCAAATGGGCGCATGCAGTAGCATACAGAAGCGTGGGGAGAGGATGCAATGGCACCGAGCATCCGTATCGAGGGAAATTCAATGAAAGAAGGAAATGAAAATTAAGTTATTGAAATTTGAAATAAAGTGTTTATTTCATGTTTCATCTGTTTTTACATATTCAAAATGTCTTCCTTTCTCACATTTCTCAGTACTAGACCCTCTACTCTATCTTACTTGAGTCTTAGAGGTATACATGTGCGTTGTGGTACAGTGGATATCGACTCGGAACAACAAATCAGGGAGCTGAGTTCGAATTCCAGTTGAATTCCTTGTATTCACTTGCACACAAATACTCTTGGGAAAGCTATTAATCCGTCTCTTCCTTCCAGTTAAGGGTTAAATGACAGGACAGATTGGCTTCTATAGCCTTGGCTGGCAACCAGTCTACCGCAGAAAGCAATGGCAACCTACTGCGGGATAATCTTCTGTCCAGTCAGTCATGTCCCTTTCGAGACATGATCACCCAAAGCGTGTGTCACGTATGGCACTTTTAATTGACTGAGGAAAATACAATCAAGGAGTTGGCCACGGTCATTACCAAACCTCTACACACCACAGGACGCATACAGGATATATTTCTGAAGGAAATTGCAAAATTAGTGAAGAATTTCTTTTCACGGTTGAGTCATTAAATCTTCTCCAAATTTTTTTATATGTTTTTAATTATTTAACCCTTGAAGAAAATATTTCATAGTTAAAAAAAAAAAATATTAATAACGTTCTTTTTCTATGGCTCTCCGCTATTTCCTGTTAAGTCTGAATACTTTTTAGAATTTTTAATGGCCTCCTTTAAAAAAAGTGGTTCGTTAAACTCTCTCTTCTTTAAAGAAAATCAAATTTATTAAGATCAGGATATACAGAAGATTTTATAACAAAGTGTGTATGTTTTTGTTGTGTGTGAGTGTATATTAAGCAACAGTTCATTTCCGGTCGAATTTTTATTCGCACACTAAACTTATTTATGAATTTTTTGTCCGTTTACGATTCCACCCTTTCTTTGGTATGCATGTGGAATAAAAAGAAAAAGTGAAAGTACTCTTCACCTTCTTGTAATATCTATGTAACCCAAATGACTCTTAGTTCATTGACATAAGAGCATCGTTCGAGTTCAAATCAGGTCATGGACGTTCTTCCAATATTAAAAATAAACCGAAATCTCTCGTTCTTGGCTTATATAAAGGGCGAATCATGCGTTTTTTGACACAAGATGAAATATTCTCCGATATTGAACATCTTTTAAGGTAAATTATTATTATTATTATTATTGTTGTTGTTGTTGTTGCTTCTGCTCGTTTTTTAATTGTTAGTACTAAGTAGTAGTAATAGTTGCGTTTCTGTCATCATCGTAGCTTAAGAAATGCATCTTGCCGTAAATGAAAAAAAGTCACGCTGCTGATGTGATGAGAGAAAAATACTATAAAACTCGTTATAGTACTCAGCTATAGTAGTATTTACAAACAAAAAAAGGTACTAACTTAGGTAAAAGTAATAATGTGTGGTTAAAAGTAAATATAACCATCGTATTTATTTACCTTTTAAAGTCTGATATTTTTAATAATTGGCCTTGTTTTGGGAACACACTTGTCGCAGAAATAAGATGACCCGAAAATTAATGCAGGAACTGTATCATATATTTTAAAATGGGTGGAAAATTTTTCAAAATGCATATAAATATTAAATCATAAATTATTTACAAGCATAGCGAAAGATAAAATAAAAAATAAAAAATTTAGCCTATATCAATGCATTATGCAAAGCCATAAAAATATGAGGCCAATGATTCTCTAACGAGATGTTTGAACAGCCTTGGGATAGTGTTATTATGATAAATGTAAAGTTAAACATTTGACAGTCAGTTAAGTGCCATACGTGATACACGCTTGGGCGATCATGTCTCTTTCGAGACATGACTGACTGGGCAGAAGATTATCCCGCAGTAGGTTGCCATTGCTTTCTGCGATAGACTGGTGGCCGACCAAGGCTATAGAACCCAATCTGTCCTGTCATTTAACCCATAACTGGAAGGAAGAGACGGATTAATACCTTTCCCAAGGGTATTTGCGCGTAAGTGAATACAATGGATTCAACTGGAATTCGAACTCGGCTCCCCGGTTTCTCGTTCCGTACAGTTTGTTTGGAAGTATTTAATGTGTTTTTTGAAGGTGCGCGGTCCTTAAAAATGTATGTATTTATTCTAGTTTCCACTTGCATATGACAAGATAGAATTTAAATAGGGAATTTATCCTCGAGGTCACGTTACACAGAAGGTATTTTTCAGTGCGCCTGAATCGTTACCGAATGTGACACAAGGTCAACACTTCCTTTTTTTTTAGGGACGCTCCAGGCTCCATGTAATAACTCCAGCTTCTTCCTGAAGGAGAGGTACTGTTCACGGGGAGATAACTGTTTTAGCTTAATATTATTTTGAAACTGCGACACATCGTCGCATTCAATGTGAGATGTCGACAGAGATCGAATTTAATTATTAAATATTACTGATGGAGCTCACTTTTCGAGTGTAGCTTAGTCTCGCACAAGGCAGGTTCTTGCTAATAGGTGATCTGTGTATTTCTACTTTTAAAATTATCATTCGAAACCCCGATTTTAATCAGAATTCGAACCACCATATGGCATGGACACTAAACAAAAACAAAAAAAAAAAAAATGGAAATTCGCAAGCCAAGTGACAGGATGTGATTCTCATTTTTTTTTAAATTTCTTTCTTTAATACTAAGCTTTATCTAAATCTAAACTTATTTATAAATGAAACTTTGTCTGTGTGTGTGTATGTGTGTGTATCCGTTACCTATAGACTCCGAAACGGCTGAACCTATTTTCTTGAAAATTTACACAGTTGTACTATAAGCATCTGCGAGTGTTCTTAACTAGGTTTTGTGTCGAGGTACCCCCGATAAATATCGATAATCGAAAAAATCGGGTTATAGAAGGAGTGGTCCGATTTTAATCAAATTTGATACACTCATAGACAGACATAAGAAACGATATTCAGAAGTTTCAAGATTGTAGTTCTTACAATAGTGCAGAAAATTGATTTTATATATATATATATATATATATATATATATATATATATATATATATATATATATAAAAGGCAAGATGTTTTTTGTCTGTTTATCTGTCTGTATGTCTTTTATACAAATCCACAATTTTTATCCGATTCTCACCAAACTTCACACAAATATCTTTTAGGCTGAGTCTGAGCTACAGGACCATGGATTAGTTTTAAAGCTTTCATTACACCCGAGCAACGCCGGGCTATACTTCTAGTTTATAATACATGAGGGAATGTAAATAGAAAAACAAAAACATATATCTTATTAAGCTATTTCTCCAAATAAAAAACTATATTTAAAATAGTCAGTTAAGTGCCAAACGTGATACACGCTTTGGGCGATCATGTCTCGAAAGAGACATGACTGACTGGGCAGAAGATTATCCCGCAGTAGTTGGGCATTGCTTTCTGCAGCAAACTAGTTGCCGACCAAGGCTGTAGAACTCAATATGTCCTGTTATTTAACCTATAACTGGAGGGAAGAGACGGATTAATACCATTCCCAAGGGTATTTGTGCGTAAGTGAATGCAAGGAATTCAACTGGAATTCGAACTCGGCTCCCCGATTTGTCGTTCCGAGTCGATATCTATTGCACCGCAATGCACATCAGCATAAAAATAGAATAAAATCAGCATAAAAAATGTTTCAAGCATTTTTTTAAGGCTCAAACGTTGGCACGAGTTGCAGGTAAGCAACTATCTCAGCCACAAGCCAAACCTTCTGACAGTCATTTCAATCTTCCTTTAAGATGCCTTTAATTCAGAGTAGTCTTGTATAGAATCCAATCTAAACAGAAAATGTACATAGCGGAGATTTCCTGATATTGACTTACTATGAAAAGAAGTTCGGAAAACTTTTTTTTAATCTACTCAGGGTTCGATTGTTCGCGTTCTTTTGTCCATGCCTAGGGATGTCTCGTTTTTTATCTTTTCTTTCAGTACTGCCCTGTTATCGCTCGTCCTCAAAAAAACATTTCACAGTTCAAGTACAAACTATTTGTCTAATGCTAGTATATAAGCCGACTTTACGTAGAATGCAACACCTGAATTTTTTTGCATGAATTTTATAACCCCCTCCAGGAAAAAAAATGCCTGTTCAACCAGTCACTGAAAATACATGATTTTTAACTTAACCTATTCAAAAATTACCTGCGTATTGTGTGGCCGCTTAATTAATTTATTTATTTTAATTTTTTTTTTTTGTTATTTTACATAAAAAACTGATCATAAAAACTCGTAAGTGTACGCCAAGCATATACGGCTTGCAGTTTATTCTAATTTTAGTGAACTTTCACATTGTTATTTTAATATTTGCACGAGAGACTAACTATTTTGTACTTGTTTTATGTATAAAATGAGAAGAAACCTTAAAATATTTTTCTTTCTTTAAAAAATATTTGAAAGATAAACTTCAAGCATTTACTTTTCTCATACTTTTTAAATTATCTATTTTTATTTTGCTTATCCTAGTTTTGCTAAAAATGCAATTTCGTTAAATTTTATTAAAATAATCAAATTAATTCAAACTTTATAACGATATTTCTCAGTTTTCCTTAAGTCTTTAACATTTTGTTTTTCATTCTAAACTAAAATATTATTCTAAAATATCACAATTTTAAGTTGAAACAATTTTTCGAATAAATAAAATGTAACATAAGAATTTTACTAAAATTCAACGGCAAATTTTCGTTTTAAGTCCCGAAGGCTTTTCCCCTTCAAATTTATCCAAAATAGCATTATTTCTGTGCAAATGTATATGCTGAACACAAATCAACAATTAGTTATTGAATAAACATAACTTTTTTTATGTAAACGTCCATTAAAAAAATAGAACTACTTTTTGTCTCTAATGCAGTCATGTAATTATCTGCTGAATGACTTTCTGCGTAGGACAACAAATTTTGGTCTATTTTCGGCCGATTTACTTCCTTTACTGAAACTTCCGGCTATTTACTTCCTGTAATGAAAATAATACGCGATTTTATTTCTACGCGTATTACTTTCATTACAGGAAGTAAATAACCGGAAGTTGTAGTAAAGGAAGTAAATCGGCCGAAATTTGTTGCCTACGCAGAACGTCATTCTGCAGTTAATTACATGACTTCTTGAGAGTTACGGGAGACAAAAAGTGCGAGATGAAGTTCGATTTTTTTAATGATCGCTAAGATCAATAAAAGTAAATTTCTTCAATAACTAATTGTTGATTTGAATTCAGCATATACATTTGCACAGCAATAATGATATTTTGGATAAATTTGAAGTGGGGGAGCCTTCGGGACCTAAAACGAAAATTTACCAATTCAACTGTTATGTATAAATAAGTAAAAAGTTTTTAAAAACTGTATTTTAGTCAATTTACTTAGATCTTAGACAATTTTTTTTTCTAAGTCCAAAATATTCTTCTTCCCAAAAAGTTTTTTGGAAATATTGAATTTTATCCGAAGAAATAAGGCCCTGAAGAATTTCTTTGTCTATAACTAAAAGCCTAAAATAAAAAATAAAGCGAGCGTTTAATAGCCAAAATCCACAGAACATATTGTGATAAAATGAAAATTATCAAAATCCGCTTCTCAGAGTTTCATGTAATAATAATCATAAGGCGAGTATATAAGATTATGAGTATATTACATGAGTAGCAGATTTTTAATACTGTGTTTATTGTATATGTATATATAGTCATCAGCAAACAGATCAGAATTTGGGACATTTAGGAAAATAAAAAATAAAAAGAAATTCCCAAATGTCCCTTTTATTTGTCCCCAATCTGGCTTCTCATTTCCCTACTCACTTTACCTCGAACCCCAAAATTTACCTATATAAGGAAGCGGATATTCCATCTCTGCTCAAAGATAGCGTTTACTACCTGATGAGACATTGTCCTTTCAATGTCGAAACAAAATGTACACTTTGTAGTAGATTGTAATTTACACATGTTCTAAAGTATAATTTATAATAAATATTCATAGCTCTATTCCGATAGTGAGCACTGATTTAAATGAATGTTTTGAACGTTGTTAGTATTTTCTTCGTTCCTTATTCATATATATATATATATATATATATATATCAAAAACATTTGATAAGATTTCAACAAATGCCTTCTGTTAAAATTCCAGTAGTATATCGTATATAAGTTGATGTTTCGATCTGAATTTCTGAAATGAAGAGTTATCATTATTTAAATTCGGACTAATGTCTTAATTTTTTTATTATTGTCATGATTCGGCCGTTGTATTCTCCGGCCTTTTTCAGGTTTCTATCAATCCAGGTAACCTTTATGAGGAATTTAAAATTTAAGCTTTTTTTTTATCTACCGGGTTCGATTGTACTCGTTCCTTTGTTCTTGCTGAGGGATGCCTCGTCTTGTTCTTTTCTTTCAGTACTGTTACCGTTCGCTCTGAATCTGTGTATCAAGAGCAATGAAAAATACCTAACCATTAAACCATATCGAGACACTCCAAAATGGTTTTCTAAGCGTAGCTCACATGTGGTACAACGCCGAAAGTATGAGGGACCATCGAACACACTCTTCAGTAGTAAGACAAGGCGTGAGACAAGCTTGCTAACAATTACACTAAATCGAGGTTTCCATTGGAGATTTTCTAAACCGATTTTACCGAAAGGGGCACCCAGTTAATATCGAAGTCACTACTCAGTCGTAATTGTTATAGGAAGACAAGCTTGCTAACCATTACACCACGACGAAGCGTCCAAAATGATTCTTCAAGTGTAGCTCAGATGTGGCACAAGGCAGAACGTATGGGCCATCCTGTCAGGACCGATTTCACTCCTCGGTCGTAATTATTCTAGCAAGCTTGCTAACAGTTACCCCAAGTCGATGCGCCTAAATTATTTTCTAAGCATAGCTCTGATGTGGAACAAGGCCGAAACTGGGCCACCTAGTTAAGATCGAATCTTTAGTTGTCATTATTCTTGTAAGACAAGCTTGTTAACCATGACGCTACGTCGAGGTTCCCATTAACAATTTTCCAAGCAGCATAGATGTGACACAAAGCCGAAAATACGGTGCACCCAGCGAGGATCGAACTCACCGCTCAGTCGTCATTGTTCTAGCAAGACAAGCTTGCTAACCATTACAGCATTTCAAGGTGTCCATTTCTAATTTTCTAAGCGGAGTTTAGATGTGGCACAAAGCCAAAACTATAAGGCACCCAGTGAGTATCGAACTCACTACTCAGTGGCAATTGCTCTATAAGACAAACTTGCTAACTATGACACCATGATGTTTAGTGATGATATTTTAAGCGGAGTTTAGATGTGGTACAAAGCCGAAAATATGAGGCACCCAGTGAGTATCGAACTCACTACTCAGTGGCAATTGTTCTAAAACATAAACTTACTAACCATTACACCATGATGTTTATTGATGATATTTTAAGCGGAGTTTAGATGTGGCAGAAAGCCGAAAGTATGAGGCACCCAGTGAGTATCGAACTCACCGCTCAGTGGCAATTGTTCTAAAGACAAACTTGCTAACCATTACACCATGATGTTTATTGATGATATTTTAACCGAAGTTTAGATGTGGCACAAAGCCGAAAATATGAGGCACCCAGTGAGTATCGAACTCACAACTTTAGTGGCAATTGTTCTATAAAACAAACTTGCTTACCATTACACATTGATGTTTATTGATGATATTTTAAGCGGAGTTTAGATGTGGCACAAAGCCGAAAGTATGAGGCACCCAGTGAGTATCGAACTCAGCACTCAGTGGCAATTGTTCTATAAGACAAACTTGCTAACCATTACATCATGAAGTTTATTGATGATATTTTAAGCGGAGTTTAGATGTGGCAGAAAGCCGAAAGTATGAGGCACCCAGTGAGTATCGAACTCAGCACTCAGTGGCAATTGTTCTAAAGACAAACTTGCTAACCATTACACCATGATGTTTATTGATGATATTTTAACCGAAGTTTAGATGTGGCACAAAGCCGAAAATATGAGGCACCCAGTGAGTATCGAACTCACAACTTTAGTGGCAATTGTTCTATAAAACAAACTTGCTTACCATTACACATTGATGTTTATTGATGATATTTTAAGCGGAGTTTAGATGTGGCACAAAGCCGAAAGTATGAGGCACCCAGTGAGTATCGAACTCACTACCCAGTGGCAATTGTTCTAAAAGACAAACTTACTAATCATTACACCATGATGTTTATTGATGATGTTTTAAGCGGTGTTTAGATTAGGCACAAAGCCGAAAGTATGAGGCACCTAGTGAGTATCGAACTCACTTCTCAGTGGAAATTGTTCTATAAGACAAACTTGCTAACCATTACACCAATTATGTTTATTGATGAAATCTTATGCGGAAATTAGATGTGGAACAAAGCCTATAGTATGAGGCACCCAGTGAGTATCGAACTCACTACTCCGTGGCAATTGTTCTAAAAGACAAACTTACTAACCATTGCTCCATGAAGTTTATTGATTTTTTAAGTAGAGATTAGTTGTAGCATAACGCCGAAAGTATGAGGCACCCGGTGAGTATCGAACTCACTACTCAGTGGCAATTGTTCTAAAAGACAAACTTGGTAACTATTAAACCATGATGTTTATTGATGATATTTTAAGCAGAGTTTCGATGTGGCACAAAGCCTATAGTATGAGGCACCCAGTGAGGAGCGAACTCACTTCGCAGTGGCAATTGTTCTATAAGACAAACTTGCTAACCATTGCACCATGATGTTTACTGATGTTATTTTAAGCGGGATTTAAATGTGGCACACAGCCGAAATTATGAGGACCCTAGTGAGTATCGAACTCACTACTTTAGTGGCAATTGTTCTATAAGACAAATTTGCTAACCATTACACCATGATGTTTATTGATGATATTTTGCGCGGAGTTTAGATGTGGCACAAAGCCGATATTATGAGGCCCCTAGTGAGTATCGAACTCACTACTTTAGTGGCAATTGTTCTATAAGACAAACTTGCTAAACATTACATCATGATGTACGTTGATGATATTTTAAGCAGAATTTAGATGTGGCACAATGCCGAAAATATTTTTTTTAAGCATTTCACTCCGTGCAAGGCAGAAATACCACTGATGAGCGGGTGGCTACATAACTGTAAAAAGTTTAATTATAAAAGAGTTAGGTGTACAAACTAGTTAGAAAGGAGCAATAGAAAGCTGAGAATGCAGGTGCGATGACAGATACATAGGTGGAGAGAAAGGGAAGGATATACGGGGGTGGGGAGAGAGGTAGAGTCCAGTGGTTAATAGATGAGTATTGACATTGCATTTAAATTTCTGGAGGTTGTAGCCGTCAGGAAAGCAAGAATATGGGAGCGAGTTTTTTTTTGTTTTTTTTTTAATCATTTCACCCCAAGCAAGGCATTCCACTGCCACTATTGCGCATGGGGCTACATAGGGGAAGGTAAAGAGAAGGGGTGGTTAGACATAGGGAATGTCAGGAGGAAGGTGACAGATGAGTAAGGATACCGAGGATGAGGGTTGGGCAGATGGGAACAGTGTTTGATAGAATGGGAGCAGGTTAGTGTGTTAGGAGGTATCTATTGACCTTACATTTAAACTCCTGGAGATTGTAGCCGTCGGGGAAGCAATCGTGTGGAAGGAAATTCCACAGTCGGGAAGTGCGAGGAAAGAAACTGTTGGAATAGAAGTTGCGGTTGCATTTTATCGGTTTCACTGTAAAAGGGTGGGATCTAGTTGCCAATCTAGTATCTCGTGCAAATTCGTATTTAGGGGGCACCAGTGATCTAAGTTCACCGGAGCAGAAGCCGTGAAAGTATTTATAGAAGAGACACAGGGAAGCCACGTCGCGCCTGTGGGAGAGAGACTGCAGGTGGTCTGCCAAGTCTGTATCTATCACATTACAGACCCTCCTCTGAACCTTATCGAGAAGTCCGAGGAGAATAGCAGGGGCACCCGACCAGATATGGTAGTAGTATTCAATGCACGGGCGGATGGTAGATTTATATATGTGCAGGATAGATTTGGACGGAAAAAACTTCCGGGCCCTACACAGAGAACCGACTTTCATAGCAGCGGATTTAGCAATGGATTCGATATAGTTATTCCATTTGAGGTCCGCTGAAAGTGTGAGACCAAGGAGGCGTAGTGTTTTACTCTCTGGGAGGCAAGCCTGGTCCATGCTAATGGGAGGTAGGTGAGATTGTCGATGATGGTTAATTGAGAGTAGCTTCGTTTTAGAAGCATTAAAATTTACTAGCCATTTCTTACCCCAGTCCAATATGGATTGGAGGTCTTTTTCAATCTCGGCTGCGAGTTTAGCTTTGACGCCTACACCAGATTTTTGTAGGAGGCGAGAATAAACTGTGGTGTCATCGGCGTACACACCTATTTGGGCTCTTATGGAATCAGGGAGATCATTAATGTATATCAGGAAGAGTGTAGGACCTAAGATGGAGCCTTGGGGGACACCTGCGTTTGTATGGTAGTTCTGGGAGACATGTCCATTTAATACCACCTTCATTGTGCGGTTACAGAGGAATGACTGGATTAGTTGAAACAAATGTCCAGTTATACCATAGCTCTGCAGTTTACATAGAAGGCCAGCATGCCAAACTCTGTCGAACGCCTTAGATATATCCAATGCAACGGTTCGGGCTTCGCCATTCCTGTCGAGTGCCTGGTATATGTACTCGGTGATGGTCGTTAGCATATCAGCAGTAGACCTGGTGAAGCGGAAACCATATTGCTTGTCCGAGAGGAGCCTGTGTGCTGTGAGATGATGAACCACCTCGGAGTTGATTATGGCATCGAACACTTTGCCAAAGATCGGAAGAAGGCTGATAGGGCGGTAATTTGCAGAGTCCGAGGGTTCTCCAGTGTTTTTAAATATAGGAACTACAGAGGAAGATTTCCAACAGGCAGGAAAGCAGGAAGCAGATAGGTAGAGGTTGTAGAGCTTAGAAAGGACAGAGGAGAGTTCAGGGGCACATTTCTTTAAGACTATGGTTGGGATTCCGTCCCCACCACTCGCTTTGTGAGGGTCAAGTTTTAAGATTATCTTAGAGACAAGCGAAGATGTAATGTGGACATCATTCAGTTGTGCCTCGGTTCTAGGTGAGAAGTCGGGTGTAAAAACTCCAGATGAGTCCAGACTCGAATTGTTCGAGAATCTGCGGGCAAAGCATTCAGCCTTATCTGCTGGGGAGGTGAGGACCTCAAATTTGTTGATTAGCGGGGGTATTGTGGACTTGCTCTTGTTAAGTACTCTTTTACAGAGTCGCCAGTAGTCTTTGGCGTCGAATTTAGAGCATGCTATGCGTTGCTTCATTCTGGCAGCAAACAACAACTTAGCTTCGTTAAGTATCCTTTTACACTTATTACGAGCTGAACTGAAAAGGCGCCTGTTTTGGTCCGACGCGTAGTTACGATAGAGTCGGAAGAAATGATTCCGGTGGGCAATGGCAGCCGGGCAAGCGGGTGAGAACCATGGAGACGAATTAGATTTAAGCTGGAATTTCCTAGCAGGGATGAAGGCATCAATGCCAGCCTTAACCCAGGAGGAGACCTCGGATGCACATTCTTCGATGGGAAGACTAAAAACGTTGTTCCAAGGGATGTCACAGAGGAAGTCTCGGAACGAATCCCAGTCTGCTCTTTGATAGCAGTAGGATATTCTACTTGTCTGGGTTTCATGGGTCGTGCGGGAGTGGAGTGTAATATTGACGGACACTACAGTGTGGTCAGAGTTTCTGAGTGGGCAGAGTTGTCTGGTAGTGTAAGAGTCTAGGATGGAAGTGAAGCAGAGGTCTAGAAGTGAGTCCCTTCCGTTAGGGTTGTCGGAGAAACGCGTGGGGAAGTCCACTACTTGCGTAAGGGATTGGGTGATTGAAAAGTTCATGGCGTGGACACCAGCAGGGTCGGTGACAGCGTTCTCCAGCCACTTGGTGTGGTGGGCGTTAAAGTCACCAAACACGAATACATGGGCAGAGGGATGGGAAGAAATGACTTTGTCGATATTGTCAGAAATGATGTCAAGTAACGAACAGTCAGGGGAAGAAGGAGAGCGGTAGAGAAAGAAGAGATAGCTAATCGAGCTGAGAAGTGAGAGGCGAAAGCACATGAAAGAATGATCTGGGGATTCAAAAGATGACACCCTAGCTAAGGGAAGGTGTTCGCTGACATAGATACCAAGCCCATGCATATGAACATTGGAGTCCTTCCTGAAAATGGGAAGTTAACCAGGAACGTAGAACTCAGATGAGGGGATAGAAGGGTTAAGATTAGTTTCACATAGGGCTAATGTATCAGGTGAGTTATTATGGAGGAAAGAATCTACGCTGGGGAAGTTGGTGCGGATGCCGCGTATGTTAGTGAAAGAGATGCAGACAGGTTTGGCGTTTTCAAATGAGCTGGTTTAGTTTTGCTATTATGTTTGCTTTTTTCCATAGTGATTCACTTAAGGAGAGGTCTTAGAATAGAATCAGTCGGTCAATCGTTTTCAACTTGTGAAGGATGGAGACTGGCGCGGCCTACAACATAATGTGGCCTCGGGGTTGCCCACCGAACGTTCATGCAGGGACGCCCGTCCATGCGCGATATGGCACAACAAGAACCCCGGTATTATTCAACTGTTGATCAGAGCAGCCTCTCAAGACGCTACGCAAGAGTTCGGGCTCCTAACTACCAGTCGGAAGCAGCAACCAGGAAACTGCCAACCCGGTACCCTCAGAATGTAAAGATGCTGCCACCATACTCCGTAACTGCAAAGCGCTTCCAGCTGAACTGACACTAAGACCGGAGAAGGGGGATGAACCTGGAACCCCTTCCTAAACAAGAAATAAGGCTATCACCTCTACACTTATTCAAAAGAAGGGGATGGAGTGTGAGACCGGGCGATAGTAGGAACTATCTACTCCAATTAATGAGTTCCACAGGCGGGAAGTGCGAGAGAAGAAGTTGAAGGAGTAGAATTGTCGTCTGCATTTGGCTAACCTGACTGTGAATGGGTGGGACCCAGTTGCCAGTCTGGTTGCACGAGTAAACACTTGTTGAGGTGGAACCAGTGACTTAAGTACGTCCGAGCAGAAGCCATAAAAGTCTTTATAGAACAGACAAAGGGAGGCCACATTTTGACGGTGAGGCAGTGGCTGTAGTCGAGCCGCCAGATCAGTACCTATTACATTACAGACTCTCCTTTGGAGCCTGTCGAGAACACTGAGGAGAACGGCAGGAGCGCCTGACCATAAATGGCAGCAGTACTCCATGCACGGACGGATGGTTGACAGACAACAGCTTGGTCTTAGACGCATTGAAGTTGACAAGCCACTTCTTGCCCCAATTCACCACAGAGTGTAGATCCCGTTCAAGGTCAGCAGCGAGATTATGTCTGTCCGCCACGACAGGTTTCTTACTGGTGCGGGAGTATATTGTGATGTCATCTGCGTAGATGCCTACTTGGGACTTGATCTCATCTGGGAGGTCATTGATGAAAATAAGGAAGAGCGTCGAGCCCAGGATAGAGCCCTGTGGGACACCAGCATTCGTGCTGTAGGATGAAGAGGCATGCCCATTCATAACGGCCTTTATTTTGCGGTTATTTAAAAAAGATTGGATTAGGTCAAGCAGGCGACCGGTAATACCGTAACCCCGTAGCTTGCATAGGAGTCCAGAGTGCCAAACCCTGTCAAAAGCCTTGGATATGTCCAGAGCAACCGCGCGAGCCTCGTCAGACTCATCAAGGGCCTGGAGCATGTATTCCGTTACGGTTGTTAAGGCACCCAGTGAGTATCGAACTCACTACTCAGTGGCAATTTTTCTATAAGACAAACTTACTAACCATTACACCATGATGTTTACTGATGTTATTTTAAGCGGAATTTAGATGTGGTACAAAGCCGAAAGTCTGAGGCACCCAGTGAGGAGCGTAGTCACCACTCAGTGGCAATTGTTCTAAAAGACAAAGTTTATAACCATTACACCATGATGTTTATTGATGATATTTTAAGCGGAATTTAGATGTGGCACGAAGCCGAAATTATGAGGCACATAGTGAGTATCGAACTCACTACTCAGTGGCAATTGTTCTATAAGACAAACTTGCTAACCATTAAACCATGATGTTTATTGATGCTATTTTAAGCGGAGTTTATTTGTGGCAAAAAGCCTATAGTATGAGGCACCCAGTGAGTATCGAACTCACAACTTTAGTGGCAATTGTTCTATAAGACAAACTTGCTAACCATTACACCATGATGTATATTGATGATATTTTAAACGGAATTTAGATGTGGTACAAAGGCGAAAGTATGAGGCACCCAGTGAGTATCGAACTCACTAGTCAGTGGCAATTGTTCTAAAAGACAAACTTGCTAACCATTAAACCATGAAGTTTACTGATGGCATTTTAAGCGGAGTTTAGATGTGGCACAAAGCCGAAACTATGAGGCACCCAGTGAGTATCGAACTCAGTGGCAATTGTTCTATAAGACAAACTTGCTAACCATTACATCATGAAGTTTATTGATTATATTTTAAGCGGAGATTAGATGTGGCACAAAGTCGAAAGTATGAGGTACCCTGTGAGTATCGAACTCACAACTTTAGTGGCAATTGTTCTATAAGACAAACTTGCTAACCTTTACACCATGATGTTTATTGATGATATTTTAAGCTGGATTTAGATGGATTCTTAAGGTATGGATACGAATATGACATTTTTCTTTGTATTTGCTTCTTCGTTCTTTTTTCTTTTGTATTATTTTTGGTTTTGTCTCTTTGCAAATCTTCATTGTAGATAGACGACGGGGATTCAAGAGAAAATTGAAATTTCATTTACAACGAAATGAACAAAAATTATTTTTAAAATTTTGGTTATCACTTCTGGTTTGTTATTTGTGAGAAATATTGTTCTGACAAGAGTTTTGAAAGGATAGAGTGAGGTTGTCAGCGACATTTAACAATAATTCTGGTTGACATATTCACATCAAAAATGTATATATTTTTTAATGTTAAGTTAAAATTTTGCTACGATTCTGTAAAGTAAAGTAGACATGGGATTAACCAACTAGAAGTTGAAATAGAGGATCAAAGAGTAAGAGACGAAGTTTTTGAAGATATATAGAGAAGATAACGGTTAGAACTAGATTATAGTGATGAAGAAAATATCTTCCTGAGAGACGGTTCCACAGAAGAAACCCGGAAACCATATCCTAAACAGGGAACAAGGGATGAGCCTCTTCACCTGTTTAATAGATGAGGGTGGAGTGTGAACTGGGCGATAGTTTAGCCTATCTACTCCAATTGAAAAAAAAAAAAAGAAAAGAGTAAAAGGATTGGAAAAGAGAAAACCGGAAACCACATCCTAAACAGGGAACAAGGGATGAGCCTCTTCACCTGTTTAATAGATGAGGGTGGAGTGTGAACTGGGCGATAGTTTAGCCTATCTACTCCAATTGAGAAAGAAAAAAGAAAAGAGTAAAAGGATTGGAAAAGAGAAAGCCGGAAACTACATCCTAAACAGGGAACAATGGATGAGCCTCTTCACCTGTTCAACAGATGAGGGTGGAGTGTGAACTGGGCGATAGTTTAGTCTATCTACTCTAATTGAGAAAGAAAAAAGTAAAGAGTAAAAGAATTGGAAAAGAGAAAGCCGGAAAGTACATCCTAAACAGGGAACAAGGGATGAGCCTCTTCACCTGTTCAATAGATGAGGGTGGAGTGTGAACTGAGCGATAGTTTAGTCTATCTACTCCAATTGAAAAAGAAAAAGAAAATAGTAAAATTATTGGAAAAGAGAAAACCGGAAACCACGACTTGGTGGCTGGCAATACAAATTGAGGCTCCAGAAACGTACGACGAACACGTCTGTTTCTCACCAAGCACAGGTTATTGCTCTTCTCGATCGCAAGTAGGAGTAGATAGACTAAACTATCGCCCGGTTCACTTCTTTTTCTTTTTTCTTTTATTTTCAATTGGCGTAGATAGACTAAACTGTCGCCCGGTTTACACTCCACCCACGTCTATTGAACAGGTGAAGAGGCTCATCCCTTGTTCCCTGTTTAGGATGTGGTTTCCGGCTTTCTCTTTTCCAATCTTTTTACTCTTTTCTTTTTCAATTGGAGTAGATAGACTAAACTATCGCCCGGTTCCCACTCCACCCAAGTCTATTGAACATGTGAAGAGGCTCATCCCTTGTTCCCTGTTTAGGATGTGGTTTCTGGCTTTCTCTTTTCTAATCTTTTCACTCTTACGTAGCCCCCTGCGCATCAGTGGCGTTACCGCCTTGCTCGGGGTGATATGATTAAAAAAAAAGAAAAAAAAAAGCGGAATCCAGAAATAGTAGTGGATTTCTACAGACAATAAAAGAAACGATTAAAATAGAACAGAAAGTTGTATGTAGCTAGTTCATCAGTAAAATCGTGAGACCTAAAAATCTAGTCTTCTTCTTTCTTCTTTTATGCGTCTTGTTCCTTCAGGACGTAGGTGATAATGATCCTCCACATCTTCCTGTCTTTTGTAGCTCTTAATACTTTTCGTCTTGGTATTTCTTCCAAACTCTGTTCTGCTATCCATTTGCTTAAGTCCATCAAGTATGTCCTCCGCTGTTTTCCTCTGTCTTCCTTTTCCCTCTCTCCGCTGTGTGAGTGTTATATACCACTCGCGTTCGGTATATACTACTACTGCCTCTGAAACACAATCAGTTTGACATCAATGACCAATCTTATTCTGTTCATTCTCTTCAGTGACGGTTGTGCGTAGTCAGAGGAAAACGCAAATACGCGCTGGAGTTGTCTTCCTTGCATTCTCTTTGAGTCCTCTAGCTTCGTCTTCTTTTTTGATCCTGAAAAACCTGGTCTTATATAAAGTCCAGGTCCGTCGAGTTTCGCCTAATTACAACATCTCCGGGTAGGCGCACCTATTATTGACTTTGGCCAGTTGCATTTTGACGCCATCATATTCTTGTCTTTCATTGTTTAATTTTGTTCCCAACTTTGACATGGCTAATGCAACACCTGTTTATTTGTTATTGTTTCTGACACTAAAAAAACATATTTGTCTTGATTTACTAAAATATAATTCATTCCTCGTTGTTTCATATTTTGGCCTTGTACGTTGTTTCTACATTATTTGCTTCTGACCGATATAATTTAGTGTAAATTAAATTTTGTCTTTGATACAATACACTATGTACTTTTCTGCATTCCAGTTTCGATTGAAATCCTTGCTTAATTTTTTCGGTCATTGACAGAAATAATATTTATTAAATGTAAATTATATTCTGTGGGTCATAGAACGTATTCCTTTCCTCATTGTTATAGATTTCGTGATCTTGAAAACCGTACAATACACTTCTCATTCTTCTACATTTCAGTTTCGACTGAAATCATCGCCTGTTTTCTTTTTCGCCTTTGACAGAAATAATATTTATTTAAGTTCAGTTATATTATGTTGGTCTCCGAAATATAAAACATGAGTATCAGATTTTCCAACCCCTCCTTCTTCATAACGTGTCCCAGGAACTTCAGCTGTCTCTTCCTGATGTTAAAAATAAGTATACCTATCGTTTCCATTCTCTCCAAAACCTCGTCGTTGCTCACATATTTGTTCCATGGTATCCTCAGCATCCTTCTGTAGAACTACATTTCTGTTGTTTTTAGTCTTTCTTTTATCTTTATGGAGATTATCATCCAGTCTTTGGCACCAATGAGGAAAGCTCATCATAACAATTGCTATGAAAATATTTGTAGAAAAGACAGAGATTATCCACATCACGTCGGTGAGAAAGTTACTGATGTTGAGATACCAGGACAAGATCACTAACATTACACACCCTTCAATAAATTTTGTCATGAATCTCAAGATATATACTAGGAGCACCAGACCACACATATTCAATTGCTAGATTTATAAAGTTGGATTCTGACAAGAAAATTTGCCTAGCACGATCTAAACCTAACATTAGTGGAAGAGTCTCTTCTCGAATGTTTTCGTTAAGATTTTAACTTTTTATTATTCATATATTTCTGAAATTAATTATTATTTAAATGAATTGTTTTAGATAATTTTTAAGACTTTTATTGCATTTATTTTCCTTATAAAACGTATTATTACTATTTTTAACCCGTGAAAATTTCGCGGTTTTCCGATTTTAAAATTTTTGGTTAATCTTAATTCTTGCGTAGATTATTGAATAAGCTCATGGCAAGTTCTACGAGAATAAAATATTATTAGAATTTCTGTCACATCGTTAAATATTTGAGCTTAGCAACTTTAACAAAATATTACAATAGCAATCGTAAATATACATTATTTAAAGAAATAGGGAGTTACAAACGAAAAAATTTAAAACAGAATTTTTTCCATTCACTGAAACAGAAAATATCTTTTTTCTTATATCGTTTTTTTTCTTACTGAAACCAAGTAGTGTCTCTGATATATCTTTGCTTTTCACGTGATTAAAACGGAAATATTTTATTATTTTCTAGCAGGGCGTAACGGTTGTGAGAACTAACGAAGGCAAGGACAAGCACAATTATCATAAGACCTATTTCCTAATTATTCTCTTATATTTTATTAATTTTTCTCAGAACATTCTTAATGTTTTTGTTTTTTATACTTTTCAGCTGTTATGATATAGTGGCTGTAGTAATTAATTCTAAACAATTTCATTTTAATTCTAACGTCTGTGCTAGAATTTAAAACTGCAATTTACAGTTTTACAAACAAGTTTTAGTTTTGAAAAGTTTGTAAGTTGGAGTTTTTTGTGTGTGTTGATATGTCTTTTTCATAATCAACATGTTCTTATTTGAAATGGTCACAGGAATAGACGTATGTCTGATGCAGAGAAAGTTCATACGATTTAGTAAATGTCATTGCTCAAAATTTACAGTAGGAAAGGAAGGATAAGTGTTACGTAGCTGTAATGTAGTTTTAATTGTTGGTAAATCTTTTGATCTCAAGTCAGTTCGCTATATTTCTTTTTGAATGGGACTTCGCCTGGCATAGATTTTCTGGGGACGATTTTTAAATTGACTAACACCTATTGCAAAATATTGAATTTATATGCTTTTCGAGAGATACAAACTTGAATGTTGAATTTACTCAAACCAACAGCGGATGGTTGAATATTTCTACGTCCGCAAATTTTAAATTTTATTTGACATTTTCATTTTTGATGACTTTTTCCAATTTTGATAGGTTAATTTTTGAGACAATTTTGACTCTTTGTATAGTAGTTGTTTTATTAAATTTTGAATATTACTACACAGTAAACGGTTTTTATCAGAAATAAAGAATAACATCTATTGCGAAATATTAAGTTTCAAAAGAGAGTTCTTTGGGAGCTAATTTGACCAGGGTAGTGCCTTAGCAGTTAGGCTATAGAAGTTAATCAGCGGGCTTCATTCAAATTTTACAATATTAGCACATTTTTTTAATTATTTGACTTTTTACTCCACGCATTATTAATTGTAGTAGTAGACGTAATGGTAATTGGCATCTGCTGTTCATTTTCAATGAGCAGGTCGAAACAAAAGGATACATTCAGGACATGTCTTGCTGACAACTGTGTTATATGATGATTTAACCAGTGACGAAGGTGATCTACTTGCTACTATTTACAGTTCGTGTACGGATGACATACGACGATCCAGATGTCAGATGTCGTACTTTAACTCTAATAGAGGTTTAACTGTCCTGTGTTTGCCTCTACCGAATGGGTGCTCATATTAATAGTATTAAGCTGTTAGGGTTCATTGTCTTTTTCTTATCATTATAATTAATTATTGTTTTGCTTTTTGTTTTGTTTTTTCACTAAAAAGCCCCAAGCAAACGCTTGGTTTTTTCTTTTTAACGTAACGCCCTGGTCGTTTTTACATTCTACAACCGTTAAGAAAGCACCATGAATTGGAAATAATGAAGTTAACTTAGTTTCTTCTCTCGCACTTCTGGCTTGTGGAACTCTCTTCCACCTCTTACTTCCGTGTCAAGTTTGAACTTGAAAAATTGAAATGTAATGGCAATCGTTATCTTATGTCTTCTTGATTCTTGTTATTTTACTATTCCTTCTCTTTATACTGTTTTTCTAACACTCTCCAACACTCAGGAACACCTTGCGTCTAAGTGAGTTTATTGCTTTGCTTGGTCAAAATGATTAAAAGATGTCTGAGTGGATTTAATTTTCTATTTTTCGTTACTTTGATATGAAAATGTTCTTGTAATATGTATTAGGACAAAACTAAAATCTAAAATATTTATGCTGTACAGAATGATATATATATTATATATCATTCTGTACAGCATATATTATATATATAAATATATTAAGACTTTTCCGTCGTGTCATTTCAGGCCATCTTCCCGCTTTTTGGAGACGACAGTGAAGTGGAAAAATGTCTTCCTTTCGTGGAACAAACCAACCTGTTTTTATTTCTGCTCTCTTGACATATTTTCATCGCTTATTGGGATCCAGAAGAAAATCGGGTTTAATGCCTTCTGCTTTCGTTATGATGAGAAAAAAATGTCTCTTCTTCGACCAACTCAAAAAGAAACAGGTTGCAGTAAACGCAGACAACATTCCAGGCCCTCAAAAACTACCAATTATTGGAACAAGCTGGATATACATGAAGTACAATTTAGGTCTCTAAATCTTAAAATATTACACTTTTTTTTCTTCTTCATATTAGATTTATTTCTCTTTATCAAAAAGCGTCTCAGCTTTTTGTGAGTTTTTATACGAGCATTCCGTACATCTTTATGTATTTATGTATGCGTGCGAACAAAAGAATGAATTTATATATATCATACTATAATATATATATATATTACTGTGTATTTGGACAGCAATCCCACTTTATACAAGTTTCATTAAAGACAATTGACAAGGTAATGCGATTAAGGTTTTTATTTAATATTTTTTGTATTGTATAATTCTTTTTTTTTTTGAACAAAAATTATTTTGCAGAAATTGTCTGAATGTTCTGTATGTACGAGCGCTTTCGGCTCTTCTTTTAGTCATTATCAAGGATGATTCTTATTTTTATTTTTTTATTTTAACTAATAATTTTAAAAATACACATCCTTGTTAATTGCTAAAATATATTTCATATTTTTTATTAACTTTTTAACTAAAAGTTAAAAATAAAAGATATTAAATATCTTTAACCATTAACAGGGATGTTTTTTTAATTATTAATTAAAAATGAAAAAAAAATCATCCTTGATAATGGCGGAAAGAAGAGCCGAAAGCGCTCGTACATACAGAATATTCCGACTTTTCTATATTTTATGTCCAGAAAAGAAAAAATATACGAACACAAAGTGAGTTAAATAAAATAAATTAATCTCAGTATATTGTCACTAGTCTTTAATGAGACATATATATATATATATATATATATATATATATATATATATATATATATATATATCAGGAGAACAAATTGAAAACATTCCTTGCGTAGTCACTTAGGGCAAGTCACAGGAACTAACTAATGTCTATATGAATATAGACGTTGTTTAGTTTCTGTGACTTGACCCAAAGAATTGTGAGTCCAATACCAGGCTACATCAGTGGTGAACAAGTAACCTGCAGGGTTATAATCCAGGAATTACTACGCAAGGAATGAGAATTATTTTCCCCAGTGATTGTAATCGGTTCGAAATTCCTAGCACCTGAGGAAGGCCGGAGCGTACAAATGGCAACAAATATGAGGGCAATAGTTTGAATAATGTAAATACTGTATGCTAGTAACGTTCCATTATCACCAAGCAGCCCCTGAATTTTTGCCCATCATGATTGACGGTTGCACTCTCAAGAATGCTTCTTGACTGGAACGTCTAACCAGACATTAAGCGGAATCCATACATGCAATCCATCGCGAAATACGCTGGAAAAATAGTTGGTTTCATGTATCGGTACCTGACCCTTTCTTCTATGTTCTATCTTTTGCGAAGAGCCAGATCCGGCCAAAAATAGAGTCAGCAGATGCACTATCCTCACGTGCCTGCCTTCATGACACTATGCAGTCTTGAGAGTGATTAATTATTTTCCACCCCTACGAGACATTTCTCCCTGACGACACATCGCAAGCCTCTCGATACTCTATCGCTTTTCCATGTTTCAACTGTTCAAACGAATTACATTCACAAGTTTTACCATTTCAGACCTTTACACCTAAGACTTGCCAGGCCATGCCACGTACACTGGGGCGAATCATTCAACCATTCACTTCGTATTCTTATTAATAACATAGAAGTTTCATTCGAACAGATTATTCCCAAGAGACCTTGCTTTGTGGAACTGAAACCCAAGATGTTGCACTCCAGATCACAACAATCTTAACCTCATCAAGTCCAGTACCAACCGTTATCTTTTCTACATATCCTCATAATCTGCAGTTCTTAACTTCTCTTATTGCGCTCATACAACAATCTCATTCAGTAACCCTCTATCTTGAGTGGCTATTGTGTCTTGTATTATGTATATTCCAGACGAGATAACATAAGGCTCTCTCTTCCCCCTCCTCTCTCTCTACTCTCTACGGTAGACAGTACGAAGTTTGCATTCTTTGAGAAAAACTAATTCATATGAATTTTTTAATTAACTCTTTTATTCGGACGAAATATTCTCTTCCATTATCTTTTTAATAGTATTTCTTTCTTTTTAACTTTATTAGCTTCATTTACTTTAGTTTTTTATCAATTCACCCCAAACACAATGGTAATGCCACTAAGACGCAAGGTGTCTACTGGGAGTGAAAGAGAATGAGAAAGCTTTAAAAGGAACCGGAAACCCAATCCTGAACAGGAATTAAGAGACAAGAATCTTCTCCTGTTCAAAAGACCGGGGAAAAGTGTGAACTGGACTAGCATTATTAGTAGTGATATTATCATGAATCTTTTTTATTAGATGAAGTGTCAACTATCATCAATTTTTGACAAGTTAATTCCAGTTACTGTACATCTCGGCGACCCAGCGGTTGGTTGGTTGG
Source organism: Ascarosepion bandense (assembly GCA_037127315.1). Lineage (NCBI taxonomy): Eukaryota > Metazoa > Mollusca > Cephalopoda > Sepiida > Sepiidae > Ascarosepion > Ascarosepion bandense. The sequence continues at coordinate 269,471 of JBBBDQ010028489.1, read as the reverse complement.
TTGGTTGGTTGGTTGGTTGGTTGGTTGGTTGGTTGGTTTAACGGCACATCAACTCTTTATGGGTCATTTAATGCTGAAATTGATTTTTCTTGGGAGATTTAAAATAATAAAAATGTATGTTATTCTGCTTTCACAACTGAATACATGGTAGATGATACTCAGATTTTGTGTATTTACAAGTTTGTGTAGATATGATTACTAGCGATGGTGATATGTGTATTAAATGTTGTGTTATCTTAAGTTATATTTTGAAATACAGTTTGATTTTTAAGAAATTTTAGGATGTTATATAAATTAATGCTATTAGAGAGTTCATTCGCGTTGGTTGTTTGATTTCGTTTAGCGGCATATCAACCACTGTGGGTTATTTAAGGTCGTCAGTTGGCAGTCATTAGTAGTTTGCTGAGCTTTATTAAACTTATACTGCGATATGAGATCAATCTCATCATGAGTTTGATAAAACGCTATGTTAGCTTTACTAAAATAGAAGAATCTCGCTTTAATTACAAGCAAAAAAGAAGATTGCCACCAGGAAAATACTCTCTCCTCAGTAATTAAGTTCACCGCTTCTCAAGGCAAAAAAGGGCGAATTCAAGCCTTAACTAGAACTATTCTGATCCATGCTGTTTCTTTACTGCTGTCAACTGACGGCCTGAATTTTTGCGATGAAAAGTAATTAAAATTCAGATTAAAGTTTGTTTGTTTTTGTTTTTTTATAATCGTGTCGCCCCAAGCAAGGCATTTTACTGCCACTGTTGTGCAGAGGGGTACATAGGGGGAATTTTATGAGAAGGAGTGAGAGGTTGCAGGGGGTGTCAGGAAGAGAGTAGGAGAAGGAAGAGAATACTGATGAGAGTGGGGTGGACGAAGAAAAAAGCATGAGAGAAAGGATGTAAGTTAGTGAGACAGGAGATGACCATTGACTTTACGTTTAAATTCTTGGAGATTATAGCTGTCGAGAAAGCAAATATGCAGAAGGGAATACCACAAGCGGGAAGTGCGAGAAAAGAAGCTGCTGTAGTAGAATTTGCGTTTACAATTTATTGGTTTCACAGTAAAAGGGTGGGACCTAGTTGCTAATCTTGTGGCTCGAGTAAAAAGAAATTATTCATTTGAATCTTTCAAACTACGGAACACCTTCAAAATAATTAGGAAAGCTTTTCCAAAAGCCAATAAACGGGTGTTTTGATGGGAGGTAATGGTTAACTAGCTGGTCTTGTTCACCATTACAGATTGAGAATACTCATTCCGAAATTTTTGAAACTGGAATTGCTTCGTTTTTCATATTTTTTCGGATTTTGGAATGCAGGTTATTTAATTTATATACAGCATCTATAAAAAGGGTCACCTTAGGAATGGAACCCAAAATGGGACCCAAGCATAAACACGACGTTCATTTACATTTCATAGCACAGCTTATACATATACCCAGAATGTAATTACATATAAATAACATATACCCAGAAAGTAGTTTTTTTATGAATAACATAGACCCTGAATGTACTGTTATCTAAATAACATATATTCTGAAGGTAGTTTTATATGGAATTTAATAAATTTTGTGTATATCAATTCAGTTAAGTACCATACGTGATAAACACTTGGGCGATCATGTCTCGAAAGAGACACGACTTACTGGGTAGATGATTATCCCGCAGTAGGTTGCCATTATTTCTGCGGTAGACTGGTTGCTAGCCAAGGCTATAGAACCCAATCTGTCCTGTTATTTAACCCATAACTGGAGGGAAGAGACGGATTAATACCTTTCCCAAGGGTATTTGCGCGTAAGTGAATGCAAGGAATTCAACTGGAATTCGAACGCGGCTCTTCGATTTCTCGTTCTAAGCCGATATCCACTGCACCACAACGCACATCCTTTGTGTCCATACAGATACATTTAATAAAGCTAGTCATGTAAAGCTCACACGGATTTTTAAGTGGTGAAATTGATTTCACTTTTGTGCTTTCTGTATGTGTACAAAAATCATGCTCACTACTTTTAAAAAATATAAATGCAGGACTTTTTGACATTTTGAACAATATCTTTATTAAGCACGAAACACCTAAGTAAACCATTAACGAAGGTGTTGCTGTGATGATCGCTAACAAATCATTGGTACTAATGTCGGCTACGTTGTTGGGCTCGGAACACCCACCCTGGGCAGATGAGGTCACTTCATCTATAACAGCTGCTTATCACCTAGGAACCTTTCCAGTGCTTTCTGAAATTTTCCATTTGTGATAAGTTATGTCAGCACCTGAAAAACTTTCGGGTTTTGGAGGTTTTCAGATTTTAGAATTTCTGAGAAAATAACAATCTACTGGTGGTTCATATACTTTCTTTTCTTACTTTCTTTTTTAATAAATTGCCCTTAAATTTGGTGACAGATTGTTTGTTACAAACCAAGTGAAATTGTATTCACGCATAGCAAATACAATTCAGAAAATATAAAAAAATATGCAAAGACACAACAACGGAAGCAACAATAAACATTCCCTTAAGCTACACCTGGTATGGCTGATAGCAGCAACGGGGTCACCAATTTATAATGGGTTGCTTATCTATTCTTTTCTGTTAGTAGTGGAGAGTCCGTTCTAGTGAAGGGTAGTTGCATACTGTTGCAGGTTAACGGAATTTGGCCTTGTTGTAGATAGCCCACTATAAGTCATAAAATGATTACAAATCAAGAAAGGCAATTTGAGTAGAAAAATAACATTTTATATATACACATATCAATGTTTTTACAATTGAAGTAATATTTGAAGTATAGATCCAACGGACGTTAAAATGTTCATGGCAATAAAATGCTGAAAGAGAATTAATGTTTAGGAATTTGGGAGCGTTTAAGTAAGGAATGTCTTTGATGTATTCGCTCCTTAGGTCAGTAAGTAGTTTTTGAGGCAGTGAAGAAGGAAAGAGGTAAGGGAGGCGAGCGTAGTAAGCCGCTTGACTTGGGTCAAGGGAGATACTAATTACTCTCTTCTCCACGAGTCGGTCTGCCTGGCGATGGTTTTTGTATCCGCTTTTTATATCTTTTTATTTTTTTTATATCTTCTTTTTGGATCACAGCAGCTCATTTGGGATTTCACACTTGTATTTGGTTCTGGGCTTCCCATTGGCTGATAAATAAAATTCGCGTAGGCTCGCGAACTGGAAATTTAATATTTAATTAATTTTTAGTTTTCAACCGGGACATCTGCGCGGGGCAAGCGGCGTAGCGACAACTTTTGGTCATTTGCTTTTTGGTCGTGAAAGCGCAAACATCCGGTCCATCGCTTTTGCTCGGTATCACCACAGGCTCACATGGCTTCTGATCGAAGGTCTTAACATGTCCATGTTTTTTTATTTTTATTTTTATTTTTTTCATAGTGAATTAAGATGGGTTACAGTAAATACTGTGTTCGTTATCGCATATTTGCTTGTCAATTGCCTGAACATAACCAGCTGAGTATGTGCCTCATGGGCTGATGCATTGTACATCTCTGTCTATGAGCGAGTGTCACATGGAAACATTATGGCCGAATGTCAAGCGGGTTGCTTTTTTAAGTCTGAAGAATCAGTCCGCCAAGGCCATTTGGGATCCATATCTAGATATTTTAAAACACCTTCAATCAGAAACTAACCTAACTATGCTGCACGACCTGACAATATTTCTAGCTGGGCCTTACCTGCAAGGTTAATTTCTGTTTTAATCACGATCTGTCAGCATCTCGTACACTTTTAGCCGTGATTAGGAAAATCTTTGGAGATCTTTGGCCGTGATCAGAAGAGTCTTTGGAAACCTTTTAGTTGTGACCAGGAGAGTATTTGGAGACCTTTTGACCGTGATCAGGAGTCTTTGGAGACCCTGTGGCAAACTATATGAACCAGTTTTCTATATTCGGTTCTAATATATAGTTGGTTCTGCTCAAACCTTCACTACTATAATAAAATCATATGTTCAGGTAATCTGGTTGTTCGGTTCTAATAACTGAGTTGCTTTATCTTAATACGTCGAAAACGGTGAGAGAGTCAATCATTTTATATATTAGTTCGAGTCATAAATAACTTCTGTTTTTGTTTATCAACTTTATTCTTCGAACAATAAAGTACATTTTATTCAATGATATACTCACCATTATTTCATTGGAGTTTTTAAATGTTAGCATATGGCAGATTGCAATGTGTTTCGCATCTTTGTTATTTACCGAGTTTTGCGTTTCATTAACGACTTTAGTGCTTCATCATCAATGTCCGATGAATACCCCGGGGGGTCTTGATTCATTTTCTAATGGCTTTTCTCCAGAATTAAAATTTGCAAACAAACTGAAAACTTGCCGGTAAGTTATGACGTTTTGACCATAAACACAAGTGTTTTTGTTTTTTTTTGTTTTTTTCTAGTTGTCACCATAGCGTTATTTCCTTACTAGCAGTATAGCCCGGCGTTGCTCGGGTGTAATGAAAGCTTTAAAACTAACCCATGGTCCTGGAGCTCAGACTCTTTGGACGTTGGCAAGAAAGACTAAAAAGCAATAGTTGTTTCCAGTTAAAGCGAAACCGTAGACTGAAAGAAAAAATGAATGGAATGTAAGTAAAATTTTGATTTCCTGGTATCGATATCAAATAAGTTTTTTCGTCGTAAACTGAATTTTGAAGGCTAAATAAGTCCTCTAAGTAAATGGTATCATGGCTGAGTCTAAGAACTACAATTATACCTACTTAGAGCCAAACCCGAAGCAAAAAAAGAGGGTCCGCTGGACAAGCAACTAATAAGCCTCATTGGCGTTAACTTATGACTTTTAACTGGATTTCAAGAAGCAATTCTTCGACGTGAACAATTTTAGTCAAAAAAGACACCTGACTTCCTTCCAAACCGGTCAGCTCAGCTCGAAATGGTTCTATCGACAGACAAAATTGAGTCAGTCTCTCTCTCTCTCTCTCTCTCTCTCTCTCTCTCTCTCTCTCTCTCTCTCTCTCTCTCATATATATATATATATATATATATATATATAATGTATATAAAGTCTATATTTTGGTGGAATACATGAATTCTTTCAATCTTAACGGCAAAAGTCTCAGACAATCAAAACCCCTCCATTTCCGTTTATGTATCCATTACTGTTACAAAATTATTCTCTTAATTTTCTCTGTATCTCATCATTTTCTAAAACAAAAAGGAAAAAAGTAAAGAAAGAAAGAAAAGATTTTATATTTTTTATCTAAATTAAAGGGACCTTTGAGTGTAATTATACTATTTTTATTTCGATTCAGGTTGCATTTTATTCTAATTTTTCCTAAAACTCTTAATTTGTAAAGAAATTTTTTAATATCTATTTATTGATTAAAAATTTTAAAATTTGTTTGATTATTTTTATAAAATATATTATATTATGATTATATTCTAATACAAATCTTAATATCATAATACAATCATTTTTTAATATTTATTTAATTATTAAAAATTTAAATATCATAATACAACCTTTTTTAAATATCTATTTAATTATTAAAAATTTAAATATCAGTTTAATTATTTTAATATCCATTTAATTATTATTCTTTCATAATATAAAACAAATTATCAGATACGAGGATCATTCAATAAATAAGGTGAATTTTTTGATATAAGGACTTCTAATACAGATAAAACTTTTTTTTTCAACGTAGTCTCCCATAAGTGTCACACACCTTTCTCATCTGTGTACAGGCTTCCGTATTCCCTCAGCGTAAAAGTCTTTGAAAAGTCTCAGCCAATCTCTCACAGAACTTTTGACTTCATCGTCACTTTCAAACTTCGTGCCTCTCGTGAACGCTTTCAAGGGACCAAACAGTTGAAAGTCTGAAAAGGCAATGTCTGGGCTGTAAGGGAGATGAGGGAGCACTTCCTAGCCCAGCTCCTTGATGGTCTGCACCGTTTGGGCTGCTGTGTGAGACCTTGCAGCTGACCTTCGAGTAGGCAAGGTCATCATGGACAATTTTGTGTGCTGTCCCAACAGATAGGCTTAAAGTCCTTGCATTGTCATCCATTGTCACCCTTCTGTCAGACTGAATGAGGTCATTGACTGATTCGATCACCTCAGGAGACCTCACTTCTATAGGCCTCCCAGGCCTGTCTTCATCCTCAACACTGCTCCGTCCTTCTTTAAACAATTTAGCCCACTTGTAGACATTTTTGGCTGAAACATGTGGCACTATACACAGTTGACATTCTCCTATAAATTTCAAAGTTTTTCAATCTGCCAAAAAATTACATCCCTTTAAAAAAGAAATAAAGGAAAAAAAGCTTCTAGTTGCATCTAAGTACTGACCAGGCTCGATGTTGCTTAACTTCGGTGATCGGACGGGAACCGGTGTATTCAACACGATATAGCCGTAGACATGTGTTTATATGGCCTCTTATAATTTTATGTCTGTGTGCTTATTTTGTGTATGTTCATATAGTCCTTTTTGTGTCTGTATATATTCTTTCCTAAATATTTTTGTGCGTTCGTGTGATTTGATGCATGTATTCTTAAATTTGTTCCACTTCCAGCTAAATTGTATACACGTGGTTTCCCATCACCTAACATATTTCCCCTTTGTTAAAAACCGTTTTTTGAATATTATGAGTTAAATTAAAATTTATTTATTTATTTTTCCACGGTCTGAAAGAAGCAGATTGTAGTTTTTACGACTGCCGAAATAAATTCAGTTTTGAGCTTTGGAATTTTTGTCCCAAAACCTTTTTGCAATGTTACATAATGTTTTACAATGAAAACAGAAAACTCAACTTTTTATTCTTTTTATTCTTTTCCTCTCAATATTTCATATTGCTCTGGATAATATCCTTTGAGCTCTCTGGTAGATTTAGTAGATTTTAAAAAATCTATTTGTATGTGAGAGGATGAGCAAAAAGTTTACAAAATATTTTTATTGATTCGTCTTTTGCGGTTTATCAACCCTGTACTGGTTATTTAAAGCCAGAAAAAGTTTTTAGATTGCAAGAATTTTGTGGACTAATAATGGTTTAAGTGGTACAAGTCTTACTAATTAACCCATAGCTGGGGGAAGAAGAAGAGGGGAAACCATACCTTTTGCAAGAGTATTTGTGCATAAGTGAACATAAAGAATCCGATAGGAATTAGAGTTCAGTTATCCGATTAATTATTCGGAACCATTATTCATTACACTCCCCCTCCGCACATCCATGCTTACAGCACCTGGTATTCCGAAGCAGTCATGCATCCAGGATCGTACGGGTGTTTAAACGTGATCTGGTGGTAAGCCAATATATTTTTAGAGTACCGGGAACAATTATCGGGTTACACGAATAATAAACAAATTAATAAATAAGCCTTACCTTCTATCCTAAAACTAGCAGTTTAGCCCGGTTTTACTCGGGTAGTTTAAGTAATAATAAGAATAAAAAAAATATGATGAATTTACATAGCAAATACTTACACAACCTCCACCCTCATCACTTTTATAGATATAGATAACAATGTAGAATGTCTCTACTAGATTAGGGCGGGAGGGGGAGGGGCAACATATATCGATATAGATAATATAAAGTGGGGTGATCGATTCTATATTATAATCAATACATAAACTGCTCCCTGACTTTGTGGGGTGATAATATATATTTTTCTACCCCTAATTTTGGCTTTCTGAAAAATTTCAAGATGTCGTTAGCGTTCTAAAATGTTTATCTACATCTGAGCGCAACTCCCGTCGAGCTAGACCGTAAAATGCAGACGAATCTATCAAACAAACAAATACCCTCGTCATTTTATAAATATAGACCCTCGTCACTTTTATAGATATAGATATTGAAAAAGTTATCCTTTTTAAAATAACGAGAAGGAATATCCGGTATTTCTTGGGGTGGGGGATGATTTCAAATATGACAACATAAAAAAAGAAGTTCTTTAACATATTTCTTTTCAGACCGCTTAGCCCTGAAATACTTCACAGTAAAATAAGGCCCAATTTGGGGATGTGACTTGTGGTGCAATGGATATCAGAATAAGAAACAGGAGAGCCGTGTTCGAATTCTAGTTGAATTCGTTGCATTCATTTAAGCCCAAATACCCTTGTGAAAGTTATGAATCCATCTCTTCTCTCTCCAGCTATAGGTTAAATAGCAGGACAGATTGGGTTCTAGAGCCTTGGTCGGCAACCAGTCTACCGCAAAAAAGTAAATGGTAAGCTACTACGAGAAAATCTTCTGCCTAGTCAGTCATCGATCGAAAGTGCGTATCACGTATAACACTTGACTGACTGACAGACTGACTGACAGACTGACTGACAGACTTTCTTTTTTGAGAGGTTTTTCGTGAATTCGCGGTTTCAAGTACACCTAGTTTGAATGCGATTTTCTCCATGTAAGGGAACGTGTGTTCAACTCTTTTTTTTTTTTTTTTGAAAACACAAGTGGGAAAAAAGATTATTTATACAAGAAAAAGTAGAAGTTCAGTTCGGAAATCTCTGTAGGTTACCAAGATCGATATAGACTCTGATGAAAGCCGGAGAATACAACATCCAAAACGTTGTGATAACAATGAAAAAGATGAGGACAATAGTCCGAATGTAAATAATTAAAAAGTGCATGTTACGGAAAAGGTATTCTGGTACGCTAAACAAAAATGGTGGAGTCACTTTAACCTTCATTAGTCTCTGACTTTATTCACTGTACAAAAAGTTTATCCTGCCACTTAAGGTGATTCTGATATCTGAGCAATAGAAGTTTTGTAGTAGTTGTGTTGCTATATCCTGCTATGGCAACGGAAAACAACTTTGAGTGAAATTAATAAGGATACTGCAATTGAGAGGGAAGGTAAGTAATATTAATAATGTAGATTTCTAAAGGCTAATAGGGTTTGGGGTACATAAACACTTGAAGTCATTGATCGAGATACATTTTTCCTATGCCTTATTGATGACCTTGGTAAAGCTGAGAAAATGAATTTGTTTCAATTTAAAGGTAAAGCCTGTTGGAAACATATAGATCCTAAGAATTAACACAACTAATTTTATGTCGTCTTCTTCTTCTTTTATGTGCCCTGTCCCTTCAGGACGTAGGTGACCATGGCTTTCCACGTTTCCCTATCCCTGGGTGAATCTGAGCACGCCTTCTCCTGTTACACCATGCAATCCTCGTTCCATCATCCACCTGATTAGGCCCTTCAAATATGTTATCCGTTGCTTTTCCTTGTCTCTTTTTCCCTCTATCTGGCCTGTTAGTATCAGATTCTTCAAGCCCTCCTTCCTCATTGCATGTCCCACAAACTTCAGCTGTCTCTTCCTGATGCTCAGTATTAATTTCCTTTTTGTTTCCATCATTTCCAAGACCTCATCATTGCTCACATGCTCGATCCACGATATTCGCAGCATCCTTCTGTAGAATCACATTTCAGTTACTTCAAGTTTTTCCTTCATCTTTGATGGTATTGTCCAGCATTCACTGCCATATTGAAGGACGGACGGCACGTAGCAATCCAGTACTCTAGCTGTTAGGCAGATGATCAAGATTTTTGAAAAGTATGATAGTCGTGCCATCTTTTGGTAAAGCCGGTGGTTAGAAGCACCAGACGTGCCAAGAGACTAGAGGAACTCAGTTGGGTGTTATGACCAACCTTTTAAACTGTGTCAGTTTATATGGCTGAACACTCACCGAAAACTGTAACCACACAAGTCTGTGTCTTTGCATTATTTTCTTTATTTAATTTTAGCAAAAATCAGTTTTGAGTTTTGGAATTTTTGTCCCAAAACCTTTTTGCAATGTTACATAATGTTTTACAATGAAAACAGAAAACTCAACTTTTTATTCTTTCAAATTATTTCAATTCTCCCCAAAAATAGAATCCAAAATATACCTCTGATGACTTGAAGGCATCATCTTTCCTGTCATATTTTTCTGTCCAAGTTATTCCCATGTAGCAATTTAATTCCAAGGACGCAGCAGTCTGGTTCCAATACAATCTCATAAAGGTCATAAAGTAATTCTACCTCCAATGACCTGTGGTGTCCCCAGAGGTCGACTTCGATTTCATCCACCTCATCAGTTGAATGACTTCCACGAGCAACTTCACAAAGTATATCTAGATGCCTTATTAGTCTTCATTACAAAACTTAGTCTTTTACTTCTGTCCTTTGAGCAAGATTGTGTAGACACGTGTACAAACACACACACGCACACACATACACACACACACACGCACACACACACACACACACACACACACACACATTCATAAAAGCCTTCAAGATGAATTGAAGGGCCAAAAGATTTAAAACAGCGGCTATGTGACGTCGAATAGAATATGGGGTGCTGGAATTATTGTATGGGTTTATCTATCAAGGCCCATCCTAGTTTCGTTTGCTGAGTTCGGCTACAGTTAATTTTTCTAAAATGTAACACGCTCTAAACATGCTTAACGGGGTTTAAATCTGGTGAGAGGAAGATGCAATGTTGTACTTGAAACAATGTTCCTGGAACCGTTTTTTTTTTGTTTTGTTTTGTTTTTTGTCTCCCACATTCGATGGGGAGCTGCATTAACAACAATTTAAGTCAGCTTGCTCTCGCTTGATGTGGTTTATCTTACAAATCATTGTTACACGTTCGTTAATCAGCTCACCTTTGGAATGTTTACAGGTCGTTATTTGTCTATAATTTTTCTCCTTAATTACTATTGTTCTTTTTATCCAAAGTAAAAATAACTCATTTTAATAAAAAATAAAAAGTTATTCTTCCTAAAGTCAATTGCTAAATCTAATTGCCGTGTAACAAGTCTGGCTCAAGGTCATTTTTCTGGGTCATGCTGACTAGAGAATGTCTACGGATGTATTCAGACTTTACTAGGTTCTCTTTCCAAAATGTAATTTTTGTTCTTTTCTTTCCAACGTTAGTTAAAAATCAAAGATTTTAATTATATAGCCACGAGATATTTACACTAGGAAGTTACAGTAGGAATTGTGTCACACACAACACTGTCACAGATGCACTACCTCTTCATCTGTTACATATACGTCACCCAGCAGAGTCCGTTTCTACAAGATGGAGTAAAGCGAAACTTTCTAGTGCAATGCTGTCTATAATTTGGGAAACACTTAAATTTATTTAAAGAAACAATCTTGAAAAAGAAACACATTGGTTTAAAACAGTGGCAAAGTATGTTTTAATCTTAGCTATACTTTTTATTAGAATAATAAAGAACCTATACAGGCAGCAAACCCCCTACACACCGACTGAAAATGAATTCAGCAGATATCTAAACTTATTTATAAATGGAACTTTGTCTGTGTGTGTGTGTGTGTTTGTGTGTCCGTTACCTGTAGACTCCGAAACGGCTGAACCGATTTTCTTGAAACTTTACACAGTTGTACTATAAGCGTCTGCGAGTGTTCTTAGCTAGGTTTTGTGTCGAAGTACCCCCGATAAATATCGATAATCGAAAAAATCGGGTTATAGAGGAGTGGTTCGATTTTAATCAAATTTGATACACTTATAGACAAAGACATAAGAAAGGTTGCAGTTCTTACAATAGTGCAGAAAATTTGATATCGATACCAGGAAATCAAAATTTGACTTACATCAATTCATTTTTCTTTCAGTCTACGGTTTCGCTTTAACTGGAAACGACTATTGCTTTTTAGTCTTTCGTGCCAACGTCCAAAGAATCTGAGCTCCAGGACTATAGATTAGTTTTAAAGCTTTCATTACACCCGAGCAACGCCGGGCTATACTGCTAGTACAAGAATAGAAAAGAAGTGTAAGACAAATTTGTCTTCTCACCGGATTTATTCAACATATCCAGTGAGGCAATTCTAAGAGAACTAGAAATCATGCCAGGATTAGTCTTAGTCATTGACAGCCACAATCTTAACAATATAAAACGTGAAGATTGCACAGTGCTGATAGCAGATACGGAAAATAAACTATAAAACCTAATACAGATTTAACGAAGAAAAGCTAAAAGAAATGACTAAACATAAGATACAAGAAAACTGAATGTACAAAAAGAGTATTCCAAAATGCCCATTACATATTAAGGATACTAAAATCAAACAGGTACAGAAATTTAAATACCTGGGAAGTGTTCTAACAGAGGACGGAAAGTGCGACCATGAGATCCGAAAGCGTATTGGGATAACCAAAGACGCATTCCGAAAGCTAAGCAGAATATTGAAAGACAGGAACATTTCGTTGGAAACAAAGAAAAGAGTATTTGATTGTAACATGATATCTGCCCTCCGGTATGGCTTCGAATGCTGGACAATCTTCTCAAAGATGAATGAGAAACTCAAAGCAACAGAAATGTGGTTCTACAGAGAGATGCTGAGGATACCATGAACCGAACACGTGAGCAAGAAGAAGGTTTTGGAGATAACAGAAACACAAAGCAAACTTATAATTAACATCAGGAAGAGACTGCTAGAGTTTCTGGGACACGTAATGAGGAAGGACGGCTTAGAGAATCTGATACTCACAGGGCGGATAGAGGGAAAGGAGAAAACAGCGCGTGAAACACTTGATCAGATTAAGTAAATTGATTGTAGAGAAGGGTTTGTGAGAGATAACAAAATAAATTTATTAAGAGCTACAAGGGACAGGGAAACGTGGAAAGCCATGATCGCCTACATTCTACACAGCCCGTAAAAACAGAAGATGATGCACGAAACTATATTTGCTATTGCATAAAAACGCAAGAAACATCGTCAATGGTTCTATTTGACCCATTCACTGCTACATTGTAAAAGAATTGTTGCCTGGCTGTGCTGGCCTATTTTGGGAAAAGCAAGAAATTGCCGTTTACTGAAAAAAATTATTATAAACACGCTGACGTCAATTTTTCGTGAACACCGCCATTTTGGCTTCGGTCGGATACTCTGCAGTACTTACTATGCTAAAAAAACACCTACAACACACAGTATAATACAGAACAGGTCGTATTGTACGCTACACTGGAATGAAAATAGCACTAAGAGATAGTTTGCTTATAGTGCAAACGCTGAAAATGTATATATACGTCGTCAGTAGGCAATATAAGTTTCGAGAAAGCGTATAAGTACGTATACCTCAGCGGAAGTGTTAAATATAAATCCTAGCTTTTCACCTGCAACACTTGCATCATTTAACATTGACCGTTGTCATCAGTACACAAAACGAGGTTTGATGTCCTAATTGAATAATTTAGCAAGAGGCTCTGATTCTTTCATACTTGGTGATATATCATTGATGAGATCAGCCATAACAAATCGCATTTGTACCAATACCAGTTATAACAAATCGCACAAAACGTATCTTCCTTTATATTAATCGAATTATTAAAAAAAACGATTCTCTGGTCACAGTCAAATCTGGAACTTCGTGTTCGCTGACGGTATGACCTGCTTCCATATCAGAAATGTCCGTTGTCGTAGCGTAATGGTTAGTCAGCTGGGATCGCAAATAATTATTACAGAGTGAGTTTGACCTTCATAAGTAAATTGAACAGAGAATAAACTGTAGTAGGAATAGTTTCGCCTAACACCGAAAAAATGCTACGACCGATTTTCTTGAAAATTTACACAGTTGTACTATAAGCGTCTGCGAGTGTTCTTAGCTAGGTTTTGTGTAGAGGTACCCCAATAAATATCGAAAATCGATAATCGAAAAAATCGGGTTATAGAAGGAGTGGTCCGATTTTAATCAAATTTGATACACTCATAGACAAAGACATAAGAAACGATATTCAGAAGTTTCAAGGTTGCAGTTCTTACAATAGTGCAGAAAATTTGATATCGATACCAGGAAATCAAAATCCATTCATTTTTCTTTCAGTCTATGGTTTCGCTTTAACTGGAAACAACTATTGCTTTTTAGTCTTTCGTGCCAACGTCCAAAGAGTCTGAACTCCAGGACCATGGATTAGTTTTAAAGCTTTCATTACTCCCGAGCAACGCAGGGCTATACTGCTAGTATATATATAGTTGACATACATAGCGCCAAACCTGTTCAGAAATATCTAAACTGCCAGCTGTACACAAAAAATTCTCAAACCAATGATTAAAAATCGTTCTTATCGAATGAAACTTGTTGTTCTTATCGAGGACCATCCGTCTTCGAACCTTGTGAATTCGTGTTACAGAATCAGAAAGAACTGTACCTAATAATATAAAATATATTCACTTGAAGACTACCAACAGCAGCAACAATTAAAACGAATAACACATGTAACTCGAAGCGAGACTAATGACGTAATCAAAATGTTGACTTCCACATTGGTTCAAACAAAAAATTAGGAAGGGAACCTCCGTCAATACTGGACAAAACGATAACTGTTGCTGGGCTTGAGAAAATTATTTTCCGGAAAAATTGTTTGGATAAAAAGGTTTTATAAATTTAAACCGATGGTAGCACTGGCTGCTCGGTCAATGAATGTTAAACGTTTACTTGTAAGGAAATGATTAATATTACCATTACCAAAAGTGTATCCTTGTGCCAAAAACTAAACTAATTTTACCAGTCATAACAGAAGTGTCTCGTTGCGATGTAAACAGCAGTAATCTAGAAAATAATTTTTATTGTAATAATTAGGATTTCCATTGCTTGACCAATATGCTAATAGAAAATGCATTCTTAGGCTGGAAAACGTTGTCATTTTTGGCTCGTAACAGAAAAAAATAATATCTTTTCCTGTTTTGTTTTTGTTTTTTTGTTTTTTTGTTTTGTTTTTTTAACACAATCCATCCAGTGTAAAGAAAGAGATCGCCTTGTGTCTACAACACCCGGCAAAATCACAAGTGGTGGCCCAGATGCATATTAACATGAAATGATCAGCATCAAGCTTACTCTTCAGAATAACAATTGCTCTGCAAACATAACGTCAGTGTCTACAGGTGGAAGCAGAAATCAACCTACGTTGTGTTTCCATTTCAGTTTCCATCGCTGTTCACACAAACCGGGAAAAAGGCCCGGTATACGTCCACAAGAACACGGAGGGTGAAAATATCGCCACGGAGTGAAATGTAAACACGAATCCTGTCCCTATTATATAGATTATTTATTCAAGGATTCACTTGGTACGATCTGGAGGAGGGCGGATAGATTAGACTTTAGATAAATTTAACACTGCTGGCTCCTATCATGACAGACTAACAGACCAGATTTTTCTTTCGGCCCGCTAAAACTCCAACTCTCCTACCACCCTTCTCCTCATCTGTGCATAACAAAGCAGAAAGATAAAGGAGAAGACCGGAAAATTGCCATAGTCTGTCTACCTTAGGTCAAGGGCTTATCTAAAAAGACTCAGAAGATCTTCAGTTCATACAACATCAGGACAATATTCAATAGTATATCCAATCCACAAGTAAAGTAAAGCCTAACACGAGGAAGAATATGGCCAAGAACAGCATGTACTCCATTCCTTGCAGTTGTGGTAAAGAATATATCTCCATATAAAAGTAAAGCTAGAGGAACACCGAAGAGCTGCAGTGAGAGTGTGACAATGAAATTGGGTATGGCTGATCATATATGAAAGGAAAAGGGAGGTCATCAACTGTTGTGGAATTAAATGAAAATACTGGACAATAAAGAACACTGGAGAGAAAGAAACGGTGCATATGCTAAACTATAAGGACCTTCTTACCATAACTAGCATAGAAATAAATACAGTATGGGAGCCGCTAATAAAGAAAGAAAGACAAATGACAGCAAATCTTCAACAGCAGAAGCAGCAATCAACCATGAGCAGGACTAATCAGCAGGCAGGTTAGGTTTAAGGATCCGAGTTCACCACAGATAATTGTTCTACAGGACAATATCCTACTGTATTAAAGCGTGGGTTCATGAATTAGATGACAGTAATTGTGAGTTCAATCTCTGGATCGGACAGAGTGTACTTACACTAAACGACATATCCCTAGATATGGGATACGAGAACAGTCTACATTCGTAGATTAAATAAGGGGTTCCTTTCATACCATTTTTCACCTTACAACCTCTTTCCCACTAACAAAAAGTTGCAAGCCTGTCGGTGCTCTATGACTGTTTCCATGGAAAATGTTCAGACGAATTACATTCTTTAGTTCCACCAGAACCGCCATGTTATGTACATTGTCGCAAAATGTGCCAATTACACCGTAACACCCCTACTTCGAGTGGCTCTTGAGCCTTGTACAGGGTGAACATTATTGTAAAAATAGTAATATTTTAATAAACACTACTAGAAGTTAAATAAATATATAATACTAGAATAATAAAAAAGTAATATTTCATGAACTAATAAATATTATGAGTTAGATAAATGAAAAGAATACATTTTGCCTATGAAATTTGTTGCATGAGTCTTTTGCTGAATTTTCCCTAATACCTTTTTTATCTCGTTACATCTAACATATATGGATTTCAGCACTCAGTTGAACAACTGATCAGTCCGTCAAGTGCCATACGGGGTACACGCTTGGGTGAGCATATCTCGAAAGGGACATGACTGGGCAGAAGATTTTCCCGCAGTAGGTTACCATTACTTTCTGCAGTAGACTGGTTACCAACCAAGGATATAGAACCCAACCTGTTATATTATTTAATCTATAGCTAGAGGGAGAAGGTAAGGATTAATACCTTTTCGTAAGGGTATTTATGCAATGAATTCAACTGAAATTCGAACTCGGCTCTCCGATATCTCGTTCTGAGTTGATATCCACTGCAACACAATGCACATCCACACCTGAAAGATCCTTCCCTGCCTCTCACCAGCATGGCTAATACTAACCACCATGAGAGTTACTCGTCACGCGTGCTAAACAATTTTTATCTCCAGAATCTATGCTACATATTTACAAGTTTACCATTCGTCCATACATTGAATATTGCTGCCACATATGATCTGATGCTTCTACTGTATATTTACAGATTCTTGATAAAATCCAGAAGAATCAGCAATATTATTGGTCCTGACCTGACATTTCGGCTTTAGTCACTTTTCCACCGCTGTAATGATGCTTCACTATACCTTTTCTATAAATACTTTCAGTGTAATTATTCGGATAAACTCTTTACTATGATACTTAGAGTTTATGAATCTAAGTACAGTACTAGATTTGCGGCAAGGTCTCATCAATTCACGGTTGAATTGGCTAGATGTAACTGTAAATTCTATGCTAACAGTTTATTTTCCTCGCACTTCACTTTTGTGGAACTCTCTTCCGGCTCTATGCTTTCCAGCCAACTTTGATGTTAAAATCTTCTATTGTTCTCGCTCCTTAAAAGTGTTTTTTTTTTCACACTCAGTAAGCTATTGTATCGTAGTGGCTTTTATACCTTGGTAATACAACAAATTGCATTCATACCGATACCAGTTATAACAAATAGACAACAAAAATATGTAACGACCGACATTATAGTTCTTTTATTTTATTTCTTTATTTATTTATTGTATGTAAATATAATAAATTACCTTTTCTTATTTATTTCGTAATTTTTATTCATCATCTTATTATTTTTTTTTTTTAGGTGCTTCAAAACTGACTGATTACCTCCAGGAACGATATGGTGATATCGTCGCAGAAAGACTCCCAGGAGGAATAAAGATCGTTCATCTCTTTAAAGCAGAAGATTTTGAACGTGTTTATCGAAATGATGGACAATATCCTGTTCGTGGGATCTTTCCTTTGGTTTGCAGATTTAATGCTAAATACAATAACAATTTACATGGCCTATCAACATCGTAAGTATGAAAAATATTTTACTAATTATTATTTTAATATTCATACATGCACACATACGTACACACATAGATAAAGAACTTTCAGTGTATGTGTTGAAGGGAATATATATCTTATTCTCAAGTGAAGAAATATATCTATTTCCCATTCCAACGTGGGTCAGTAAATAATATTAAGTCGGGTCACCAACGTAACGGTAAGGCGGAACGGAGAAATAAAATGAATAAATGAATGAATGAATGAACACTTGTTCTCAAAGAGACCCTTATATATTATGACATACACAAATAATAGACATATACAAACAAGTGTCCACACGTGGAGCAATACATATCTATTATGTCTAACACAAAGCAAAGTATCAGGAGGAACAAAAGGAAAGGTCTTACATATAACTTGAAGATACTGTAGAGTTTGATACACACACACACACACACACACACACACACACATGGTCATTCATCGTTCACGTAATAACCTTAGTTTCTCGCGCTCCGGCATGCCAATAAAAGTCGGGGAGCGTCACGTGTTGGACCAGTTAGGAATCTGTCCCGGGCAAGAGCAGACATGTTTATTCCCTAACTCACATATACACACGCGCACTAATTGCGGGTAGCAATTAGTGGCGCAAATTTTTATTTCTCACCAGCATGCACACACAACGCTAAAAAAAACTCCAATTGAAAACAGACATTAACAGTATGTACATTAACTTTATTCAAACTGAACTTGATTCAATTTAATCTTCTATCGAATATTTACGTTTCTCTCCAGACAAAGGGCAAGAACTTTTCTTTCCTTATTTGATTTGCATGCTTTCAACTCTATGTAACCTTTGTTAATATATTGTTGTTCTGGTTAGTTTCGCCTTTTCGTGTTTCCTTATTTCCTGTGTTATTCCATGACGCAAGTTACGCCGAGTCGACTCGTAAATATAAATTAGTAATGGACACTTCGTCCTCTACAATACTTCTGTACGGCCATTTTTATGACTCCAGATTTGGAGGCGCCGAATTCATCTATATCCCAAAGGGATAAGGCAGGCTTCGTCTATGTCCCAACGGGACGGCAGGAGATTATTATTATTATTATTATTTCATTTTTCATCATATTTCGATTTCTACTTTGGTCTCACTACCAACCAAGTCTGCGGGGAGACCTAAGGCAGGTAGTGGCGTGTTGATATGGCTCCATTTCATGTTTTTCTATCTTCCCTATCATCCCCTGCATTACATAGATAAAGTTTTCCTTAGTGTGTGGGCTGTACTTAATAAGACAATTTGTTGTATATCTTTTAAGCTGGGGTTTCCAGGGATTCTTTCAATGTGTTGTTTTGTTCCATTTTTTATCATTCCAAGTGCACCTACTATCACTGGCACAACTCTTGTTTTCAATTTCCACATTTTTTCTATTTCAATTTCCAGGTCTTTATATTTTGACAGTTTTTCAAATTCCTTGATTGCTATGTTACAATCCGCTGGACAAGCCATATCAATTAATAGACAAGTTTTCTCCTTCTGGTTTTTAACAATAATGTCTGGCCTGTTTGCTTCAATTTTTCTGTCTGTGTAGATGGTGTAATCCCATAGAATGGTTACATCTTCTATTTCTGTAACCGGTGCTGGATGATGTTCATACCAGTGTTTTTTTTTCCAGCTTTTCCATAATGTTTGCACATTGCCCAATGTAAATATTGCCCAACTCTATCGTGGCGATTTTTATATTCATTTGGGGCAAGCACAGAACAGCCTGAGATTAGGTGGTCTATTGTTTCTTGGTGTTTATCACAAAACCTGCATTTTGGATCCATATTATTATGCATAATATTTGCCTGGAAGTTTCTAGTGAAAAGACTTTGGTCTTGTGCTGCAAGAATAAAGCCTTCAGTTTCAGACTTTAATCCAGATGCACGTAACCATCGATGAGTATTAACTTTGTCAACATTGGATTTATTGGCACGTTCTGGATATTGGCCATGCAGAGGTTTGTCTTGCCAGCGCTGTTTCATCTGTTCAAGAGCTTTATCTTTGGCTTTCATTTTCATATTTTTTGCCGCAATAGTTGGTTCTTGGCTTCTGTTTTGCTTTTCTACAGAATCTACTAACTGTAAATCTTGTTTGTATTTACTGCCTTCTTTTATTATTGAATATTTTTTCTTTCTTTCTTCATGTTGCCTTACTAATTGTATCATCCAATCCTTTGTTGTTTCTATGTATGTTAGTAAGCCAATAGTTGTTGTCTTGTATGACAATTCCAGCTGAATAAGACCTCTTCCACCTTCTTTACGGGGTATGTATAGACGGTCTACATCAGCCTTTGGATGATGCATCTTATGCTTAGAAAGAAGCTTTCTTGTTTTAGCATCCATTCGCCTGATGTCGTTTAGAGTCCAGTTTAAGATGTTAAAGCTATATTGGACAACTTGGATTGCAAGGCTATTAATGGCAATAACTCTGTTCTGTGAATTTAATTCAGTTTTTAATATCATTCGTAGCCTTCTATAGTACTCTTTACGCACTATTTCTTTCATTTTTTTATGGTGAATGTTTTCGCTCTCATTTACACCTAGGTATTTATAAGCTTCTTCTGGTTTCAATTCTTTTATTGTTACAGCAGGGTCTAAGCTAATTGAGGATGTTTCTTGTATTGATCCACGTAAAACTGTAGCTTTAGCACATTTATTCAAATTAAATTTCAATTCAATGTCTTCGCTGAAGCATTTTACAGTTTGCAGAAGACCTTCCAGCTCATTATCATTCTTAATGTAAAATAAATGGCTTATTTTCTTTTGGCCTATTTTATAACCACATTCTGTCTTATTAAGTTGACTGGTTAGTGCTATTAATGATATGCAGAATAGTAAGGGAGATAAAGAATCACCTTGAAATATACCTCTTTTGATGTTTATTTCATCAGACTTATAGGTTCCATTTATATGATTGAGGTCAAGGGTTGTTTTCCATATAGACATGCACTGTTTGATGAAATTGATGATGACGGGCGATATCTTGTATATATTTAAAGTCTTTAAAATCCAGGAATGTGGCACACTATCGAATGCCTTTCGATAATCTATCCAGGCAGTACTAAGATTTTTCTTTGTACTGTAGCAGTTTTCCAGGATCATTTTGTTAATTAGCAATTGGTCTTTACAACCATAACAGCCACGTTTGCACCCTTTTTGTTCAAGCGGTATCATGTCATTTCTTTCTAAGAATAAATATGTCTGTTTTGTTAAAATAGATGTTAATAGTTTATATGTTGTCGGAAGACATGTAATTGGTCTGTAGTTTTTCGGGATGTTTGTGTCACCTTCTTAGGTAGAAGAAATGTAATTCCTTTGGTCATCCATGCAGGAATTTTAGTGGGATCGTCAACCATTTCTTGAAGTTCTTTGGCTAGTTTTTATGTTCTGTATTTAAATAATATAGCCAAAAGTTAGGAATTTTATCTATACCTGGGAATTTCCAATTGTGTGCTTTTTTTAGTGCAAATTTAACATCATCTTCTGTAATTCCAGACCATGTCTGTTCTGGTTTATTTTTCATTCGTTCTATCTCTTGCGCAATCCAATGTACTTCCTTGCTATTATTATTATGTCATTTTTCATCATATTTCGATTTCTGCTTTGGTCTCACTACCAACCAAGTCTGCGGGGAGACCTAAGGCAGGTAGTGACGTGTTGTTATGGCTCCATTTCATGTTTTTCTATCTTCCCTATCATCTCCAGCATTACATAGATAAAGTTTTCCTTAGTGTGTGGGCTGTACTTAATAAGACAATTTTTTGTATATCTCTTAAGCTGGGGTTTCCAGGGATTCTTTCAATGTGTTGTTTTGTTCCATTTTTTATCATTCCAAGTGCACCTACTATCACTGGCACAACTCTTGTTTTCAATTTCCACATTTTTTCTATTTCAATTTCCAGGTCTTTATATTTTGACAGTTTTTCAAATTCCTTGATTGCTATGTTACAATCCGCTGGACAAGCCATATCAATTAATAGACAAGTTTTCTCCTTCTGGTTTTTAACAATAATGTCTGGCCTGTTTGCTTCAATTTTTCTGTCTGTGTAGATGGTGTAATCCCATAGAATGGTTACATCTTCTATTTCTGTAACCGGTGCTGGATGATGTTCATACCAGTGTTTTTTTTTCCAGCTTTTCCATAATGTTTGCACATTGCCCAATGTAAATATTGCCCAACTCTATCGTGGCGATTTTTATATTCGTTTGGGGCAAGCACAGGACAGCCTGAGATTAGGTGGTCTATTGTTTCTTGGTGTTTATCACAAAACCTGCATTTTGGATCCATATTATTATGCATAATATTTGCCTGAAAGTTTCTCGTGAAAAGACTTTGGTCTTGTGCTGCAAGTATAAATCCTTCAGTTTCAGACTTTAATCCAGATGCACGTAACCATCGATGAGTATTAACTTTGTCAACATTGGATTTATTGGCACGTTCTGGATATTGGCCATGCAGAGGTTTGTCTTGCCAGCGCTGTTTCATCTGTTCAAGAGCTTTATCTTTGGCTTTCATTTTCATATTTTTTGCCGCAATAGTTGGTTCTTGGCTTCTGTTTTGCTTTTCTACAGAATCTACTAACTGTAAATCTTGTTTGTATTTACTGCCTTCTTTTATTATTGAATATTTTTTCTTTCTTTCTTCATGTTGCCTTACTAATTGTATCATCCAATCCTTTGTTGTTTCTATGTATGTTAGTAAGCCAATAGTTGTTGTCTTGTATGACAATTCCAGCTGAATAAGACCCCTTCCACCTTCTTTACGGGGTATGTATAGACGGTCTACATCAGCCTTTGGATGATGCATCTTATGCTTAGAAAGAAGCTTTCTTGTTTTAGCATCCATTCGCCTGATGTCGTTTAGAGTCCAGTTTAAGATGTTAAAGCTATATTGGACAACTTGGATTGCAAGGCTATTGATGGCAATAACTCTGTTCTGTGAATTTAATTCAGTTTTTAATATCATTCGTAGCCTTCTATAGTACTCTTTACGCACTATTTCTTTCATTTTTTTATGGTGAATGTTTTCGCTCTCATTTACACCTAGGTATTTATAAGCTTCTTCTGGTTTCAATTCTTTTATTGTTACAGCAGGGTCTAAGCTAATTGAGGATGTTTCTTGTATTGATCCACGTAAAACTGTAGCTTTAGCACATTTATTCAAATTAAATTTCAATTCAATGTCTTCGCTGAAGCATTTTACAGTTTGCAGAAGACCTTCCAGCTCATTATCATTCTTAATGTAAAATAAATGGCTTATTTTCTTTTGGCCTATTTTATAACCACATTCTGTCTTATTAAGTTGACTGGTTAGTGCTATTAATGATATGCAGAATAGTAAGGGAGATAAAGAATCACCTTGAAATATACCTCTTTTGATGTTTATTTCATCAGACTTATAGGTTCCATTTATATGATTGAGGTCAAGGGTTGTTTTCCATATAGACATGCACTGTTTGATGAAATTGATGATGACGGGCGATATCTTGTATATATTTAAAGTCTTTAAAATCCAGGAATGTGGCACACTATCGAATGCCTTTCGATAATCTATCCAGGCAGTACTAAGATTTTTCTTTGTACTGTAGCAGTTTTCCAGGATTATTATTATTATTATTATTATTATTATTATTATTATTATTATTATTATTCCAGTGGAACATGGCGGTAGGCAGATTCTACCGAAGCTAAAGGCCTAGGCAGAAGGGAACAACTTTCTTCCTCGGTTGTTGTTAGCTGAAAAGAGTAACGCTTTGGTCACTACCATGTGACGATATGACTTTATTTCATCCAATGGGAGATAAGCACCTTTTGTATCTTTAGTGTTATATTGGGTTCGTTAAAAACCAATGAAAGTTCTTTGTTTAATCTTTTTTTATTTAGTTCTCTTATGGTTTGGACCATTTTCTTTGTTTCCGGAGAAAATTCGAACATAAATTATCCAATTTTCTTTTGAGCTATTTCAACCTTCATAGCTCATTATCAAAGAGCTTTATTTTTTTGCTGACAGAGTCGGGTCTATGTGCATTTATTTTCTTTTATTTTTTATTTTTTACCTATATTTTTTTATAATCATCTCGCCTCAATCAAAGCAGTTTACTACCACTGATTCGTAGATATAGCGTATTTGGGCAACAACCTCGCAGGTTTCATTAAAAATGACAGCTGAGAAAAGGTGTTTGATTTTTGTAAAAAATATTAATGTTCTTTTTGTCCACGTGGTTGTAGTTGCAGTTGGACAAAAAACAAACACGTGAACAAAAACAATAACATTAATATTTTTGATAAAAATCAAATGCACAATAACAACAACAGACAGGACGAATCTTCGCTTCCCAATATCATCCGAAATTATACAACACTGACCAATTCAAACAGACAGGAAAAATTATCTATTACTGTATAAAAAATTCAAAACTGCCAACCTCATTATCAATAATAATAGTTAACCTGCAAAATCTAAACTGCAGAGAACCAGTGTCGTTTACAAATTTATACGTTCTTTGAAGAATTGTTTTCCTCAACTATCCAAATCCGTAAACAATTACATTGGTTACACCATCACAAAATTGACGCGGAAATTGACATTGAACCTTTTTTACAACACTTCCATCCGATCTCATTTAAACACACATCAAGATCTTTCAGAACCTATTTGTAATATACTTGTTGATGATGCATACATAATAGCATCATCCACATGTAAAAGAAGATTAAAGATAATGGAGGCATTTACTAATAAAAAAGCAAAATCCTACACTTAATGGCATCAATGATGAACATAGTAACAATGCGCTTACCGTGCTTGGAACTTAACATGCACAAAACTCTACATGCATAAACTTTCCACATGTTAATTTATAAATAAAACAAAATTAATTAATGGGTAAATGTATAGCCAAAAGCGCTCGAAAGTACAAAACCACTGGACAATTCTTATATTATTTGAGTTCTGAAAAAAAAAATGATGTGAACACATGAAAAAACTTAATGAAAATACCTTGTTATGGTTTATAAAATGGCGAGTGTTCTAAAAATAGAAAAAGATAGACACACTGACGCCAAGAATTCAAAATTGGGCGGCAAAATAAGGAACCGTTTCTTTAGGTAGGAGTAGGAGTAAGAAGTAGGAGTTAAGGACAGTAGTTTTTGTGTAGGAGATTTGAAAAGGGGGACGCTAGTCAGTTGACTACTAGAGTCCAGAAGGGATAGGCTCGTTTACTACTAGCATCCCACAGTGAAGAGAATTTAGCTAGTCTGCTCCTGTATCCACACAAAATTTAAAGGTTGTAACTTGATGTAAAAGCGTAAAGTTTTATACCAAAAATGAACATCATCAATTCAAGTTTGTGTTATCTTCTAATTATACCAAAACGAAGCAACACGACAACCTTGTCTGTCATTTTTAATGAAATATATATGTACTACGTATTTCCCACTAACACTTATGTTCAAACCAGAAAATGTCAAGATTTTGAATGCTGCTTTTTTTTTCATGGTAAATCTTCGGACTTTAAAGACTGACGCAACACAATCTTCCTATTCCAATTTTAATTTAGCTCTGAACTGAACTAAATTAGATTTAATGGTTATTTAGATCTCGTTCTTTTTTTCTAAATAATTTACCTATTTTAGGTGCGGTAATCTACTTTAAATTACAGAATTTTGTACACTTTAGCAAGACGCCACAGTATATTCGAAAATTTTAATAACGCTTGGTAATCGCAGTTCATTGAACGGATGCACAATCCTAGTGATAGAAAACAACTGTCACATTACGAATCATTCAATCCATATTTCATTGTTTTTTAACACTTTAGAGAATCTGGTGTTATTCTACGATATCGAATATTTTCGTTAAACAGCCATGATAAAAAAAAATCAAGTACTATTCAGAATTTAAATTGGAACAAGAAACGAAGCTGGTTGTCTCTAGCTTAGTTCTTTACATCAAATCAGGCTCACTTATTCTATGAATACTCATGATTATTAAAAGAGGAAACAAATCTTTATCAATTTAAAAATGGCGTTTTTAGGTACCTAATTAGAATAACATTCTTCTAACAAATACAATACATGAACGTAAAATGAATGTATATCTGATTTATGGTGACATGAAAAAAAAATCCTTAAGAGCACCGAGATTCGAATAAGTTTTGAGACCCTTGCTTTATATCTCAGACCATTTATACTGGCATGGGTATATACTTCTCTTCAGGTTTTAAGTTTTATATGATATAAAACTATGAGATATAAATTAAATTTATATCTCATATTTGTTTGAAATAAGAAAAGTAATTTTGATTACATAGATCACTGGTGCCGCCCAAGCACGAATTTACACGAGATACTAGATTAGCAACTAGGTCCCACCCTTTTACAGTTAAACAAATAAGATGTAACCGTAAATTCTACTCCAACAGCTTCTTTTCTCGCGCTTCCCGCCTGTGGAACTCCCTTCCACAAGTCTGCTTTCCCGACAGTTACAATCTCCAGGTGTTTAAATGTAGGGTCAATAGACACCTCCTATCACACTAACTCCCAACTATTCTCACAACACTCTCATCTACCCAACCCTCATTCTCGGTATCCTCACCCGCCTATCACCCACCCTCTGTTATGTCCTATATTTAACCAGCCTTTCTCCTCTCTACGTAGCCCCCTGCACAGTAGTGGCAGTGACATGCCTTGCTCGGGGTGAAACGCTTACAAAAAAAAAAAAAAAAAAAAAAATTACTTTTCCTAAGCGACCAGCATCACACGGCAATGCGCATGCGTGTTTTCATTCCTTTTTTTTTTCGGATCAGTTGCAATTATTTCTACGCCATTGAAGAAATTTCTTTTTTTGTGTATTACTAATTGCTTAAAACATGATAAAGTATGCCGTTTGTCAGTGTATATAAGTACTTTAAGGTATGTATAACTTCATAAGTGTAACACGTTTGATTCTTGTTGGAAAAAATTTAAGTTTCTCAGCTGTCGCTTTGAAAATTTAAATACCAAAAAAGAAGAATGACTTTTAGTTTTTCACATTTTTTAAATGTAAAAAAAAAAAAAAAAAAATGACCATTAAATATTTTTTTTTCTTTTTCTGCATTAGTGAATGCAGCTTAGTTTTTACTAGTGACATGGATTTAAAAATGAAATTAAGATTTCGGTGTTCACTATTGTTTAAACTTTAATTTTATTTTTATTTCTTAAATTTTGTTTTGAATCAAAAACTTTTGATGTTAAAAATTATGCTGCCAATCTGGTTTCGCACTTCTTAATAAAACCTAATTTTACATTTTCTTTTATAAGCAAACCAATAGATCCTCCGTATCATTATCGATTTAGGGAATGCTGAAAAAAAAGCCAGTTGAGATTATTTATTCCGTCCTTATAATCCTTGTTATATCTGAAAACTTTTTACAAATTAAAAATGGTTGACATTTTAATAATGTTCCTGCTCTTTTTTTATCCGTGAAAATTTTGTAAAGTTGAATCTGCAAAGAGCTAAAAAGATGTATAGTAAACTTTTAAATTGGATGTAGAAAACTTCTTCCTGTGTATTTGAAGATAAATTAATCAAATCCAAAGAAGAATCTGCAATGTCAGAATTTTAACTTGGCACCCAATTTCAACTTTCTGTATTGCGATCCGTTTTTTATTTTTTTTACTCTACTACACATTTGACGTAAGGCTTTACTTACTACATACAATAATATGTTGAAACACCAGTTCTTACACGATTGCAGAAGCTAAGCAATGTTGAGCCTGGTCAGCACTTGGATGACTGCTTTGGAATACCAGGTGTTGTAACCTTTCATCATGTGCAAAAATGGATAACGGCTCTGAATTGTAAATTGGAGAACCATTGTTCATTAGTCTCACATCGATACCTGACTTAAAAAGTTACTTTGTTTTCATTTACATTTGTCAAAAAAACTCAAATTTGAAACTATACTCGAGTATAGTGCAAGATTTTGATTTTATGATCATTTTTTAACGCAAAAAATGGGTCGCATATACACAAGTATTTTTTTTTTTAATTTTTACAAAGAGTTAAAAAGATCATGCATTTTCGGTTGCCGCTTGCACTACACAAGTAAATTTATTTCTGAAGGTGTTAAAATTCATTCAAAAAACTTAGGGGCCTCACTATACATGAAGTAGTCTTATGCGATATGTCATTAACGGCATACTTAATGAATTGCGAGGAAAAAAAAACATCAGTAGTACGCAGTTATCAATGAAAAATCCAGTTTCAAATTTAACTTAACATTTGTAAATGCATACAAAGTACAAATATGAAGAAACCAGGGATCGATTTGTGACTTTTTTTTTTTTTTTAAATCGTGTCACCCCGAGCAAGGTGGTAACGCCACTGATGTGCAGGGGGCTACGTAATAGTGAGAAGATTGGAAAAGAGAAGGCCGGAAACCACATCCTAAACAGGGAACAAGGGATGAGCCTCTTAACCTGTTCAATAGACGTGGGTGGAGTGTGAACCGAGCAATAGATAGATCTATCTACTCCAATTAAATCTATCTACTCCAATGCAGAAATTAAAGAATTATATGATATCAACAACAAAAATAGTAAAAACAGACATCTAATTTTTTTTACATTTTAATATAGTTAATTTTGAGTAGAAAATTCAAAACATATAATGCTATGCTTTACTTGTAATAATCATTTTCATATAATTTTATTCTGACAAAAATACCACTAAGGAACCTCTACAATATGAACATGACTCTGCCTTCTCTTGCAAGTAAAAATGATAAAAAGTCAATATTTTTCAATTCTGACAAATGTTTGTTATGAGTCGAAGAATGAATGCTAGTCTACGAAAATTCCTTTCTGTTTTTTTATTTTATACAATGAGATCAATTTAAGTAAGTCCAGAATTTTCATTTGCTTCTTTAATTTTTTGATCTAGTAAGCATTATTTCCTCCACTCCTGAGGAATTGACATTAAGAAGTAATATGAAGATTTTTTTTAATTTTTGCTTTCAGTGAAGGCAAGTACTGGAAACACACTCGAAGTGCTGTTCAGAAGAAACTGTTTGAAAGAAAATATACTGAAGGTTGGTTTTCAAAACACACACAAGTTACAGATGAACTGTTGGAACTGCTTGAAAAAAATAAAAATAATGAAGGGATAGTATCTGATATGAATACCATTTTGGAAAGATATTCCCTTGAAGGTAATTTAAAAAATATAACTACCACTTTTTTTACTTAATAGTTGTATAAGCAATTTACATTAAGCATTATTAAATGTCTTTTCCAGGACTTGAACTTCATAATGTTTTGTTTTTTACTGAGACTTATCAATTGACCTCCTAATGATTGAAATGGGCATTAATGAATTAAGCTTTCTACTTCTCTTTATTGAATAACAAAAAAATTACATTTGAATATCAAATTATTTCTGTAATTTTGAAAAAAAAATCTTCTTTTTTTTTTTCAACATCTTATGATATTCTTTCACCATTTTTTTTAATATGAACTGACTCTGTTAATCCTTTAGCATTCAACAGTCCAAACTTACTCTGTAAATTTAAGCTCTCAATGTTCAATCCATCATAACTTGCCCCATTTATACTCTGACATTATATTTGATAACATCATTGCAAATAATACAGGAAGTCAGGCAAACAGTAAGACTTTGACTACAAACAGTGAGACTTTGAGAGCCGATATTTATGGGGTGGATTTGAGCATGTCAGGCTAAATGGTCAAATATAGTGTTCTTGGCAGATAATTTTATCTTTTTTTTTTGTTTCTTCATAAAACTTAAATTTGCATTCCGTGTTTATGCATGTAAAACTAAAAATTTTTTTGATTCATTGAAATTATTAGGAATAATGTTCAAATTATCATCCTTGTTCTCCTTCATTTAATTAATTTGGTGTCATTTGTTCAAGTAAAACCAAATATTTCTTCTCAAGGTTGTAAATTGATAATCAGAAAAAACCTAAAATATGGTGATTGCAGTTTTCTTGTTCCATTTCCTGTGTCCCTTCAGGACTTAAGTGATCATAGCTCTTTACAACACCCTATTCTTTGTAGCTTTTACTAATATTTTTTTACTGTTCCTCCCAACCCTGTTCTGTCATCCAGGTTGTCAGGCAGGTAACCAGCTGCCTCCTGCTCTTTTACCTTTGAGATGTCCTGGGAGTGTCAAATTCTCCAGACCATTTAAAAAATTTCTGGATTTTCTTTCATATTCTAAGCTCTTTTTGTTTCCATTTTTCTTAAAATTTCTTCATTGCTTACATCCAACTGCAAGGCCTCTGATTGGGAGGTTGTGAGGAGCATGGAACCACCTCTTAATTTCTGTTGTTCCCAGGTCCACTCTGACTTGGGGTGGTAGCACATGTTAGGGTCTTAACTATAGGCAAATAGTTTGTCCCCAAAATGGAGTCAAAACACTATGAAATTTTTATATGAAAGTATAAAAATAGACTTTTATAGAAATATATTTTTGAAGGAAAAAAGTATTACCAGCAATACATTTTTGAATACAAATCTGGAAGACTTCTTCAGTTTTCTAAAATAAAAATTTAAAAAATAATAAAAATTTTCATCAACATCTGACTAAATCAACCTTCTCACCAAACATTAAAAAAAATATCTTAAAATCCTACTTCTTTGGGTATTAAATAACCCACAGAGGTTGATGTGCTGTTAATCAAAACTTGAACTCATTGCTAACATGCTTCAGCCATATTTTCAGCATCCTTCTGTAGAACTACAGATAAAAAATATCAGTTGAGGCATTTTCTTATCTATCAATGCTTAATTCACATTAGATTTTTTATTTATTTTTTATAATCATGTTGCCCCAAGCAAGGCATTTTATTACCACTGTTTTGCAGGGGTTACATAAGTGGAAAGTTATGAGAAAGAGGTTATAGAGGGTGTCAGGAAGTGGGTAAGAGAAGGATGAGAATACTGATGAAGATTAAAATCATTCATGTATGTAATTCTTTTTCAGTTATTACTTCAGCTTGCTTTAAAGACAGATTAGATGCAAATTGGACAAATTTGAGTGACAATCAAAATGGAACTCGTTATCTCAGCATTTTGAAACTCGTCAATCAACTTCTCATTGAGAGTTTATTTTCCTTTCCATGGTATAAGTTTATTGATACACCTTTCTTCAAACATTACTCCAAGATTAACTTCCAACTCGATAAGTAAGTAATACTATTTTTATATCTCAAGTTTTTCTTTTTCATTATTTATATAGAATTATTTCAGCTAAAATTTGTCTCAATCTAAAGTTGCATCTGAGTGTTTGTATATGTTTGGAAAAATTATTAACTTATTGCAAAGACTTGTGGTACATGTCGAAACTTATTTTGCCATTTAAAAAAAAAAACTTAAGGAGCTTTTATTAAAGTTTAAAATAATGAGAAAATAGGTGAATACATTCAGAGATACAGTAAAGGAAGTAATTTTGAATAGTCACTAAAATGATTATCTAATAACTAAAGACTGAAATTATATATGTATTTTCCTTATATATTATAAGAAAGAACATGTTGATAAAAACTCACTGTTGATGCACTTACTTTTATAAAGAGTGTTCAATACAAAGTAGAGCTTGATATTGTAATTTTGTTATTATGATGGTTTATGAAAGCATTATATCACTACACTACTCAATCATAGAGATGAATTTTACGTAAACATCAAAAATATTTTTCTCCAAAATTTTATTAATTACAATTGTTCATTTATAACTTAACTTAAAATTAAAAATTATTTTACTAAAATAAATGACCCACACAATAATAATTTGTTTTTCATAAATACAATATATACCTTAGTATACCATAATTATTTAATTCTAACCTAAACATTCCAGTCCCTTTAATTCAGTCAGTTAAGTGTCATACGTGAAACACTTTTGCAATCATGTCTCAAAAGAGACATGACTGACTGGGCAGAAGATTATCCCGCAGTAGGTTGCCATTGCTTTCTGCAGTAGACTGGTTGCTAGCCAAGGCTATAGAACCCAATCTGTCCTGTTATTTAACCCATAACTGAAAGTAAGAGACGGATTAATACCTTTCCCAAGGGTATTTGTGCGTAAGTGAAAGCAATTACTCATAAGGTAGTACAAAATCAAATTTAAGAAAAACCTAAACTCCAACCTGCTGTTAAAAATTATCTACCCATTTAAATAATGTATGGTCCCACTATGTATTTTACCCAGGCAAAATAAAAAGGTGGTCATACATTGACATTAGGCTACTCTGTTGCCTTTTGTGGTGCAAATATTCAACTTCATAGTTCAACCAAATCCTCATTTTTGATTGAACAATATTGACACACCTACAAGCATATTTTTCAACAAATACTCCCTAATTTTCTAAGTAACCATAAATTCATCTTATATTTTCTAAATAAATCATTTTCACCATTTATTTTAAAATATCACCTGAAGAACAATATTGTTCTGAAACATGAAATTTTTGTGTATTGATATACTTTTATAAACTATTGTAATAAAAAAATTACAATATATATATATATATATATATATATATATATATAATCATTTAATTCATAATTATATTAAGCTCCACAATATTTATTGTATTGAGCACTGTTTATAAAAAAAAATAAATGCCAAGGGACTCAAAACAGTAAAACCTTGGATCCTCTTCACCTGGATTTATATATATATATATATATATATATATATATATATATATATATGCACACACATACATGGTTTGTTACGGCAGCAAAACTTAAGCACATACAATTAAAAACCATACAAAATTTTGTGGAACTTATTTTATTTTTCAGTATTTCTGATAACTTTTGATTTCTGGTGGATTTTTGTTAAATATCTGGGGGGTTTTTTTTGTTGCATTTTTTGTCTTCAGAACCACAATAAAAGCTAACATGTGCAACACAATATTTAAATATATAAAAAAAAAATTACAAAAGTCTTTAATAGTTAACACTATATACAATTTTACAGTTGAAATGGCTAGATAAAACCATAAGTTCTATACTAACAGTTTTTTCTCTTAAGACTTATGGAACTCTCTTCTTGCTTTCCAGTTAATTTTGATCTTCAAAAATTTAAATGCAACATCAATCAGTAGTCTTCTGTCTTAATACCATTTCTTTTATTGTTCTCTAAGATATTGTTCTAAAAATTGCTTTAAAATATTATTTTATAAATCTAATGCAAAAACCATTTGTTGATTATGTTTTGAAATTTAATGTTTTTCTAAAAGCTGAATTGGTTTTCTATTTTTGTACAGTTTGATAGTAACCAAAATGGAAACAGAAATTACCAGTTACAACAATGACTTGCATTTGCCTGAAAATCACAATAAAAGTTTGATTCTTCAGCTCCTCAAAGATAATAAACTTCATAAACAAGAAATCCTGACAATTGTTAAAGACATAATCTCTTCTTCAGTATTTACGGTAAGGAAACTTTCTAATTTAGTAAATAGTAATGAAAGGTTTTTTAAAGAAAATTTAAGCTCTAGTTATAAAATCTGAACTTTTATGTACTGTGTTCAAGGCTCTCCCCATTTTCCTGTCTTTTGTAACTTGTAAAAAATGTTGTCTTTTTGTTATCTCTCCTAAACCCTGTTCCACTATCCACTTGTATAAGCTTATGTGCCATTTTTCTCTGGCTCTGTTGCCCTTTAAGTCCTGTGAATGTCAAATTTTCCAGGTCCTCTTTCCTCATTATGTACCCTAGAAATTTCAACTCTGATTTTAAGTTTAAAAGTTTTTTCTGTTTCTATTTTCTCTAAAATATCATCATTGCTCTCATGTTCAGTCGATAATGTCCTCGGCATCCTTCTGTAGAGCTACATTTTTAATTCAAGTTTTTTCACCTATGAAAAAATTGTCCAGCATTCCCAGCCCTATAAGGGGAACTGATAAGTGATTAAAGAATCTAATGACAAAATATTTAATGATTGATCTTTATAAAACAGTTACTGTGTAATTTTGAATGTATTATTCCTAAACTGAAGAAACATAAAATATTTTCCTTTTGTGCAAATAGTTTTGAAAGATTGATCATGTTTATTACTATCAAATATTTACCAGCAGGTAACAGACCTCCAAGGAGGCAATAGTTTGTCAAACAAGTTTAGGTTTGTTTGTTTGTTTTTTGTTTTTTTTTCTCTTTTCAATGACGTTCACTGTTGATATGGCCCAAGAGTAACTTGAGATAGATGATTACAAAATAAGAGGCACAGCTTATGGAGATATGTGGGGAAGATGATTGACTCTAGACTTGAACAGGTTAAGAATATGGAGATCGGGAAAGCATCCTCTTGGGAGGAGTTGGTTCCACAAAGCAGTGGTTTGTGGGAAGAAGCTGCACAAGTGGGACTTTAATCTAACAAATGAAATGCAAAGGATGACGGTGGTTTGCTACAATGTGTGTTGCATGGTAAGTCTCAGCTAGAAGCACTTGTACAGGTAGAGGATAGTAGAAGATGTCAGGTACTTACTTAAGTGGTAGAAGGAACCAACCATTTTTCTATTATCTTTAATGCTGAATCGTATGTATAAGTTCCATTTGAGGCCTGGGT
This sequence comes from Ascarosepion bandense, assembly GCA_037127315.1. NCBI lineage: Eukaryota > Metazoa > Mollusca > Cephalopoda > Sepiida > Sepiidae > Ascarosepion > Ascarosepion bandense. Next base: position 235,201 of record JBBBDQ010028489.1, on the reverse strand, counting down.
TGAGTTTGTTCCAATAGCTGCCCAAAACATAAAGCCTCCCTAAGAGAACAGACATTCCTTGTGATAAGGGAAAATCTGGGATTAGTAATCTAGTACCTCAAGGCCTACCCATCCCAACAATTTTTTTTCTGAAAAATCTCTTATATAGTAGGAAATTCAATAACAATCAGACTATAGGCAAATTAACTGAAAAGAACTGTATGAAAATTAAACTAAGCAGTTTTTAAATACATTAAAAAATAATTTGTCTGTACTTCTGACAATACCAAGCTACAGCAGTGGTGAACAAATAACTTAAAGTTAAAGGGATATAACTACATGGCTACCGAAAGTGACATCACACATGGAATTAGAATGATATACCCAGTGATTTAAATAAAAGGTATGGTTCAAAATTCTTAGCACCTGAAAAAGGCCAGAGCATACAACAGCCAAAACATCATAAACATGACAAAGATGAGGACAACAGTCTGAACAAATAAAATAATTTACAATGAGTTTTTTTTTGTTTTTTTAATCAATCAAACAAAAAATTAAAAACTCAAAAATGTCCAAAATTATACATTTTTTTCAGCTTCGAAGTTTACTTGCTTTTCTGCTGTACGCTTTAACCCAGAACCCACACATTCAAAATGCGCTTAGAAAGGAAATCCATGATGTTTTGAAAAAAAGCAATGGGCAACAAATATCACAAAACACATTCGACAACATGCCTTATCTGAAAGCATTTGTAAAAGAAACTTTAAGGTAAGTAAACAGCTTCCTAGCTTTTATTTATTTACATTCTGTCACACCAATATGCTCACATATATTCCATTTCTCTACAAAACACCCTGAAGTTTTTCACAGAACAATAACATCTGGACTCAGTCATGGTTTCAGAAAAAATTTTGTTAGTTTCCTATGCAATTGTTTAGAAATTTTAATTTCATTTAGTTACTTTCCTTGAAATTGATGTTTCATTTCTCATCAAAAACAATTTTACTATAGGATGAAGAGAATAAAACCATCTTGGCCTATTAAAGTTTAAAATCCTATTATGAGTGAGAATTTAGTTAAAAATTGGGGCCAGAAATTGTGGATCTTTAAGTATACAGAAGGATGGTAAATTAGACTTAGATTATTAAATACAGAAATTCTCATCTAAAAAATCATGGCTAGTAACTTCCGTGTAATTATTCAACGGGGCAGCTCAAAAGAATACAATAAGATGCTATTATAATGTTGACCGTGTTGGAGTGCTCACCTACAATGTGGGAAGTTACGTGTTTGTTTCCCAGTTGGGTCATACTAAAGACTTTAAAAATGGTACTTGACGCCTCTCTGCTAAGCACTCAGCAACAAAGAAAAGGATCAAGAGTAAATAAATAAATCCAGGGATAGGAATTGTACCCACACCTACCACAATGTATCAGCTAAAGAAAGGGAAGCTTTTGGGTCACCCAACTTACTTTTCACATTGACAGTGTGCACAATTATTTGAGGGTTACAAATTCTTGTAAGAAGCTAATCCCCCCCCCCCACACACACAATTTATATTTGCATTGTTTGGTTTCATAGTGTTTATTTCTACCTTTATTCATACACTTTTTAATAATCTTCAGTCAGTCAGGTAAGTGCCAAATGTGATACACACTTGGGTGATCATGTCTCTTTTGATTCATGATTGGGCAGAAAATTTTCCTGTAGTCAGTCAGTTAAGTGCCATACGTGATACACGCTTGGGCGATCATGTCTCGAAAGAGACATGACTGACTGGGCAGAAGATTATCCCGCAGTAGGTTGCCATTGCTTTCTATGGTAGACTGCTTAACCCATAACTGGAAGGAAGAGACGGATTAATACCTTTCCCAAGGGTATTTGCGTGCAAGTGAATACAATGGATTCAACTGGAATTTGAACTCGGCTCCCCGGTTTCTTGTTCCAAGCCGATATCCACTGTACCACAACGCATAGAACCCAGTCTGTCCTTCAATTCAACCAATAGCTGGAAGGAGAAGAGATAGATTCAAGCCTTTCCCAAGAGTATTTGCGTATAAGTTAATGTAACAAATTCTTCTCTCTGATTTTTCATTCCAAGCCGATATCCATTGCATCACAATGCACCTTTTTGCTTTCTTGCTCTCAGTATGGCTGATGCTAACTGCCAAGAAAGTGATTTATTGTCTTTTCTTGGTCTAATGTTTACTGCTGACATCAAGTAGAAACATTAAATTAACTGTTAGATCTGCTTTTAGGAAAGTTGGTTCACTGCGTTGTGCTAGGCAATTGTTCTCCTCAGAATCTTACATTATAAGTATACCATTCGTCCATGCATGAAATATTGCCACCACATGTGGTCTGGTATATTTGCAATGTATTTAGGGATCCTTGATAAACTCCAAAGAAGAATCTGCAATGTTATTGGTTCTGACCTGGCATCTTGTCTTCAGTAACTTTCCTATCACCATAACATAGCTTCCCTGTACTTTTCATGGTAATTGTTCTAATAGGCTTTCCTTTTCAGTACCTCAACTATGAATTTAAGCACAATAGTAGATGGACATCAATGTTTCATCTTTTTATAGTAGAAATGGCTAGATGTAACTGTAAGTTATATGCCAACAGTTTCTTCTCTTATACTTTTCACTTGTGAAACTCTCTTCTGGCCTCTTGCTTTCCAATTAATTTTATTCTTCAAAAGTTTTAATGTAATGTCAATCATTATCTTTTGTCTTCTTAATTCCTGTTCTTTAATTCTTCTCTCTCCTTAATTATGTCTTCCCCCCCCTCCCCCCCCCCGCACTCAGTAATTTTTTGTTTTTATGGTTTTATTGCCTTGCTCTGGGTCAGTCAGTTAAATACCATTCGCTACATACTTAGGTGATCAAGTTGCTTTCAAGATAAGACTGAGTAGGCAGAAATTTTTCCTGCAGTAGGTTGTTACTACTTTCTATAGTAGACTGGTTGCCAACCAAAGCTACAGAACCCAATCTGCCCTGCTTGGAGTAAAATGATTGAAAAAAATTATATTAAAATGATTTTATTCAGAATCTTCAATTCCTTTAGTGGAATTCACCATTGAAAAAACAAATTCATAAAGACAAAGTTTGTCAGACTTTTTGGGCTTGAGTGACATTTGTACTTTCTGTAAATGGTTCTCTGCTCAAACACATTTTTCTTATTGTTTGACTTAATAAAAAAATGTTCTTTTTTTCTCATTTATGTTTTACTTGTATTTTTCATTTCAAATATGGCAATTTCTTTATTTCCATCTTAGATTTCAGTATTTAAATCCTCCATTTTAATTCCTGAAGTTTATTTTCTTGTCATTGTATCAAACAGTTAAATTTTTAAAAGATCTGAGAATAAAGAATTCTCCTCCTTTTCACTTTGTAGGTGTTATCCTGTAATACCAGGCAATGTACGACAGTTGGACAAAGATTTACATTTAAGAGAATATGTACTTAGCAAAGGTGTAAGTATATTAGAATTTTTTCAGCATTTCTCATCATATATTGTGAGTTGATTGATAAGTAAGGTTTTCAGTCCTATAAACCAAGTTTTAGACAAAATAGATTAATGAAATCAATTGAATTCATCTTCAAAATTACTAGGATTGATTGCTAAGTAATGTCCCCAAACCTAAAACAAATTTTAGACCAAATAGAATAAGGAAACTGATACCAAAATAGTATTTTCTTTCCTTTTCAAGATTACAAATTTATTTTTCAAAATACTGAAATATGAATCACAAATAGATTACATTAAAACTCTGCAGCCATTACCTCTACTTACAGAAGGCAGTTTGTTTGGATTTAATATAAAGGGTCTCAAGCACTCACAAATTATAGTCGACTGAATGGGCCATGCTGGTAACTGCGAATAAAATCTCTAGCATTAGATGAGGCACAAAAATAACAAATTTCTCAAGTGTACATCATCATCTTCATCATAGCTATGTCTTTTTGTTTTGTTTTTTTGTTTTTTTTCTTTAGACAGGACCGGATATTAATCTCACACAAAGCAAGGCTAGGTTCTGTGCTTGGCACAAGATCTCAGCTTATCTCTCCGCACATGCATTCTGTCAACATACTGAGACTTACCATAATAATTTAATGCAAGGGTGAAGGTTCTTCCTGAGACCCAACATAGACATTCATGGTAGTCCAGCTACAGTGTTTTTATCAAGACACTATTTCTAGGATGCTTGCCACTCAATGCTTGAGACTGTATTAGCTGTGTGTGTGTGTGTGTGTGTGTAGGGAAGATTAGCTGGTTACGCTACCTTGGATTTGTCAGGTGAAATAAATCGCTTGATGAAACCGAAAAGGTCAAAACACTAGTAGCATAACTGACTGATCTTCCTTACCTAAATCTCTAAATGCTTTACATGTTAATTCTTCATCTTCTTTCAAACATGTATTTCTAATACAACTGTTTACTGATCTAATTTAAATCTGACCAATAACTGTTTAGAAATATAAGCAGTCATTTTCAGATTCTGTCAATTAAACTTTGGTATTGGGATACTAATAGTAACATCAGTTAGCTAAGTGAGAAAACTTTTGTATTAATTATATATATATATATATATATATATATATATATATATATATATATAATATTAGAATTAATGTAGAGAAGTTTGTCTTTTAGCAGTGTTGTTTCAGTCATGCTAACTTCAAGGTTTTGTCTTCACTCTTCAAGGTTTTTGTTTTTACTGATATCGAGCACTTTATGACACAAAAAAATCGTGCTTGCCTTAAGATGCCTTCCTACGAGTAAACTACTGAAAAAACAGCAATTCTGGAATTACAATTTAACACACGCACACACACACAAAGCAAATGTTATTAACAAGAACAGGCATTTTTTTTTTTTTTGTCACTTTATTAATCAACTTTTCCAAATTATGTATAATCCTTCTCCGTTAAGGAGGAAATTTTATCAGAAATTGTCCAAAATTCATTTTGGAAAAAAATATGGTTTAACCCTTCGACTTGAGTCATCATCAGGTTAGGTAGTGTCAAAGGATGAGTTTTGTAGAAGTAATGAGTGTAGTGATGTGGGCAACGAGTGTTGTTACATAGGCAAGGTGTATATGTGTGTGTGTATGTTATCTTCTATAAGAAGCTCATCTGGTCTTGGTCATATTGGTACAGCTTTATTTTTCTGTCAATCCACAGCATCTTTTCACTTAGCAACCTACGTTGAAATCCGTTCATGAAGGTGTTTCCTCTCCCCCACTCCCCATCATGTTAATTTGGCGATATACCATTTTAAATGCCAGTGCAATGCTGACTACATTGGCAGAACTAACCAGAGCAATGCTGACTACATTGGCAGAACTAACCAGAGCAATGCTGACTACATTGGCAGAACTAACCAGAGCTTGGAGGTGAGAATTGATCAACACATTAGCTAAGATATGTAGACAGCAATATGTAAATTTGCATAAGCTTGTCAATACTTTTAGTTTTGGTATTACTAGACAGCTAATAAGTAATTCAGTTTGTGTCTTCTCTTTTGCTAGATATTTTTTCTTAGTTACCAGCAGGGCCCCATTCAGATAACTGCCATTTGAGAGTGTTTGAAACCCTGTATATCAAATCCAGACAACCCTTCCATCTGCAAGCAGAAGGGATGACTGATGGTCTTGTGTTTCACATTTCAATATTTTAAAAGTCAATGAAAAAAAGCATTGGCTTAAAGGTAAACATGGACAAACGTGCCCGCAGTAAGACGTAGTGTCAAAATGATAGCTTTTCCCACGACACTGCTTTCTTTAACTACCTTCACTCTTTGGCAATGTTTGTTTTTAAAAAGTGATAATCAGAACTGTAATAAAACCTAAACATATGAAAGTCGATTTATATATTTCCTTTGTTATAGAGAATCAACAACAAAAATAATAAATATTATTTATTAGACTTCATTTACACTATTATATTGTTTATTGAAACAGTTAGCAAAAAATCAGCAAATTGTCAATTGATTCAAACTTTATAAAATTATAAATAAGGGTTTCTTTATTGGTTCACATATTTTAATAATTTAGTAAATTTTGATAAATTTCTTAAATAAATTATTTTCACATTTATTTCTTTTATAAATTGTTAAATGATAAATATTGCATTGCATTTCATTTTAACTATTAGTGTTTAGAATGTTGTAAATATAAAATTATTCTTGTAACTAAATCTAATAAATAGTTTAATACTTTTTTATTTCCATTTCATTGAAATAATGTTAAACGCTTTTATTTTCTCTTTTTTCACTGAAATCAAATATCTTTTTTTTATGGGGTATTGGCAGCGGGTAGCAGTTGTGCTGAGGGAATGACAAGCAGAATTATGAGATTCTTGACTTTAAAGTTTTTAAGACTAAAACAATGAAAGGTTCTGTAATCTGTCAATTGGTATTAAGCTCAGAGTTATGATAAAATCATAAAACTGCTTACATGATGACCTTAAAATGAATTCTCTCTATTTTTTATAGACGTATGTGAAAATGCATCATATATATCCGGCAATGAGTGAAGAAAACTTTGAAAATCCCACTGAATTCTGCCCTGAAAGATGGTTGAGGACTAAACCTAAAATGAATTCTGCTCACCCATTCGCTGTTACTCAATTTGGCTTTGGGCCACGAAGTTGCCTTGGTAAACGGATGGCTTTAACTGAAGCCTACTTATTCATAATGAAAGTGAGTATATTCTTTAAATATGAAAACGCAAAACGACTTTTATATTTATTGGTCTTATTACTTGATAATGAGATATTTTGTCCTGTTATTATAAGTCATTCCTTGACTTTGCTCAAAATGAACTTGCTTCATTTTACCATCATTATGAAATATCAAATTACTAAGTAATGAGACCCGTTTGCTACTACATTGATTTTTGCTTCTATTATATTGTGGTAGATTTCTTTGAATGAGATTATTTTTAATGATTTAAAAAGCAGAATTATTTCTTTATAACCATCCCTTCTCTGCAGGAAGTTTTAGTCTTGAAAGACAAATTAGAATTTCTGATTAATTTACTTTGTATTAAATAGAACTTTATAATTATAAAATAATATGTCAATAGATTTAATAATTATTAGCAGTAAGTACCTGGCATTGCATGGGATAGGAAGAGTAAGAATTCCCATGGGCAATTTAAGTGTTGGTCTTTGTAGGGGGAAATATACCACTATGCAGAAGGGAGATAGTTGGCAGTGCCTATATGTCGTGCTGATGGGTGCAACTTCAGCCAATGCAGTAGAATAAAATAGGGCTGGGTAAATGTTAGAGGGCTGTTTCTTGGTTGGCTGTGTGAAATGAAAGTCTGCTGAAATGAATGTCTGCTTGAATAAATTTGCAAGGAGTGTGTAAGTTTAGAAGTACAACGAATTAAAAATGTGGATGTGTATGTTAAATCAGTGAGGATGCACACACGCACACCTTCAGTTTTATTTATATAGATATCCATACTTATAAAATGATATTTGCATACATATCTTCTTTTTTTCATATTTTTTGTATATGTGCAACTCTTTTCTAGAACAGATAATTTAATTTTTTTTTTTTTTGATGACATAGAAATCATAATTATTTAATAGTGATTAAAATTTTAATAGTTTACTTCAATATTCAGCAAATATTAACCATTAACAACAAAATGGAAGGAAAGTTTTTGATCATTTCTGAGGAATGCATCTTCATCTTTATTGTTGTTACAGTTGTGGCAAAAAAATATAAAAGTGAAACTAGCTACCAGTTAAAAAGACAATTGAAGGGACTTGAAAAAACTGGGATTAGAAGTGTAACAATGAGATTGGGCATAACTGATCATGTATAGAGGAAAAATGATAGTGATCAATATCTATGAAAAGAAGTAACATGGAGGAAGACTGGAGATTCAGATGTCTGAAATAATCAGTTCATATGCTGAGCTATGAGGATCCCTTAGGTATAGCATAGAAATAAATAATATGTTAATGAAAGAGGCTCATCCCTTGTTCCCTGTTTAGGATGTGGTTTCCGGCTTTCTCTTTTCCAATCTTTCCACTATTACGTAGCCCCCTGCACATCAGTGGCGTTACCGCCTTGCTTGGGGTGATACGAATAAAAAATGAAGAAACAGACCTGATAGTAAGGCCTCAACAGCAGCCACAATAAAAAGAAATTTGGGAGAATACAGTCAAGCATGACAAGCAGCAGCACTCATCATCAGGCATGTTAGGTTTAAGACTCCAGGTTTTCTACTCAAAATTTTTTTAGTGGATTAAAGAATTGGTTTGTAAATTTGGTGATATAATTGTGAATTCAGTCCCTGGACTCAGTGTAAATGGGGTAAGCAGTACTGAATAAGAACTAGATGAGAAATCCCAAGATATGGTCAGCAGAATGAGAAAAGTCTACATTAAATAAAGAGTTCAGTTCAAACTTCCCTAGAGCGTGACAGGCATCTGATGAAGGGCACAGTTGTTGAAACATTATGATAACAACAACAAAGATGAGGACAACAGCATGCATTTAAGCAATGCAAATATTTTTTTTTCTAATATTATGTACATGGCTATGTTTTTCTAAAAAATATTGTTTAATAGAACAGTGAAAGGTAAGAAAAACAGCACTGTATGTAATATTAGACAGATTTTAGTCGATAACACAATAATACTCACATACACAGTGAAAAGATCCTTCAGATATTGGAGGCTATCTACATTAAATCAAAGCAACCCACACTCAATAAAATCACATTTCCATCTAGTCATATTACATTGCGTTTAGACATACAGTTCTGTTAACATTTTGGTCTCTCACGTGGTATGATAGCATTGAACCATATTACTAATTTACGACCTGCGTCTGCTATTCAGTGACTGTTATCATCACATAGCAATGTTTTATATCAACACAAGAGAAATTTCATCTTTGATGGTGGATATCTTTATGTTAATATCCCTACAACTACTCTAAATATGGCTTATGTGAGCCAAAAACTTAGAACTAGCGTAATAAAAAATATCTAATTGTTGAACAATTTTTGTCTTTATTTTCACCAGAAATTAAAGCCAAAATACAATGTTTAGAATGGCTCATGAATAAACATAATAGACATTCAGTGTCTGTTATATTTAACTATATATGTTTAGATAATTATCTGCTGCCTTGATACACTATATATATATATATATATATATATATATATATACACACACACACACTTTTAGCAAAATAAATAAATTACATAAATTCTAATTTTGAATATAACTTTCGTATTTCATTGTTTCAGATCCTGATCAACTACACAATTGAATATCCGGATGATTCATTTAAAATAAGGTCCCAGTTGCAGTATCACCCACCAAATGACCTGAAATTCAAATTTACAAAACTTCAAACCCTCTGATTTTCATCATTAGATACCCCCAGTGAAAATACAAAATGCTGATTAGTGCACACCAAGCAAGGTTAGACCAATTTTAACAAAATGTTCACTTTTGCCATATTTATTAGATCTTACTATCTTCATGGTCATAGCTTCAATTTGTTTACAAAATCATAAACAAGAATTCTTGCAAGAATCAACCTGCACTAAAAGAAAAGAGAATTTAGTTACTTCTCTTTAATACTAAAGATCATTTTATCCTTTTTTTTCATATTGCAAATTGAATGTTTTGAACAAATTATCTATCCACTTATTGACACTGGAATGCTTTGAGCATGTTGGCACCAACAAACATTAAAAACAAAAGCTAAACAAAAGCCTAGTTATGGTTGCTTTGTAGACAATTTATTTGATAAGTGTGTGTGTGTGTGTGAGTGAGAGAATAATTCTGCCATTGTACAACCACGATGAGAGGTATGATGACATTGAACAAGATATTCAAAGAGAAATATTGGAAAGATATTTCATGTCACTCATCTAAATGGGACTCTTCCATTGATACGACTTCTTTGCAACTGAGAATCAAATCAACCACTGATTTTCAGTGTCAAAAGTGATTTCTTGATTATTAAACCTCCAACGACAAAGAAAATTTCCACCATGTCCCCTTATCTGTTTGCGTTTTGAAAGCAGACAGTAGGATTTCTTCTCAAAAGCTTATTATCCTCAAGACTTTTAATTTAGCTAAGAGTTGAAGAGGTTCTAATCAATTTTTCTTTATTCTTTTGTGGTAAATTCACTTTAAGTTTATGAAAAAATGGTGTACCTGAATTCTTTCCCTTTATATTCTCTCCACAGTAATTTTTGATTGTTTTTTTTTTTTTTTTTTTTTTGTGGGGGTGGGGATATGTACAAATCGATCCAATAATTGTGCAAACAAATCTGAGTTTAGATTTGTTTCATTTCCCAGCAATACACTTGCAACATTTCTCTAAATCTTTTTTCCAGTTTCTTCCTTAACTGATCATAAAGGTTTTCTTTCAAAATGAAATTATTTTTACAAATCTCTCTTTCCCAAATTATTGACCAACTGAAATTGTTAGCCTGGTGATTTTTACAGCTGAAGTCTATTTTGAGAATATATTATATAATGAAGATTTCTTTAACTTTGATAAAATATTGCCTTATTTAATCAATATTGCTCAGGCCATGTTGAGAATAAATTTTGATATTTATTGTTCAGTTGTTAGTTGTTCTTTATTTATCTTTAAATTGCCAAATCAATTTGCCTTGATATTTGTCAATAGTCCACAGCATGCATTATCTGTAATGTTTTTTTGTTTTTTTTACTTTAACTATGAAATATTGATTTTAACACTTTGCTGCAACTGTACAAGAAGAATCCTAACCAGAAATAATAACTTTTCTACAATTCTTTTTTTTTTTTTTTCATTTCACTGTAGATTAAGTTTTTTCTTTTCTTTTATGAATGTTATTGGAAGCGGTAAAGGGTCCAGTTTGATATGTAAGTTCATTGTAAATTGAACCAAAATATGCTCATTTTAGGTGATTCCTTAAAATATTTTTCTCATATAATACTGTTAAATGGGGTGGGGGGACTTGTCTTTTAAAGGTAATTTATTTATACTGTTTGGGCTGTTATTCTCATCTTTATTGTCATATTCACATTATTTCAGCCAGGTGACTGAAATTTTGAACTGAACCCTTTAGTTTAATCATTGGAGTAAATTGTTCTTGATCCATGAGTTATGTCACCTCCAGATGTCTTAGAGAGTTGAGTTAATAAGTTTTTATTTGCTACTACTGTTACCAGGTATCGAACTTGCTCCTCTTTGAGTCAAGTCACTGGATTCAACCAACACTTTTTATCCACTGAGCCATGTGTTCTTGAGGACATTTATGTATGGATTTTTGGGACTCATAAACCTAATGTCTCAGTAACCTTCCATTTCCCCCTCCCCCCAAACCAAAGTTCATATAACAATCTTGGTGGTGTTTGTAATTAGTTTTCTCTAGCCCTGTGTATTACTTGTTCCCATATTGTATTAATTTCTATGATTGGCCGGCTTAGAAGATTTTCTTGGCCTAGCATAAGTGCTGACTCCTAAAGTTTACGTATTTTTAGTGGCATTCTCTAATATTTCAACTTTGTCTCACAGAGAGTGGTGATCTCTTTTTTTTTTTTTTTTTTTTTTCTCCTCCAAATTTGCTCAGATATGCCTGATTTTTTTTTTTCCTATTTCCATACACACAGTCTTTAGTCATGTTCTCCTCTATGGGAAGTCTTACTCGGGAGAAGTATCTACAAAGTGTTGAACCACTTTTGAAGTCATTCAATGTTATATGGACCACAAATCTTTTGTATTCTTTCTAATAATCCCTTCATATAGGGTAGGCAGACTGAGGCTGTTTTCTGAGTGTCATTATCCTCTTGCACCCTTACGTCCGTGTTTGTCGGAGCTGCTATCATGTACTCAGGGTAGTTTTATGTTGTAGGGTACCACATATACTGACCATTTCTTGTTCATATGTCTCTGGGTTGCTACTTAAACTTTTGCTCAACGTTGTAAGCAGCTGATGATCCCTTTACAGTTTACAGGTGGTGGGGGTTGTAGATGAAGTATTGTCCAGTGAATGTTGGCTTGCAATACTCTGTTTGAGATATTAGTACATCAGAAATGCTAATCTTTTGTTCTTTTCTTTCTCCATTGTGAATGGTATCAATGTTCTTATTGAGCTTGCATGATCCAGTAGCGACTGGACCTCTTCCTGGTGTGGCCAAAGTATGAAGGTGTTATCTATATATCTCAGCTGTAGAGTTGGCTTTAGTGATGTGGATTATAATGCCATATCTTTGAAGTATTCCATGTTTGTGTGTGTATAAATATATACACACACAAGACCTTTAAAAGAGAAATGTCAACAGAATTACAGGTTCTATTGTAAACTTCAAATGAATTCATTTAGATAAGTGGCACTTAAAATGAACTAAAACTCATAAAAAATAAACCTCAATATAATGTGTGTGTGTGTGTGTGTGTATATATTATATATACACGCAAACACATGGAATACTTCAAAGATATCACATTAGAACCCACGTCACTAAAGCCAACTCTATGCTATTGCTGGTGATAATAGCGAACCCATTGCTAAGCCTTCATCCTGCCAATGTATGTCTGATCCCATTCCAAAGTGTGTTGTTTGTTTACAAAAAGTCAGCCTCTCAATGAAGTTACCTATTGTTATATTGGTATGTTCTCCTAGGGTTAAATCCGGGGCTAGTCTGTCCCTGATTACTGATTGTGCCTCTGTGTTTACCTTGGTGAACAAACTCACCCCATCCAGGTTTAGCATCTGCATATTTTGTTTCAGTTTCTGTAGAAGGGATTAATTTCCAATTAATTTACATAGTAAACTGACCCTAACCTTTAACTTTTATGAAATTAAAGTAAAAAAAAAAACTTATTTCCAGTCACTGTGCCTATTGTAAACTCCAGTAGGTGATTTAAAAAGGAAAAAAAAGCTTACTAATATCTAAAACCATGAACAGACATGTTTTAAAAGCATTTATCAACTTGGTTTTAATGGATGCTCAGAAATGAGCTTCAACAAAAGCAAGAAAAAAACTGTTAGATGAATTTCTATGGCCTAATTCATGACAGTAAATAGTGTTCACATGTAGACAAGCAAAAGGCATGTTTAACATTGAGAAAGTTCAGTGGAGAAAAATAAAAACATGCAATTTAAGAAACTAAGTAAATACAATGTTTATTAATTTAGAAAAGTAAATATAAAATATTCTAGGACAATTTGTGAAATGTAACTGAGAGAAAATAAGTATTTTTGCTGAAATAGCAAAACAGTTGAACTTTTTTAAAAGCAAATTCACTCCAAGCGACAACAGCCTGAAAGAGCCTTAATTTCATATTTCAACATAAAAATCCGTAGAACTGCAGGAAGTTGCTTGCTTATATTTTAGTGATCGAAATTCTGAATAGGTTTTAAAGCAAAATGTAAACATTCAATACTTGATCAATATATTTCCTCTTCATTTAACTAACAGAAATTTGTTTAAAGTTGCATTTACAGAAAACAATTCTTCAAGAGCTTTAAAAGAGAAATGTCAACAGAATTACAGGTTCTATTGTAAACTTCAAATGAATTCATTTAGATAGGTGGCACTTAAAATGAACTAAAACTCATAAAAAATAAGCCTCAAACCAGTAGTTTATATATATATATATATAGTAGTCATTTTTAGGATACATTTCCTATCAGCATGGTTCTCTCCCTTTTGTTGAGATAGTCATGTGGGTAACTCTATCCAGTGAGCATGATAGTGAATTTTTTTTTTCACTTTGTGGACAGCAATTACATGAGAAGGTTGCTTTCGTTTTGCTGAAACTAAATCTGCCTCCTCATCAGCTTACAAGGTGCCATTTAAATGAATCCAGGTCAGAAGTATCGCCCAACAGGTAAGAATTTTCTTTTGTGACAAGTGTCTCATATAGAGGAAATAAATATAAAGTCTCTCTGAGTGCAAAGCATGTTTGTCACTTTCTTTTTATTTATAAATATATAAATCTCCACTGTTGCTATATCATTGTAGAAACAAAGTTCTCATCCCATTTGGTGGCAATGTGATTCTTTCTTAAGAAAGAACACAAGTCAATTAGTATTTATATTATGTAGACTCCAATCCTTCTTGAAATTTCATGTAATCTCTTTTGTTCACCATTACTATAGCCTGGTATTGAACTCACAACTCTTTGGGTCAAGTCACTGAAACTAACCAGCATCTATATCCACTGGGCCATGTGTCCTGAAGGACACCAGTAGGTGAATTTCTGGGATTTATAAACCTAATGTCTCAGTAACCTTTTTTTTTTCTTTTTTTTTTTTTTTTTGCAGAGGTCATATTACAATCTTTTTCATGCTAATGATTTTCTTGAGCATTCTGTATTATTGCTTCCCATATTGCATTCAATTCTATGCTTGGTTGGCTTAGATTTTTGCAGCCCAGCATATGCGCTGATTCCTTAAGTTTACAGTGGTGTTCTTTATTATTTCAACTTCATTGCATGGAGGAGGTAGTGATCCTCTTTCTCCATGTGGTCAGCTATGCCTGATGTTTTTTTATCTCCCCTCATGTTATGGCCTTGTGATGTTCTTGTAGCCTTACATTAAGAGGACAGCCTATTTCTCCTTTATATTTTTATATTTCTTTCCACATCTACACAGAATGGCATACATACAGTCCTTAGTTGTGTTCTCATCTATTGGGGGAGAGGGGGTCTTACTCAGGAGCAGTACCTGTGAAGTGTAGAACTACTTCTGAAGGTCATCCTGATGTTATATGTACCATGGATCCTTTTTATTTTCTCCAATAACCCCTTCAAATAAGGTAGACAGACTGAGGCTGTTTTCTGAGAGTTGTTATCTTCATGCACCCACCCTTCAACTTTCGTTGGAGCTACTGTCATGTAGCCTGGATAATTGTTACATTGTAGGGTACTGCTTATACTGGCCATTTCCTGTTTATATGTCTCTTAGTCAATGCTTCTGACTTTTGCTCGATGTTGCAGGCAGTGGATGATTCCTTTCTTTACAATGTATTGGTGGTGGGAGTTGTTGAGGTATTGTATAGTGAATGTTGGCTTGCCGTATACGGATGTTTTAAACCCCATCTCTGTTAAAATATTAGTACATCCAGGAATTCTAGTTTGTTGTTGCTCTTTTTTTCCATAGTGAACTCTATCGTTGATCTTATTGAGTTCACATAGCACCTGGATCTCTTCATGCTGTGGCCAGAGTACGAATGTGCCTTCAATGTATCTCAGCCATAGAGTTGGCTTTAAAGCTGTGAATTCTAATGCCATCTCTTCAAAGTATTCCACATATATATATATATATATATATATATATATATATATATATATATATATATTAGCCAGTGATAATGAAATGAGAATGATATACCATGGTGATCTTAAAGGGTTCAGTTCGAAATTCCTTACGACAACCAAAACATTATAAATATGGCAGTAAAGATGAGGACAATTGTCTGAACAATGTAAATAGTGTACATTTTAGAATGTATATTTCTTTTTTCATCATGGTAAATGTTGAGACAGAAAGGATGATATTGTCCTAGGTCTTAGCAACTGAAAACCCTCATATTTGTCTAACATGCTAAAAAACTAAATAATTAACATTTCTGGACATTTTAATTAGTGTGTTTTGTTACTTATGTATATTTTCTCCAGCCATGCGTTCACACAAAGGTTGATTGTAAAAACGATTTTTTTTTTTTTCCACCTCTGACTTCCTTTTGTCTCTATTTTAACATTTTTGAGTCTGTCTCTAGAGCAAAGTTAAATTTTCATAGTTGCCTAATAAAGTTTTAGGTGTTGTTTTGTGCTAATTTTAATAGTATCTCTTTTTGTCACATTTCCTCATGCGAATATTCTTCATTCCACGTGTACACTTCCTATTATTAAATAGGTCAAGACTATCAGACTCCATATGCTGCTCTTAGAGTAGTGATAAATTTCAACCATACACATTTTTGTAGTTACTTGACCACTAGATATTAACATTAATTATGCTGTTGTATATACATTTTATGATAGAAAACTGTTTCAAGTATTTTTATGGCCTTGAATGTAGATATTTTTCAACATGGCCGCTGTCTTCCCCACCTTCAAGCTGAGTTTGATTTTGGCGCGCTTCACCTAAAAAAACAAAAATCCACGTACAAGACAATTCTGCTCATGTAGTGCATTTATAAATGAAAATTATTTAAACTAAAATAGAATTCAGTTTCTTTCTTTACTTTCCTATCAATTTATTCAGCCAATAAAGAACTATTATTTCTGAAATTTTCACTAAAATAATTGATAATTATTTCCAGTTGTTTTTAGCACCAAAAGTAATATTAAAGTTTTATCTTATCAGCTCATTCAACAATGCAGAATTGGACTGATAGTCAAGTGGCTACTGAATATAGTTTTTTTTTTTTTTTTTTCTCCTCCCCCAGATCAGAGTTTCTACCTAGAAAGTTATGTTTGGTAACATTAGTTTGACATTACTGAACTGAAAGCTAATCAGCTTCAATGATGCCATATAGATCTTATGTTGATTTTTCTTTAAAATGATAACTCTATAAAAATGACTGGATTTATTCAGTATAAATAAATTACTCTATCAAATTGAAACTTAAAGGTTTTTACACAATTATTACAAAAAATAACAGGCAATATCCTTATATTTCTAAACAGTTTTTGTTGGGTTTTAAAACTGACATATATGAATTAGGATAAAAAAAACAAACACAATCAATATGGATTGAAATTTGACAGAAAGATAGGATAAATAACAAATATGAAGTGGTTATAATTTTAACACGTTTCACTTTTATTGGGAAAGAAAGAAATTTCAGTATTTTTTTTTATTTTTATGTTGTTTGATTGGTTAAGCAGGCTTCAGGTGCATCTGTAGCATGCTTACCAATGAAAATCAAATACAAAAATAAAAATATCAAGATTTCTTTCTTCATATCTCATTCTCTGAAGCTTAAATAAAAGTGAAATGTTAGATTTATAAATGGTTTCTATTTGTTCTTTATCATATATATATATATATATATATATATATATAAAACACAACTTTGTATGGTTACATTTTTATAAAGCTCTTGTAGAAAATATAATGCAATTGCTTTCTGTAAAAGTGCCCTAAATGTATATTTTATTTATAGGTTACTAGTTTTATCTGTTTAAACATGCTTTAAGAAATATTTTGCATAAAGTTATGGCACAGCAGCAGATTATTAGTGAAATCATTTTTATTTCAAACTACATTTCATTCTACTTAAATTCTCACCAGGTTCTTAAAGCCTCTTAAAAGTAGTTTATTACAAATAGAACATTCCTATAATTAGAGAATGCATTTCAAGTGCCAGGTTGAAAATAGTAACGAAGTATCTAGTGCAGCATTTCTCAACGTTTTTAAGCAGCAGCACACCTACCAGCAAATGAAAATATCATGGGGCACATTTAACCAAATTTTTATTTAAATGTCATAAAACAGAATCGATTTTTTTTTTAATTATTTAAATACATGACAAATAACCTTCCACATCATGATAGGCCATTAGCTAGATGAAGACACCATTTTCATTAATGTCTTAAGATTATGTGGAAGGTTATTTTTGTCACAGACTATAAATACCAATAAAACTTATCATTTTTATGGTAGCTGATTAATGATTCACTGACATCATAATTGGCTTTTCCTTTGGAATTTTTTTTTTTTATTGTCCAGTTCATACGATTCGAATTTGTCCAATTTTTCATTTGCTTCCAAATAAACATATCTTAAATAATTGAATTGCTTAAACTATGAAAAATAGTCAAATGCAAAATATTTCGAGAGAGAATAACAATTTTTTTAATCTTTAGTTATACTTTTTTTTTTTTTTAACACCACGCAAGCTTATTTACAAAAAGGAATTGTTATGCATTTTATGATTGTTCTGTTGCTACACTCATATTTTTAATAAAGATTTGAATTATTGTTGTGATGTTCTTTTCAAATTCAATTAATAACCATAGTGGGTTATTTTTTTTATTTAATGTTTAATTGTTACACTCAAAAGTTACTGCATCAATTATTTAAATATAATTGCTGCTTTAATGAGCATTTTGATCTGATAAGAGAAACAGCAGGCTTAAAAAAACAACATTGGATTTGGAGGTGGAGAAATTTAAATCAAAAGATGGACACCTAGCTGCTTAGGCTTAAAAAAAAAAATCAACATTACATGGTACTGTGTGAGCTTTTGGGTTAATTTTGGTAAGAATTTGAATCCTTATTGAATTTGAATAATTTTTATTTATTTTAATCAGTATCATTTGTGGCCTAAATGTTATTGCCAAGAAAAGTAATTAATAATAAGCAACAAACATTATAGCAAAATAGTCAACAAAAAAAAAAATTAGCTTTTAGAAATAATGAAGATCACTAAAGAAAAAACCCAGCTAAGCCATTTCTATGACTAAGCGGTTTCATCATCTATATTCACTATTGTCTTTATTAATTATTTTACATTACTACATATTTGTATTTCACTTAATTTTATCTATTTGATTGATTTCAAATACATTACTTAAAGAGGGAAAAAAAAAGAACAATGTCAACAAAAAGATGATAAATATAATTAAAAAGATTAAAAAATAAAGCTTTTTTTTTTTGTTGTCGTTGTTTATAGCAGAGACAACACAGTTGATTCCTGAATATCATCTTTGGCATGCGAAATGTGCAGTAGAAAATATCAATTTTTTTTGTCTTTATTTTAAAGGAAAAATAAGAAACAGAAACAAGGCAAACAAAATGTTTTCTACAAATGCTTCTCAGCATCAATATTTCCATTGTTCCTTTTAACATTCAGTGAATTTGAAGTGAGTGTTTTGATAAAGGTTACACATTTTTTAATCCCACAGAATAGGGAGTCAAAAACAGTAAATATATCACAATAACAATAAAATTATGTGTATGAAAATCTGAGATCACAAATACTATACATGAGTATTCAACAAACAAACAGATGTGTGAGGAAATTGAAAAAGGAAGATTATGATAGAGTAGGCAGTGGCTTTCTTTTTCTTTTATTGGAGTGTATGTGTGTGGGAGGAGGTGGGGAAAGGGAGGGATTAATCTACGAAGGCTTTAGCAAAAAAGAGTTTAATGAATAACATGGCCAATGTATCCAAAGGGATTAGTATGAAGGTGATTGCAACAAAAATATTTATTAGAGAATTTTCCAGAGATGGTCATAAAATTGAGTCTCTTGGTATTTTTGTGGAGATGGGAGTCTTTTATTCCTCCCCCTCCCCCACATTTCAGTTAATATTTTATATAACTAATTTAGCAGAGGCCAAAATCAGCAGAAATTAAAAAAAGAAAAAAATTAAAGATTCTAAATTTATTTTTTCTGTGCTTGAAAACAACTTTGACACATGAAATTAAACTTAAAATTTAAATACAAATCAATTTTGTGGAACAATATATTTCTAAATAAACATTTAGAAATATATTTCTAAATAAATTTCAAAAAGTGTAAATCCTTAGTTTGCCTAATTTGTTTACTATAAGGACTGACATAATTTTTTTTATAAATAAATCAAGCAGCTAATTTCAATACCCAGTAAACTAATATCTTTTTTAAAGTTTTATACTAATAAAAATGTATATGTTGCAATTTTTTTTTGTGTGTGATAATTTACAAAAATAGAAACCAATTGAAAAGTTACAAAAATAGTCCCTAAGTAAAAATAAAATAAAACTAAGAAATCCACATTCATATGGTTCACTCGAGCAAATAAAATTTGATAAGTATTAATCCAATTTCAACAAAATTGAGTAGAATATTTAAATGATTTTTCCATGAATTATGAAAACAAATGAAAATTTACATTTGTTCCAGTTTCAAAATCATGCAATTTTCAACTAGTTTTTCCATAGTTTCAAATCAGTTGATTTCTGTTTATTAAAAATATAATCAATATTTTATGTCTGTTCTAATTCTAACAAAAATATTCAATTCTTAAGAAATTTTCTTTGTTTTTAGAAAGTATTTTTCATTCTTAGGACAAATCAAAATGCCCTGCATTAACTGAGAGCCAAAAGTAGACCCCAAATTATGTGAGAAGCTGAAATAATTTGGTTCAATCTAGAAAGAAAGCCTATCTCCACCTTCTTAAGAGAGAAATTAGCTGACCAGGTGATTCCTTAATAAACTGTCAATAATATCTAGCCTAAAATAATTTAGTTATAGCAACTTGTATTGGTCCTCAATGTTAACTCATTCTTCAGTAAAGTATTCAAGGATACAGTTTGGATGGACTTCCCTCCACTTGAATGTCATTAACAAAATAATATAGATAGAGAATACCAAGGTTAAACCCTCTTGACCATCGCAAAAGATTCTTTATGGACGTAAATCATAATAAACATGTTATACAATCTATTCTTAAAGTTAAGCATAATATCATGACTAATAATGTCAAACAACTTTTTACATAGGCAACTACTGTTTATATATTATTTTATAAATTCTTTTAAATGTTAAAGATAAATACAGAAATATATGGAAAAATATCAACATATGTAAAACATTGTAAAAATATTCCCAATTAAAGAGATTGTAAGAAGAAAAAAATGAGAGAGAAATGAACAACATTATCAATTATAATTGAAACAGTTGACTTGATTTTCTGTAATTCTGGATTCTAATTAATAATCTATTTAAATTAACAAATAAACTTTAAATTTATTTGAGAATCATAATAAAAGAAGTTTCCCCTCAAAGTTATTTTTCTAAATATCTTCAGATATGAAATATAACAAAATATCAAACAATTTAACAGCACAAGATAAAAAAAGCATATAACAGCTCTAAGTTAAAATAAAGAACTTAAACCCTGTTAAATTATAAAAAAGCTGCACATACTTCTTAATGATTTTGAAGACTTTTAGTTGTTTTATTTTTTTTTTTTACTCCAAAGATTTGTTCAAAGAACCAAATAGAATATAAGGAAGCAAATTTGTGTGCATAAAGCAATTTTTAAGAAATTACTTTCAAAGTTAAACATAAATGCAAATATCACTCTAGGTATTCTTTTTAGCCAACACAATCATAAATATAGAAACCACATAGGGAAAAAGAAAATAACAAATGCATAATATATCACATAAACTCTTACTTGTACTTTTTATAAAGTAAGATTTTTGGACCAATCCAAAATACAGAATGAAAAATTTTGGATTAATTAAATGACATTTGACTTTTTTTGCTTTTTATTTTATTTTTTTTTGGTGTCGTTGTCAAAGACCTTCCCATTTTTTTTTTTTAAAGGCACAAACATTTACCCACATTTATTCAAAGCCTTTTTTTTTTTTTAGATATGGATAAATATAAAATAAGAGACAAATATAGTCTAATTACTTATTAAATTCTCAGAAAGTCTTAACCATAGCTTCTTGTTTCCCTTAAATCTAAGTTATTTTTTGTTTAAAAATATAGTGATGCATTGTTTTTAATAAACCTTACAATCCTTCAAATTTCAATAATTTGTCATTTTGATAACACATGTTGATTGGGTTTGTCTATAATATGATTCAAAAGATGAATTCAGAGGGAAAATGAGAAAGTTATAAGGCAAAGAAAGAAATTTGCCATAGTTATTGAAAGACAAAAATACAATGTCAAATGCTAAATAATAAAATCTCTCTACTACAAATCTGACTACTTTTTCTAACTATATCAAAGGATTTTAGTTAATATGTATGAACCTAAACAAAAGTTATAATAGAAATAATACCCTTAATAATTAAAAAAAAAAATTGGATTATAAAAATCACTAAATATTTTTTTGTAAATATTTTCTAAAAATCCAACAAATGGAACCAATTTCTGAAAGTCTCAGATTTATAGACAATAAAATCTTGAAAGCCATCAGTTGTTTTTTTTTAGATTTCCATTGCCAAATGTGTTTCTTTTTAAGATCATAAACTGAGAAAGAAAAACAAATTTTCAAAAATCAATGAATAAAATGATACAAATATAAAACTCATTTCAAAACATTAAATACACAAATCAAAAACAAAAGCATGTTTTATGAAAAATAAATAAACCCACTATGAGAACTGAAATTGATTGAATGAAAATACCTTATCTAAGATTTGTTAGAATGTTGAGTTTAAAAGAATTTCATACAAAGCTGTTCCAGACAGTCAAGCTAGTAGAGGTTACAGATTTCGAGAGGAAAAAAAAAAATCTCTCTCTCTCACACTCACACACACACACAATCCTAAAAAAATGGCTGGACATTTGACTTTGATGATTATGCCTTATGTAATGATTGACCTGTCTTTAGACCTACTGACTAGATAGATAGCAAATGATTAAAAAAAATTTTTTAAAAAGGAGGAAGGGAGGTAAGCAGTCTCAAGCACAGAAAATGCAAATCTAGCCATTGGTTGGACCAATAATTTTTAGGATATATATTTAATATAGACTATATTTACATTATATTACTGGTGATGTTCTAAAATGCCAGAAAAATAATTCTTCTCCAACACAAAAGAAAAATGGGTATTTATATTGTTCAGTCAAGACAATCAGGCGGTAAATCAAGTCCTTCAAGCCAATCCAGAATAGAATTGAATATACAAAAAGTTACAAAAAGGAGGAAAAGTGGCTACAAGAAATGGTAATTAATAACATTTCATACTAATTCATAAGTAATAAATATTTTGTATAAAATTGTAAATGTGTCATTATCAGCTTCTTAAGTTTCTTTAATAAAACAAAAATGAATTGATTTTCAGGGAAAATTTTTTACTTGCATGTGAATTAAACTTGCTTAATGAATTGATTATTATTGAGTTTTGTGCCTCAAGTCAAGTTTATGCCATATTTGTTTTTCAGATCAATATTTTTGAGATTATTAAAGACAACAATGTAAAGCCCTATACTGAATAGTTCTTGGCAGCTCAAAGCTAACAATAAATTTGAAGGAGAGAGATTATTGTTTTGGCTAATGAGTGTATTAAACTTGTCTTATTTTAAAAAAAGATTTTCTTAAACAGAATTTCATTTTTGCTTTTTGTTCAGTTCTGAAAGCAACATAAAATTACATCTTCCAAAATGCATATAATCTCCAATTGTCAGTTTGACTAGAGATATTTGTGAAAACTATTAGCCAATTATTTGAATTCACAAGAAATAAAATGAAGAAATTTTACTAAACACACATGATTAAATAGTGACAAAAAGCTTTAAAACAATAATTATTTTGATTTATGAGAAGTTATTTCAAATTAAAGAAATTTCAATCAAAATATAATTAAATCAGAACACTAAATGCAACTTCTATACATTTGCAAAAAGAATACTGCATTGCAAAAATTGTGATTTTCCTAATGAAATATATTACATGTCATAGAAAAAAAACAAATAAAAAATGCATTATTAAAAAAATTGTTATATTTTATTAAACAAAATCAAAATAATCATTATTGTTTTTGACTAATATTTCTTTCATCTTAATTTCAGTATTTCTATTAGTTTGATTTTTTTAAATTCTAACTCTCAGATTGTCATTCTACAGTTTTTCAATAAGCAACCCAAATGGAACTAAAAAATAACCCTGTAGTTAAGCAACTATCACATTAAGATAGCTTTCCAAGAAAAAAAAAAGAAAAGTTCAAACCACACTGCAGTTTTTTTCTGTTATTGATAAGATTTGTGTTAAACAAGCAACTGAAAGTAAATTAAAAAAAAAATACTGCTTCAAAAGCAAATGATTGATTGACAATGCTTCATGTACAAAAATTCAAAACTTAAAAGAAAACCATCTTAAATTTTTATGAAAGCTTTTCTAATCAAAAAATATATATCTTTACTTAATTTATTTAGCCAACAAGTTTGTAAAATATATTTGGGTGCACAGACAGACACACAAATTCTACAGCCTAAAAGCAGTGCGTTGATTGGTTTCTACCAAATGGCCAACTTTACTGAAAGAAATAATTAAAATCAGTCATACAATATCTTAAAATAAAAGTCAAGAATGAGGAAAACGTTTTTTTGCAAATTTCTGAAAAGAGATGAAGTTTTTATGAAGAGGTTATTGCTACAGTTCAATACGAGTAAAGATTTTGGCACAAAAGATTTTTAGATGCTAAAAGAATGTCTTAAATGACTACCATATTTTTTAATTTAAAAAATATTCAAAATATTAGTCCAAGAGAAATTAAAGCAAATTACATAAAAAGAATGCATTATTAAGTTAACATATTCTAGATTCTCGTTTGGACTAAAATCTTTATTTTCTGTTTGTTTCACTGACGTTCATGGAATGACAAGAGTGGGTTTCATGTTTAAACACAACGCAGATGTGCGTGTGTGTGTCTTTGTCTTCAATGTATATCAATAACAAGTTACTATTTGATCATTAAACAACATTTTCTCTGGTCAAATTGAGGATTGTAGTCAATATAAAATAATTATCTTTCATAGCTCAATATACTTTGAAGATCACTTTGCCATTTGATATAAACGTCAGGTAGTTTTGAATATTGGGCAATTTTTTTCAGCCTAAAAAATATTTGTGGAAACACCGTACAGTTAACTTGCTAAAACTTTTCATAAACACACAACCAAAGTACAATTTGAACCAAAATCAGTTAAATTAATAACATTTTGTTTACCAATGTTAAAATTAGATTAGCATAGATATGCTCCTTTTATTCACAGTTTATGTGTGTGTATGTATTGAGTTTATATAAAAGTTCTGAGCACTTTTTTTGAAAAATTAGAAAAACTGAAAACTTACACACACATATATGTTATCTGATCTGCATGCTGCCAAGATGTACATATAAACATCTTTACAGATCTATTTTTTTTTTCTCTTCAAGTTGATGAAAGACTCAATCATGAAGTAGACTAAATAACAATTCTCTGTTCATAGTCAAATCAGAGAACAAATCAATTTTGTTTTATCAAGCAGAAATCTTTAATAATGCACATAAAATACATTTTATCTAAAATATCACACGATGGTTTGCATTTCTGCAAAAAAAAATAATTGTTCTCTTAAAACTATCAAATGAAGTAAATTATTTTAAACAAAAAAATGTGCTAATGTTATCAATTTGAAAAATTAGTTGCATCTAATGATCAAGCAGTTACTTAACAATAAAACTTATTTTGTACTAAAGAAAAACAAAAGATTGAAATAAAAAAGTTGAGAAGTAAAAAGATTATTAAAACAAATTTTAGAAATGATTTAAAATTTAAATTAACCATAAATAAATATTGTAAAAAATGTCATCCATCACAAGTGTATCAAATATTAATATTCCAACTTAAACAATAAAGAACGTTCGATAATGTTTGCGATAAATTTAATTAACAACACGAAATTGCAATACATTTTGAGTGAATAGTTATTAATGATACTAGTAGTTAATGAGTGAATTTTTTTTTTTAATTTTACACAACCATGATTGGTTGTCTGAATTGAAATATGTTGTATATTTTATCAAATTTTAAAGGTCAGATGTTTATGAGAAGGTTAAAATAAAATTTGAAATTGCTTTAAGTCTAGTAATGATTATATAAATATCAACACACTATTATGGGAAAAAAGAAATAAAACATTTTCATCAACTATAAAACCTACAGTGCATTTAAGGTTTTAGAAATTATTACAAATATTCCTAATATTGAAAAACCACTTTCTTAAAATATCTGAAAATAAGACAATCATTAAACTCAGGGGTAAATATATAGAATAACCATTGATTAATTAACATAAAACTAATTACTTTATTATTTGAAAATAAAATCTATATAATTTTAATTTTTTTTTTTTTTTAACACAATTCTTTCATTTGCATTAGAACAGATTGTTTTATTTTGTTATTTTTATTTTTTTAAAACTTTGAACTGTAAACATACATTAGGTGAATGTTTTAACAAAACTTGAGATTGAATTTTTTAATAACTGTTGAAGAAAAACATTTAAAATTATAACTTCATGAATATATTTTACTGTACAGAATATTAAAATCCGAGATTGATATTAGTCAATTAAAATAAAAAAGAACTATATTTGGTTGATGGTCGATAGACAGTAGCCTACAACCAAGAATTCAAAATCTTTTATTGTTTAACTTATTCTAGATTATTCCTGGGAATTTTTTTTTTTGTTTCATTTCTTAATTGCTACCATTTACATTTTGAAAGAAACAAATACACATCCATATAATGTCTACCTGATGAAAATATTTTTAGTTAATGCTATTTCATGAAAGAAATGTGAATAACAATTTTTAAACAAATTAGTCTCAGTATAAGAAATACATTAGTAATGAAAAAAAAACAAACTTTACATCAAAACAGCTTCTACTTATGGTAAGATTACCATTGTCACATTCTCATCCAAATTTATTAATAATTAATATATGTTGTAGTTGTTGTACCCCAACAACAGAATGTCACATGAATAATTTGACTAGAACTACATTGAGGAATAACAACATAGGGTATTTTAACTTTTGATAAACAAAACTGCTCTATAGAAAAACATATCAGCTTATGACTGGAAAAAAAAAATTTCTTTTTAGTCACATGAAAATACCTAAGCAGGTAATATTTTTCTCGCTCTCTCTACATGTTTTTTTTTTTACATATAAAACTTCAAAGATTTCATATATCAAATGATCATTTTAGCGAAATAAATTTGCTTCATCAACGATCTTTTTATTATGGAATTTTTTCCATGATAAAAAAATTGCTGATTAAGTGAATTTATTTTGTTGAAATGATCATTCGATATATGTAATTTTTGAAGCTTTATATGTAAAAAACATATACATATTTGGCTTTGTAAATAAATAATTACATTGAGCCCTAAGGCTGAATCAGTTTTAATATTTAATTTTCAACAATTAATATCAAAAAGATCTCCCTTAGGATTTTGTAGCTTCCTTTTGGACTTAAACATATATATTACAATTTGCTTGTATTTGAAAGTGAAACCTTACTAATCAGAAAATATGGAAACAGATTTGTTGTTAGTCAGTTATAATGATTAGTAATAAAGCTGAAAGAATTCAGATAAAATTATCCTAAAATTGTGATAAAAATATTTGATACAGCAATGAAAAACCTTAATGTCGATGCAACCAATAAAAAAAAGGTGGTAATTTTAATGAAACAGCTTTTTATCCTTGTGATTCTGAAGCTTTCTTGCTTTGTTCATCAATTAATATAATTTTGATAGCTAAATGAAGAGAAGCAAGTTAATTGCAAAACTAAAATCTTTGTAAAACTAATGAAATATTTGTAATGATTTTCTTTTATTGATATCAGAACAACTTTTAACAAGTTGACATGCTGAGAAATCAAACTTTTACAGATTTTTATTTCAGATATTTTCCCTTTCTTGTAGCTACTACCAATTTCTGAAATGATGATAAGCTCAAAGTAAAAATTTAACACACTATTTTTATCAAGATAAAGGATTCTAAAAGCCATGCAACTCTTCTTCTTTGATAGGCCAGTTGCATTTTGTAGACTGTACCAGATTTACAGTCAGTTAGAAACATCACATATGAGACATGCTTGATGTCAGTCAAGATAAATTTAGTCACTTTGAAGTCACAATCATTTCATCAGTAATATTGCTACTATGATAATTATTTTAAGGGAACAAATGAAAATGCACAAAAATATAAACATGCCGAAATGCTGTTAAAGATTTAATCTGAAAGAAACATTGAAAATTCAAAAGATTTTTCTAAAATTTCCACTTAATACAGATTAATTGGAAATGAAGTTT
Organism: Ascarosepion bandense; assembly: GCA_037127315.1. Classification (NCBI taxonomy): domain Eukaryota; kingdom Metazoa; phylum Mollusca; class Cephalopoda; order Sepiida; family Sepiidae; genus Ascarosepion; species Ascarosepion bandense. The sequence goes on along the minus strand of JBBBDQ010028489.1, from coordinate 207,400 downwards.
CCATTTATGTGCTTGGACTATCATTTCATGAAATAAATGTTTATGAGAAAATCAATGCACACAAAATAACTTCTAAAACACAAAAATCTAATAAAGCAGCGAGAAAGTTAGTTAATAAGGACAAAAATGGTCAATATTAATTGAATACCATCCTAAAATAGCCAGACTTTATGGCCTACCCAAAACATATCATTTAATAATAATTATGACAAAAGCTTTGAATCATTATTTAATGTTTATTTAATGAGCCTATTACACTCCAGTGATCATTTATGCTAATTGGACATTCCAAGAAATGTACAACAAAGCGACTGACACCATATAAATGTTTCTGTATTATTAAGAAATTTCATGGAAAATCAAGTCATGGTACCCCAGCTAATCAAGATTAACAACCAATTTGTGGCATGTCAACATTCTACATTAAAATTCAATTTCAGTAATCTGAAAAATGGTGTTACTGGAATTCTACTTATAACTAATATCTGATTTTTTACCAAGTGACCAGCAGTAGATAAAGAAAGTTGAACCTGGTTAGCAAATACTAAACAAAGAGTATTAAGAATGCAGCTAAGAAATAAAACTGTGATAGAGACATGTATTTGCCTTCAGTGTTAAAGCTTGTGTTGTATAGACAAATAAAACTGTCAAGCGACTTTCAATTTTCAGTAATGAAAATAGCTAAGTGTACCTAATTTCTATTTACAGATGTTTTTATTTTTTATCTACCCACCCCATTTTAATGTTATAACAAAATAAAAGGTGATACATTATATTAGATGGTGCATTGTGGTGCAGTGGTTAGCGGCTTAGAATGAGAACTCGGAGAGCCAAGTTCGAATTCCAGTTGAATTCATTGCATTCACCTACACACAAATACCCTTGGAAAAGGCATTAATCCGTCTCTTTTCTCTCCAGCTAGAGCAACCTATTACGGGGAAAATCTTCTGCCCAGTCAGTCATGTCTCTTTTGAGACATGGTCGCTCAAACATGTATCAGACTGACTGACATTATATTGAAAATACACTGGCAATAAATAACAAACTTAATATACTTTAAAATGATAACAAAAGATATTAGTAATTTCAGTAAACTTCACTTTCTCAAATATTTATTGCATACATGCAAAAATTCTAGATGTAATATGGAAAACACCATTATCTGGAACAAAGTGAGTCTGCTTGAATTAGAACCAACCTAAGCTAGCAGTAAACAAATTATATGTAAAAATGGAAAAATTATACTTCCAAAATATGAAGACAATAACACATAAGTAAAAATAAATATTCACAAATTTGGAACCATTGAAATTTGTAAACTGAATCAGAAGAGCAAACAGATAAGAAATGAAGCATTGTCATTATTCTATAAATTATCCAAACTAATAGCCTCATCATTTTTTTAACTTAACATTGAGGCCAATGCAATTTTATATAAGATGATATTCAGATCTCACAAAGTTTCCTAAAGATGGCTTTACCTTGGAACATATCAATGTAATAAGTCTCATTTGGTCTATGCCTTAATATTAGCAAAAAAGATTACCCCCCCCCACCAACAATATAGAATTATAACTGGTAATAGTAACCAAATAGTAACATTCAAATAAAACACTATCAAATACTGCAACGTCATGCAGCATTGTTTAATTCAACACCTTTTAAAGCCATTTCATTATTATTATTATTATTGTGTGTGTTTTATGGACACTTGTGTAGAATATAAACTAAATAAAAAAACAAATTTCTAACCAATCAACTACACATTCTTTAAGTTATTACTTTAAAGATTAATAACTTTGTACAAATCTTTAGCTTACAGCATGATAAAAATAAATGCTATATCAACTGTTTTATACAGTATTACTTCTCTTTGAAGAATGAAAACTCTTCATCAAGGAATATCTACATTATTAAATAACAATTCATATTTACAAAAAAAAAAAAAAAAAATGAACAGTATAACTCAAGAATTGTTTCATCCAGTGCTTTTATCAATCCATTAACAAGATACATTTTTGTGAGTGTATATATATATATTTATAGAAATATAAAGATAAATATTTTATATATATTTCTCATGATTTATCTTATGAAATATGCATTTAACATAAGATTGGACAATATTATATCAGACTGAATATTACAAAAAAAAAAAAAAGATTGAAATGGGTATAAGACCTGTTTGATTGAAATGATATCCAAGCTCATATAGCTGAATAACTTGGAAAGTATTTAAAGTGTAGATGTGTTTAAACATTTTGAAGGTAGATATTCCAATATGAGAAAGAAATTGGTTGGCAAGAGGGAATACAAAAAGAACTGGTGCAACTCTTATAAAAGTAGAGGCGGGAAAAGAGTATCAACAAAATAGTAATATAAAGGTTCTTGAAATACACCAAATAAATAAATTAATATCTCATTGCATCTTGCAGACATAGTTCCTTTGTATAAACTAAAAGATTTCTGGCAACTCTGGTGAACAATAGGATTGGTACAATTTTGCCAATCATATTTACTCAATTTGTGTGTGTCTGTCATATTTCAATAATTACAAAGGATTTTTTTTTCCCAACATCACATTACATCCATTGTCTTTTTTGTTTTTTTTTTTAGACCTAATGCTATTGCATCCTTAATAAACTACAGTATAATTCAAAGATCACTATTTTTAGATGCACAGAGAAACTGGAAAAACACTAATATAAATTGGTTTATTGAATTATTCAGGTCCTTGCAATGATGTGGAACAGAGCACACTATTTCCCAAGGTATGCCTGCCTAGGAATTGAACTTCAATTAAAAGAATCTTTCTTTTAGATCAAGAAATCTGAAGAGAGTGAATTCCAATTCTAGAAACTAACAAGAGTTATAGAAACCAATAGAAAATGAAAAATTATTATCTGCAAAATATTGACGGGATTACAAGAGAACTCTCTTCAGACTGAGACAGGAAGACTGGAAATCACTAGTGCTATTAAGTGAGGTGAGGGTCATGACAATCCTTAACAAAGAAACAGTAATGGGGTGACACATTAGGTATGTTACAAACAGAGATGAGCTCTAGTAAAAATAGCAGTTTGTGAATAAATAACAAGGTGATGATAGCGATAGAACTTTGTAAGCATTTCTTTCCCCAATGAAGACTCATAGTCAAGCTCTGGTCTATGTTAATATACTAAGATTCGAATATGAGAATTACAAAACAAAAAAATGTATAACTCTCTGCCAAGCATTATGAGAAAATAAGTGATCTGTAAATTTGAGGATGTTTTTAAGAGGCATAGTTGAAGAGTTACACATTGACTGAAAATGAATGCCTAATAAGAGGAAGCCTAAAAAGCAATCAGCTGATTTGTGGATTAAGATAGTTTTAAAGCGGTAATAGAAATTATAGTTCTATGAAATAGTCATGAAATGACATGAAAATGAAACTTATTTGTATTGAAGATGAATGTATATATACAGGAATCCAAGCAGAAGCCAAAATATTTAACCCTTAAACTGAAAGCATAGCTAAGTTCCTTTCTCAGTAAAACTTGCTTCAAAATTTATCATGTCATTTTTTCCCCAATCCCTGAAGTTTCATCACAACAGCAAATATAATAACTGTATATCAGAGTGAAACAAAAACATTTTTAATGCTTTCATGCAAGAATCTATTTGAAGAGTTAATGAAATATTTAAATTATACTAATCAATATATTTGAGAATTTTTTAAATAAAATAAATTATGAACTGATCATAATTTCTCAAAAACATTAACAATATTTCTAGATTTTAACCAAAATAGCAATTTATTTATATGTTTAACAATTGTAAGCTATCTGTGAAACATTTCAAACTCGCAACAAAGATATTGATGAAAAGGGACAAATGAGATTTCATTTTAGCTGTAACCTGAAACGAGTAAAATATTTTAGATACTGCTTTAATCACTCTACCACACTAAAGTAAAGGGATAATTTATAGCCATCAAAGTTACAATTAGAAAATATGCAAGTTTGAATTCTGCAGGTCTTATTAAAGGCTGAATGTAAATTAACTTCAATAGTTCAGCTATCTCGAGGCCAAAAATGACTCTTGGATGCTGAAAAACTAAATAATGGAAAACCAGCAAAAGGTAAGTAGCTTCTTTTTAAAAAAATATTTATATTGAAATGTTGTCACTGATTTTATTATACAATGAGAAATGAAGATGCAGAACAAAGATTAAAAAAAACTTGTCTATATAAAAAAATCATACTGTTTAAAAGAATTCAAACAAGGTCAGCTTAAAAAAAAAAGTTCTTGTTAGATTGTTACAAATTTATCCATTACATATGACAAAGAAATTATAAATCTTGACAAAGAATTGTTTCTTTGACAGCTTGTTACTAATGGTGCATTTTAACAAATTTTTTTAAAAATAAAAACTAAAATAACTTTTTTTACTTTGAAATCCTAATCTTTTTCAACATGCTTGGTAACTCGTGTGCTTTTCATTGCTCGTCACTTTTCAATATCTGAAAACTAAGATTCAATAGTTGTTTTTAATTTTTACCTTTATTCACGAGTCATGTATATTAATTGATACACTATTTAGAAATTTTATTTCTTGCCAGATTTTTAAAATACAATCCATATCATTTGCAGCACATATTTGAAACCAATGTTACTTCACGCAATTTATAATCTGATTTTCTTGCTCTATGATTTTGAAATATCTAGATTCTCTTTGCAGTTAAGAAATAATCAATGCCTTTGAAATTTCATGAAAATTTTTTGCTATCCAATTTGATTATGCAAGTTAATATTTTCACAATAAAATTGGTACTAATCAAACAATTTGGACCAAAATATCAGTATATACTTAGATTTATATGATAAATATACCATGAAAATTTCAACTTTTAATATTTGTTTTTCTTAGAAATATTTACAATAATTTGGTGGTGTGAGGTTTTATGTGACTCAATGGTTGTTCATTATGTCGTAAATAAATATTATAATATTGAAATTTATTTTGTAATACAAAGACTGCCAAGGGTCATAAAAAAAGATCTAACTTCAAAAGAAAAAGTGCTATTCTACAGTTATTAACACAATGTTAAAAATTGCAAATGCAAAGGTCATAGAACAATTAGAAAAGAAATAGAAATATTGGCAAGATAAGAGAAGGGAAAAATAACATGGCTTTAAAAATATTATAAAGAGATCTGACAAAATATGAAAAGATAATATAAGCAAGAAAAGTGAAGTGACCAGCAGGAGAATATTTAAAGACAATGTTGCAAATGTAAGCAAAGAGAAAAAAATGCAGAATATTAAGAACATTGGCTAAGGACAGAAACAACTAAACAACAACCTTTAAATAAACATCAGAAGGGGAAACGTATATGTTAAGTGAAGAAATACATGAAAACTGATTTCTCAACAATAATTTTTAATGATGAATGGGTTGGCATTGAATGAAGTGGTGGCAAGACTAGAGGTTAGAACTTTTGTGAAAATAGCCAACCAAAATGACTTAGAAGTGGTGGAGTAATGTTTTGTGCTACTATTTTAGGCAGTAAAATTATAGGTCTTTTCAAAGTTGATAACAGTATAAAGGCAAAAGCATTCTTTCACATTTTTTGCATAGTACAGTTCTTAACCAAGAAGTTTATGCTCAATATGTTCATGCAAGAATGGTCCTTCACATTCTGCAAAAATAACTCTACCTTTGACAAGCAATAAATTAATGGAATGACATCAAGCCTCTCTAGATATTAATCCAAAAAAGATTGTGGTTCATCATTGAAAGATATGCATATGAAAATGGAAAGCAATATCCAAGCAGTGACTACCTTTGGGAAGCAATAAAAACTGCTGCAAATAACATTAAAGATAAAAGAGTAGAAAATGGCTAAAAGACTGATAAAGGGTAAAGGACGTTAAGGAGCCAATATTAACATGTAATAGAATACAATTCACTTATTCAGATATACTATGTTAATGAAACATATATTTCTACAGTTTTAACTTTTGGATTTACTTATAAATAAAAAGCTATGTTGTGCAGAGTATGTTTGCATAATAAAATCTGACACCCCAATAAGAAGTCATTTTCAATATTTTTAAAGAAAGATTGATGCCATAAGCCAGATAATCTAAACTTATTTATAAACGGAACTTTGTCTGTGTGTGTATCCGTTACCTATAGACTCCGAAACAGCTGAACAGATTTTCTTGAAAATTTACACAGTTGTACTATAAGCGTCTGCGAGAGTTCTTAGCTAGGTTTTGTGTAGAGGTACCGCCGATAAATATCGATAATCGAAAAAATCAGGTTATAGAAGGAGTGGTCCGATTTTAATCAAATTTGATACACTCATAGTCAAAGACATAAGAAATGATATTCAGAAGTTTCAAGGTTGCAATTCTTACAATAGTGCAGAAAATTGATAATACATATATATAAAAGGCAAGATGTTTGTGTGTGTGTCTGTTTATCTGTCTGTATGTCCTTTATACAAATCCACAATTTTTATCCGATTCTCACTAGACTTCACAAATATTCATTAAGCTGAGTCTGAGCTCCAGAACCATGAATTAGTTTTAAAGCTTTCATTACACCTGAGCAACACTGGGCTATACTACTAGTACTACTATAAATATAACCCAAACATTTTATGAACATCGGTTGGTTAAATACTGATTTTATTGTGAAAACATTCATTTGCGTAATAAAATATGACAGTGTACTTTCTAATTCATATAGGTTAGAAACCTTTCTTCACTTTTCAAATCTAAAAATTTGTCTATTATAATCGTTTTAAATATTGGCTACAAATGGTGCACATATATTTTTATTTTCTTCTTTTATTTACTGGACAGGTTTTCAATATGAGCATAGAGTTTTAAAAATATTTCATTATTTAATAAATTACTTTTCTTATTCAAAATATAGTTTCTCTTAAATTTATTTTTATTTTTTGGTGGCACCTTTTTATAATTATAACCACATTGGTGCTATACCTACAGTGACTTGTAAACTGCACTGGCCAATTGGTCAAGATGTCTCTAACAAACCTGATAGCCAAGTACTACTTTCTTTTTTATTTTTCAATACTTGATTCTTTTCAGAAAAAAAAATTTTCACTTAAGATTTCAACCACATTACATTTTTTTTTACATTTCTGTTTAAGAACTTTATAATAAATTCTTTTATTTGTAGCACCCATGAGTTTCACAAAGAAACCTGGGATTTATACATATCCGGCATGGTCTGAATGTCTTCTTTGTAAAGATATTAACATTGTCTATCACTTTGAAAAGAATCCTCAGTGTATTCAACATTGGATGTTTAAGTCTCTTCTCTGTTGAGTTGTTGCCATCAATGTTTTTAACAACAGCAATTCAACAAAGAAGAGATTCAAGCATCCAACATTGAAGATGGGAATGGCTCTTTTTTAAACTTATAGAAATTAGAATTTGTCATTTGTTGTAGGATCATATTTTTTTTTTATAAAAAAATTATAATTCTACAAAATCAGTTTAATTTAAATTCTTTCACTCTCATCAGCAATTAGAATATTGAACACATCTTCCATTTGTTTGGAAAATAATAACTGAAGACTGCTTTTCTATTAACAGGTTTATTTTCAGCAAATGGTTTTATGCTTTGCTTATTTATAAAATGATTACTGAATCTTCATCTTATATAGAATAAAACTTCAAAAGAAATTTACTTTAACAACATGTAAAGATATTCTTGGTGAGTACAGAATTTAAGTGATGCTATAAAAACTGATATTAAAAATAGGAAAAATGGACATGGAGAAAAAATACAATCATTAGAAATGGTAACTCAAAAAGAAACTGTATATTAATAAATATTTTTTCCATCTGTTTTCTTAATATTTCTTTACAAGTTTATGGTGATTATAAATTTTTTCTCCCTATTCATTTTCCTCTTAATAAATATATCATGTCCTCAAGGACACATGACCCAGTGAATGAAAGTGCTGACTGAATCCAGTGACTTGAACTAAAGAGTTGTGAGTTCAATAACTGGCTACAGCAGAGGTGAACAAAAACTTCGAGAGTTAAAGGGAGATAACTGATACTGAAACATCTGGAAGAGGCATGGCTCGGGGAACTAAAACAATCTACCTCAGTGGACGATATAAAGAGTTTCAGTTTGAAATTCCAATCACCTGAAAAAGGCCGGAGCATACAATGGCTAAAATGTCATGAATATGGCAATAAAGATCTAGACAACAGTCTAAACATTGTAAATAATTACAATACCTCATCTCAGAAATATAAACAAATATACCTGTTTTTATAGCATTATTTAACGTGTTTAATTCAATGAAATTTTAAATGAGAAACTGTTAAATGTATCTCTATTTTGGTTATCAACCTTAGTAAAATAAAATTTCTTTATATTATAAATTATTCATTTAGATCATAAACCAAAGACTATGCACAAAAGCTTTTTTTTTTTAAATTTTGATTCACTCTTTATAAAAACTTATAATTAGTTAAATCCTAAATAATCCTTCCTCAAAAATACTTCTGCATTTTTATATTTAATGAAATGTAAATTAAAGAAAATTAAAAATGATTGACTACATGTGATCAAAACAGATGCCAGCACTGTTATACTGATTATTGTCATTTTTGTTAAATATCATAAAATCAAATTATAATACTTGATTAATTATATCTGCTATATATATATATATATATATTAAAAGTAATGTTATTCTTGAACATGTGATGAGATAAATGTTCTATTTCTGAGAAAGAAAGTCTAAAGAAAAACAGAATATAGTGATTTTATCCAAACACAACCATTTAAAGCATTTATTAAATGTTACTTTATCTATGAAAATGTTTCGTGAACTTTTATTTTTTTAGCATTAACTTTTATTATACGAACACCGAGATCACAAAGTTGAAATAATTTTCAAATTGAAACTAAAAACTTATCCAAAATAATTCAATTTATATAAATTCCTTAAATCAAAATGAAATATTTTGAAAAATAAACAAAATAAGCAATACAGTCAATTATTACTGACCATAATGTGTTAAGAATTAAGAAAAATCTCAAAAAGTAGACTAACCCCAAAAATTTTCAAATATAATAAAAATATAAATTAATGTTAGAGCAAATATTTTGGTAAATAAAGAAAAATTCAGTTGATTATACTTGTGAAAATGATTTTGTTCAAATTGATGAGATTCAAATAAATTCTAAAGAACACATGAAAATGATTGACTCAACAAAAAAAAAAAAAAGTATATTAATTTAAACAAATTTGTTTTATCGATCCTATTAAACCAATCAGAAATATTTATAGAACTGATCATTTCAAAAATTTAGAAAATAAATGAAACAATAAAATAAAGCATACTCCAAATAATGTGTTAATTAATCCCAACTAAAAGTATATTTTGTTTTGATGCATATTAACTGGGACTGTCCTTTTCAGCACTCTGTGTGTGTGTGTGGGAGGGTGTTAAAATGTTAAACAAAAGCTGGAAATGACAGAAACTTAAAACAGTAAAAACAAAGCAATTAAAATCAATTACGATATTTCATAAACAACAGATTAACTTGAAATCCTTTTAACTTTTTGTGATGTCACAAATAGGTGCAAGGCACTAAAAATATTACACAGAGCATTGCTGACAGATACCATCAATTTTTCTCAACTTAAAAATTTCATCATAAAGAACTTGAAGAACCCAAAATATTAACACTAATTTCTTCTTAATCATTAAATCTTACTTCCTACAATTTTATATGAATAGAAATATACTATTATAAAAATGTTTTACAAATATTATATTTAATAAACCTCAGAAGATTATTACTATAGTCACCTACAATATAACTTAATGACAAATGAATTTTTTACTTATTAAAAAAGAAATTATTATAAAATATTAAATTACAAATAAAAAATAACAAAGAATGATTGACATGTTGAAAAATTCAGAGTTCTCTAATCACATTTGTTGTGTGAGAAAAGCAGAATTAAAATTATTTACTTTTCTGTAAAATATAAATAATTCATAAATATAAATAAAAGTTGAAAAAATATCACACTATGTAAAAAGAGTCTATGTTTTTAATAAACGAACTGGATAATTTTTGTTGTTGTTATCAAATGTGTATAATTCAAAATCAAGTCAAACAAATTAAGAAATTATTGAAAATAATATTATTCCATTTACTGTGTGTGTGAAAAGGACTGCTGACAATTACCCAATGCATCCAAAATGCACAGTTATTAAATTCCCCAAACTCCCAGAGTGCCTCAGTTAAAACAACTAGAAACCTTTTCTTCCTTTTGTTAAACTATCATGTGAACAAAATAGAACAGTGTTGAGGAACAAGTGGTTTAAAATTCATTATATGATATTACTGAATAAAAAGTTGAGGATGGATAGAATTATATGCCTATTCAAAAATGATTCCATACCCAATACTTTTAGTAAACAACTACCAGCACACCTGCCATTAGACATTTCAAAATGTTGCTATTTCTTTAAAATTTAGAAAAATTTTCATCAATATTTAAATAAGAAATTAGGAGTAATCTTAAATATTTCCAGAGTGTGGCATAAAAAGGCAGTTACCAAAATTTCAAATGAATTCTACTTTAAATTTTTGGTTTTGGTTGTACATTCTTGTTTAACAATGTAAACTATTTGTTTTTTCAAAGTGTTTTAGTAATTACTGGCAACAATGTCTATAGAAATTTTTATAATGTATAAAATTGAGCAACATGAAAACAGAATGACTCCACCTGAGATTTTTAAAGCTGGAAAGCAACTTGGAATCAACAGAATGTTTATCAAAGGGAGAATTGATTGATACAAGACTTCGTTCATCAAAGATAGACTGAGACCAGAATGATCTCACACCTCCAAAACGACAAAACCTATTAAATGGGTGTGTGATAATAATCCAAGGTCAATGAGAAAATTGGCTAAGAAGGCTGGAACATCGCAGAGAATCATGCGAAGGCTATGTTGAAATGATCTAGAAATGTTGCCCTACAAGATCACCAAGAGACAGCTTATTTCAGGAGTTACAATGAAAAAGAGGCTCCAAAATAAGTAATGACTGAAATGAATTTATGATGGCCTGCTGAGAAACTGTTCACTGTTAAACAAAATTTTAATCATCAAAATGATCTTGCTCTTTCAACAAGTCAGTCAGTTCTTGCCATTCTCAGGAAAATGCTTCAGAACCCAAAAACCAACATCAGCTATGGTTTGGGAAACCATTTCACAAAGAGGAAAATCTCTTCTTTTCGTGCCTCAGAGGGTAAAGATTGACAAAGAAGGGTACATAGAGGCCATCTTGGAAGGTGCAATAATACTTATGGTGATGAATATTGGACACTTTAACAAGATAGAGCAGCATACCATACTCTTTGTGTAACACAGCAGTGGTGCAAAAACAAATGTTATAACTTCATCGCCAAGAACAATTGGGCTCCAGATATCAACGTTCTTGATTATTGTTTGTGGGTAGTTCTTGAGAGTGACACCCGTTCTACTCTGCCCCACAATACTGAACCTATGAAGGCAAAAATGAAGAGAGTATGAGACAAAATACTCCTGAAAACTGCGCATGCTATAATTTTTTTTTCTTTTGTAACAGTATTTATGCCATATCCTATAAAACTACATAATCTTTTATAATAGTAAAGTTAAGCATAAAACAAAGATATGCTGCAAATATTTATATTTCTAAATTCTTTACATCTCTGCAATCTAATTCTAATAGACATTTTTCTCACTCTGGTATTTTCTTTCCTACATAGAAATTTGCTTCTTTTTTTTTTTTAATAAATATCCAAGTCAGCAATAATTTTAATGCACATTTTACAATTTTCTTATGATACTTTCTTGGACTACTTGAAGCCATCAGACTAAATGCAATCTTTGCTAAACTGATTTAATTTAATGGGAAACAAATTACTTTTTGTTAGTTACATATAAATAAATTACCAAGAAAAAACCAAAGCTGTCAACTACACCCATTTTATTAAGCTTCTTTAACCCATAAACTGGGGCTATTATTTTGTTTAGTCTGTTTTTCTGTACATTATCTTCTCTCTTGTTACGAGGTTATGTCATTTTACTCGGGCAACATATATTTCTCCTTGATATTTCATATTATTTTCAAACAGTGGCTGTTTTATCTTTTGAGATCTTATACCACAATAGAATCATGAAGGACATTAAGAAATCAATTCAAAATTGTGTTTCACTGAAAAATAAATAAATATATAAATTAGCATTAAATTTTAGGGAAATTAAATCACAATTATTTGTTAATCTTACATAATAGTAATTTTTTTTAACTTTCAGAAAGTGCTTTTTGTAGATTAAAATGTTTCTTTAGAAATTCATATATATTTCTAGAATACAATGAATAAACTAGCATCTAATAAAATGTATGCTGTGGTTGTTATATTAATTATGAAGTAAATGCCATTTAGAAAACAACCATGCATAACACAGATGCCAATAGTCAATCAGAATTTTAAATAAATTTCATAAGAGTGAAAGCACCCTTAACTTATAGGAACTTCATAGGAAATCATTGAAATATAGAAAAAGTACAGAAATACAATGGTGCAAAAAATGTCTAAGTGCAATTGAAGTGTGCTTTAAAGTATATTTGTGGATGATCACAGAGGCAGTTTAAGACACTTGCTGGGTACAATGGGTTAAACAAATTGTAATAACTACGAAAATGACAACTAATGAGCAAAAACTCTCAAAGAAGAGAATAAAAAATTTTACAAAGCGCTTAGGCAAAGCCTTTATAGACGAAATTGCATAAATTGAAATAACTTATAAATAAATTATTCCTGAAAAAGTTTGGAAGGGGGCATATATGAAATTCTATGAGCAATGTTTAAATTATGCTAAATGAACAATGAAACTTAACCAAAACCTCAAATGTATATTCATGAATATATCTATATACATGAACTTAATATTATGAACATGATTTTGAGAAACATTCTTGCTAGTAAAGAATGATTAACAAATAAGAAAAAGCATGAGAAAGCTTTAATAAACTGTTATATTTATTAGCATCAAGCACATATAAATTGTTTAACAATGATGTAAAATATATCTGAATATTAGAGCTTGCTCATGATGTCTCATTCAACCAAATGCAATTACTTACAAGAACACCTTCTGACAAGTTTTACTTATGCACACACACAATATATATATATATATATATATATATATATATATATATAAATAATACACACTTGTTTATATGTGTATATTAACACACATTCAAACTGACAAATTCACAAATGAAAAAATAGTTTTGCAATATACAAAAACAAGTTGGAATTTGAGTGTTGAACACCAAACACTTTATGCCCACATACATTCCTTTTCCAGTTTAATTTTTTTCAGAAATTATTTACTATGATAATCAAATTAAATTCCAATACTGTAGCGCTTCAATTCAATGCATGTGTCCAGTGTTTTTATCCTACAAAAAAAAATAAATAAATAACTACTTTGTTGTCCATTTACAATTCTAAGTAACCAAAATATGTGTGTGTGTGTGTGTGTGTGTGTATATGTGTATACAAGTACACATAGATATACAAAAATATAAGATTAAAAAAGATTGTTGTTAGAAAATTATCAATTCCAAATAGTAAATTTTATACTTACTGAAAGTCTAATTGGAATCTATCAATATATATTTTCAAACCCAAAAATATTAAAAATACTATATATGCTAAATCAAAAAAGTAAAAAAAAAAGAGAAATGATTGTGTCTTTTGAAAGTAATTTAACTTAATTAAACCAAACAAATTATTTTAATTATTTTTATAAAACAAGAAATTTAACCATCTCATCCTCCTTTTTCATACTTTTTTATGAATCCATTATGCAATCAGAACGTTTGGTTGTTTTGACTGCATATTAAAACACGAGTACATTCAATCCAAGAGTTCAGCTTGGTTCACTGTTAATGAACAAAACCAAATCACTAGAATAGTCACATATAACTCTCACAATTATTTTGGAGATGCAAGTATTGTAGTCTCTGACATAAGAGAATTAGAATTCTTAGAGCTGATGCTGTTACCATTACTTCTGTCAATGACCACAGTAGTAGCAATTCCTCCAGTACTAAAATTGGTGCTGGGAGTAGATGAGGATACTGGCGCACTGGATGAAGATGCAACAACATTAGTCAGATTTGCTGACACTATGTTTTCTCCTGCTGAAATTGCTGTACTTGTAATGATGATGTTGGGTGTTTCTCCTGTCATGGGAACTGTTGTATAGAAAATATTTTGGTAAAATCATTACTAGAAAATATAAACAAACGATATAAATGGAAGCATTAGAAAAGATTTCACAGTCTTATTGAAGAGCTATAAAAACTCCTGCCAATATGAAAGTCAAAATAGAATTTTAAAGTTGGAAATTGTTGGATCTTAAGACATTTTGTTAGACTTGACAGCAACTCCCTACATTCTATAACTCACAGGTTGTCAAACTCAAAGATCAAGTGGTTACATTCAGAGAATAGAGGTGACAACCTTGTGAAGATATCTCAAGAATAGCCTGAAATAAACCTGTTAGCTTACCTGAGGCAATTCAAGTTTTCTGTTATTCTACAATCTGTTTTCTAGGGATCCTCAGCATCTGATAAATCATCAATCAAGCATGAAATCAAAAAACTAGCAACAAAAAATGATAATGAAAATTCTTCTGATATTATATCAGATGGAAGTGTAAGCAAACTTATGTTTAACTGAATGGCAGGAGTAAATAAAATATGTCTACAATTATGAAAATATGTCTTCCAATTCAAAGAAATACAATAAAATGTAAAATATATTTGGAGAGTAAAAATTGTTCCATGAAATGATTTTGTCAAAGCACAAAAGGCTTAGTCTAGAGATTAACAGTAAAAAAGAAATTCACAAAGAAAGAGAAGTTATATTTCTTTTTATAAACGTAATAATGTTGTATAAGAGATTTTATAGAGTTCTGAATAAAATAATTACATTTATGATTTAACATTTTTGTTTTTGTGTCAATTCTTAATCCTAACAAAGCAATAATATGATGTAATTATTTTATATCTTCATCTTAAAGAACTACCAATAAACCTAATAGTGATTAATTAAACATGAAAAATTATTTCAAAACATTTTTTTTCTTTTCAAGTTTTAAAATACAAATTCTGTCATGTTAGTTACACCCAACATATCTACCTGATGATTATTGCTTATTATTACAGACATTTTCTTAATGTCCTCATGAGGAATGAAATTTGCTTTCTTTTCCCCTGGGTCCAGTAAGTATATATGTCAAAGAATAGTTTGGTCATGTATAAAAAAACAAACTAATTCTTCCCAATTATAAAATTAAAAGTCTACTTATCTTGTCTGTAATATGAATTTTGCAGAGATACATCCACTTGTCAGAGGATGTGATTGTAACAACAAACTTTTAAGAGAAAATATTTTTTCAATCAAGTCCTCTGATAAGCAAATATATTGTCTGCAAAATACAGTAAGAACAAAGTAAATGAACTTTTAATTTTATTTATTACTATTAATGCTATATCTCTTGATACTAAGCAAGATAATTAGAAAGACAGCTTGCCTTAAAGATTCAAAAATAACCTGGTCAATTATTGGGGAGGGGGGTAAAATTCTTTGTTATTGTTATTTATATAGCCTTTTAACAAAAACTGTTTATTGAATTGAACAAAAAAAATAATAAATATATAAAAATAAGCAGACTTATTTCAGGTAAATTAAAAAATAAAAGCATGAAAAGAAAAGATACTGAATGTTTTTCATCCTCACTACCTCACCAAAAATTTAGTTTCTTACAACTGAACTAAGAAGTTTCACCATTCTATTTGAATAATAGGAATAAGAACTTCAAACAATGATTAATGAATGAGAACATGGCAAAATTAATTATAGTTTAGAAACTTATTTTAATGCAGAAAATAACTTGGCAGTATATCTTAAGTTTAATAATTTAATATCCTTCAATGTTGTGTGTATATAAATCCTTAATAACACTCACCAGTTTGAATGGAAAGCTGACCCATAGATTTCTGTTGAAGAGTGATTGGGCAGTCTTTATGAGCAAGAAGTAAAGATTTTAACTGTGCCACTTCTGTTCTTAAAAGATTTACTTCACTCTGGAAAATATAAACAAAAAAAAGTAATCACATACAACATTTTTTCTTTTGTTATTCAAACAAGGAAAAAAAAATTAAACTCACCAAAACTAATCATTTTTATTTAAAAAAAAAAAAGTACCATTTATTCGAAAACAGTTCAGTAATTTTCAAGCAAATATGTGTAAGTAAATAACATTTGTTACTAGGCCCAAATGAACAATGTTAAGATTAGTGTATCAGTGATCAGCTCATTGACCTGAGCAAAAAGAATAAGAACAAAAGCGAACAATATACTAAGCAAGATTCCAGACTAAATTATAAAAACAATTGTGATTTTTCTTTTTTATATTCATTATTTACCAAACACTTGGTTATGAGTCTTGAGCAATCTAGGGGTGTAATTTTCGAGCATTAAACTTGATGTCTGTACACAGAGGATAGAATTATAGAAGTGTCTTTACTTTCTTGATCAGAAGATCCCAGATATTATTCATCTTCATGCTAGATCAACTAAAGATTCAGAAGATCTGCCATTCATAGAACATCAGGACAATATTCAAAAGTAGTTTGCATAGATCTCTTCCAAAGTAGACACCATCTGAAAAAAACATCATCAAGAACTTTGTGTATACCATTCCATGCAATTGTTACAAGGAATACAAGAGAGAAACCAGCCGTTTAGTAAAAATAAGAGTAGAGGAGCCTCAAATTGAAAGTCTGTAGTCTAGGGAGAGATACTGAAGTCACGCATGAATGATCATACATGGAGGAAAAAGCATAAGTCATGAACCCTTGTGGAATAAACTCAACATAAGCGGAGAACAACATTGGAGGATAAGAGAACTAAAAAGAATCCACACACTGACAACTGCCTCAGTAAACTTAGCATGAAGATGAAAACCATCTGAGAGGCTCTTAAGAAAGGGCACCCATAAATTCCACCCCTAGAGTACAAGCATTAGATTTAAGGTTTCAAAATGACACCACTGGATTGTCAAAGAGACACATGGCCTAGGGGAATAAAGCGTTAGCTAAAACACATCTACACAGATGTGAGTTCAATTCTTGGGTTTGTTAGTGCTGAAAAGTTAGATCAGTCAGTTAAGTGCCATACGTGATACACGCTTGGGCGATCATGTCTCTTTCGAGACATGACTGACTGGGCAGAAGATTATCCTGCAGTAGGTTGCCATTGCTTTCTGCAGTAGATTGGTTGCCGACCAAGGCTATAGAACCCAATCTATCCTGTTATTTAACACATAACTGGAAGGAAGATACCTTTCCCAAGGGTATTTGTGCGTAAGTGAATGCAATGAATTCGGCTGGAATTCGAACTCAGCTCCCCAATTTCTCGTTCCGAGCCGATATCCAATGCACCACAACGCACATCCTGAAAAGTTAGATACTCTTGTTTAATGAAAGAAGAAAATTGATAAAAATATAAAAGAAAAAAATCATTCTGCTTTTTATGCTGGAAAGTAGAACAAGAACAATCTACCCCACCCCATAGATTGAATAAAATTGGTTCAAAATTCCAAGAAAGTTATCAAGTATTACACCCCCCACACACACACACACACACCAGAAGAAGGCTGAAGAGTACAACAGTCAAATGCTATGATAATAACAACTAAGATTCTGGTGCAAATAGCAATGATAATTTGTCATCTCAAAAAGAGATCTTTCTCACTCAAGGCTACTTTTGAAAAATGAAACAAAATTATTGACGTCATTTTATCTTTCACTGGAACTGAAACTTTCATCTTGAAAGGAGTGAAAATAAAAAAAAAGAATAAATCTTTAAGAATATTTCAAATTAGCATAATTGAATAATCAGGTTTTTGATAAATACATCTGGTAAACTTTTCATAGTCTATGATAGATTTTTTATTAATTCACCATGATTGTATAATGAAAAGTTTTCATCTCTTGCCTGTTTATATAATTGCAAAGCAAATGTAAGTACATGTGGTCTGTTCTGTTCTTATAAACAGCAATTGAATCAGCTAAGGAAGAGGAACAAAATGTATTTGCTGTCCATCAACATCTCCTGCGAAAGAAATTAAAACAAAATCGTGGTTTGCATTTCAGAAAATTTGTCCTCAACAGTCACTAGGCAAAGTAAATATGACAAGCATGCCTTTTTTTCATAGTAGATCCTTGGACCCAGATGACAAATGAGTCCTCCCGCAAAAGGAATTTCATGTAACAAATGCTGTATTATTGGGCATTACTTACAAGCATGTGGCATTCAGACCAGTAGATGTCAAAAAGAAGTTCATGTGGAAACATCCATATGATGAACATTAAGAAGTCAACCAGTAAAATCATTATTAATGGAGCTGCTTTTGTTATAAGCAGTACCTATACAAAACAAAAATAACAAACCTAATTTACATATTCTATTTTCAGTCATTTCTAAATCTATAATCAGACAAATATTTCTCAATTTTAATTACTAGGATGTCCCTTTGTCAAATCTTTGTTGTGGAGTAAATGACACACTCCAACTAACTAAACGAACTAGTCTAGATGCTTAACTTCAAGTGATTCTAAAAGAAAAAAAATCGTTGGAGTCAGTCTTCAGAGCATTTCTTACAGATGTCACAGTGAGTGTCTAAGCAAGACTTAATATTATAACCACTAGAAAATTAGTTATAACCGTAGTGACAAAGGTTGAAACTCATATGAGTCATAACAGGAGTGACAAAGAATCAAAACTTGTACAAGTTATAAAGAGAATAAATTCATGTTTCAGATGGGGAGGTTACATATTGGAGATGACTGTCTCTTTAAGAATTCAAAATGCTTCAACCTTGGTAAAGTAGAGCATGTAAAGTCATACTGTATAACTAAACCAAGAAAAAATTTGTACACAGCATACATCAGAAAAGATAATCACAGAAAATAAAAGAAAATTTGTGAATGTGAAAATAAATAATGTGGATGTGAAAATGCAACTAGACAATTGTAGTGATATCACAAGAATTAAAGAAATCACACGGAAAGAAATCCGAAAGCCTATATTAAGAACTTTGAAAGTCACAAGTAGTGTCTCAGATGAGAAATTATTTTTTTATTGGTGAAATGACTTGTAACGTCTCATTCTGTAATAAATGTGTTAAAGCTAAGGCTTGTGTGTTAAAAACTACAAACTTATTCGGTACTGACTGGATAGAATTATTTGAGCTTTGTGATTTGTCTATAAATGTTTATTGCAAACATAAATGGACAGGCAACCAATTCAAAAAGAGAGTAAATTTAAAGGAAGAATTGAAAAAAAAAAAAAAAAAAGTCTCCAGATGTCTTCAAATGATTTGGGTCAGTGTTTCAAATTCAAAGTGGAAAAAACAACTAAAAGAAAGTAAGAAAGGATGCAATCCAGACTTGAACACTTACAATATGACAGAGTATTGATATTTGCAAAAGGATGAAATATCTTATGAGAAGCTATTTATACTGGACAACAATTGATCAAGACATTGAAAACAGTAGTAAAAGTCTGTATAGATTGTGCTCTGGCAGCAAAATCACCTACCACCAAATTACAACCTTGATCAAAGACAGATACTCTGTAGTCAAGACTGCACATAGATTTTGCAGGTCCAATAAATGGATTGAATTATCTTGTGGTACTGGAGGGTTTCACTAAGTATCCTGAAATTTGTAAATTTAAAAACCAAATTTTTCAGTTACAATGAATTTTTTTACACAAACTTTGTCTTTTAATAATCATTTCAAACCAAGCAAGGTATTACTGCCACTGGTGCACAGGGGGTTACATAAAAGGAGAGTGAAAAAAAGAGGAACAGGTCACAGGGGTGTCGTAGAATGGGTAAGAGAAGGATGGAAACACTGGCTTAAAGAGAGTTGCATGAGAGTAGAGTAGAAAGGGAGAAGGAAAAGATACAGGTGGTGTTGGGAAAAGGATGGGAGTCAAGGAAAAAGAGATGGCAATTGACATTGCATTTAAACTCTTTAAACTGTTTGTAAGATATGGCATTCTGGACACCATAGTCTTAGATAAGGGCACATAATTCACTGCTCACGAATTCAAAGGTTTTTGTAAAATGTTCTCAAGTGAAAATATTAATACCCCACTGCATCACCAAGGTCAAACAGACAAGCTGAACGGTTTGTGGGTATGTTTAAGACATTTTTGAAAAAGCAAGTCATGTAAAAGTGAGCAAAGAAGCACTACAAAAATACTTAAGAGTTTACCGGATAACAACAAATCCAAGTACACCATTAGCCATGTGACCAGCAGAATTAATGTTTGCAAGAAAAATTAAATCAGTGTTTGGTTTGTTTTCTGGCATATCAACCTCAATAGGTTATTTAATGCCAACAAGATTTTTACAATATATTTGTATGAATAGAATATTTATTCTTTGAAAGAAATCAGTTTGTAGATCAGGTCTCATTGATGTTCTTTTGTAAAGAGGATTTTTGTCAAGAGTCTGGTTTTATTGATGCACTAGCAGTATAGCCTGGCGTTGCTCGGGTGTAATGAAAGCATTAAAACTAATCCATGGTCCAGGAGCTCAGACTCTTTGGACATTGGCACAAAAGACTAAAAAGCAATAGTTGTTTCCAGTTAAAGTGAAACAGTAGACTGAAAGAAAAATGAATGGATTTAAGTCAAATTTTGATTTCCTAGTATCGATATCAAATTTTCAGCACTATTGTAAGAACTGCAACCTTGAAACTTCTGAATATTGTTTCTTATGTCTTTGTCTATGAGTGTATCAAATTCCTCCTTCTATAACCCGATTTTTTCGATTATTGATTTTTGATATTTAAACCTGACACAAAACCTAGCTAAGAACACTCGCAGACGCTTATAGTACAACTGTGTAAATTTTCAAGAAAATCGGTTCAGTCATTTCAGAGTCTATAGGTAACGGATACACACACACACAGAGACACACACACACACACACACACACACAGACAAAGTTCCATTTATAAATAAGTTTAGATTTTTTTTTTAGATATACACTTTGTAGTGAAACTGATTATTGACATTCTCATTTGGTTTATATTTTTTGGTAGAGGCCTACGGTTCTGAGAAATGATATCTCATCCACATTTGCTTTCTCGAATAGCTTATCTATATTTTTTCATATTATAGAATTTTTGTCTTGATAGCTGAAGGACTGAATATTCAGTTAATATGTTTAATAGTGTATGCCATTTTACATGCTTGGCATACTGATTGATCTTTGTTTAATAAGTATAAGTGGATTATTCTTGTATAGCCAATATGTAAGTAGGCTAGTATTAATTCTTCCTTTCGAGATTTTCTGGAAGTTGACTTCCATTCTTCTAGTTTGAGCTGAATTGCAAAGAGTTTATCATGTGGGTTATCCTTCCAAATCAACCATCCGTCCATGCATAGAATACTGCTGTTATATATGGTCAGGTGCCCCTGCTGTTCTTCTCAGTGTTCTTGACAGGCTCCAAAAGAGAATCTGTAATGTGATAGGTACTGACTTGGTGGCTAGACTCCAGCCACCTTCTCACCAGTGAGATGTGGCTTCCCTCAGTCTGTTCTATAAATATTTTCATGGCTTCTGCTCCAACGAACTTAAGTCACTGGTGCCCTTGCCACAGGAGTTTACTCCTGCAACCAGACTGGCAACTGGGTCCCACCCATTCACAGTTAGATCAACCAAACGCAGGCAACAATTCTACTCCAGCAGCTTCTTTCTCGCACTTCCTGCCTGTGGAACTCCCATCCATATTTTTGCTTTCCTGACAGCTACAACCTCCAGGAATTTAAATGCAATGTCAATATCCATCTCTTATCCACTTGACTCCAGTTCTTTCTACAACACCCTGTATATCTTTTCCTTTCTCTCTACCTTTACAATTCATCACACCGGTACTCCCATCCTTATCTTGCCCTTTCTCTGACACCCCCTGTAACTGGTTCGTCTTTCTCTTCTTTCTCCTCCTGTCTAATCTTTCACTCATATGTAGCCCCCCCACTGTGCATCAGTGGTGTTACTGCCTTGCTTGGGGTGAAATGATTAAAAAAAAAAAAAAACTCATTAAGGACATCCTTATCTCCTTCAATATCTAAAGCTGATTTGGCTGCCAGTTCTACTTTATTGTTACCTTCAACTCTGATTTGGCTAGGAATCCAATATAGTGTGATTTCTTTTTTTTTTTTGCAAGTCAAGCTCATTTTGCATAATAGTTCGTTAGTGAGTGGATTGTTGATTTTTTTCCTTCAAAGCCATTAGAACGGACAGTGAGTTTGAAAAAAAATTAAGAAATTTGTTTTGCTTGTTCTGTGTTGAGAACTAGCATTCCCTGTGAGAGGTGCTTTTTTTTTTTTGTAATATTTCAGCTTACTGCTGCGTATCATGTCTTTTCCTCACATTTTGACCCATTTGTATAGATGGGTGTATTGGTTAAGGTAGTTTTCTAATATGTCCTGAAACTTGTCTTGGAATGATGATCATGATTTTTGTTTAGGGGGTTTATGTAATTCTAACAAGATTCTGGGTTGCTTCATTGTCTATGGTGGAATATTAGTAGTAGTTGTTTCTTGTATGTTTTTTTTGTTAGAGCTTTAGAAATTGTTGGTTACCATTCTAGGTAGATGAATTTTTAGAGATTATTTTGGCTAGTTGGGCAGTGATATCCTTTTTGGTGGTTATTTTACAGTTATTTATTGGAAGGTGTTTCATAGTGTTTGTATGGAATTTACCTGCTATTTTCCTTATCATATTTCATACAAATTTTATTTATTTTGCTGATGTAGTTTTTCCAGCCTTCTTTTTTGATTTCTTTAATTATTTTCTAGGTTTTTGCTCACAATTGATTAATTTGCATCAAATTAGAGGTTGTAGGTTGTTTGTTAAATTCTCTAAAAGCTGCCTTTCTTAGCCTGTTAGCTTATTCATATTTATCACTGAATGAAGGTCTGTTGCATTTTTTAGAGCTGAACTTTTTGGAATGCATTCCTTTGCTACAGAGATGAGGATTACGATAAAATGTTTAAAATCCTTAACGCATTTTCCTTATGTGTCTTGTGTTGCAGTGGATGTCGGCTTGAAACGAGAAATCGGAGAGCCGAGTTCGAATTTTTTTTTTTTTTTTTTAATCATTTCACTCCAAGCAAGGCATTTCACTGCCACTGTTGCGCAGGGGGTTACATAGGGGAAAGTGATGAGAAAGAGTGGTTGGGGTTTACATAAGGGAAAGTGATGAGGAAGAGTAGTTAGGGGGTTACATAGGGGAAAGCGATGACGAAGAGTGGTTAGGGGGTTACATCGGGGAAAGCGATGACGAAGAGCGGTTAGGGGGTTACATAGGGGAAAGCGATGACGAAGAGCGGTTAGGGGGTTACATAGGGGAAAGCGATGACGAAGAGCGGTTAGGGGGTTACATAGGGGAAAGCGATGACGAAGAGCGGTTAGGGGGTTACATAGGGGAAAGCGATGACGAAGAGTGGTTAGGGGGTTACATAGGGGAAAGCGATGACGAAGAGTGGTTAGGGGTTTACATAGGGGGAAAGCGATGAGGAAGAGTGGTTCGGGGGTTACATAGGAGAAAGCGATGAGGAAGAGTGGTTCGGGGGTTACATAGGAGAAAGCGATGAGGAAGAGTGGTTCGGGGGTTACATAGGAGAAAGCGATGAGGAAGAGTGGTTCGGGGGTTACATAGGGAAAAGTGATGAGGAAGAGTGGTTAGGGGGTTACATAGGGGAAAGTGATGAGAAAGAGTGGTTAGGGGGTTGCATAGGAGAAAGTGACGAGGAAGAGTGGTTAGGGGGTTACATAGGGGAAGTGATAGGAAATGTCAGAAGGAGAGCGATAGACAGGTAAGGATACCGAGGATGAGGGTTGTGTAGATGGAAAAAGTGTTTGAGAGAATGGGTGTGAGTTAGTGCGTTAGGAGGTGTCTATTGACCTTACATTTAAACTCCTGGAGATTGTTGCTGTCAGGGAAGTTAGTATATAAAAGGGAATTCCACAGGCAGGAAGTGTGAGAAAAGCAGCTGTTGGAGTAGAAATTGCGGTTACATCTTATCTGTTTCACTGTTCGCTGAGGAGGTGAGGACCTCAAATTCATTGATTGGGGGGGGGGGGGGTACTGAGGTCTTACTCTTGTTACGCACGCTTTTACAGAGTCGCCAGTAGTCTTTGGCGCTGAACTTACAGGATGCTATGCACTCTTACATTCTGGCAGCAAACAACATCTTAGCTTCATTAAGTATCTTTTTACACTTATTACGAGCTGAGGCGAAAAGGTGCCTGTTTTGGTCCGACGCGTGGCTTCGATAGAGTCGGAAGAAGTAATTTTGGTGGGCAATGGCTGCTGAGCAGGATTTAAGCTGAAATTTCCTGGCTGGGATAAAAGCACTGATGCCAGCCTTAACCCAAGAGGAGACCTTGGATGCACAGTCTTCAACGGGAAGACTAAATTGTTGTTTCAAGGGACGTTACACAGTAAGTCGCGGAACGAGTCCCAATCTGCTCTTTGGTAGCAGTATGATATTCTGCTAGTCTGGGTTTCTTGGGTTGAGTGGGAGTGAAATGAGATGTTAATGGAAACTATGGCGTGGTCAGAGTTTCCAAGAGGACAGAGCTGCTTTGCGGTACAAGGGTCTGGGATGGAAGTGAAGCAGAAGTCTAGTAGTGAGTCCCTTCCATCTGAGTTATTGGAGAAACGAGTGGGGAAATCCACCACTTGTGTAAGAGATTGGGGTTATTGAAAAATTCATGGTCTGGACACCAGCAAGATTGGTGACAGAGTTTTCAAGCCACTTGGTGTGGTGGGCGTTAAAGTCACCAAACACAAATATATGGGCAGATGGATATGAAGAAATGGCCTTATCGATATTATTACAGATGCTATCGTGTACTGAGCAGTCGGAGGAGGAGGGTGAGCGGTAGAGAGAGAAGAGATAGCTAACTGAGCTTAGAAGTGAGACACAGAAGCACATGAAAGAATGATCCAGGGATTCAAGGGAGGTCACCCTAGCTAGAGTGAGGTGTTAGCAGACATAGACACCGAGCCCATGCATATGGACATTGGAGTCCTTCCTGAAGAGGGAATGGTAACCAGGAATGTAAAACTCAGAAGAGGGGATAGAAGGGTCAAGGTTAGTTTCACAGAGAGCTAAGATTTCTGATGAGCTGGTTTAGTTTTCCTATTTTGTTTGCGTGAATTCATATTGGTCTATTTATAGTGAGAGGTCTAGATTAGTATCAGACGGTCACTGGATGCAGCATGTGTAGGATGGAGACTGGCGCAGCCTGCAGCATAATGTGGCCTCGGGGTTGCCCACCAGAGGTTCATGCAGGGACGCCCGTCCATGCGCGATATGGTACTACAGGAACCCCGATATTATTCGACTGTTGATCAGAGCAGCCTCTCAAGATGCTACGCCAGAGTTCGGGCTCCTAACTACCAGTCAGAAGCAGCAACCAGGAAACTGCCAACCCAGTACCCTCAGAATAAAGAGACGTTGCCACCATACTCAAATACTGCAAAGAGCTTGCAACTGAAATAATATTAAGCCCGAAGTAGAAGGGAAAAGAACCGGGAACCCCTTCCTAAACAAGAAACAAGGCGATTACCTCTACTCCTGTTCAAAAGAAGGGGGTGGAGTGTAAAACCGGGAGATAGTAGGTACTATTTCCAGTTGAATTCCTTGCATTCACTTATGCGCAAATAGCCTTGGGAAAGGTATTAACCCATCTCTTCCCTCTAGCTATGAGTTAAATAACAAGACAGATTGGACTCTATAGCCTTGGCTGGCAACCAATTTACTGCAGAAAGCAATAGCAACCTACTGCGGAATAATATTCTGCCCAGTCATTCATGTCTCTTTCGAGACATGATCGCCCAAGCGTGCATCACGTATGGCACTTGACTGAGTTTTTCAGAACATTGGATTTTAAATTCATCCCAGTTTGCTCTGTTTAATTTCCAACAAAGGATTTTTATCATTATGTTCTGAGTTTTGTAGGACGATCACTACTGCATGTATCTGCCAGCACCTTCCAAGAGAAATCCATATTAATTGAAGGATCATATAAGGATAATTCTATTGAAGAGTAGTTGCCAGTAAATGGTGTTTTATCATTATACATAAATCGTCATTTATTATTGTTTCTAAGGTCCTTCCCTTTTGGTTTTTGTCTTTAGAATGCTATATGGTGCTGTGACAGTTAGTCCCCTAGTATCATAAAAGGGTGCAGGGAGTTGCCTTATAATTTCATGAATTTTGGCTTCATTTAATGGTTAATTTGGTAGGATATATACCGAACAGATGTTTATTGGACTGTGTAAGGTCATTTTAACAGCAATCACTAACAGAGTTGTTAAATTTATTTTACTTTAAGGCACATCATTCCTCACTAGGATGAATGTACTGCCTAATGCTCGAAACCCAGTGCCAAGTGTTTACTTGCATTGCTGGAATTCTTTTATATTCAGTTTGTTATTTTTAAGGAATGTTTCCTAAAGGCAAACAACTGCCAGTGACATGTCCGTTATTAACAGTAGTTTATTTATGTTTGCATTTAATTGTCAGATACATGATTGCTAAATGTTTTGGGGTTTTAGCTTAAATTGCGTTTTGATTTTCTGATGTTTTGAGTTTAGTGGTTTTGGCTGGTTGTGGGTTCTGGCTTGTGTTGGATTTTGGTTACTGTGAATTTTGAGGTTTTGTTTGGCTGGTTCTGTTCTTTTGGGAGATAAGAATTTAGATTATCTTTAATTGATTTTGGTGGATGGATAAGAGATTGCTGATACTTTTGCTTTGTAGGAGATTTTGTATTTTTTGGAAAAGGAGTTTGTATCTGAGCAGGAGTTTTGGTATCTGTTTTTTTCTTTATTTATCATTTCAATTCTTTCATTGGCATTCTTTTGCAGTTCAGTTTGTGCTATTTCCCTGAAGTATAGGTTTTTTATGTAATTTTGAAATTTGGGCTAGTCATTTTGTCCTAAGTGTAATTCTCATTGATGGGCTCTATATTTATCAGCTTGGCTGGTATTTGTTGTGAGAATTTTTTTCCCCTATTTTTGCATAAGGAGGACCTTTCATGTAACTTTCTACTACTTGCCTTGTTTCTATAAATGATATATTTCACCTCGACAATCTCCTTTACCCTTTTCCAGAAGTCACATGATTGTGAGTCTGCTGGATGGTTTTCCTGGTTAGCACATCTTACTTCATAGTGGCATTATTCTTCAGCACGGTCTGAATCCCTTTGGCCACATTTTCCACATGTTGGGTGACTCCTGCAGCTATCTCCGTGATGTCCAAATTTTTGGCATTTGAAACGCCTTAGTAGAGCAGCCATATTTTGTTCCATTGGCTCAATGCTGTACCCTATTTTTATTTTTCTAGGAATTTCAGCAGTGACAAAAGTAAGGAATAAATATCTGTTGTAATGGTTTCCGCTTTTCTTTTAATTGTGATTCTATGGTAATCACTGACACCCTGGTTTCCTAAGACAGATGTGATTTCTTCAGGTATGGCCAAAAACAACTCATAGCTTCTAACAAATCCTTTAGATATGGTTAGTCTTTCATGGGAAAAGGTTTTTATTTTGATGTTATGAAAGGTCTACATCTTTATTATATTTGAGGCATGTTTCTTATTTTCCGCCTCTACCAGCAAATTACCATTTCTCAATTTCTTGACTGTTTTAGGGTTAATCTTACTGGATAGCACTTTTTCAATCAATAAAGGGGAAAGTTTTGCTAGAGGAGTTTCCTTCAGGATGTGAGCACAAAAAATATTGAGAAATCTTTATTTATTTCTTTTTCGGAATCAGAGTTTGAAAGATATCTTTTGGGATATTGTTTTGATTATTCATAATTTATATGTTATCATTCACTGCCTGTACTCCACTCCCAACTCAGAGCCCAACACTGGAACGTGTCAAGAGGGAAACCCAATCACCTTGACAAGTCAGGGCTACACAAACCAGTATGCCTGTATTTAAGAGAGATTCCAAGTACCTGTTAAACTATTTGTTGCACTTCCAAAATTTTAAGTGAACTGGTATGTTTACAGTCATGTGCAAGTCTAGACCTCTTTGAACTTGACTGACCCTCAGTTATTGCCTTCTAAAGCCTATAAATTGGATAGAGATGGTATTTTATTCTGGTATATATTTGAGGTAATGTATTTTGTTACAAAGTACACCATCTATCGATATAGTTATTGGGACTAAGGCAAAGCAAGACCAGCTGATTGAATGGATGGGGTTCTCCAACCATCCGTCTAGTCTAAGTTAAAGCTAAAGGGGTGTTTTAAAAATCAGAAGTATCTAACCCTGACTCCTGAAGCCCTCAACCACCAGGATCCTGTCTGCATACATTACAGGCTGCCACTCATGGCAAACAAGTGGCCTCATTGGAGAGTGGGAGCTACCCCTCTGCAGATGCTGAAAAAACATATTCTTAAGCTTTAACTGACAGGGTGGTAAATTGGTGTTCAGACTTGTTTGTTATGCATTACAGTCCAAAATTGTCGCAAGAGATGCTAGTTCATATGGAATAGGAGCCTAGGATGCTTCTTCCAGCCAAAAAGAATTGTTCCGTGATAGTTTTGGAATTGTGTTTGCCCTTACAAAATTTCATAGATTTATCCACGGAAGAAGGTTTACATTACAAATGGTTCACAGACCATTGTTAGCTATTTATGGATCCAAAAATGCCTACCAACCTATAAAGCTAATAGATTACAATGATAAGGAACCATCTTAGTAAATTACAGTTTCAGAATAGAAGTAAATTGAGTCATGCAGGTACATTGTTCAGATTATTCCAAAAAATAGTAAACTTTTGGAAGACATGGTCATTGCTTCTTGAGAAGTGGAAGTAAAGATAAAAAATGTACTATGCAATAATGTGCAGGAACTACCTGTGACTTTGGAACAAATAAAAAATAAATCATTGGATGTCAATTTTATTGTATCAATTAAGAAAAAACTAAAAGACAGTATTAAAACATAATCCGAGATATATTAAATTCGCAATGACATTCTCATGTACAGCAAGAGAGTGGTGGTACCTTTATCACTACAGAAACAAATCCTTAAAGAATTCCACACAGAACATCCTGGTATATCCAGAATAAAAAGCTTAATGAGAAGTTATGTGTACTGGCATAGATAGAGACATCAAAAGTCTGGTGAAGTCTTGCTAAAGCACCACCAATAAAGTTCAACCCGTGGCCAGAAACTGACTGCCCATAGTCACATCTGCATATTGACTTTGCTGGTCTACTTAATGGTTCATTTTATTTGATTGTTTGTAGACAGTTTTTCTAAGTGGCCAGAGGTATTGAGGTGTAAGAAACCAACCACGAGAGTAGTAAATTAACTGCTCACCAGGTTCGGGGTACCAGATTCGATTGTTTCGGATAATAGTACTCAATTTACATCAAAAGAATTCAAGGAATTTTGTAAACTGTTTGTGGTAGAGCACATAACAATTGCCTCTTACCTTCGCTACAAGCAACAGAGCATTTTGTGGATACCTTTAACAGGGCCCTAAAATAATCCAACGGTAAGTCTTCAGATGCAATATTGCAACAACTTTTACAAGTGTATCAGTTTACATCAAATAAAAATGTGAGTATGGCCACGACTCCAGCAGA
This sequence comes from Ascarosepion bandense, assembly GCA_037127315.1. Lineage (NCBI taxonomy): Eukaryota > Metazoa > Mollusca > Cephalopoda > Sepiida > Sepiidae > Ascarosepion > Ascarosepion bandense. Next base: position 177,560 of record JBBBDQ010028489.1, on the reverse strand, counting down.
AATTATGTTTGTGCAGAAGATTGGTCTTTGACAAGCTGATACCAAATAAAAAAAAGTCAAACATACAGTACAAAAAAAAATGGAAATTAATTTTACCAAGTGGGTGAAAAGGTATTGAGAAGCTGGAACTATCATCAAAAGAAAAGGTAGGATAATATATTTAGTCAAAAAAGTTCTTTTTAATACATTTGATGTGCTCATTCCTGGAAAAGCTTCTGAAAGAAAAATCCGAAAAAGACAGAGTAAGACGAAAAGAAGGGATACAAAGTGAATCAGCATCAACCCAAAAAGGAAAAGATATTGACTCTATGCAGAGTAAATCTAAAAAGGAGGGTGTTATTACATACCTTTGAACATTAATGGTTATGTCCCGATCCTCCATATATACATTGGACACTATTGTTTGGCCGGGGGGGGGGGGGGTATTGCTGTCTAGCAAGTCACTACCAGCAGTGAATATCTACTTCATGTAGCTGGCAAATATTGTAAAACATCACTCAATAAATCACAGGTTTAACAACAACTTTTAGGCAAAATTCAGCTTTATTCATCAATATGGTCTCCTTCTAGAGTGATAAATTTATTCCAATAATTCTCTAATAATTCCATGCTTTTTTTTGTAGAACAATTTGTTTTTGGCCTCAAAATACCTCAGTTTCCAATATCACTTATTCATTGGCACCAAGTCTCTTTCCCTGGAGTTTTCTTTTCAGGTCTTCAAACAGCCAGTAGTAGAAGGCCAGATCTAGAGAATAGGGTGGATGTGGAAGCAATTCAAAGTGCAATTTATGTAGTTTTGCCATCGTTGCGATTAACTTTTGACGGTGTGTTGTTTTGATGAAAAATAACTTTTTCTTCTTCATTTGTGGCCATTTTTTCCTTCAAACACACCGATGCTATATAATATTCACTATTGATGGTTCTTCCTTTCTCAAGGTAATCAATGAACAAAATACCTTGCATATCCCAAAATACAAAGGCCAAAACCTTGCCTGCTGATGTTTGCATCTTTGGTTGCTTTGGACAGCTTTCACCTGCTGCTGTCCACTCAGCTGACTGCCAATTTGACTCCAGAGTGAAGTGGTGGATTCATGTTTTATCCATTGTCACATATTTACACAAAATCTTCTTGTCGCATTGAAACAGTTGCAAACAACACTGAATCATAGACTTGTTATTATTTTTGATCAACTGTGAGCAAACACAGTACCCACTTTGAACACAGCTTTCTCATTGACAATGTTCCTGCAAAATGGTAAATACACTGTCTTATGATAATTTCAGCTCTTCTGCTATCTCATGCAACTTCAATTTACGATCAACCAAAACAACTTTGTGTATTTTTTCGTGTTTTCCGGGACAAATGCTGATTTTGGGTGACCTGCGCATTCAGCATCATTTGTGTCTGTATAACAGAGTTTAAAGTCAGCATACCACCTCTTAAGTGTTGTTTCCAATGGAGCAAAGTCAGAATAACACTTATCAAGCCATTGCTTTGCTTGAACAGTATTTTTCCTATCAGCAATATTTTATCAACACACAAAATTAAGATTTTTCCATTGTTTTGAAATTTTACAACAATAGCTTCACTTAAATAACTGTAATTTGTAAACTAATTAAGCCCAAATTTTGTTATGTGCCATTTAAAGGTTAGTACTTCATAAAAATCATATGGATTTTTTTATTAGTGGCGCCATCTATATGTTAGGCCTAGGACTTATTGAGTGATGTGTTATTTTGTTGATATTATAAAGATTGCTATTTCATTTTTTAACCTCTGTTTTGGCTATTTCTCATTCCATAATCATTTTAAGATACAACAGTTAAATATCACATAGTTAAAAAACTTGTTGGTAACTGGCTCAATTGCTCCAAAAACTTGAAGAAATTATCTTAACTAGTGGTGAAACCAACTGGGTTTGTTTTTTTTTTTTAGAAAATTTTTTCAGCAGTATGGCTCTGCCAATTTTCATTCTTTGTGAAATCTTTAATGGTTTCTCAACCTTAAGTTAAAAATTGGTAATTTTTTATTTTTCAATATGAGTAGATAGGCTTTCCTATCGCCCAATTTATACTCCTCTTCTCTTAAACTGGAGTAGAGGCTCATCCCTTGTTTCCTATGTCGGAAGAGGTTCCCGATTCCTTTCTTTTCCTCAGGCCTTAATAACAGTCATGTGTTTTTTTTTTATATGTGTGTGGATGATAGCAATGTCTCTTTGTACTGAGGGTACCAGGTTGGCAGTTTTCTAGTCGCTGCTTCCTAAATGGCAGTTAGGATTCAAACTCTTGCATAGTGTCTAGACAGGCTGTTCTGATCAACAGTCAAATAATGTCAGAGTTCTTGCAGTGTGATGCCACACATTGATGGGTGTTCCTGCAAGCACCTCCAGTAAACAACCCTGAGGCCACATTATGCTACAGTCTATGCCTGTTCCCTTCCCACATGTTATATTTGACGACCAACTGCTGCTACTACTACTCTAGGCTTCTTTTTACCCAAAGAACTCGCCATGACTATAAGCAATTAGAGAACTAGACCAGCCCAACAAAAAGCATCTAAATCTCTCAACATTTCTTCCTCCACTATCTGTGGTATTTGTACAAACTTTTGCAGCATGGAATCATTTGTCTTTGAAAAATCCCCAGATATCCTAGCTCTCTGTGAAATTAATCCTAACTCTGCAATCTTCTCCTCTGATTTCTAGCTACCTTCCTCTATTTAGGAAAGAGAAATGTTCACATGCATGGCCTGGAAGATTATGTCAGCAAATATCTCCCACTCTCTTGAATCCACATCTCTCTCTAATAAACTCGGTTATCTCTTCTTTCTCTATCACTCCACTTCCTCTCATGGTTGTTGCATGCTAGATTGCATTTCTGACAATACAGACAAGGCCATTTCCCTACACCTGTTTGCAAATATACTTTTGTTTGGTGACTTTTAATGCCCATCATGCAAAGTGGCTTAAACATTGTCACTGATCTTGCTGGCATCCAAACCCTGAACTTCTTAATCTCTTATGCAAGTGGTGAACTTCTCCATGTGTTTAACAAGTAACCATGAAGAACACGCTTCTCTTCTTTGCTCACAAATTCTCTTCCAACTCAACACTTGACTCATTTGGAGTACTCACACCCAATTTCCCACCTAGAACTGAAGGATATTTGCATAACTCCATCTCTGGTATTGGGCATCATTTTTAAATTAGATTCCCATAAAGCAAACAGAGGTGATGGAATCCCAGCTGTCATCCTAAAGAAATGTAGCCCTGAGCTGTCTCCAGTCCTCGCCAAACTCTAGAACTAGTACCTCTCTACTTCCTGCTTCCCAGTTTGTTAGAAGTCCTCAAACGTAGTTTCTGTTTTTAAGGACTCTGATGAATTCTCTGACCCCTCTATCGCCCTATTAGCATCTTACTGCTTTTTGGCAAAATATTTGAGGCTCTAATGAATGTTGAAGTAATTAAGCATCTCAGCTCTCACAACCTACTCCCTAACAAACAATATTGTTTCTGCTTTGTCAGGTCTACCACTGATGTGATAACAGCCTTCACTGAATGTTTACCAGGTTTATGATAATTATGGTGAAGATCAAGCTATGGTTTTAGATATCACAAAAGCATGTGACAGGGTTTGGTATACTGGCCTTCTATGCAAACTCCAGGGCTATGCTATTACTAAACGATTGTTTGATTTAATACAGTCATTCCTATCATGAAATGATGGTCGTTTTGAACAGGTAGACTTCCAGATTATTTCACACAAACATGGATGTACCTCAAGGCTCTATCCTAGGTCCTACGCTGTTACTGGTTTTCATCAAGGCTCTTACTGATGGCATTAGTTCCCAAGTAGGCATTTATGCAGCTGACACTACCATTTACTCCTGTCGCAATAGGAAATCCACCAAGGCTGACAAAATAAATCTGGCTGCTGCTCTTGAAACCTTCAATCAGTGGTTAATTGAAGCAGAAAATGGCTCGTAAATTTTAATAGCTCCAAAACAAAACTGCTCTTCTTTAATCAACATAGACAAATTTCCTGTCAGCCACCAGCATGGATGATGCTAGTCTCCTGAAGTGCAATCACACTGCACCTCCTTAGATACACTTTTTCATCCGACCTGAAGTGGAATGACAATAGCTGCATCTACTGCTAGGAAAGTTGGGTCACTGTGTCGTACCAGAAAGTTTTTCCAGATCAGAATCCATCTTGCACATTTATAAATCTACCATTTGTCCATGCATTGAATACTGTTGCCATATCTGGTTGAGTGCTCCTGTTATTCATCTCAAGGTTTTTGCCAAAATCCAAAGAAGAATCTGCAATGTAATCGATCCTGACTTGGTATCTCGACTTCAGTCACTTTCTCATCAATGTGATGTCTTTTCTACAAATATTTTTATAGCAACTGAACTGATGAGTTTTTTTTCCCCTAGTACCACAACCACATGAATTTAAGCATGCTACTAGATTGGCATCCAGATCCCACCCTTTTATCACTGAAATAGTTGAATGTAACTGCCATCTTCTACTCCAACAGTTTATTTTTTCATACTTCCCACCTGTGGAACTCACTTCTGTTTACTTGCTTCCCTGACAACTACAATTTCCTAAAATTGAAATGCAATGCCAATTGCCAACTTCTATATTCTTAAATCCCGTTCATCTTTTATCCTTTCCTCAGTATCTCCTGTATCCAGTCTTTTCTTTCACTGTATCCCCTTGCATACCAGTGGTATTCCCACCTTGATTGGAGTGAAATGATTTAAAAAAAAAAATTTTTTTAACCTGGATTCACATGCAAGGATGTTAGACTAAAAAGTAACCTCATGAGGTCTGATCCAAAAGTATTGGGGCTGGGGTTATAAAAAGAAAACTACAACACACAACAATTCAACATTTAATCTCCTTCGAAGTAGTCTCCTTCTGAAGCCACACACTCTACCCAGCATTGTGTCCATTGATGAATGCATTTCTGAAACTCCTTTTTTGCAATAGCAAGCCTCATTGCATTCTCTTTCCTTAATATCTTGAAATTTTGTTACTTTCAAGTGCAATTTGATTTTTGAAGAGAAAAATTTTGCAAGGGGTGAGATCTGGAGAATATGGTGGTTGTCAGAATTGGGGAATATTGTGCTTGGCCAAAAGCTGTTGTACAAGCCAGGGTCACTGATGGAACCTCTGTGGTGTGTGAGATGGCCACACTGTATACACATTCCAAGCAATGCTATAAACAGTGGAAGTTATAGTATGTAAGCATGACAGGGTTAAAATTCAATCTGCACCAAGCAGCTTGTAGGTACTTTAGCTTCATTATCATAGCAACAGTACCAATATATTTTTCTCAGACTTTGTATATGTCTTCAGAAAATATTTTCATATTGTGACAATACAAATGCTGTCCATTCCAACAATGGAGTTTCTTTTTAAATCAAACACTTTTAGGACCTTTTAAATAAATCTGGAAATCAACTAAGCATGTGTAACTCTTTAAAATGGCATGGTTAATGGGCCATGTGAATGCATAGAAAAAATTGTTTGGTATATTGTGATCTTAATTTTAGATTTAAAAAAAATATTCTCCCTTACTAGAGATTGACAAGGCACTTCATTCACTCTGCTTGCTCTATTATTTATTCTCTACAAGATACAGGACACATGAATAGATTCATTTGTTTCAAAAGACAATCCTCCACCATCAGGCAGTTTCTTCAATGAGGGCAACATAGCCTCATTTATATCATTAATTTCTATAGTGTAAACAAAAATGACACCAACAGTAAAATGCTTCAAGGAAAAGAAACATCAATCAATTTTTGGCATGATATGCTAATAAGAAAAAAATAGGTACTGAATCCAAATTGTAAAAAGAAAATAGATATATTCTATTTACACCTGATATAGAACACAACATGTGCATGTACGTGCGGATCTATCAAGTAGCAATGATTATAAAACATCTCAACATTCAATCTCCCTATATTTCCAAACTGAATTAAGACTATTGAACTCATTATACACTTGTCAGTCTAAATCTGGAGAGGGGAAGAAGGGAGTTGAACTGTGATACCATTTTTTAAAGTTATCTCTTCTTCCTGGCTTTTTTATACAATTACAAAGTAAATGGAAGTAGAAGTGATTTTTGTTCTTGTAAACAAGCATATCAGTGTGCATGTGTATATATACTAATTTGTGCTTTACAGCAGGATTTTGTTTAAGGTTTGTAATTTAGTTATAAGAACCTGTAAAAAGTGAATGTGTTCTTTATTTCAGGCTACATGTTACTGTAAAAAATTCTGCATTTCCATGGAATTGTTCACAAACCTGCAATCGTGAATTTGTATTTTGCAATTCTTCTGCTTTCTTTTCTAGATTGGTAATCCACTGCTTCCTCTTCTGCCGACATCTGGCTGCAGCAGCTCTGAAGGAAATAACCGGAAATAAATAAAAGACAATAAAACAAAATCATAAAATGCTTATAAATTGAATTTGCAGATTTCAATAAAACTAAAATTTGAACTAAAATTACCAAAAAGACAATCATAATAATGTACAAAAGATCAGTTTTTTTAAGCATGCATTCAGACATTTAAAAAAAATTAGGGCTGTATTTAAGCATGTGTAAATTTATTTGTTAAATGTTATCAGGAATTTCAGAAAGAATATTTAAAAGATTATTAAAAAAATAAGATTAAAATATAGTGAGAAATTTTAAAAAGATCTCTATCATTAAGAAACTTAAATATGAAACCTTTTGAAGTGGTCAGTAATTATTTTACCATCAAACAAAAGTGAAAGTGTCTTTATTTATTCATGTTTTACATTTTTTTGTTTTTAATCGATTTCACCCCAAGCGTAATTTACTTTATTATTCATCATTTAATTACATTTGATATTATGTTTGTGGCCTGTAATGGTGTTTAGTAGCTTCCAGACAACACGCTTTCAAATCACATAACCAATTGGTTCAGTTCCAAGCTGAAAACCTATTACTCACTCATATCAGCATTTCTATTAGGTGAATTGATTTGCAAAAATTTCTAGGGCACATAATAAGAGGGTTTAGAAAATTTAACACTCACAAGGCATATTGAAGGCAAGAGGGACAAAATAAAGCTGTGAATAACCTACCTAACTTGCTTGTGTAAAAGAGATTAGGAGTTAGCAAAAAGTCAAACATTGCTAAGATCTATTAAAGGAGAAGTTATGGAAAACTATGATCACATGTATTGAAGGGACATGGCATATAGAAGATGATTTGCACATGCAGCAGGTTTATGCATACAATCTTTTGAACTAGAATAGAGGTTTATCCTTTGTTTTATGTTTAAGGTTGGGTTTCTGGTTCCTTCTAAAGTATTCTCATTCTTTTTCACTCCTAGTATACAAGCGACCTTCAGCCATTCCCTTTTTCTTCTTGACTTTTCAATGTAACATTCTATGATTAATGTAGTATTTGTAAAGAAATTAATCATTTATGATACTTTTACAAAACAAAACAAACTTTGACTTGATATTTCAAATTATAGGTAAAAACATGACATGAATTTATGCTGCTTTCTTCTGTGACATGTGATTTAATGTGCATCTTACCGATTCCTTTCAAGAAATTTCCTTCTCCTTTCATCTGGATCATCTTCACCAGATCGTTTAGGCCTTTTTCTAATAGAAGAAAAGAACACATGATAAATTAAATCATTTCAAAATTTTTGGCAAAAATCATGCAAAAATATGAATTATTCACCAACAGATTGAGTGGAGAAATAAACAAAGTTTGAGAAAATAAAAAATTAGAGAGAGAGAGAAAGAAAAGTGTGTGTGTGTGTATATATATATATATATATATATATACACACACACACACCAATAATTCTATTTATTACAACTTTTTAGTTAGAATACAAGGAATGCTCATACAGTTCTATTTCATAAGTAAATGTTTACAGTAAATAACACACAAGAAAAATACATGGAAGCTCAAATAAGTAAAGAGAAGATTTAAAATATTCAGATAAGACAGACTTATTTTGATGTTACTTGATAAGTTGAAAAATAAATGTATCAAGAAATTAAAATACTGTCAGTTTTTATTGTTAAACAAGATATCAATAGAAAAACTACATTTTTTTAGTGAAATCATTGACTCACTTTAAAAAATTGACAACAGGAAGAAGATCAAGTTATAAAAGTTATTAAGTTACAACACAAAAATTAACACTTGATTTCTGTGAAATACTGAAAATGATCAATTTAGACAAACTACTGCATTCAATTATACACAAAGGCAAAAAATGGTGCAGAAATACAAGAAAATTTATTTTTCATGAAATTTGAAAATTTAAATGTAAACACTCTTAAGTATATTCCAGGAAGATTATCAAGTGCAACAGACACATGAAGAAGGTCAGAAAGTATAATGGCAAAAACAATCTTAAGTATAACAACCAATAGGAACTTGCTAATCTAAAAACATATCATAAAAACTTTTATTTATTAAGTTGATGCAAAACTTCCCACCATCATCTTTTACTCAATATTAGGAAATTCTTATAAGTATTTTGAAGTTTACTCAGCTCTTTATTGCCTGTGCAATCAGTTAACTGTTGTATGTTGTGGACAAAGAAAATCAGCTTATTGTAGTGCATGACAATGCCTTACTTTATGCTTCTAACACAGCAATCATTGAGAAAGGAAGGTAAATTCTTACACATACCACAATCTGAAAAATTATCACTTGCTTTATTCGATACAAGATTATATTTTTTCTGTTACTTTCACCCCAAGTAAAGTGATAAAACTGCTGAGACACAACGGGGTTACTGAATGTGAAATAATTTGAAAAAAAACATTAAGGACAGAGGTCAATAAAAGAACAGGAATTAAGAAGACAAAAGATAAAGATTGACATTGCATTTAAATTTTTGAAGATCAATGTTGACTGGAAAGAAAGAAGCTGAAAGAGAGTTCTACAAGTGATAAGGGCAAGAGAAAATGTTAGCATAGAACTTATGGTTACATCCAGCAATTTCAATTGTAAAATGATGAGACCTAGCTGCTAATCTAGTTCTGCATTTAAATTTGTAAAGTAAAGGTACCAAAGAGAAAGGCTCGTCAGAACTACCATGAAAGTATTTATAGAAAAGGCAGAGGGAAGCTATATTACAGTGATGGGAAAGCGATTGAAGCCAAAATGTCAAGTCAGTACCAACAACATTGCAGATTCATTGGATTATGTCAAGAATCTTTAGATACACAGCAAAAGCACCAGACCAGGTGTCTTTTTTTTTTTTTTTTTTTTTAATCATTTCACCCCAAGCAAGGCATTCCACTGTCACTATTGCACAGGGGGTTACATAGGGGAAAGTGATGAGAAAGAGTGGTTAGATATAAGAAATGTCAGAAGGAGGGTGATAGATGGGTAAGGATACCGAGGATGAGGATTGGGTAGATGGGAAGAGTGTTTGAAAGAATGGGAGTGAGTTAGTGTGTTAGGAGGTGTCTATTGACCTTACATTTAAACTCCTGGAGATTGTAGCTGTCAGGGAAGCAAGTATGTGAAAGGGAATTCCACAGGTGGAAAGTGCAAGAAAAGAAGCTGTTAGAGTAGAAATTGCGGTTGCATTTTATCAGTTTCACTGAAAAAGGGTAGGACCTAGTTGCTAATCTAGTATCTCATGCAAATTCGTACCTAGGGGGCACCAGTGATCTAAGTTCATCGGTGCAGAAGCCGTGAAAGTATTTATAGAAGAGGCACAGGGAAGCCACGTCACACCAGTGAGAGAGTAACTGCAGCCAGTCTACCAAGTCAGTATCGATCACATTACAGATTCTCCGTTGTATTTTGTCAAGAACCCTGAGGAGAATAGCAAGAGCACCCGACCAGATATGGCAGCAGTATTCAATACATGGATTGATGGTAGATTTATATATGTGCAGGATAGATTCAGACGGAAAAAACTTCCGGGCCCTGCACAGAGAACCAACTTTCATAGCAACAGATTTAGCATTCCACTTGAGGTCCGCTAAGAGTGTGGGGCCAAGGAGGCGTAGTGTTTTACTCTCTGGGAGGCAAGCCTGTTCCATACTAATGTGAGGTAGGTGTGATTGTCTATGATGGTTAATTGATAGCAGCTTTGTTTTGGAAGCATCAGAATTTATGAGCCATTTCTTACCTCAGTCCACTATGGATTGGAGGTCATTTTTAAAGTTTGGCAGCAAGGTTCACTTTGTCGCCCACACCAGATTTTTGATCTAGGCGAGAGTAAACTGCGGTGTCATCGGCGTACATGCCTACTTGGGATCTTATGGCATCAGGGAGATCATTAATGTAGATCAGAAAGAGCGTAGGACCTAGGATAGAGCCTTGAGAGACACCCGCGTTCGTATAGTAGTTTTGGGAGGCATGTCCATTTAATACCACCTTCAATGTGCGGTTAGAGAGGAAAGACTGGATTAGGTCAAACAAATGTCCAGTTATACCTTGGCTCCGCAGTTTATGTAGAAGGCCAGCGTGCCAGACTCTGTTGAACGCTTTGGAGATATCCAAGGCAATGTTTCAGGCTTCGCCATTCTTATCGAGAGCCTGGTATATACACTAGGTGATGGTCGTTAGCATATCAGCAGTAGAACTGGTGAAGCGAAAACCATACTGTTTGTCGAAGAGGAGCATGTGGGCTGTGAGATGCTGAACCACCTCAGCATTGATAATGGCTTCGAACACTTTGCCAAAGATCGGAAGAAGGCTAATAGGGTGGTAATTTGTGGGGTCCAAGGGTTTTCCAGGTGTCACAGTAATATTCAATGCATGGACCAATGATAAACTTATCTGGTGAGAAAAATATTAAATGAAAATAATATTTTGCTACTTACATAATACCACCACTAATGATGGCAGCATCCAAACTTTCAGGTGATGATGCAGTAGCATCAGAAGCAATGCTAGCTGTTTCAGTTTTCACGGACACAGATGATGGAGAAGGAGATGCCATTTGACTGATGTGATTTGCTGAGTCCACCAGTCGGCTGTTATTGGAAGTTGTTAAATCTTGAGGGACATTCTGACTACTTTGTAAAGCAGCTTTTAACTTCTGACAAAATAAAATACCACAAAAATCTTTATCATTAGAAAATTGGAACCCCATGCCCAAAAAAAATCATAAATATATGATCAGCAGTAAAAAATAACTTGGTGACAAGATCAAAATTTTTATCAACACAAATTTGAGAACAAATAAAATCATTAGAAAACAATAACTCACACCTCTCTCGAAAAAATTCCATATATGATGAAAAATTCCACTTGAAATACTGACTTATGTGCAGAGAAAACTTTTTATCAATAAGATGATCTGCTCAACAAAAGTAACCATTTCAGATTTTCTTTTTACAGCATATTCATTACTTTTTATCATCTGTGCTCTGCTTATAGATTTAATATAACAATTTTTAATAGTAAAAGAAATTTGTTATCAGAAATAAAGCTCACACATTTATAAATTGTCACAAACTTCACAAAAAAAAAGAATATGAAAAAATTAACAAATAGTAATGAAGGGTGACTTTTGTCCATATTTTGATGCTTACTCTCATCAGCCTCAGAATACCCCAAATGCAGGTGACAGTTTCTGCCTATTTATAAGCACACACAAAGTCAATCATCGAATGGAACAAATGTCACAGTGAGGCAATAAATAGAATTTTCACACATAAACAAAATGTGAAGAGAAGTAGTTCAATGAAGAAGACGAGCTATGACAGCCAGTCAAATATCTTACAGCAATAACAGAAAGTTGAAAAACTGGACTATATCTCATAGCAACAAACATTGGTAGAGACTATGAATTACCAAAAATACAAAACTTAAGACACCTTGTAAAATTTTTTAAAAGAAAGTTTTATATTATTTTAATTTTTATTTTTCATAAAACATCTTCAAATGTAATGCTATGAAGCTAAAACTAACTAAAATTCTATAAAATATTGGATAAATGCTGACAATATTGTGTTAAATTTTTAATTTTAACATGCAGTTAAAAATAAAAAAAAATGAAGCATGTGAATAAGAAAGATTGTCAAATTCAGCTTCCATACTTAGCATTTTTTTGATGGCTACTGTTTGTCATGTCAATTATCGCCTCTGATAATGTAATGATAACGCCGATAACAATGATACTATAATTAAGAAACACTTTTATAGTACATTTCAAGCAGTAAGCAAGTAATTCTTGTTTCAAGACAGATTAAGGTAAGTTTAAATTCAGTAATTTGAATAAAATAATGTGTCAGCAAGGTGTATTTTATTTTTGCAAGTTCAAATTTGTTTCATTCACTTAAGCACAAATACTCTTGAAAAAGGTATTAATCTATCTCTTCTTCTTCCAGCTATGGGTAGAATAGCAAGATAGATTGGGTTCTATAGCTAGTAATATAAATTTGTTCAGATTTTAAGCATTGGATTTTTCATAAAATTTGGAGCATTTTAAAAAGCATTTCAACATATTTCAATAAAAGTTAATGTTTTGACTAAAAATTTGTAAATGGAATTTTTATTAATTTTACAAACATTAAAAAAAATGCTATCATATATCCCTAAGCAACTAGTTTTAAAAATTTATTAAATGATGTGCTTTAAGAGATGGAAATGCTTCTGCCAAGGTATTTATTCTCTACTAATTTCAACACATGGAAGCATATTTAATGGTCACCAGAAGCCATTCTTTTTTCATTAAAAATATGTTGGGAATTTTATAACAAACATCTAACAGAGAAGATCTTTTTATTATTAAGCCTTGTAATTCTAACATTATAACTTAAAATATGACTAAAAACGAAGTTTTCTGGTAGGATTGTCCTCTGAATACTGTAGTTAAATAGAAACAAGAAAAAACAAACATGACTCAATCAATGAGTGCATGCAAAGAATAAACAAAAACAATAAGAATAAACCAACCCAGGTATAATGACACAAAATGCCACAGAGTTCTATTTTTTTTTTTTTTTTTAAATCATTTCACCCCAAGCAAGGCATTCCACTACCACTGTAGCGCAGGAAGTTACATAGGGTCGGGGGAGTGATGGGAAAGGATGGTTAGATATAGGAAATGTCAGAAGGAGGGTGATAGACAGGTAACGGTACCGAGAATGAGGGTTGGTTAGATTATGAGAGTGTTTGAGAGAATAGATGCAAGTTAGCATGTTAGGAGGTGTCTATTGACCTTACACTTAAACTCCTGGAGATTGTAGCCATTGGGGAAGCAGGCATGTGGAAGGGAATTCCACAGGCGAGAAGTGCAAGAAAAGAAGCTGTTGGAGTAGAAATTGCGATTACATTTTATCGGTTTCACTGTAAAAGGGTGGGACCTAGTTGCCAATCTAGTATCTTGTGTAAATTCATACCTAGGCAGCACCAATGACTTAAGTTCATCAGAGCAGAGGCCGTAAAAGTACTTGTAGAAGAGACACAGGGAAGCCACGTCACGTCGGTGAGAGAGTGGTTGTAGCCGGTCCGCCAAGACAGGATCGATCACGTTACAGATTTTCCGTTGTATTTTGTCAAGAAGCCCAAGGAGAGTAGCAGGGGCACCCGACCAGATGTGGCAGCAGTATTCAATACATGGACGGATTGTAGATTTATAGATGTGCAGGATAGATTCAGACGGGAAAAATTTCCGGGCCATGCACAGAGAACCAACCTTCATAGAAGCGGACTTAGCAATGGATTCGATATAGTCATCCATTTGAGGTCCGCCGAGAGTGTAAGGCCAAGGAGGAGTAGTGTTTTACTCTCAGGGAGGTAAGCCTGTTCCATGCTAATGGGTGGTAGGTGCAATTGTCTATGGTGGTTAATTGATAGCAGCTTCGTTTTGGAGGCATTGAAATTCACGAGCCACTTCCTACCCCAGTCCACCACGGATTGGAGGTCCTTTTCAAGCTCAGCAGCGAGGTTCACTTTGTCGCCCACACCGTGTTTCTGATCAATGCGAGAGGAGATTGTGGTGTCATCAGCGTACATGCCTACCCGGGATCTAATGGCATCTGGGAGATCATTAATATAGATCAGAAAGAGCGTGGGACCCAGGATAGAGCCTTGAGGGATGTCAGTGTTCGTATAGTAGTTTTGGGAGGCATGACCATTTAATACTACCTTCAATGTGCGGTTAGAGAGGAAAGACTGGATTAGATCAAACAAATATCCAGTTATACCATAGTTCCACAGTTTGCACAAAAGGCCAGCATGCCAGATTCTGTCGAACGCTTTGGAGATGTCCAAGGCAACGGTTCATGCTTTGCCATTCTTTTCAAGAGCCTGGTATATGTACTCAGTAATGGTCGTTAGCATATCTGCAGTAGACCTGGTGAAGCGGAAACCGTACTGTTTGTCCGAGAGAAGCCTGTGGGCCGTGAGATGCTGAATCACCTCAGTGTTGATAATAGCTTCGAAAATGTTGCCAAAGATCGGAAGGAGGCTGATAGGGCAGTAATTAGCGGGGTCTGAAGGTTCGCCAGTATTCTTAAATATAGGTACTACAGAGGAGGATTTCCAACAGGCAGGAAAGCAGGATGCAGATAGGCAGAAGTTATAGAGTTTAGAGAGGACAGAGGAGAGCTCTGGGGCACATTTCTTCAGTACTATGATTGGGATTCCGTCACTACCGCTCGCCTTGTGAGGGTCAAGTTTTGGGACTATCTTAGAGACCAGCGAGGGTGTAATGCTGACGTTATTCAGTTCAGCCTTAGTTCTAGGTGGGAAGTCGGGAGTAGGTACTCCTGATGAATCCAGTATCGAATTGGTAGAGAATCTACGAGCAAAGCATTCAGCCTTGTCCGCAGAGGAGGTGAGGACCTCAAATTCATTGATTAGTGGGGGTATTGAAATCTTATTCTTCTACAAAGGCAAAAATGTTACATGCAGCTTTTGGTTAAATTCAAAAATCAGTTATAAAATTCCTAAATGTTGATAATTAATCATCTCTACTACTAATTTTATTCAAATTGTACTTTTTTATTTTTATTTTTTTATAACCATATCGCCCCAAGCAAGACATTTTACTGCCACTGTTTTGCAGTGGGTTACATAGGAGGAAAGTTATGAGAAAGAGTGACAGGTTATAGGGGTGTTAGAAAGTGGGTAAGAAAAGGATGAGAATACTGATGAGAGTGAAGTGGACAGAGAAAGAATCATGAGAGAGAGGATGCAGGTTAGTGAGATAGGAGATGACTATTGACTTTACATTTAAATTCTTGGAGATTATAGCTGTTGGGAAAACAAGTAAATGAAAGGGAATTCCACAGGTGGGAAGTGCGAGAAAAGAAGCTGCTGGAGTAGAATTTGCATTTACAATTTATTGGTTTCACAGTAAAAGCCTAGTTGATAATCTTGTAGCTTGAGTAAATTTATATATAGGGGCACCAGTGAGCTTAGTTCATCTGAGCAGAAGCCGTAAAAGTATTTGTAGAAGAGACACAAGGAAGCCACATTGCACCAGTGAGAAAGTGACTGTATCTGAGCTGCCAAGTCGGGATCTATCACATTACAGATTCTCCGTTGGATCTTGTCAAGGACACCAGGTGGATAGTAGGAGCACCCAACCAGATATGGCAGCAGTATTCAATGCACGGGCAGATGGTAGATTTATATATGTGCAGGATTGTTTCCGGTAGAAAAAAACTTCCTGGCCCTACACTGAGAACTGACTTTCTTAGCAGCAAATTTAGCTTTGGATTCTATATATTCATTCCACTTGAGGTCTGTTGTCAGAGTTAAGCCGAGGAGGCACAGTGTTTTACTTTCAGGGCTAATGGGGGGATAGGAGCGATTGTCTGTGATGGTTAATAGACAGCAGCTTCGTTTTGGAAGCATTAAAATTCACGAGCCATTTCTTACTCCAGTCTGCCACAGATCAGAGGTCCTTTTCAAGCTCAGCAGCAAGGTTTGCTTTGTCAGCCTCGGCAGATTTTTGATCAATGCAAGAGTAAACTGTAGTGTCACCGGCATATATGCCTACTTGGGATCTTATTACATCTAGAAGATTGTTAATGTAGATAAGGACCTAGAATAGAGCCTTGAGGGACATCCGCATTCATATGATAGTATTGGGAGGCATATCCGTTCAATACTGCCTTCATTGTACAATTTGAAAGGAATGATTGGAAAAGGTCAAACAATCGTCCAGTTATACCATAGCCCCACAGCTTGCATAGAACGCCAGCATGCCAGACTCTGTCAAATGATTTGGAGATATCTAGGACAACAGTTCGAGCTTCACCGTTCTTTTCAAGAGCCTGATGTATATATTCAGTAATGGTCGTGGGCATATCAGCAGTAGACCTAGTGAAGCGGAAACAATACTGTTTGTCAGAGAATAGTCTCTGGGCTGTGAGATGTTGAACCACCTCGGCGTTGATGATGGCTTCGAACACTTTGCCAAAAATCAGTAGGAGGCTTATAGGGTGATAATTAGAGGGGTCAGAGGGTTCGCCAGCGTTTTTATATATTAGAACCATGCAGGAGGACTTCCAGCAGGCAGGAAAGCAAGAAGCAGAGAGGCAGTAGTTATAGAGTTTGGAGAGAACAGAGAAGAGTTCAGGGGAACATTTCTTCAGGACAATGATTGGGACCCATCGCCGCCGCTTGCTTGATGGTGGTCAAGTTTTGAAATTATATTAGAGACCACCGAGGGGGTAATGTGGATGACATTCAGTTGGGCCTCAGTGGGGGGGGGGGGGGGGGGGTTTGGAGTTAGGTACAGATATTCCAGAAGAGTCTAATGTTGAGTTAGTGGAGAATCTGCGAGCAAAGCACTCAGCCTTGTCTGTTGTAGAGGTAAGGTCTTCAAATTCGTTGATTAGAGGGCGGGGGTTTGAGGGTTTGCTATTGTTTAGTACACTTTTACAGAGCCTCCAGTAGTCTTTAGAACCGAACTTATGGAATGCTATGCACTGCTTCATTCTGGCCGCAAACAGCAGCTTGACTTCTTTAAATATCTTCTTGCACTCATTGCAAACAGTAATTGTTTTCATTGTTCTCTGCAGTAATCACTAACTTCATTTACCTAAGCATAATAGACAAAATCATTTTGGATTACTATATCCTACACCCCCAACCCCCTGACATAAAAACCAATTTGATGCCTTTCAACATGGCACCCTGTTCACCTACATCAATAGGATTGAAACCATCCTTTTTTATCAGTCATATAGCATTTTACACTTTAACACTGCTTATCTCTAAAACAACTGTTGACACACTTCTAGCATCACATCTTTTTTTTCTGTTTTAGACACATATTAACTACTTCCCATCCTCTACCAAATATCTCTCATTGAAGCAATAGTCCTTTTCTTTATTTCATCTTATCAGCTCGCTCCTACAGCTTTTCTCTTCAGTGATATGTAGTTTGAATCCTACCATTCATTTGTATATCGAAAACAGTTCCTGACTGCTTAGATTGTCTTTCAGTTTTAGAATCTTATTTCGCTTTGAAAAACCACTTAACTCACCTTGTCTTTCTTGAACCTGAGCCCCAAAGCTACTGATCCTGCCAATGATTCCAACAGTCTTGTATTCAACCTAACTTCTTTAAATGTTCAAATCTTGTTCACCAATATATCATCTATGTAAGAGTTAGTAACCCCTTTTTACACCAACCCAATATCATGTTGAGAACAGTCACCATGATTTTTAGGCTCAAAATTTAATGCAAAATCCAACCTAACTCAATGCTATGTTATGACTTGGTAAATCATAAGATGGCATCTGTTCTTTCTCAGTCGCACAAAGCTAATTTCACAAAACAATTGTTAAAGGCTCTGCCATTTGCCTCCACTCTTGCAAAGACTCTTCAAATATATCTGTGCTGTTTTCCAAATACGTCACATAGATATTCGATTCACAAAAGTCCAACACTGGCCAAACATTATTTTTGGGTTAGCTGAACTACCATTAACATTCCACTTTCTTACTCTCTCACCCACTTCCCCAAATTCAACTCTTGCCCCTTTCTACTCTTTTGGGAATGCTTACTAGCCTCCCCATGTTACAGAACAAGGTTACCTCTTCTAAAACCATTCAACTATTCATTTCTCATCAACAATCTCTCACATATTCTGTATCCTTCTTGTGCCATACTTATTTTCATCAAACATTCATCAATAATTTCATACATTATACAAAATATGTGAATTCCTGTGTTAAATCTTTAATCTAGATGGTTTCATTCTTAGTTTTAAATATTTATAATTCAGTCAACTTTTATTTTAATTCAGTCAATCTTTTTTCAACTTTCTACCAATCTTTCTTAATACAAAATTTGTATGTTGCAATAAAGCACAGATAAAATTATTCAAATATTCAAAAGTCTGCTCTTATTTATAACTAATCTTTCCTAGTACTATTTCTTCCTATCACAGCCAATTAAATGGTCAGGAAAGAAAAATTGCACTTAATCATTAACACACTGCAATATTCACTACTTTCCTTTACACTGCATTGTTTTTCAAAGCTCAGCTACTGCCCTACTTAATTTTCTATTCTTAATAGTCATTTT
Organism: Ascarosepion bandense; assembly: GCA_037127315.1. Classification (NCBI taxonomy): domain Eukaryota; kingdom Metazoa; phylum Mollusca; class Cephalopoda; order Sepiida; family Sepiidae; genus Ascarosepion; species Ascarosepion bandense. The sequence goes on along the minus strand of JBBBDQ010028489.1, from coordinate 159,012 downwards.
CTGTTGCCATAGCAGGATATGACAACACAACTACAAAATTCAAAGATGCTATCATTCTGAATGAATGATAGCATCTTTGAATTTTGTAGTCACTTGCAGTGGCAAGATAAAATTTTTACTTTCCAAACAAAATCACCTCCAAAATGTTAAAGGTTAACTACTGCAGTAAGTTTTATTTTATAATATCAAACATATATGACAGTATCAAAGAAGTTAACATTTTACAAAGAGGCCAAAAAAATTACCCTTGTTAAAATAACTTTTACCAAAAAATATTTTCTGTATTAACTACGATTCAGGATGCACTTACAAAACAAATTATTAAAATTCACTCATTATTTGGTTTTTTAGAACATTTTTTGCATAGAGAGATAAAGATTAAAAAACAACTGAAAAATGTGAATATTTTTTTGTTTTGATTTTAGGACATGATTACTTCATCTCTATATAACTCAACAATTCATTATTCTTATATTCCTTACTTTGCTTTTTTAAAATTATGTAACTTTCAATACAGGATTCATTATTTTTTAATATAAGGGGAATTGTTTTTCTCCCTACCAAATAAATGTGTAATTGGAAATTCATTTTTGAAAAATTATCTCTAATTTGAAATTTTTCTTTTTGACTAATTTTTATTTTGTAAAAGATTTTATATAATGTGATATTTTATATAAAAAACAAAAAAGCTGTTTTTTTAATAGAAACACACTCAGAGATGCATATCTAATCATCAGTATGTAAATTTAATCATATTTTGTAAAAATAAATTAAAATATTAAATAAATTTATGATGTAATGAATCTACTAATTTCTCATGCAATGCAGTTATCAACTGATCAATTTTCAACACAATAGCTTACTTGAAAATGGTATTTTGTGGTTTACCTTTCATATTACAAGACAGTTTTACAAGAATTTAGTTACTCTATCCGGCATAAAATGATATTTCACAGTGCATTTTCTATTATTACCTTTCATGGTAAAGAGATTCCAATACAGAATAATTTATTACAAAACAAAACCAAATTAAATTATTACAAAGTTTCCCTTTTACACACACAGAGTACATTTGTATATTTTCAGATTACAATATTTAGTACATTGTCTTTAGCAACAATGAAAATATCAAAAGAAAAATCATTTAAGCATTCTTTGTGCATGTTAATGTTTAGGAAACTTTGCAGTTGAATGTTTATGAAAAAAATAAAAAAATATAAGCAATTTTGCCATTACCTGCTTGGCTAACGACGGCTGACTTAGTCCTGATGATGAGGAGGTAGTGGCAGCAGCAGCAGCAGAAGCCACAGTTGCTGATGAAGACTTAGGAGAAATAGTTGGGACAGGTATGGAAGCCATTGGCATGGCCGAATTTGTGATGGTGGCTGGGATTTGTACAGGAACTGTCTGCCCTGTAGGCAGTTGGAGGTACACTTGCATTGTATACTGAGTGGATGAAATAATGTTTGGAGATAAACTGAAAATGCGAAGAGATAGAAAAATTAAACACCAGTCATAGATAAAATTAAAAAGAAGCTATCTTTTAACAAAACCTTTTATATTATTGTTTAACTAGTCTTTCTTTCACTCCATTCCTGTTGTTTTATCATAATTTCCACTGTCATTTAAGAAATATAATAAAAGACTAATAATAAATTAATGACAATGCTTTGAAGAGAAATTCAGACTATTTAATATTACTTTATACTATTTTAATATAAAAATGTTATTTGGCTATGATGAACAGAGTGATTTTCAAGAAATTTGCTAAAAGATTCTATCCACCTCAAAAGCCAATTCTGAATTAAAGTTTTCAAGTGAATTGAATATCGTTGGTTAATAAGGCGATATATGAAAAAAATAATCAGTCAAAAATTCCCATCTAAAAAACTATATTGCAATAAATTTAAGAAAATATTATCTTCAATGAATTCTTCCTTTTTTGAAAGAGAACCAATTTAAAAAAAAAATTAACATTTTAAATTGGTTTTCTTTTTAACCTTTTTGTTCATCAATTTTAAATATTTAACCTTCAAGAAACTTTTTTTCTGTATCCTTAAGAAAAACAAAAAAGCATAAATATAACCTCTTATTTTATGTGTTGTGTCTCTTCAAGCTAGTGATCATGGATCTCCACAATTTCCAGTCCTTTGTAGCTCTTAATAAATTTTGTTTTTTATCTCTTCCAAACCTTGTTCAACCAGCCATTTACTTATACATAATTTTCCTCTATCCCTCTTGCCTTCAATCTGTCTTGTGAGTATCAAATTTTCTAAGCCTTCTTTCCCCCATTATGTGCCCCAGAAATTTCAACAGTCTCTTCCTGATATTAAACAGAAGTTTCTTTTTTGTTTCCATTTTATTTGTTGTTGCTCACATGTTCAGTCAATGGCATTCACAGCATCCTTCTGGAGAACATTTCTATTGCTTCAAATGTCTTCTTTATCTGAGAAGTGATTTTCCATCATTCACTGCTATATAGGAATTCTGTTTCTTAATATTTTGCTTAGCTTTTGAAAGGCATTTTTCACTATTTTAATGCAGCTATTATTTCTTTCTGTACCGTTCCTCTTCCAACTGCTCCTTGCTAGACATTATCTCTGACAATATAGATAAGGCTACTTCCTTCCACCCATTTGCTAACATATTTGTGTTAGGAGATCTTAACGCCCACTATGCCAAGTGGCTACAAGACTGTCACTGATTCTGCTGGCATTCACACCATGAACTTTATGATATCTTAATCTCTTACACAAATGATGGATTTCCCCAGGCACTTTCCCAGTATCCCTTCAAGACACACTTCTCTACTAGATCTCTGCTTCACCTCTGTACCTGACTCCTGCCAAGTCTTGCAGCTTTGCCCTCTCGGTAACTCCAATCATGCTGTCATTTCTATTAATATCTCTCTTCACTCTCACTACCCCCAGGAGCCTTCTATCAACAGAATTTCCTACTGCTACTAAAGAGCAGACTGGGATTTGTTTCGATTTCCTATGCGACATCCCTTGGGAAAAAGTGTTCAGTCTCCCAGTTGAAAACTGTGCCTCAGAGGTCTCTTCCTGGGTGAAAGCTGGCATTGATGCTTTCATACCGATCAGGGAGTTCCATCCCAAACCTCATTCCTCCCTCTGGTTCTCTCCTGCCTATTTGGCTCCCACTGCCCACAGGAACCACCACTTCTGGCTATTTCAGAGCCATGCATCTGACCATAATAGACGCCTATTTGCTTCTGATCATAACGTGAGTAAGAGGATCTTGAATGACGCTAAGTTGTTGTTTGCTGAGAGAATGAGGCAGTGCATAGCTGCCGGCAAGTTCAGCTTAAAGACTATTGGCAGCTCTGTAAATGTGTGCTGAACAACAGTAAATCCTCCATTCCTCCATTCCTCCATTAATCAATAAATTTGAGGTTCTCATGGCATCTGTGGATAAGGCCAAGTTTTGCTCACAGATTCTCACCCAACTCTACATTTGACTAGTCTAGAGTATCCGCACCCGATATCCCCTTTAGAATTGAGGCTCAACTGAGGGATGTTCACATAACCCTATCTCTGGTTTCTAAAATAATTTCAAAACTTGACTCCCCCATAAGGCGAGGGGAGGTAATGGAATCCTGGTCATTGTCCTGAAAAAAGAAAAGTGCTCCTGAACTCTCCTCTGTAAACTCTATAATCACTGCCTCTCTGTTTCCTGTTTTCTTACCTGCTGGAAGTCCTCTTCTATGGTTTCTGTATTTGTTTGGGGGGGTGAAACGATTAAAAAAAAAAAACAAAAAAAAAACAACCTTTTGATGCCAGTGTCATACTCCATGTCCTCTGTTAAAACACTTCCCAGATATCTAAATTGTTGTACTAATTTAACTTTGGTATCTCATTTGTAATTTGCACGTTGGGGTATTACTTTTGATAACAACCATGCATTCTGTATAAGCAACACAGATAGGGAAAGAGATGCTTACATTGGCAGCTGCTTTTAAGTTAATTCATTAACTCATAATTTTGCCACATTAAAGCATATTTAAATTATGAGAGCTGCCAATTTTTCTTCAAAACACAACTGTCAATAGCCAATAAACATAAAAAATACCTATTGGTATTGTAATTATATCATTATAACCTACCATCTAACAAAAATAGAGATTTTTGGTAAAACTGGAAATTCAGCTATGAGAATTTTTGCTGATGTTATGTTCAACAAATACTGATCAGAAATAAAAGGAATAAAACCGTTTGTCAAAAAGTATGAAATATTTTAAACATTTTTAGGAAAAATTCAACAAAAAACATTTAAAGATAATTCTATCAAGTGTATTTAATGAAAGAAAATGAACATTAGCATAATAAAATAGCAATAAAATATCTCACATAGGTGCTGAGGAGGTCTGTATAACACTTGGTATGCTGCCTGCGCTACTGGTAGTAGCAGAATCAGTTGAAGGTACAGAACTGTCAGCATTTTGAGTTGTTGACATGATTACCCCATCGTCATCAGATGTAGTAGATGTAGGCTGAGGCATGGAATGTGTAGCAGAAACAGTGCCTGAAGTAGAAGCTGGTGGAGGTGGTGTTGCCATTGAGGTTCCATGGCTTGACCGTTTGTTCTCCAGCTGTTGCTGAATTACACAGCTTCTTGACGTGGCTTCATTGGATGATTCATCAACAACTTGGATCTCAATCTCCTCGTTTTCCAATTTGAGAGTTTCCACAGTCTTGTGTGGTCGCGAAACCACAGGAGTATGTAGAACTTCATTGGAATGAGGCCCCGGTAAAGGAACAGCCTGAAAAATGTTTCATATATCAATTATTTGATAAATAAAATTATTTAATAAAACTTACAAAAACTTATTTACAAAAATATATAATTAAAAATAAAAAGTGTATATACCTGTAGACTTTTGCTCAAAGAAAACAGCAGAAATATATATATATATGTATTTAAGGCCCCAGGGAGGTCAAACTGTGATAATATAACATGCAATCATCACAAACACCTCAAGTATGGCACACAGTGCACCTGTATGGACTATGTTGTTTCAATGGCGAGAGTGTGCTTTGTGCCACACAAGCGACTGACCACTTTAAACAAATCTTAGTGCAGGTTGATTGGTAGCTGGATAGCTAATAGTTCCACACAAATTTATGCAGGACAGAAATCCCATGGCAAGAAAGAGACAGGGACAGGTGGAGAATGCCACTAGCAGTCTCTAGCTTTAAATTCACACATGGGTGTTAAGAGGCTGATGGCAATTGTGCAGCACAAAATAACCCTATGTAGGGATGACACTGCTTTCCTTTTATGAGGAAGGGTTAATAAAAGGCAACCTAAAAATAGCATGTCCAAACATGACCCTGTCATTAGGTGTATATGGCTAGGCATCCAGATTGCACACCTGAAGGTTCAGAATATCAAAACTTAATGAAAGAAATATGTTCATAGCATCTTGGAATGTAAGAACTTTTTAAGAGAATAAAAACTCTGAACATAGAACAGCAATTATTGCATGAGTACTGAAATAGAAAAACATTAGTGTCACTGCTCTATCAGAAACAAGACTTCCAAACAGAGGGCAACTCAAAGAATGCTACACCTTCTTCTGGGTAGGACGACCTGAATCTGCAAAAAGAGAATCTGGCATAGCATTTGCTATCAGAAACATTCTTGTGTCCCAACTGGAATCACTTCCAGTTAGTATTTCTGACAGGCTAATATCTCTTCGCTTACCTTTCAGTAGGAATAAGGATGTCCCTTTACTTAGTTGTTATGCTCCTACCATGGACTCCACTGGGGAGGTAAAAAGAATCCTTTTACTGCAACCTTTGTGAACTTCTAAGGCGGACGTCATTTCATGACAATTTTATGTCATGGAGGACTTCAATACCTGTGCTGAATGTGACACACTATCTTGGAGTAAAGTCATTGGAAAACATGGTGACAGTAAATCAAATTCTAACAGGATATTGCTGCTGTCTCTTTGCAGTGAATTTGATCTTGTAATCACCAACACAATTTTCCAACAACCAACTAGTTTCAAAACCCACATGGCAACATCCTAGATCAGAGCACAAACATTGATTACATCATTGTTTGAGGTCGTGATCATCATAACATAAACCTGAAGCAATCACTAGCAATTGGTCAATGTTGGTCAGATCACAAGACTGCTCACATACGACAATGCATTTGAAGAAGCCTGTTAAAGACAAGCAAAACCACCAAAGAAAGTAGACAAAGTCAAAAGACAGGAAACATTAGATTGTTTCTAAACATTGTGTGATGCAAAACTTTCATCTCTTGATATAGGTAATGATGTTGAATCGGCATTGTCTGCCTTACAAAACATACTGTATATCTTGGCAAAAGAAACACTGGGTTATATTCAGCAAAAATATCAAAAGTAGTTTGATTGAAATGACCCCGAAATTAAATCTCTCCTTGAAAACATACATAAATATCATCAGATCTGGATGGCAGACAAAGCATGTCTTTCAAGAAAATGGGCAATTAAAACAGCCAAGGGAAATTCCCAAGCAAAATTAAGGAAAATGAAGGAGAGCTGGTGGACAGCAAAGGCAAAAGCCCTACAGGAGGCTGCTGACAAATGTGAGTTCAAATCATTCTATCAAAATCTGAAGGATGTTTTTGGTCCCATTTCCAATCTTTTCTTCAGATAACACTCTTAACAGACATTATCAAATGCTTGGCAGAACACTTTTCCACAGCCCTAAATCAGGATTCGTTTGTTGATGCTGAATTATTAGACAATCTTCCTCAGATACCTGTTGTACAAAGCCTTTCTGCTAACTCCTCAACCTTCAATGTCAAAAAAGCCATCAAACAGCTTTCAAATGAATCTTCTGACACACAAGCTTTGTGAATTTTCCACCCTATTGTGGAAAAAGGTAAAAGTACCAAAGCAGTACAAGAATGCTTCAATTATCCATTTGTATAAGCACAAAATAAACTGGCATGAGTGTGACAACCATAAAGGAATATCTGTTGTTCTCTCAACTCTTCTCTAGGGTGCTGAAACTTAGATCCTATACCAAAAGCCCATAAACCAACTTGACACCCTCACATGCACTGGCTTTGTGCCATATGTGATATAAAATGGGATGACAGGGTCAAGAATAGTGCAATACTGAAGAAATTGAATAACATCGCAGGCATTGAATCCAATATAGAAAAGCCACAACAGGTCGGATGGTCAAGTTTAAGAATGGATAAGCATAGGGCTCCTAAGAATGTGCTGTATAGACAACTACCTAACTCCAAGTGTTCTCTGAAGTAGAGACGCCATCAAAATCTTGCTTCAACAAATTTCATCTGATAGTGTGGCTTTGTCGCCTGCAACAAGGCTGGGCTAGTATCACTAAAGAAAGCACAAATTAAATGTCTTCCTGTTACTAGATTTTCTTTCCAATTACACAGAGCAAGCATGTATAAGTATAAAACAAAGAGCACCACCCATTGCTAACCCTCATTTATCATTCACCATATATATATATATATGGTGAATTCTGTGTGCATGAATATATATATATCTAAACTTATTTATAAATGGAACTTTGTCTCTGTGTGTGTATCCGTTACTATAGACTCCGAAACAGCTAAACCAATTTTCTTGAAAATTTACACAGTTGTACTATAAGCGTCTGCGAGTGTTCTTAGCTAGGTTTTGTGTTGAGGTACCCCCGATAAATATCGATAATCGAAAAAATCGGGTTATAGAAGGAGTGGTCCGATTTTAATCAAATTTGATACACTCATAGACAAAAACATAAGAAACGATATTCAGAAGTTTCAAGGTTGCAGTTCTTACAATAGTGCAGAAAATTGATAATATATATATATATATATATATATATATATATATATATATAAAAGGCAAGATATTTGTGTGTGTGTCTGTTTATCTGCCTGTATGTCTGTATTTTTTTCAGCCCTTTTATTTTAGTTTTTGCTCCGGGTTTGGCTCTAAGTAGGTATAATTGTAGTTCTTAGTCTCAGCCATGATATCATTTACTCAGAGGACTTATTTAGCCTTCAAAATTCAGTTTACGATGGAAAAGCCTTATACACACACACACACACACACAAACTAAATGGCTATAGGTCAGACTTAAATTAGATTTAGATTAGAGCAGTAAACCTTTGTATTAGAAAGTGCTCAAAAATGTTTAAAGAAAAATGAAGCTTTAACATGTAGAGCTTTTAAATATTTAAGTTGCAAAGATCAGCCAGTTACACTCCTCGGATTCAAACTTTTCTATTTATTCAGCCAAAACCAATCGTCTGATGAAACCAAAAAGGTCAAAACCATAGTAGTGTAATCAGCTGATCTCCTTAACTTAAATTTTATATATATAAACATGTTATTGGTGGATATCACCTTAGAATGAAAGGTCGGGAAGCCAAGTTCAAATTCCAGGTGAATCCATTGCATTCACTTATGCACAAATACCCTTGGGAAAGATATTAATCCTCCTTTTCCTTCCAGTTATAGGTTAAATAACAGGACAGATTAGGTTTTATATCTTTGGTCAACAACCAGTCTACCACAAAAAGTAATGCCAACCTACTGCAGAAAAATGTTCTGTCCAGTCAATCATGTCTCTTTCAAGACCTAATCGCCCAAGCGTGTATCACGTATGACACTTAACTGGCTGATAACAAATTCTGTATTAAAGATTAATTTTAGTTTTTTGACTTTACACAGTATTGTCCGTCAACTGACAAATTTATGTGTTCTTATGACATCTATAGCCTTTTTACCTGTGTCCCTTTAGCTGAGACTATTGATATATGTGCCTATGCCTTATCTCATAGTCAACTGTTACCTCCCATTATTCCTAAGGAGCTATTTGTTGAACTGATGCAATTTGTCATGATGTCCATTGAATTTAGTTTCAACGGTGTCATGTATAGGCAAATTGATAGTATATCAATGGGTTCTCCTTTTTAGCAAATATCTTTGTTGTATTCCATGGGGAGAGTGTATTATCTGAATTTAATAGATCCAATGTTTATTTCCATTATGTAGATGACACCTTTTGTCTCTTTAATGATGAAATTGAATCGAACCAATTCTTTTTACCCCTTAATAATATGCATCCAGTTTTAAAATTTACACAAGAGAAGGAGATTAATTCTTCCCTTCCATTTCTTGATGTTTTAGTGAGCAGATCTTTCTCTGGTTTTCTTACTTCAGTTTACTGAAAACGAACATTTACTGGTTTGTATTCCAGATGGGATGACTTTTGTCTCCCAAAAAGTAAAATTAATCTAATTAAGACCCTTACCCATAGGGCCTTGATGATCTGCTTTAAAACTAAGTTAGATGACCAACTCAGGTTTTTATTACTACCACCTCTCTGTAATAATGCCTATTCATTGGATGTTGTTCAATTGGTGATTAAGAATAAGGTATTGGAGTTCAATCAAGTTAAACCAGATACAGTAGAAAGAGGTCCCATGTACCTGCGCCATTCTTGGCTGGGTTCTGTCAGTAATAGATTTGCTAAGCGGGTTTTGGTTGCAGTTCAACATTGTTACTTGGCTGCCAATACTCATGTGGTTTTTTTTCTTCTAAATTTGTCTTTTCCTCCTAAATGGAAGGATGTTCCTCCCCTACACCATAATAGCTCTTTCATTTATGTGTTTAAATGTAGTTGTGGATCGCACTATATAGGGAGAACTACTCACAGACTAGATTCCAGAATTAAACAACGCGCTCCGACCAAAATTTGTAATTTGAACTATTTCTCATCAGATAGGCTGGCCAATACATATGATCTTCCATTGCAAAACACCTTATTAATAACCATAATTGTGCTGCTAACTTCAGTGTGGACATATTTTCCATCTTAAGTACATCCCACCTCAAAGTGTTGGAGGCCATCTACATTCAATCTTTAAAGCCCTCTCTGTGTAAACAGAGAGAGCATATATTTGGCCTCCAAGACATTTTCATTTAGATATTTTTTTTTTTTATTTCCCCTCTACATCTTCTCCGGTTTTTTTAAAGTGATAATTATTTCTTTATTCACCTCGATTTGGCTCCGTTGAGCAAGGTGCAAAAACCAATTAACCAACCTGTTTTTCAATTTTATTTTTTATAAAATACCATCATCATAGGTGGTTATAAAAAATATTTTTGTCTATTTATAGCAGTTATATATATATGTACACACACAAAAAAAAAAAACGGTGTTTGAGCAGAACTTCCTTCTTACAATTGGAATATAGAGGGAATGAGTGTGATTCAACTCTGTGAACATAATATGGTGAATCTTAAGTGTAAAAATAGAACTAAAGAATGGAGCTCGTCTAAACATTTGTCATGGAAAGAGCAACAGAGTAGCAATTGGCTAGTGACATTGCATTTGTGGAGAAAGAGGTTATCGAGTGAAAAATAAGTTGTCACTGAAAAAGCCACATAAAAAATGTTGAACTCTATCAAGGCTGGAAAGTGAGACTTGGCAACTCAAGACTAGATATTGAGAAAAAAATATTCTGTTTTATGTTGAACAACTCTGCAAACAAAATTTAGTTTGCATTTTAACTGACAGGAATTTCAGAAATGTATATAACTAGAGATGTAATAATTTTTCAATCACAATCTTAAAAAAGAAATGGGAAAAACATTGTGACTATAACAACCATGATAAAGACATAGATTCAAGTAAATCAGTGTATATTAAATGTCACTTCATTTTATTTTGGCGTTTTACTTATAAATAACACACCTGACAGATTTTTCAATTCTATAAATTAGTTCTTATAATGAAATAAAGAAAATTTAAATAACTGGATTATTGCTAAATTGATAATTGTATTGAAAGGTTTAAAATATTTTTTTAAAATGAAGATGTGAACAAATACAAAATAAAATTTAAATGCAAATACAAATGAAAAAAATTAGTCATATGGTTCTAAAAAAACAATGACATACATTTCAAATTTGAATAAGAAAACTTATATAAAAAATTAAGTGTCTTACATCAGATGAAACATCTGGTCCACCAGTTTCAGATGCCTTCTTAAAAGCTTCCTCAAAAGGATTTTTGGTTAAATCTTGAAATAATCCAATTTCTTCACAGTTTTTCAGAAATTTAGTTGGAGTTGGTGTTTGATCTGTTAAGAAATATTAGTTTGCAAAATATCAATTAAAATATGAACCCAATACAAAGTCAAAATAAAGTTATAAATTGATCATTATAATTTATTTCCATATATTTAAGAAAACTGAAGACGTTACTAAAAGGTATAAGAATTCTAGATAAAGAAATTTATAAAAGGTCCACAATGCTAAAAACAGTTCAAGAATCAAATGAATGATAGCCAGCATATTATTTATTTTTCAGCATAATGTTTTGTTTCATAATGTGAAAAGCTGAATATACTGAAAATGTTTGCAAATAGTAACTAAACATGGCCTGAATAGTTTTAGAAAAAAAAGCAAGAGATTCAATGAAATAAACTCAATTTGTAGAAATTGAAAGAAAACTAGTTAAAAAATGTATAGAAAATATCACTTGAAATACCCTTAAAAAAAGGGCCAATAAGAATAATCGACTCCAGAATATAGTCTCATATGTGCAATAGATACACATAAAGCCTTACAATAATAAAGTATTGAAGAGAGAGCAGTCAAAAATATGAAAATCCAGTGTACTATTCTTCACTTCTATAGGTGAGAAATGACAGCAGCAGCACTGGTAAAATACTCCAGAGTCAAGGAGAATATTTCAGTATCAATCCCTTTAAATTTTAAAGATTCTAGAGGCAAGTGCATAGTTCACATTGAGATTGCAGTTGTGAGAAGCATAATGGTGCAGAAAGAGATGGTGAAATGGCTGGGCTTCTGGTATACAGTGCCATTGAAGAAATGAATGAGAGAAATTGAAATAAATAATGAACTGACTTCTGGATTGAATAACATTACTTTTCAAGTAGATTCAAAATGCATATCTTCCACTTGAACCCGTTGTGATGTATAATTTTTTTGTTTTTTAATCATTTCACCTCAAGAAAGGCAATAAAGTCACTAAGACATAAGGGGGTTACTGAGAGAGAATATGACAAAAAAAATAAAAACATTATTAAGGAGAGAAAACAATAAAAGAACAGGAATTAAAAGAGAAGATAACGAATGATATTGATCTTCAAAAATTTAAATGTAATAATGTAGTTGTTACAAATGTACCTTTTACTGGGAATAAAACTTAAGCCAATCAAAAGAGAAGTGCATTCATTTCTGAGAAAATGGCTAGATAAATTGAACTGGAATAGTGAAACTTCATTTCACCATAATATCAACAACAGAAAAATGCCAGATGGCAAAAACATAAAACTGAAGGATTTCAAAGATCTAACAGATCCACAGTACCCAACCTGCATATTTAAATAGATACAAATAATAATAAAAAAAAGGAGATTAACAGCAGGGCAACAAAGGCATTAACTGGCATCATCAGATTGGGTTACTAGTCATCCATTCACAAAAAAAATTTGAAATAAGTGTTAATATATTAATCTATACTATAAAATTAAGGGTATGTACTTATTGTCATAACTGATGTAATCAGGAAACAGTAGCAAAGGAACATGACTTGTGTGCGAGTTTAATAAGAAACAAAACAAAAGGCAGAACCAGTGTATCTTTGATTAATATGTGTAAAACACCACTTGATTGTCCACATTAAATTAGAAGGTGATATGACATGGCTCAGATTGAGTTCAAATTCTAGTTGGATTCATTACATTCACTTACTTGCTAATACCCTTAGGGAAGTTATGAATCCATCTCTTCTTCCCAAACTATGAGTAAATAGCAGAACAGACTGATTTCTATAGCCTTGGTTGGCAACCAAGCTAGGAAATGGAAAAACTCAAACCAGCCTGGAGAGGGTTGGGCTTTGTCAGGCTGTCATGCCCAAAGAAACACCATTTCTACTGCAGCTGCAGTACATGTAGTGCACCTATGATTCTAATGGGTCACGGGATATCTGGACACACCTTCCAGCAGATATTGCCATGTTCAGCCAACAACCAAATAAAGTATTGTCACAAACTTATCAACTATACTCTGGATAACCAAGTTTGAAATAAATACATGAACACAACTATTTTTCTATATTTCTGAGATGAGCTAGTAATTACACTATTTACATTATTTGGACTATTATCCTCATCTTTGTTGCCATTTTGGCCATTGTATGCTCTGGCCTTCTTCAAGTGCTAGGAATTTTGAACTGAACCCTTTATTACGATCAGTGGATATAGGCATTGGTTAGTTCCAGTGACTTGACACAAAGAGTTCTTAGTTCAATACCAGGCTACAGCAGTGGTGAAGAAGTAACTTAGAGAGTCGGGTTAGGAGGAGATAACTCATGACTACCAAAAGAGGCTTAACACAAGGAATGAGAACAATACACCCCGGGCACTTGATGTAGGCCTCAGTATTGTGTCTGAGGCCCCTACCAACAGATTCAAGAGTTTTTTTTTTCAACAAAATGATCAGTGTGTGTTTTCTGAGCTGCTGTACACTCATAATCACCATTAGACTCATCCAACTCTTTCTGAATCTTCTGTATTGTCCTCACATTGACATTCAAAGACTCTTAAATATTCATATTGGAGCTTCTGGCACAAATACCAACCAGTACATCATGGCGCTTCTAAATTTCTGATGGAGTGAATTGCGTCATGGTGCTCTTTTTCCTCCCACAGACAGTGCCCAATGGACCCTACTATGTTGAGCAGTCGACAAAATCATAAACAAACAACACACATATGCAAAAGTGAAAATATAAAATGGTGACAATTTCCACATCACACCCTGTGTGTGTGTGTGTGTGAGAGAGAAAGGAGTTTAGCCTAAGAGGGAGGCAGACAAGAATTGATTTGGTGGAGCCCTTAAAAATTAAGGACATTGCAGCAATGTTTTTAGAATTTGCAAAATTTATATTTTTTATTTGTAAAAGATATTATTGCAAAATCTTAAAAAAGAAAAATATTTTTAAAATAGATAAATATACAAAAAGATTAAAAATTAAATATTTTATTGACAAATAACAGATTGCATAACTAGAATTATTAGCAATGATACATTGCAATGGAACATTTTCAAAAAAGAAATCAAACATTACAACATTATTAACTTAGAACACATTGTGGAAAGAACAAAATTGCCTTAATAGTGTATAAACGATATAAAGCTTTTCCAGCATAAAATCAAAAATTTTGAAACAAAAACAATTAGTACTTGTTAAAAAAAACAAACATGTTATCATTAATGATCAACATTGAAATAATGAAAAAAAAAACATGAATTATTTTTCAGCTATTTCAATAATATGACAAATCAAATATTGTACAGGTAGGAACATGAAAATTGAATTTTGATGTCTGCAAGCTGAAAATGTTCTAGTTAAAAATGAAGAAAAATGGAAAGTTTAAAAATAAATATATGTATTAAAGTGAGAAAAGAATAGTTGCATATAAACCTGTTTTAACACTTATCAGAAATGATAATCAGTTTAAATGAAATATACACATCTAAAGAAATGTAATTCAATAAAAAAAAGCTGTCAATATTGTACCAGATGTCAAAAATGAATAATTCTGAACATAGAATATTTATCAAATATATTTACCTAATACTGGTAATCAAAAATGAAAACCATAGAACAGAATATTTGTTAAGGAATGTATTAAAATGCAAGTCATGGCTACCAAGAGTATGAGCTTTAAGAGATAAAATTAAATAGAACATGAATTTTTTTTCATCTTAGGGGATGAAATCTGATGTCAAAAAAAAAAAAAAAAATAGGAAAAAGACAAAGTGTGCTGTATTTTCACAAAATAGGAGTTAAAGAGTTAAAAAATTAAAATGATTGAAATTAAAAAAAGAGTATTAACTAAATCACTATAGACATTCAAGGTAAAAATACTTTTTAAATATCTTATTTTTTTTTAATCATACTTACATTTTAAATTTAAAAAAGTACTAACACAACAGATTTTTTAAAGTAAAGTAAGGGATCAAATAGATGTGGTCACACACTGAATAATGCAGATAATACAGCTGGTTTGCAATGTCTAAAAAAAAAAAACAAACAATTCAAGATTGTCAATGAAACCGAGCAGTTCCAAGGTATCAGGTCTTCTCTGGCATATTATCTCAATTTCAACAACTTCAAAACAGAGTTATTTTCTAATGGTTTAAATCTCTCTCTAAAGCACTCATCTATCTTTAGTACATCATTTACACTTGCTTCATGTTTCTTATCGCAATTGCATTTCCCCTCATATCCGCATTTGAACTGCCCATTCAGCAAACTACTTAAAGCTGAACCTGGAGATGTTTGCAATGACAGCCAGAATCATGTCTTTCTTGTGACTCAAGCAAGCACCTTCTGTCTGCAAATGCAGAGAAATGTTTGACAGCTCAATGAGGATATCCTCGTACATAGTGAGATGAAGGTGAAAGGTGTCAGATGACATCTGTTTTTTCATAGGCTGCCATCTATGCATCATTAACTGAGCTAACATCAACTCTCTGTCTGCTGCCCCATCCCTGGAAAGGGGACAGAATACTGTGCACATCTCACCATAGTGCTTTGATGGCTTGAAAATGATGGCTTATACATCTGGTGCCATGACCCATAGGCAATTTAATAATTCTATCCTCAATAATATTTGGAATCTTTTTGAGTTAATTTCATATCTATTGAGGATCACTTAAACAAATGGTAGAGTCGAATAAGTAAATCCATCAACTGTTTTTGAAAAGATCCAGAGAAACAATTTTCCACTGCAAATTCAAGTCTATGAGCAAAGCGATGAATATTTATCAGCTATGTCATATCTATTTCAAAAGAAGTTATTACATTCCTTTTAATGCCAAAATTTAGTGCAGCCCAACTCACATTTCATCTAATTTTATACCATATTCCTACATCATCTTTTCTATGGACTTTTTGATATCTTTGGCTTGGCTAGAAGATGGCTCACAAAAAAATTTAGTTTCCCATGTTTTCAAGAAATTTTACCTAGATAATTTGTCTCATATATAGAGTTTTGTCAGTACTTCTATTAAATAAAATACTGTATGTTGATTTTCTGTCATTTTTTATGGTTTCTTCAATTGCATCACCAAATTCAGCAGTCATGTCTAGTAATATAGACTTTTTCCCCATGTCACTGCCATGCTCTATCTCCATTTGGATAAGTGCTGAGAAAACAGAAAATGGTATCTCCTTCTTGACCACCGTATATGCCGAGTCAAATAGTTTTTTTTTTAGTCTATGTAAACCAGCTAGACTCAATTTCTTTAATGACTTCTGAATGTTAACTTCTGGTTTCTCTTCATTCTTTACATGAAAATTAGAGTTTTCATGTGTCATTGCTGTGTCTTTTTTTCACTTTCAAAGTTCATTTGACAAAAGCATTAATACCTCGGTAAAGAATCTTTGGACTTAGTTTAGCTTGTACCTTTCTGCAAATGGTGCAAAAAAACATTGAATCGATATAGATATCATCTTCACTGACCCAACCCAGGCAAGACATATGCCATGATGTCAACATAGAAATTGTAACTTTTATTTTGAATTTTGTGAGGGTGTTGACTTTCTGAAGGCTGATTGGAGGAACTTGTTGAAGGTTCAGGTAGAACCTTCAAGGGCTTTGATCACTGTTTCAGAAGAGCTTTCAGTTGATCTGTGAAGAAAATATAATGAAACTAAATTAAATTAAAAATTTAATGTATTGACAGAATATTTTGAAAATAATAATTACGATTTTTTTCTCTTCATTTGAAGATCTGGATAAAAGAACTGTCAGTGTAAATCGTAGGAAATTAGAATTATCATAAGAGACCTGAATGCTTAAGTAGGTAAGGAGAGGGGAGGGTTAACAGTTGGCAACTTCAGATTAGGAAACTGCAATGACAGAGAAGAAAAATGGGTTTAATGATGCACAGTGAATGACCAGGTATTAGCCAACACCTGGTTTCAAGAACACCAAAGATGATTACAGACATAGAGAAGCCCAGGAGATGACACAAAAAAAACAAATTGATTATATATCAATAAACAGGAGATTTAAGAATGCAGTTGTTCATTGTAAAACTTATTCAAATGCCATCTGTAGAAGTGGTCACTTCCCAGTTATTTGCAAACTCAGGATGAAACTGCAGAGAATGAAGAAGCCTAGTGCAGCACCTAGACTGCAATACAACACACTTGTAAATGACCTCAAACTGCAGAAAAAGTACACAGATAGAGTAAAAAATATGCAAGGGACAAATTGGAAACAGAAACTCAAAGTGGGACACACTAAAAGAAGTGTTAGTGACATCAGCCAATGGCATCGTCCCAAAGAAAAACAGACATAGAAGGAAAAATGAGTGAATCACAAATGAGATTCTTGACATGATGCAAAGGAGACAGAAAATAATGCCAAGACATGGAGCAGAATACAGGAAAATAAACAAGAAAATAAAGATCAAATGCAGAGAGGTAAAAAAGGAATGGCTCAACAACAAATGCTCAGAAATAGAGAGAATGAACATGATCATTCTGGAGACATGCATAAAAAAAAAAAAATAAAATAAGAGAACTAACAGGACAAAAACAAAATGCACCTCAATGGGATGCAAGAATGGAACACTCATATTAGAGAAAGAAAAAATACTTCAGCAGTGAGAAGAATATATAGGAGATCTCTTCCACTACAAGAGAGAGCAACTGACAATACACAAATACCGAAGGACCAGAAATATTAAAATCTGAAGTGGAAACTGCACTGGCCAAACTAAATAGAAACCAAACAGCCAAACCAGAAGGCATTGTAATAGAGATGTTGGCAGCTTAAGACGATTTTGACGTAGACAAAAATCACAGAAAATGTAAGTGAAATCTACTGCAGCGATGAAATCCCGGAACACCTAAGCAGATCAATTTTCATAGCACTCCTTAACAAGAAAGGTGCAAATGAATGTGAACTCCGCCAAACAATCAGCTTAATGAGTCACATAGCAAGATTCATCATCCGAACTCTGAGCATGTAGCAGAATCAGACCAGAAAGAGGATAAGAACAATGCCGTTTCATCAAGGACACTGAAACGAGGAACATGATATTTATGCTTAGAATATTATCAGAAAAGCCAATAGAAATGCAGAAAGATGTGTACTTGTGTTTCATTGACTACACAAAAGCAATCAACAAAGTACAGCATGAATACCTGATAGAGACACTCAGCAACCTTGATATATTCAGGAAATCAAGAACCTGGTACTGGCAGCAAACTGCCTGCATACGAACAGAAAATGAGTTCAGCAGATACACAAAGATAGAAAAAGGACGTGTCTTCTCACCAGACCAATTCAACATATACAGCAAGACCATTCTGAGAGCTCTAGAAGTCCTACCAGGATTTGTCATTGGCAGCCACAATCTGAACAATATAAGATATGCAGATGATACAGTACTGATAGCCATTACAGAAAAGAAACCACAATACGTCATACGAGAAGCAGTTAAAGAAAGCAGAAAGAAAGGACTACATATAAACTAATAGAAAACTGAATGCATGTTAATCAGTAAAAGAAGGATCCCAAAATGCCAACTACAAGTTGGGGATACTAAAATCAAACAAGTGTAGAAATTTAAATGCCTGAGAAGTGTTCTAACAGAGGATGGAAAGTGCAATACAGAGATCCAAAGACATATTAGCATGACCAAGGATGCATTCCAGAAGCTGTATAGAGTATTAAGAGACAGGAAAATTTCCCTGAAAAAGGAGTGGGTGCTGGATTGTTATGTGATATCTGTTTATCAGTGAGTATGGCAGTGAATGCTGAACAATCACATCAAAGATGAAGGAAAGACTTGAAGCAACTAAAATGTGGTTCTACAGAAGGATACTGAAAATACTATAGATGGAACATGTGAGCAATAATGAGGTTTTGGAGAGGATGGACACAAGAAGGAAACTAATACTTAACATCAGAAAAAGACAACTGAAATTTTGGGACATGTAATGAGGAAGGAGGGCTTGGAGATCACAGGATGGATAGAGGGGAAGAGAGACAAGAGAAAGCAGTACATAACATATTTGATAGACTTGAGCAGATGGATGGTGGAGTAGGGATTGAGTAGGATAACAGGAGAACGTGATAGGGAGATATGGAAGGCCACAAAAGCCTATGTCCTGGAGGGGCACACAGAAGACGTTGACTGTTAGGATTGACTCAAATCTTTATCACAGTAAAATATTATATAAATAGAAATACTTAAAAGAATAAGGTGCTACTTATAGCACGAGGTTTACTGCAGCATCAAACTATAATATAGTATGTGTATACATATTTATTTAAAGCTTATATTAATATTGATATATCTATATACTATTTATATTAAAGGTAGAGAGGTAAAAATAAACAGTATCAAATACAATACATATTCATTTAAGCGATAAACACTTGGTATATCTTCTAGGAATGGCACGAATAGATCACTGGAATTTTTTCTCATCATTGGAAGTTTTAAAATATTTGTTAACTGGTTCAGGCAGAAAAGGATTCTGATTTAGGAGCTTCATTTGCTTCTTTTTTGGGGGCAGGTCACGTGACCATCAGGTCACATGAGGGGAGAGGCACAGTAGACCGCAGTGCTGCACCTGGGTAAACAATATATTGAGGTAGACCTCATGCTATATAGTAGCACCAAGAATAGAATAATAAAATATTGTTTTTGTGAGTTTAAACTTGTTTACATTAAATGTCAACTCAAAACGATCCTTTACTTTCTTTATATATGGATATTAATGAGTAATTTTTTATACATAAAAATATTTTCATGACTAATTCTTGTTGTCTAACATTCAGAACTTCCTCTACTAGGGCAATTTGTCAGAAACGAAAAACATTAATTTTCTATTATTTTAGATGGAGGGGGGGATCCGGTTTACAATATGTCAAACTGATCTCTGACTTTTTTACATAGGTGTTTTTTCTTTCCTTTTTGAGGATTGCTGTTTTAAATTGAAATGTATTATTAGTGTGTGTGCATGTGTGTGTATACACATGATGTTCATTTCATTTCCAATAGACATAAATAAATGTTGCAAAATTGAAATAAACTTGTAACATTTGTTGAAATTCCTTTTATCCACCACTTTTTCTTAAAACATAAGTCAAATTTTTTCTTGGAAAACCTCCATGGCAACCTTATTAAGAAAAATCTAACATTTTTTGTTTTGAATTTTCTTTACATGTTGCAAGAAGAAAAACCAGTTCCAAGAGTAAAAAATTAGATTTTAATAGAAAAATAATGAAAGCAGGTAAATTTTGAAAGACTTAAAAAAAATTTTTTTAAATCAAATAATTCTTTCAAGAAATAAAAATAACAGATTGTTTCAGATTTACAATTATTAAAAGATTGTAGAATACTGATTTACCTAAATGTTTTCTTATAAAGTTTTAAAGATCATAAAAAAAGGAGAAAACTTACCTTGTTTGTTTGAAAAAGGCCTTGAAAGTCTTGCACTATTTAGCCAGTTTTGATAGTTCAGTGAATCTTCTCTCACATTTCAGCATGGCGTGTTGTTCGAGATGGTAAATGTTTTGTTTTGGTTGAAAATGAAACAAGCATGTGTGGAGACGAATATATTTTTAGGTTTCAACTATAGCACATGGTTTTGAATTCCAAGAATAGTTCTCACAATGATAAAATGAGTGAATTTTCTTATTTTTTGTCTTTAATTTTTATTGCTATAGACTGGCTTGTTTTTTAAGGATGCTGCGGTCTAAGCTCATCCATATAGTCATCCGCAGACAGGTCTGTTTCGGCGTATTACTGCTCATCAGTACAGTTATATGCCCAATTGCTTCTAACCAGGATTGATACCTGACCAAATTGACATCAGTTGGTGATTCTACCTCTGAGCTATGGGTGCTATAAATATATTTATTTAGGTGGCTTGTATTCATCTAAACAAGTCTGATTAAAAAATAAAATACCAAAATGCAGACAAAGGAATTCTGCGTACCCCAGATACCACATTGGTTCTTGATAATGACTGAGATAATTGTAAGTTCTTGAACAAAACAATAATATATGAACTTTGTCTAATTTTAATTTTTTTTTTTTTTTGTCATTCTTCAAATGATTCAGCAAAGCTCATCATGTTGATCAATCATGTTGCTTTCCAACTCTTGGAAAAATATATATCAACCATAAAAATGAAGTAATTGTTCATTAAGTATTAATTAAATGTTAAAAATTTGAGGGAAATTCAGATCAGTTTTTACAGCCACTCAGACTATTAAGAAACGATTGTAACTTTGGATCTGTTACAGCTGAAGAAAACTACAACAAAAAACATATGATACTTCTAATAAATGAAATAGAATATCCTCCTAAGATACACATAATATTGTTGGAAAACATGATTTCAATTTTATGCAGCAACATCATCTATCAGTGCTGCAGTGGGTTGAAATGTACACCATAACCCACAACTACCATATCACACTCTGGTTCCAAGTCTCAAAATAGGTGTTTCTTTTATCATTGCATTGATACTGGAAGACACAAAAGCTTTACAAGCAACAAAATTGTGAAACATGTAACACCTACAAGCTCTATTTGCATTGCATCATTATCAGTTTCATCACAAATTCATAATATCTGCTCTATGGAACTATCTTTGAAAGAACAAACCTATGCAACTATAAAGTTTACTATTCTGAACAATCTCTTGCAATGTCATATTAAGCAATAATATCAGTATTAACAGCTTCTGGAAGATGCATGCTCAAGCTAAACGTTTTGTTTTTTGGCAGATGTTGCTCCAAATTGTAAACATAGTGCTGGAAGATCACAGTACTTCTCAGATACAGATAAATATTTTTGTTGCTTCTGCAGTTCAAAGACTGCTGAAGGAATGGATGTTATAGATAATATAGAGACAAGATGTTATATATAATATAGAGGCATAGTCAGGATCATCAAGTCAATGCAAATGACTCTTGGAAAGCACGAATATGTTATGTCTAGAGTGAAGAAGGACTACAAGAGAAGAATGGTGACTGAGTCTATCAATCAATTCATGCTACTAGAGGTATGTCTACTCCCTTGAATTCATGACATGGTAAACAAGATTGCAAAGTCCTGCTTTTTAGTACACTCAATTTGAGAAGTGTATACCATTTCAAATCACTAATGTAAAAAATCTTACACTGCTTTCAAAACTGACTAACATCTTTATCAGTTCTGTTTTATACTCTTTGACATGACTAATACATCACTCAATAAGTCCCAGACCTAACTAATAAAACAACAACTTTTAGGCAAAATTCAACTTTATTCATCAACAGTCTCCTTCTAGAATGATACACTGATTCCAAAACTTCTCTAACAATTTGATGCCTTTGTTATTGAACGATTTGTCTTTGGCCTCAAAATATGCCTCAGTATCTGATATCACTTTTTCATTGGGGCCAAATAGCTTTCCCTGAAGCAAGTAGTCGGGGGGTGGGGGGATACCAGAGTGGATGCAGAAGCAATTCGAAGTGCAGTTTATGTAGTTTTGGCATCATTGTGATTGACTTGTGACACAGTGCATTGTCTTGGTGAAAATCACTTTTTTCTTCTTCATTTGTGGTCGTTTTCTGATGATTTCTTCCTTCAAATGCACCAGTAATGCTATATAATATTTGCTATTGATGGCTTTTCCTTTCTCAAGGAAATTGATGAATAAAATACTTTGCACATCCCAAAATACAGAGGCCAAAACATTGTCTGATGTTTGCATCTTTGGTCACTTTGGACGGCTTTCACCTGCTGCTGTCCACTCAGCTGACTGTCAATTTGACTCTGGAGTGAAGTGATGGATTCATATTTTATCCATCATCACATATTTACACAAAAACTTTGTTGTGATGAAACAGTTGTAAATGATACTCTGAAACATCAATGTGTTGTTGTTTTTGATCAACTATGAGCAAATGTGGCACCCACTTTGAATACAGCTTTCTCATTGACAAATGTTCATGCAAAATGGTGAATACACTGCCTTCTAATATGTTCAAACTGCAACTTCAATTTACGACTGGCCAAAACGAGTTTGTGGATTTTTTTGGTGTTTTCCGGGACAACTGCCAATTTGGGGCGACCTGAGCGTTCAGCATCATTTGTGTCTGTACCACCACTTTTAAAGTCAGCATACCACCTCTTAACCATTGTTCCCGACAGAGCAGAATCCGAATAACTTATCAAGCCATTGCTTTGCTTGAACAGTATTTTTTCACCATCAGAATGCAATGCTTTATCAACACACAAAATTCAGATTTTCCATTGTTTTGAAAATTTGCAACAGTAGCTTCACTTAAATAACTGTAATTTGTAAACTATTAATTCAATTGGGCCCAAATTTTGTCACATGCCATTTGAAGGTTAGTACATCATAAAAATCAGATGGATTTTTTATTAGTGGCGCCATCTATATGTCAGGCCCAGGATTTATTGAGTGATGTGTTAAACAGTCAGTTAAGAGCCATACATGATACACACTTGGGCAATAATGTCTCGAAAGAGTTACTCTATCAAGATATAAGACTACAGTTAAATAAAATTCAGAATTCAGTCTCATTTTAAATTATACCAGTCGGTGAAGAATTAACTGACTATGATAAGCTATTCCATAAATTAAAGAACATTGTAGAGATTTAAGAAAAGACAAAAACAGTACTAAAATTCTTCTATATAAAAGTTTTCCTAATCTGGTTAAAAGCAAAAGAATAGTAACGGCAGTTATAATAAAACATTTGCAATAGATATTAGAAATGCTATAAATGCTGAATTCATTTACTTTTTATTTCATCTTTAAATTTATTTCATATCATTTATAAAATGACTAAATGGCAGTGGTTATTTGACTGCAAAATATTAGGCATTTGCTTCATGAAAGACACTACTTAGTCTATCATCTAACAATAAAAAATATTTTCTGAAATGTGTTTTTTGTGTTTTGATTTGCCAAATAGAAACTGTGCCTGCAATTAGTATGTAAGACATGCATTACTGAATAAATTATAATGAGTCAAATGAGAAAAATTTCCATCAAGACATAACTAGGATCAGTACTGGTAGCAAACATCTGCTTCAAATATTTTTATATGCATTACAATGAAGACCTTTGGTAGAGCAGAGCTGCCATAAGCAGGATCAGTACCTGCCTGAATTTCTAGGACAAGAAATTATCAAACCTTGCACTTAGACTAATATCATCACCTTTGTTGTTACAATCGCAACAATTTAGTTGTTGTGCTTCTCCATGTAAATTTCAAGGAATTTTAAACTGAATCCTTTATTCAATTTATGAGGGTAGCCTGTTCTCGTTCCACTTGTCTTTGTTAATTGTTCTGTTATTGCTAGTTTCCACCAAGTCAGATTATATCCATACTACTTAATCCAGAGATTGAACTCTCAATTATTATCATATCACCAAATTCATTAACCAACACTTTAATTTTATCAACCACTGTCCCATGGGACAATCCTGAAGTTAGAAAAAAGACTCAGAGGCAATACAAAAAAGAAGCAGTCGCAGTGAAAGAAGTCAAGCATGGTAGCAGCAGCAAGAAAAATATTTAATTTAAGGTTAAAATTTCTAGTTTTTTCAATGATACAATAAACTAGCAGATTAAAGCATTGGTTAGTGGACTTGAAAACAGAATAATTGTGAGTTCAATCCCTGGGCCAGGTAATACAAATATACTCAAAACTGCTGCTGAAATATCTTCAAAATTTGTAAAAAACATACTTACCTAAAAATAAGTTGTTAGGAGTTCGACTGTTATTTCCTGAATTCAAAGCCAAGCACATTTCATGTTTCTTCAAGTGGACAGTTAAGTGATCTTCATTGGTAAATCGCTGAAATAAAAGAATATATAATAACAATCACTCTCATGAAAATTCTAAAATTAATGACAAGGAAGCTATTCATCAAAAGAATTAGTCATATTTAGTAATAATTGCTGCAGTAATCAGTCTAATGAAAAATGGTCTAAATTATAGTTGAGAGTAATACAAAAATAAGTACATTTCTCAATCCTGTAAAAATGTTACAAAAGAAACAAAAATATCATTCTTAATAAAATAGTGTAAACTTTCGTCACCCACCCTCCAAAGGACACAGGTATACATATAATGAAAACAAAAAAAAAAAAAAAGTTCTGTCAATGAGTATGTGCTATATAGAAATCTTTGTCGGGCAGTCAGTGACTAAACTGGCTACTCCACTCAGTAATTTTTTTGAATGAGGCGGGATGTTAGCAACCAGGTAAGACAAAAAAATAAGACCTGAAAAAAAATAAATAAATAAAAGAGAAAGATACAAAAGGATAAAACTCTTGAGGAGTCAACAGCCAGCTAATTAAAGGTAGTGTCTCAATGAAATACAGTGGAGAAGGCAGTGGGAAACCATTATCATTCACAAGAATCATTGCGGCTATGCACAAACAAATTATGAGCTCTAACAGCATGAAAGGGATCTGTAACCTATTTCCAGTGCTGAGAAAAAGAGAAGAGATAATAATTGAATTTTTTTTTCTATCTTTTTCACCCACTAGAAGCTGGGTGAAGGATATTCTAAGGAGACCACCCAAGAAAAATACTGAAAGTTTTTTTCCCTTATGACTAGAGTACTGGCTATGAATTTTGAAAAATATTCTTGTCTCAATGTTCAAAAGAGCCATTATCATGAAAAGTGAGTGTTCCAGTTATTGATAAAATAAAGCTTTAAAGATTTGATTTGAAACAGACTTTTTCCTGGCATGAAGAATTTTATGACCCTTAGGGACTAGCCATCCCCTGGTCAGAAAGAGAGATAGAATTCACAAAAATAAAGTTTTTTTTGTTTCTTTATGGAATTTTGCGACATTAATAATTAAAAGAGAAACATATGGTTATGACGATTGAAATGATAAAACACAGATGTGAAACAACCACACACCAAAGGTTCAATGGGAAATAAATTTTGGAGCAATAATTAAAATTTGGCCATTAATGCTGGACCACACCCCTAGGGAAATGGTAAGAGGTACTCACACAGGAGAAAAAGAGATGAAGTTGATCAGGTGACTAAAAGAAGGATCTCTTATTGGTCATTTGGAAATGCTAAGCATACTCAAAGGGCGTGATAACCAAACCCACTGGATGTGAGGCTCAATATAAGCAAGGGTTGGTGGGTTTTCATACAGCTGAGTAGAGTTGGTTTGACAGTTTGAAAGGGACCAAGTAAACATGAGAGATGTGTTGTCACATATTTGCCTGCCTTAAAAAAACCTCTGACTTTAGCCTGGTGCCAGACCAAGCAACTTAGATAAAGTGTTACATCCTGTAGAAGATGTAGGTTAGAATTATAGATGTCTGCATGCAAGAGTGATAAACTCTAAACAAATACTGTACCAACTTTTTATTGTTAATTTTACAAAGATTTCCATTTTTTATTGTGGCTGTCTGAACAGTTGATGCAGTGGATTTTCGGCAATTTTCAACCTAAACCGACTTTGTGATCAGTCAAGCACAACATGGCCAGAACCTGGTTTGGAACAAATTAGTTGCAGAGATTTTGGGTGTTGGCACAAAAGACCAGTGTGGGGTTTCACAGGTTAAGTCTAAAGGAACTGACTACTTGCCTGGTAAGGAGCAGCATGCACAACAGGTGTCATGTGACTATCATCCAGCGACTGTTAGCACACAAATGCCGTAAAGGGGACCAAATTACTCAGAACTGATCTCTTGCCCAGAATGGAACAACATGAGCAACAGGTGTCAACAGATCGTTACCCTGTGATGGGTTGTACCAAACAAAAAAAAAAAAAAAAAACTCATGAGACATAGAAGGTCAGAACCTTGCACAACTGTGGACAGCTAGAAAATGTAAAGATGATGATGATTAGATTAAACATCAACATTTTAGGTATTTGCAAAATGAGGTGGGTAAATAGTGGAGACTTGTCAGCAACCACCACAGAATTATATATACTGGCTATGAAAATAACAAAAAAAAGGAGTCAGTTTGATACTGGATAAAGACATGAAGAATTGCATCCTGGAATACTATCAGCTATCTGAATGAATTCTTGTGGTTAAACTGAAAGGGAAGCCCCTAAACGTATCTATTATAGTAGTATATACACTGATAACACAAAGCACAGAAGAAATAACTGAATCTTTCTACTTTATGCTGGACAACATCAAGGCCAAGTTCAAGTCACAAGAAATTAGAACTATCATCAATCAGTTAAGTGCCATACGTGATACACATTTGGGCGATCATATTTCTTTAGAGACATGACTGACTGGACAGAAGATTACTTTGCAGTAAGATGCCATTGCTTTCTGCAATAGATTGGTTGTCAGCCAAGGCTATAGAACCCAATCTGTCCTATTATTTCACCCATAACTGGAGGGAAGAGACAGATTAATACCTTTCCCAAGGGTATTTGTGTGCAAGTGAATGCAAGGAATTTAGCCAGAGTTTGAACACGGCTCCCCAATTTGTCATTCCGAGTCAATATCCACTGCACCACAACGCACATCCCAAGAATTATCATGGGAGACCTGAATACCAAAGTTAGCAAAGAGAGAGGAGGAGTGACAGTTGGCAACTTCAGACTAGAAAACCGCAATGACCAGAGAGAAATGGGTCCAAGTAATAACCAACAATTGGTTTCAAGAACACCCAAGATGATTATGGACATGGAGAAGCCCAGGAGAAGACATGACAAACCAAACTGACTTTATAATTATCAACAAGAGATTCAAGATCTCCACTGCAAAACTTATCCAAGTGCCAACTGCCAAAGTGATCATCTCCTAACTAAATGAAAAGTAAGGATGATACTTCGAAGATTGAAGAAGCCTAATACAGCACCCAGACTGCAATACAACAGACTCAGGAGTGACCCAAACCTGCAGAAAAAATATACAGAATTTGTGAAAAAATATAAAGGACAAATTAGAAATGGAAACTCTAAATGGGATGCACTAAGAGAAGCTCTGCTGCCCTCAGCAAACAAATAGAATGTTGTAGCTCTCAGCATTATTGGATTTAATGTTCAGGTTTGTTTTTTGGCTTTTTGTTTGAACTTAGTGAATTGCTGACTGCCATTCCTGGCTGATTAATTTTTTGAGATAGTTGTTGCTAATTCATCAGTGATATCCTTTTTACTTGTTATTTTGTTACTATTTATGTAAAGATGTTTTATTGCCTTAGTATGATATTTACCAGCTATTTTTTTTTTTATCATATCCAAAACAGATTTAATTTTTGTCGCTGGACTCAGTTTACTGACGTAATTTTTCCAGCATTCTTGTTTCTTAACTTTGATTATTTTCTGAGTTTTTGTTCACAGTTGCTTAAATTTCAGCAAGTTATCTGTTGTGGGATCTTTGTTAAAAACCTTAATGCCCTTCTGAGCCTGGTAGCCCTTTTGCATTCATCATTAAACCAATGTCTATTACGTTTGTCTTTTCTAATGTTACCCTTAAGGATCATGCATTTTTTTGCAATAGAGACCAGGATTTCCATAAACTGAGTTATGTCTTTGATGCATAGTTGTTGTTCTAGTCTTTCAAAGCATAACTTTTGAAATTCTTCCTAGTTTGCTTTACTTAATTCCCAACACTAGAAATTTTCATTATTTTACTCCAAATTCCATAGGCAAATCAGAAAATGATTGCTACTACATATGTCCATCAGTACCATTATAGAAAAAATCCATAAAGATAGATGGATTGCACAAAGATAAATTGCAAAGAATGGATACATATAAGTTGGTGATTTATTGTTATATATATATATATATATACATACACACACACACACAAACTGTTGTTATTTATAAAGGATTCCATATACTTTCCTTTCTGGTTTGTATCTTTACAGCCCTCTAAAATGATGTAACTGTTAAAATCTCTTAGTAACATAAAAGGAGGAGGGAGTTACTTTATAATTGCCTGCAATCTGTTTTCATTTATTTCTTCATTCGGATAAATGTACACTGAGCAGATGTTGATTGGTCAGTGCAGTATCACTTTTACAGCTTGTAGTATAGTATGCAAATGAAGAGACCCATATATATATATACATATATATACTTTTTTTTTTATCATTTCACCCCAAGCAAGGCATTCCATTGCCACTATTGCGCATGGGGCTACATAGGGGAAGGTAAAGAGGAGGAGTGGTTAGGTGTAGGAAATGTCAGAAGAAAGGTGATAGATGGGTAAGGATACCGAGGATGAGGGTTGGGCAGATGGGAAGAGTGTTTGAAAGAATGGGAGCGAGTTAGTGTGTTAGGAGGTGTCTATTGACCTTACATTTAAACTCCTGGAGATTGTAGCCGTCGGGGAAGCAATCATGTGGAAGGGAATTCCACAGTCGGGAAGTGCAAGAAAAGAAACTGTTGGAGTAGAAGTTGCGGTTGCATTTTATCAGTTTCACTGAAAAAGGGTAGGACCTAGTTGCTAATCTAGTATCTCATGCAAATTTTTACCTAGGGGGCACCAGTGATCTAAGTTCATCGGAGCAGAAGCCGTGAAAGTATTCATAGAAGAGACACAGGGAAGCCACGTCACGCCGGTGAGAGAGA
Source organism: Ascarosepion bandense (assembly GCA_037127315.1). Lineage (NCBI taxonomy): Eukaryota > Metazoa > Mollusca > Cephalopoda > Sepiida > Sepiidae > Ascarosepion > Ascarosepion bandense. The sequence continues at coordinate 129,339 of JBBBDQ010028489.1, read as the reverse complement.
GACTGCAGGCGGTCTGCCAAGTTGGTATCGATCACATTACAGACCCTCCGCTGTACCTTGTCGAGAAGCCCGAGGAGAATAGCAGGAGCACGCGACCAGATATGGCAGCAGTATTCAATGCATGGGTGGATGGTAGATTTATATATGTGCAAGATAGATTCAGACGGAAAAAACTTCCAGGCCCTGCACAGGGAACCGACTTTCATAGCAGCGGATTTAGCAATGAATTCGATATAGTTATTCCATTTGAGGTCCACTGTAAGTGTGAGACCAAGGAGGCATAGTGTTTTACTCCATGGGAGGCAAGCCTGGTCCATGCTAATGAGAGGTAGGTGCGATTGTCTATGATGGTTAATTGATAGTAGCTTTGTTTTAGAAGCATTAAAGCTTACAAGCCATTTCTTACCCCAGTCCACTACGGATTGGAGGTCCTTTTCAAGCTCGGCTGCAAGGTTAGCTTTGTCGCCTACACCAGATTTTTGGTCGCGGCGAGAGTAAACTGTAGTATCATCAGCGTACATACCTACTTGGGATATTATGGAATCAGGCAGATCATTAATGTAGATCAGAAAGAGCGTAGGATCTAGGATAGAGCCTTGAGGGACACCTGCATTCATATGCTAGTTCTGGGAGGCATGTCCGTTTAATACCACCTTCATTGTGTGGTTAGAGAGGAATGACTGGATTAGTTCAAACAAATGTCCAGTTATACCATAGTTCCTCAGTTTGCATAGAAGGCAAGCATGCCAAACTCTGTCGAACGCTTTAGAGATATCCAATGTAACGGTTCGGGCTTCACCATTCCTGTCGAGTGCCTGATATATGTACTCGGTGATGGTCGTTAGCATATCAGCAGTAGACCTGGTGAAGCGGAAACCATACTGCTTGTCCAAGAGAAGCCTGTGTGCTGTGAGATGCTGAACCACCTCAGCGTTGATAATGGCTTCAAACACTTTGCCAAAGATCGGAAGAAGGCTGATAGGTCGGTAATTTGCGGGGTCCAAGGGTTCACCAGTGTTTTTAAATATAGGAACTACAGAGGAAGATTTCCAACAGGCAGGAAAGAAGGAAGCAGATAGGCAGAAGTTGTAGAGCTTAGAAAGTACAGAGGAAAGTTCGGGGGCACATTTCTTTAAGACTATGATTGGGATTCCGTCCACTCCGCTCGCTTTGTGAAAGTCAAGTTTTGAGATTATCTTAGAGACAAGCGAGGGTGTAATATGGACGTCATTAAGTTGAGCATCAGTTCTAGGTGGGAAGTCGGGTGGAGAAATTCCAGACGTGTCCAGTCTCGAATTATTCGAGAATCTGCGGGCAAAGCATTCAGGCTTGTCCACTGGGGAGGTGAGGACCTCAAATTTGTTTATTAGTGAGGGTATTGTGGACTTGCTCTTGTTAAGTACTCTTTTACAGAGTCGCCAGTAGTCTTTGGTGCCGAACTTAGAGGATGCTATGCGTTGCTTCATTCAGACAGCAAATAACATCTTAACTTTGTTAAGTATTTTTTTACACTTATTATGAGCTGAAGCGAAAAGGCGTCTGTTTTGGTCCGACGCGTTGCTATGATAGAGTCGGAAGAAATGATTCCGGTTGGCAATGGCGGGCGAGCAAGCGGGCGAGAGCCATGGAGACGAATGAGATTTAAGCTGAAATTTCCTGGCAGGGATGAAAGCATCGATGCCAGCCTTAACCCAGGAGGAGACCTCGGATGCACATTCTTCGATGGGAAGACTAAAAACGTTGTTCCATGGGACATCACAGAGGAAGTCTCAGGACGAATCCCAGTCTGCTCTTTGGTAGCAGTAGGATATTCTACTTGTCTGGGTTTCTTGGGTTGGGTGGGAGTGGAATGAAATGTTGACGGAAACTACGGTGTGGTCAGAGTTACCAAGTGGGCAGAGTTGTCTGGTAGTGCAAGAGTCTAGGATGGAAGTGAAGCAGAGGTCTAGCAGTGAGTCCCTTCCATTAGGGTTGTCAGAGAAACGCATGGGGAAATTCACCACTTCCGTAAGGGATTGGGTGATTGAAAAATTCATGGTGTGGACACCAGCAGGGTCGGTAACAGAGTTCTCCAGCCACTTGGTGTGGTGGGCGTTAAAGTCACCAAACACAAATATATGAGCAGAGGGATGGGAAGAAATGGCTTTGTCAATATTGTCAGAGATACTGTCAAATAACGAACAGTCAGGGGAGGAAGGGGACGGGTAGAGAAAGAAGAGATAGCTAATCGAGCTTAGAAGTGAGAGGCGGAAGCACATGAAAGAATGATCCGGATGTCGCTCTAGCTAGGGGAAGGTGTTTGCTGACATACACACCAAGCCCATGCATATGAACATTGGAGTCCTTCCAGAAAAGGGGGAAGGTAGCCAGGAACGTCAAACTCAGAAGAGGGGATAGAAGGGTTAAGGTTAGTTTCACATAGGGCCAAGATATCAGGTGAGTTAGTGTGAAGGAATGAATCAACGCTGAGGAAGTTAGTGCGTATACTACATATGTTAGTGTAAGAGATGCAGACAGGTTTGGGCGTTTTCAGACTAGCTGGTTTAGCTTTGCTATTATGTTTGCTTTTTTGAGAAAGAGAGAGAGAGTACTTGGAGAAGTAAGACAGAAAATAGCCTGTTGTCACAAAGGACATGCAGAACTGTGATATGACTACTGCTACTCACAATGATATTCGAGACATAACAATGGCGTCGCCAATAGGATTCATAACTTCACTGGACAACCCAGAACATGTAAAAACATGGATGACAACTTTTGTGGCATTTGCAAGAGCAAAAAAAATTAAATTACTCAAAGACCAATGGAGGAGAAACTGAGATAACCAATTTATTTCTTGCTTCATTGAGATACAAAGCTGTGAAGAAAATTTCAACAATGTGTTATCTGAGCAAGTTAGAAGAAATGACATTTCAGCAAGTCATAAAAAAGGACATAAGACTCCCCAAAAATTTATAATAGTGAAAAGAACCAAGTTTTTGGAAATAAGACAAGCACCACAGGAGTCCATTATGCAATACTTACATAAATTGAAAGAATGAGTAAAGTATTGTGAATTTGAAAAATTGGAAGCACATGAAATGACTACAGGAGATGAAGTAATTCTTCTTAGATTAATTAAGGTTAGCAAGACCAAAACCACAAGTGCAAAATACTAGAATGTCTGCAAAGTAAAAGAATGAGTTTGGAAGCTAGCATTGAGTTTTTGCACTAATTAGAGAATTTAATCAAGCAAAAGAAGAATTGGAGACATTCAGGACGAACTCTACCAAATCTATAATTCAATGTAAATATTGTGGAAAAAGTCATAATGGAAATAAGTTTAAATGTCCAGCGTTGAGAAAAATATGCTCAAATTGCAAAAAAAGCATTTTCAGAGCATAAGCAAATATGAAAAGCAAATAAGAAAAGTAAAAACTGTTCAAAGACCCTCCAAAGAAGCTGGGGTATTTACAATGAATACACAAAAATATAATAGAGAAAAATAAGGATAAATGGCCAAGTATTTGACATGCAAGTTGATATGAGCAGTGAAATTATGCTAATCATAAAAAATTTCTGGATAAAATTGGTACAAACAAAATTAAGAAAAAGCAGCGTACAACTACAGCAATTTAATGGAATAACCATAAAAACAATGGGCACATTTCAAGGCAATTTTGAAACTGTCAAGCGTTTTGAAATAATCCCTATTACAGAGGTAGTACACAAAAAAAAAGATTGCGGATTATAAGGGATTGATGTATTAAAAGTAAACACAGCAAGACTAGTTAATTCCAGGGAAGCAGAAGGAAATGCAGTAGGATTCTTGAAAGGCAAACATTCGACTAAAGGAGAACTATCACTGAAAGTATATAGCACCAAGAAAAGCTCCAGTTCATATCCTAGTTTTGGTAGGAGCAAAATTAAACAAACTGTTACAACAAGGCATACTAAAAAGAGTAACTCAAGTTGATAGTAAATGGGCATTACCAATAGTAATGATGGAGATAAAATAATACACTAGGTGGAAACAGACGTTCTTCCTCTAAATAGACTCAAAATAGAAACAAAGCAAGACCCAATATTAAGCAGAATAGTAGAGAGAACAAAAAATAATATACAGAGTATATGGCAAAGAGACAAACTAATGGCATAATATGTAATGGAGATGTAATAGCAGTTTCACAAATACTGAGAAGAGACATACTAAAAGAAGTACATCATGACATACATTGTGGCATTACAGCAATGCAAAGACTAAATTTGCAAGCATGGTGGCCAGGATATTCAAAAGATATACAGGAATATGTTAAGAGATACCCAAAATGTGTGGAAATAAAGAACTGCATGCAAGCAAAAATTTACTCATAGCCCAAAAAAGCAGAGCCATTGGTTAGGGTCCATATGGATCATGCACATATCAGAGACAGGGGATTATTCTTAGTATTAGTGGACTCATATTCAGGATGACAAGAAGTTGTCGAAGTAAAAGACAGAAAAGCCACCACAATAAAACAAATACTAAGGACCATATTCTCAAGAAATGGATTATCCCAGACACTAGTCACCAACAATGCATCTGAATTTTGCAACGAGAATTTATATGCATGGTTAAAACAAACTGGATACAACCTATACAAGACACTATCACATCACCTACAGTCTAATGGCATTGTGGAAAGAATACTACAAATCCTGAAAATGGAGTCAAAAGTATTCTCACCACTTACGGAAAACATAAAAGCATATTTACTAAAAACGCTTCTCAGTTACAGATCTATTCTACATGCAGGAAGGAAACTGAGCACGTCAGCATTAATAAGAAGACAAATCAGGGCTTCCATAAATATGTCCTTTGCAATGAGAAAAAAGGTGCGGTATAGAAAGAATAGAGAGACAAATACAGAAAAAGCAAATTTCCTGATGCAAAAAAGTTATTTTGGAAAAGGACAAAATATACTGGCACATGCAGATCAGTTCAGAAGCAGAGATGAGCTGGAGTATGTGGAAATGGAAGGTCAAGAACAAAAAGAGACAGAAAGTTATAAAAGTGGAACAGAGCCAGAAATGGAAGGTGAGAATGAGGAGATGGACGAAGATGACAAAAATGAAGAGAGACTGAGATCACCATTAAAAAAAAAAAACAAGACTGACAAGAGGAAGGACAGTACGGAACAAAAAAAAATTAGTAGTAAGAGAAAAACAAGGGCATATGACCTCTCCAATTCAGGGAGTATCATATGCAAATAAAGAGACCTATATATATACTAGCAGTATAGCTCAGCGTTGCTCGGGTATAATGAAAGCTTTAAAACTAATCCATGGTCCTGGAGTTAAGACTCTTTGGACGTTGGCACGAAAGACTAAAAAGCAATAGTCTTTTCCAGTTAAAGCGAAACCATAAACTGAAAGAAAAATGAATGGATGTAAGTCAAATTTTGATTTCCTGCTATTGATATCAAATAAGGTTTTTTCGTCGTAAACTGAATTTTGAAGGCTAAATAAGTCCTCTAAGTAAATGGTATCATGGCTGAGTCTAAGAGCTACAATTATACCTACTTAGAGCCAAACCCAAAGCAAAATCTAAAATAAAAGGGCTGAAAAAAATACAGACATACAGGCAGATAAACAGACACACACACAAACATCTTGCCTTTTATATATATATATATATATATATATATATATATTATCAATTTTCTGCACTATTGTAAGAACTGCAACCTTGAAACTTCTGAATATTGTTTCTTATGTCTTTGTCTAGGAGTGTATCAAATTTGATTAAAATCGAGCTACTCCTTCTATAACCCGATTTTTTTATTCTTGATTTTCGATATTTATCAGGGGTACCTCAACACAAAACCTAGCTAAGAACACTCGCAGACGCTTATAGTACAACTGTGTAAATTTTCAAGAAAATCGGTTCAGCCGTTTCAAAGTCTATAGGTAACCGAAACATACACAGAAACACACAAAGTTCCATTTATAAATAAGTTTATATATATATATATATGTATATAAAGAGTACTTGGAAAAGTAGGACAGAAAATAGCCTGTTGTCACAGAGGACACACTTAGCTGTACTATAACTACTGCTACTCACACTGATATGCAAAACATAACACAGCTATTGCCTTTAAATTAGTTCTTAAGTTTATCTGACTTTGTGAACATCATTTCGGACTAAGATGGATATACCACCTGATGTCCAAAGACAAGTGTCTTTTATGTAATTGTATTGCTAATAATTTCTTATATTTATATTATCATCCCTCTTAAAGAAGGTTTCCTGAAGGCAGATAACTGTCGGAGTCAGGTCTGTTATCAACAGAAGTAGCTCATTAATGTTTGCCTTCCATCCACGGCAGTTCCATTGCAATTTTTTATACATACTTGTACTTTCTTATTTACGACTTATTTTAGTTTGGAAGTTTTAGTCATCTGTGGGTTTTGGCTTTCTCATCTAAATTTTCAAAGCAATTTTCAGCAGACACTTCCAATTTTTGTTTTCTTTGGTGATACACTTATTCTACTGCTTAAGAAATTTGTTGGATATATAGGTGATCTGTATGACCTTTGTTCGACAGATGGCTTAACATATTTGGGAGAAGTCAGCATTTGAGATGATGTTATCTGCTTATTACTAGTTTCCTTTTCCTTTTTCAGGTTCAGCCTGTCCCAATTTTTTGTAATAAAAATCTTTCATTTTTTTTTTAAATTAAGCAAATCCTTTGTTCTCAAGTACACAAGTCTCTCAATAAGGTCCCTATACTTGTCAGCAGCCTTTGAGAATTCACCGTTTAAAGTTTATTGCTTTACTCGCCCCCCCCCCACCTTCGGTTGATTAAAAATCTGGCAATGAAACATGTCCCTTCAAATATAGAAAAAGGAAATCTGATTCTTTTACAACCCAAAAGTAACTGACTGCAGAAACAATCAATCACCAGGATCCTGTCCCCAGACATCACAGGTCACCACCCATGGCAAACAGGTGGCTCCATGGGGTGGTGGTGGTGGTGGTGTCTTATCCTTCTGCAGAGGTGCAGTTGGCTATTCTGAAGCCCCAGCCAACAGGGCATTCAAAGGTTTGAGCATACTATTCTTGTTCAATGACTGATCTCACCAGATTATGCACTCTTTCCCAGAAACTGTATAAAATACAGATGTTTTCTGCTAAAGAAACACAAATATACCTAAACAAGAATCTGCAAGAGGGATTAGCTTGTTCCACGAGTAGATGCCATTGTCCTCGAGATGGATAACTACCTAAATTATTTTCTTCGTTATTTAGCAAAGTAAAACTTGTTTCATGTGCATTCAATCATGAGGAACAAGAGTTTATCAATATGTCATTTTCAAAAACATTTGTATAGAAAATGATTAATAGCAAAAATATTTCAATATACAATGAAAAATGTATTTATATGCACAGACTCTGAAATGTTTGCAAAGGTGAGTTTAGATAGTCCTCAGAAAGAAAAGTTTGAATACAGACTTAAAAGGTATTCAGCAATTAGTTTACTTGTCAACCAAATCAACTGAGATTGCCCTTTTAATATTGCATTGGACCAAAATCTAACAAAAGTGAATAGCAATAAATATAAAAAAGTTAAAATGATATTAAACTGTCTGCCCTATTACTGATATAAAAAAACAAGCATTTATATCAATAATAAAATTTTGTATTTTACAAAGTGTAAAATACAAAAGAAAAAATTTCCCACCACTTTATTATTACCAACAACAATGAACTTGGAATTTGAATTCCTCTTCTACATCATATTTACTTGTGTAATCTAGGAAAGGGTAATAAGTTAGAATATCAACTGAATATTTTTTTAAGGTCACCAACTGCTGACTCACTGAAAAGCTGTTTCACCACAAATAAGCCACCTACCACCAACCAAAGGATAGCTTTGATCTTAACTGTAATCCCAGCAGTGATATGAAAATGAAACCTATGAGTAAATAATTTATGATAAATCTTATCCCCTTTATTGAAACACATATTTAAACAAAACTGAAAACCTAAAATCAAGGCCAATATTTGAAAAAAAAATGTAGTTTCAGAAATGACATTTTAGCAAATCGTGAAAGTCATAAAAAAGAACATAAGACACCCCCCCAAAAAATTATAATAGCAGAATGAACCAAGTTTTTGGAAATAAGACAAGCACCACAGGAGTCCATTATGCAATACTTACATAAATTGAAAGAATGAGTAAAGTATTGTGAATTTGAAAAATTGGAAGCACATGAAATGACTACAGGAGATGAAGTAATTCTTCTTAGATTAATTAAGGCTAGCAAGACCAAACCACAAGTGCAAAATACTAGAATGTCTGCAAAGTAAAAGAATGAGTTTGGAAGCTAGCATTGAGTTTTTGCACTAATTAGAGAATTTAATTAAGCAAAAGAAGAATTGGAAACATATTGAACAAACCCTACCAAATTTATAATTCAATGTAAATATTGTGGGAAAAGTCATAATAGAGACAAGTTTAAATGTCCAGCGTTGAGAAAAATATGCTCAAATCACAAAAGCATTTTCAGAGCATAAGCAAATATGAAAAGTAAAATCTGTTCAAAGCCCCTTCCAAAGAAGAAGCTGGAGTTTTTACAATATATATACACAAAAGGACGTAGAGAAAAAATAATGATAAATTGCCAAGTATTAAAATTATTAATCCGTCTTTTCCCTCCAGTTATGGGTTAAAAAGCAGGACAGATTAGATTCTATAGCCTTGGCTGGCAACCAATCTACCACAGAAAGCAATGGCAACCTACTGCGGGATAATCTTCTGCCCAGTCAGTCATGACTTGAAAGAGACATGATCGCCCAAGCGTGTTTCACGTGTGGCACTTAACTGACTGACTGATTTGACATGCAAGTTGATATGGGCAAAAAAAAATGTAGTTTCAGAAACCATTCCTTATATTTATGTATGAATATTTCATACATGAATTTTAAAAACTATTCAAAATCAGTATAATTACAGTTTCAAGCACATGTGTCAGTGTCAAGTGCATTATCTATAATCTAACTTGAAATTGGGATTCTAGATTTAATTTAAACATAAATGACAAATCAAAACATTAAGATAAAATTTTTCTGTATATTTTAATAAGAAGCATTTTAGCAAGCAAATGTTTTAGGACCTTAAAAAAATGTAAAATGAGAATTAAAATTATTATCAACTGTGTAAAAAAATTGATCAAAATATTTACTCGTTAAAACTTTTGGATTTCTTGTTAAAATCTTTACTACCTATTATATATTCAAAATATAAAGAAAAACATTTAAATTGTGCTCTTTGACTTGTCATTTATCCCTAAATTTTAGATCAAAGCTAAAACCCCATGTTCCAGCTATATAACTTTTAATGCACTTAACACTGTGTACCAAAAATATTTGCCAAAGATTGTATGTCAACAGCAGTCCATAAGTGTGCCAACATACACACACACACACATCATTATATAAAGGAAAATAATAATGTTTAAAATACATTGAAAAATTGTCAGCAAGGCCCAAAGATAAAGGTTGTACCTAAAGTGCTTTTGTTCTAGAACTAAAACATCACCATGAGAGTAACACTTCAAACAATTTTTGAATGGTCTGGTCAATCAATAAATCACAGCATGAAACAAGCTGATAAAGATTAATGACTGAGAAGCCCTCCTGGATTTGTCATAAAGACAGTGTACCAGCCCTTGAAGCAGGCTGATGTTAGATGTTGAGAAAGTGAGAGAGAGATTAGCACTACCTATATGAAGCGATGGTGTAAGATGAGACGTGAAAGGAGTTGGAGTTAAAAGGAAGCTCAATTTCTCTGACCACTCTCAAATTTGGAAAAACATTTGAGTAAATCTATTTCAAGTTCAGTTGTCTTCCACCCAGGTCAACCCCACTCATGCCAGATATAGGACTCCATATAAGATAGAGATTTGGATAATACACACTCCTAATCAAAACCTTATGCTGGCCCTGAAGACCAGAACTTAGAAATTTAAGTTACTACTAACACAAGCTGCAAACTTCAGAGGGGATTCCAGTGTTATTTGACTATAACAGTGTGATAGGTTAAAACTGCTCTATACAACAAATTATTAGATTTATAACTAGAGTTAATTCTTTATTCCAAAACATTTTTTGTGTGTAGCTCCCTCCCAACCATCTTCACTTCATCAACAATCTTCTCACTTCTGAGATCAAAAAACAACATGGCAGAGAAGTGAATGGTCATGAACAGATGAACGCCAGCTAAGTGGAACCGGGTCCACCATCATGATACCAGTGACAAATGAGCCATGCATTAACAAGAGAGGAGTCAGCTAGATGGTAACTATGGTTATGGCGGTATGAAGGAACTTAAAGACTAACAGGAATGTGGGCTACATTACTGGCTATTATTGGCTATCATTGGCCAGGATTTACTCATGGGGTTACATTTTAGCTAGAAGTAAAATGCTGTAGCTACTACCAAGGAGCAGGAAGGCAATCTTAAAACATTGCTCAATAAAAAGTTGTATGGTTTGTTAAACAACATTTGGTTCCATTTTGTCAAGATTTCATTCAAATCAAGGAAGTGATTGGAAAAAGCACCAACATCATTGGAAACATGAAATTCAAAGAAGCAGCCATGAAAAAAGCCCCATTATTGAAGCAGCATCTAAAAATAGCCAATTCTGTGAATGAAATAACCAACAAAAACAAAAAAAAATAGTTAACTGCAGAAAAAACAGAAAAATTCCTTAGTTCATTAGTAAGAGTACTTTGTGTACTAAATCAGCTCTAAATACAGAAATTTAAAAACTAGCCAAGTGCCAATACAAGACAACTTAGTCTAAGAACATTTGTAATATTCCCTGTTTGTAACTGATACATACTGTTTGATTTCCTGTGAAGTATTTTTAAAAAAATAGCAAAAGTTAGCCAGAAAATAATGGCCAAGCTCGGCCATAATAGATTGAAGATCCCTATGCTTATGGGGAAGAAAGTGTAGTTGAGACCATAGCTAGAAACCATTAAATACAAATCCAGAATTTGGAGAAACAGAATAGGGAACATTTGGAGATAGGGATAGAAGAACTTACTGACATTATGACGATTTCACTTGCATCAAATGCTCATGCATGGGTTGGAATATAGTAAAAGGACAAGTCTCTGTCAGAACTGGTCAGAAGAATACTGGGCTTGGCTAAAGTATCTTATGGAGAGGCTCAGAAAAGAGAGAATGTGGAGGTCCAAGCATAAATGACAAAATATATTATACTGATGTTTTTAAAACTCCCTATGATAAAGAAAGATGTGATATGAGGAGATACATCGGATAATTCAAGTAATACATTCACTTCAGCAAGAAGGAGCAATAATTGTTGGCTAGACAAGGAAAATGCAAGGGCTAGTAGCAAAGTGACTGAAAGGTTATGGGTGAGTTACAGCTGTGATAAAAGGTAGCATGTCAGATTAGGGTGGACAAAATAACAGAGAGAATGGGAAGAGATGGCAACAAAGTGTTGGTTGCTGTGGGACAAATGGTATAGGTCAATTGCAGGGTAGGTCATGTTGGCTGTGTAAAACACTGAAACAAAGATTGTCCAGAAAAAGAAAAAGTGTTTGCTCCAAGGTAAACAATTAAAGTTAGCCACAATACACAAAGTACAGTGTGTGATGGAAAAATTATCTAAATGACACTGACATCTCATATTAATGGATATATTTACCAAAATTACACAAAAACTATCTTGAAATACTAAAGAGAAAATTTATTCAATAAAATCACTATTGGCTTCAACCACAGCCTTTAGACAACTTTGGAATCTCCTTCAACTCTTTTGGCTGGTCTCCTTGTTTAAGTTGGTGAATGCTGCCAAAATCCTTGCCTTCAGTTCATCTTTGATATTACAAGGAGTTTTGTCAGTCTCTCACTCAACTGTGCCCCACACATAATAATCAAAGAGTTTGCAGTCTGGAGAGTTAGGTGGTCAGATGAAGGGGTGATGTGGTCACAGAAATTGACAGTCATGACTGGGTTCTCCTGCTTGTGTAGCATCGTGCAGAGTCTTGTTGCCAGACATAGGGTCTTCTAGCAGCAACCACCTTGACCCAGGGTAGCACTACCTGCTCAAGGCACTTGACGTAGGACTCAGTATTTAATCTGAAACCATCACCAACAAATTCGGGAGTTCTTTTCTTATAAGAACAATCAGAGTTTTTCAAGCTGTCATACCTTCATAATTACTATTAAACTCATTCAACTCTTTTCAATTCCTCTGCACTGAACTTAGATCGAGACCCAAACACTCTGAAATGTTCATATTGGAGCTTCTGGTGCATATCCCAAGCAATACAGTATGTCGTCTCCAAATTTCTGGCAGAGTGAATTGCATCATGGTGCTCTTTTTCCTACAGACGGTGCCCAATTTACCCAACTATACTGTCCAGTTGGTAAAATAAAAATAAAAAAAAACAATGCACCTGTGCAAAATTAAAAATATAAGATGACAACAATTTACCCATCACACACTGTATTTAAACTTTGAAGGATCACCCCAGATGGAGTTGGCAGTGGGAGGAAGGCTAGCAGCTAGAAAGGAATGGGGAGTCAAAGTTTTCTTGTATGTAGCAGGGAAGATTAAACATTTACTAAAATAATATTGGAAAATCACTTGATGGAAATATAATAGAAAGAGCCATATAAGTGAATGTAAAGTGAAAGAGAAAAAAGTGTTGGGTTGAATGATGAAAGAATTCATTGCAGGCAAAACCAGACATCTCTGTGGCAACTATATAGAAAAAGAGAAGTTGTCCACCATAATTATAGCAGCAGATAAGCTGTAAGTGATAAGAATATGAGAGAGAGAGAGAGAGCGCTAGCCTCTCCTGGGAAGAAGCAGAAAATGCAACAATGATGAAGAAGTTGGAGAAAGCAAGAAACAAAAGGAGAGTGACAAGATATAAGGTATTAATTAATACAGGTGATTCTGTATCATTACTAAATGTCAATATCAGAAAGGCTTTATGGACAAGAAGAGATCAATTAAAGCCTTCTGATTTGTCATACAGGTAAAAGAATGAATTTATTGATTTGTATTTTAAGGCTTATCAACCTTTTGCAGATTATTTAAAGCCAGAAAATATGTTTGGATCATAATAACTTTGGAAATGATAATGATTTACTGAAACAAGTTCAACTGTTTAACCCATAACAAGAGGGAGAAAGATGGATGCATATCTTTCCATAGGGTATTTGTGCATAAGTAAATATAATGAACTGAAATTTTTATTGTACCTCAGCTCTCTGATTTCTGATTAACAGCCATTATCCATTACATCAGTCACACATCAAAGATTACAGCTCCTGGTATTACCAAGTAGTAATCTATCTAAGTAGTGAGCAGGCTGAATGTTGCTTAACTTTGGTGATCAGATAAGAACCAGTATTTCAATGTGATATGGCCATAAGATGTGAAAGTTCTGATATGTTAGTGTTGACTGTCATGGTGGGAAATAAGGCATTACAAAGGTTTTGTGTATCTTGAACTCTGGAAAGAGGTTTGATTTTAGAGAGGCTATTGACTTAAGAAAGTGAAGTACCAAGTTAGTTTTATCTCAACTCAGTTGGGTGTTGAAATTGAAGAAATTCACTTGAGTACTGAAAAAGAGCAAGGTTTGACGATTGACAGAAGATGATATTCAATTGGCTTTTCGTACTGCTGTTTCATGTAGAAGAAAGTTGGATATTTTACTCCCTAATAGACAGGTGGGGGCTATGTCTCAAATAACTCTCTTAGTTAAATTTTTATCAGATACAGAGTAACTGATAAAGATGGTTCAGTGCTATTACTTAACAATATTAACAAATAACACTAATAAGATGGTACACCTGATGAGGAGTTGGGAAAGATTGTAGTAACAAATTTGAAAGCTCATTTAGAATATAGAGAAAAAAAACTAATGCAAATATTAAAAAAAAAAATTAAAATTAATGAGGGAGAGAGAATTATTCCCAAAAGAAGGACATGGCACAATCCCGAAAAAAAAAAATACATAAAATTCCAGTAATAACTGGAAAGGACCTAAATGGCAATGATCAGAGTAGACTTATAAAAATGAGAGTAAATTGAATACTAATACACAAGCAGGGATTGGTGGAAAAAACATGTCAAGAAATGGTGGAGGCTAGAATAGTGAAAAGATTCAAATCTGCTTCAAGTTTCTTGTATATTGCTGTGGTCAGAAAGAAGGACAGGATGTATAGATTTTATTAAATCATTGCAAAAGTTTGTGCCTGATTAAAAAATTAAAAACAATGAAAATCTGGCCCAAACTTTTGCAATGATTTAGATTATATAGATTTTAGGGTCTTGAATATCACAAAGCTCCTAGTTTACCCCTTACTGCTAACTGACAATATATAAATACTGTTAGGAACAGCAACATGCTTCTTCACATTTAAAATCAAAATATTGGCAGATAACAGAGAGAAAACTGCCTTTGCATGTCACAGTGTCATATCAGTTCTGAGTGATGCCGGTTGGTTGGTTGGTTGGTGCACTGTGAGTTTTTCAGAATTAATGTAAATAGGGTGAGTGAACTTGTAGGATTTGCTGTGGCCTATATAGATGATATATTGGTTTTTGCAAGGAACTGAAGAGCATTTTCAGCATTTACTAGTTCTGTGACCTAATGCAGAAAGATGTATTGAAGTTAAAATTGTCAAAATGTCAGATGCAAGGAAAAGAGACTAAGTATCTTGGCTTCATCATCAATAGAGAAAGATTAAAATCAAATATGGACAAGGTGAAAACAAAGGCAAATACCAGAGCCTTCTACTGTGATAAAAAAGCTCAGAGGATTTATAGACACCATAAATTATTATAAAAGATTTATAGCTGCATTTATCCATGACAAGTAATAAAGGTGTCCTTATGTCAAGAGAAGACATCATATTTTAAGAACACCCTCTCCCATATTAAAAAAAAAAAGTCCCTATTACTGAAATATTAGCTGCCTCAAAGTTCTGTAAGATTATATTTATTATTTTTTTAGTGAATTTACAGTCCCTATGTGTATGTGACACAAATAAAATTGTTATTGAAAATTTAATGTTAAATACAACAGCTTTGTTGTTTCTGAAAGAAATCCTAAGAATCTTTTTTTTCTTTATTTGATTATCACTCAATTAGAATTCCACTGAAGAATATCTTAACTGAAAATGATAGATTTCATTGTTTAAAACATGGCTTGTGTTCATCTTTATTTTCAGATTGAACATACTAGCAAAAAGAACATTTCCATTTCCAACAACTTAAGCAATGATCAGTGACCAAGATTTTGGCTTAAATTCTCACAATGTCTAATTACTAGAAAAACAAATTAATCAAAGACTAATAGTCAATGGTATTGATTAATTTTCAAAATTCAATTTAAGATATTTACATTTTGTGCATGTGAAAGTAGAAAAACAGTATTATCTACACAAAAATAAATGTTTCAAAATACTGAAATGGACATCATATGAAATTAAATGCTTTTTAACTGTAGGTGGCAATAAAAAATATATTAAAAAAAAATTACATTTCCTGCTAAAATTGGGCATACTATAGATTGCTATTTGTATAACTAAATAAAGAAAAACCAACAAATGTAGTTACAAAAATCTAAAATCTCATATCATTTCCTAACAACCAGATAAAAATGTAAATGCAGAGAGAATTAAAATTTCAACACAAATTAAAAATACTACCAAGAAAAAAGTGCATTTCTGTTAAGGAAAAAATTACTAAAAGTATATTCTGTTATCATAAATTTGTGTATGGCTAAATTTTGTTTGAGTGTCCCCTACATTACAAACAAAACAGGCCAACCCATAATGCTAATATATGTATTTACTCATTTATTTTTAGATATTACTAACAAATAACATTTACAACGTAAGCAATAACATTTGCATAACAATTTTTAAAATTTCTAGTTATAAGCAATTTTTCTGTCAATAAAGCATTTTTATTCCAATATTTTTGTATAGAAAAACTGTCTGCCTTGTCAAAACTGAGTCATAAATTAGAACGACTATAGCACGTGTATAAGCATTTTCATCTGACATTTCACATTACTACTAACTAATTGTATAAAAAGCTTATAGAATTATCTAAACAAGTAAAAAATAATCTGTATAACTAGAGTTTCTTAAAACTGTACCAATGAAAAAGCAAGTTTACTGAATTACTAGCAGTATAGCCCGGCGTTGCTCTGGTGTAATGAAAGCTTTAAAACTAATCTATGGTCCTGGAGCTCAGACTCTTTGGACATTGGCACGAAAGACTAAAAAAAGCAATAGTCTTTTCCAGTTAAAGCAACACCGTAGATGTAAGTCAAATTTTGATTTCCTGCTATTGATATCAAATAAGGTTTTTTTGTCATAAACTGAATTTTGTAAGGCTAAATAAGTCCTCTGAGTAAATGGTATCATGGCTGAGACTAAGAACTACAATTATACCTACTTAGAGCCAAACCCGAAGCAAAAACTAAAATGAAAGGGCTGAAAAAAAATACAGACATACAAGCAGATAAACAGACACACACACAAACATCTTGCCTTTTATATATATATATATATATATATATATATATATATATATATTATCAATTTTCTGCACTATTGTAAGAACTGAAACCTTGAAACTTCTGAATATCGTTTCTTATATCTTTGTCTATGAGTGTATCAAATTTGATTAAAATTGAACCATTCCATATTTTTTCAATTATCGATTTTCGATATTTATTGGGGTTACCTCAGCACAAAATCTAGCTAAAAATACTCGCAGACGCTTATAGTACAACTGTGTAAATTTTCAAGAAAATTGGTTCAGCCATTTCGGAGTCTATAGGTAACGGACACACACAGGCACAAACAGAAAGTTCCATTTATAAATAAGTTTAGATTAGATTATAAACATTAGAAAATTATTCAAATGTTTCTTTCATAGTCAGCTCTATGTAGCTATGTCAAGAGTGGGAAACTCAATTGGACATAGTATAACAGCAAAGGGAAATTTATAAAATAGATGTTTTGCTGAAAATGTTGTTTATACAGTAAATTTAGAATGATGAGATCTTCAGTGATAATGTACTTTTCTTTCTTTGTAAAACAAGTATTCATTTCATCATATAAAACAAGTTTGAAGTAATGTATCAAGTATACCCAACCAGATGGAAAATTGCTTTAAATCATTTTGTAATATTGTTCATAAATTTCATTTCAAATCAAGTTCTTAATAAAAATTTGCATTACTCACCATCCCACATCCTGGAGATGAACATCCAAATGGCTTCTCATCTTCACTCATCATCTAACACATGGGCATGTGAAAGATGAGAGGAGATCAACAACTAAATGATGATGGTCCTAAAAACAAACGCAAAATATATCAAGAAACAGTTCAAGAAAAAGTTTATTTTATTCTCGTTACATATAGCACCAATAGCACTTTTTTTGCTTTATGGTTAAAGCAAACATATATAAAAGCACTGCTTAGATTTCAACTGCCAAATTGAAGGGTAAGCATGCAAGTGATATACTCATAAGCCAGCATATTGCTGCTGAAATATTTGGGTAAAATTAGCTTTGGTATACTAACTTGGGTCTTATAGTTTTGTTTGTAAATTTGTAATTTCTATAGGTCATTTATATTTATTTCTTGTTTTCAATAATATTAACATGCCAACTCATTTAAAACAACAAAAGACTAAATTTAAAATTGCTTGAGAGGTCAAATCACATAAGTTTGAAATGTTGCCAACATCATCTCTTGCACTATGTTAGGAAAATCTTTAGAGAGTCTGTGAAATTTACTCAGCTCTCTTACTTGTGCAATTTATCAACTGTTGAATGTTTTACAAAATTTAAAACAAATTTTGAAACTTGTAAAAGAAAATCAGTCAACATTTAAAAATTTCTCTCTCTTTTTGTTAAGAAAGAAAAAAAGCATTTCTGAATTAGGCATTTGGACAAGAAAGAAATCCCAGGAAAAAGTTAACTGGTGATTTTTCTGCTTGATAACACTGCATATTGCAAATTTGACACAGCAAACAAACAGTAAAATGAAATCAATTGTTCTCTATATGGTGTATTCTCCACATATGAGACTTTGGCTTCATAAAATACTCTTACTTTGGTCAATAGTTCCAACAAATTGAACACATTGTAAAAAAAATTCCTAGTACAAAAAGGCAATAACAAAAAAAAAAAAGAAAATCATGGTAACCAAAAAATGAGGCTAATAATTTATTTGAGTAAAAGTTTTGTTCTTTTTAAACTTTTCAAACCTTTAGCATGAACTTAGTATTTAATGATTATACACTGTTTTGTAATTTAATTATTAAACATTAATAGTAGTTATAATTCTGTTGAATATCACATGAAACCAGAAATTTCCATTGATGATCAGACAAGAAAATAATATTTATGTTATTCATTGGAAATAGGAAAACAAGTTCAATATTAATTTTAGCATTAAATTGGTACACATAATAGAAGTAATCAAATAACCTTTGTTTAGGTCAATAAAATAGGTAAAAGAAAGAGTCTTGAAATTGAACCATGCTGATTTGTTATTTTTCAAAAATAAGCTATAACATGATAGGTGACAACAGATGTTACATACCAATTTAAAACAATAGGAAAATTCTCATATAGCTATTATGGGCAAACATTACTACCACAAGAAATTTGTATTAGAATATCATATAGTGGGGCAAATTAGTGAAAAAATCTTTCACTTAATGACACAAGCATGAAACTTGCCATATATACTCTTTAGGCAGTATGCTACTCAAAAAGTACATTAGCCACCAGAAATTTAAAACTGGCAGCCATTTTTTTAAGATGGCCACCATAAGGATTTTCCAAAAAGATCAACTACACATTTTTAGCAAAGAAACGATGATAACAGAGATTTTGTGGCTTAAAATGGAATTTTAAAGCATGTCTATTAAATTCATTGATACAAATACTAAAAAAGATCCTATTTTGGTAAATTTAGCCCTCCTTAAGCAACATATTTACAAATAAAAGAGGAAAATCAACACGACAAAGCTGTTTTTTATTTTTGTATTTTTTTTTTATATAAAACTGTTTATTATACAAATGTTACTGCCTGTAACTTTCACTGGTGCATATTTACAAAATCTTTTTTTATTGTTCACAATTACAGCGACATAATGCTGTGCAAGGCAGGCTTAACTTGATTGCACCGGCCACAGCACTCCATTTTACAACCACACTTGGTGAGTTGTTGACAACTTTCCACAATTGGTGCTAGCTTAGTCCACACAATTTACCAACAATCGCATTCCTTAGACCATCCCCAGTCGCTAGGACGCACTGTTTCCATACTACAGATTAAGGTTTGGCTCCAAATGCAGCCTGCTTGGTAGGTAGCTCGCTTAGTATGTTCAACTAGAGCTACACATGTTGGAGGGACCGATTCATAAGACATTTGCTTTCTAGCGAACAACTTGAGTCTTGCATCATTGATGTCTGAAGTGGGACTTTATTTATCATACATGACAATACATTTCCAAAATATCTTGATCATCCTTACTTATTTCAGAGGGGCATGTGCTGAGTTTAGCAAAATCCGTTGTCACATCGAGACACACGTTCCAGGTTTGCCATGCAGTTTTTTACTCTTGCCCCTAAAAGCTGATACAACATCACACCTAGTAAATGCATGAAAAAATGGCAATCCTACAGACTTTTCATCTCCAATGTAGGCATTAATGTCATGAACAGGAATCCATCTTTAATTTTTGCCTTGGCCATAATCAAGCGACAATGTTTTCAAACCAAACTGTCAAAGGGAAGGAAATGTGCTGACACTAATTACAAGAACATCCACATCATTTGCCTTTATCATGATGGATTTAAAACCCTCCTTGACGGCATGCTTAACATAAACAAAGATCCTGGCGTCCACTTCTTCATGACTGCATGGGATAAGTCCTTCTGTGTTGATTGGTCTGTTGTGCACAAGTGTCTACCTTTGAGACTACGACAATGCCGGTACTAACATGATCAATAATCTTGTCTGCTAGAAAGCTAAAGTGCTCAATTTTGTTCGTATTGTCTCCAAGGAAGCTCTGCCAGTTTTGTCGGATTTTTCCTTTATTTGTTACCCTTGTCCTTCACCCATATCCTCTCCGTGATGTTGTTTCTGCTTCTAAGCTATCTGCCCTGTATACGTCGAACATGATATTCGTCCTCTGATACCTTAATCCAAAATCTCAACCTTCGGTATTATCTCCAATGTTGCATATTCTTCACAAGTTTTTGACGTTGTGGTTGAATGAAATTAAGAAAAGCAAACCCATCGACTACGAGAACCTCAGCATTTGGAGCACTGTCTGGCAGCAATACCTTATCTTCTAGAACTGATGCGAGTTGAGACTTTTAACAGGAATATAAGTTGCCACTAACACTGAGTGCAGCTGGATAAGGCTGGTTTTCATACTGAAAAAAATTCTTGCAAGTCACATTCCCTGGACTGACATGAGATGAATAGTTTGGAAAACAGCATACAGTCATCTTTTACATTTTTCTGTTTCAGATCTTTTGATGATGACTCTGGTTTCTGTCGAAAAAAGTCTGTTTTGTATTTCTTTATTGGATCATAAAACTGACATTCTTCACCAGCTTGTAGACTTTTTATAAAACTTTCAGTTTCTTTCCCCCTTCACAAAATGATGGAACACTATCTCAGCAGCAGTAGGATGAGCAACATCTTTTGTATCTAGTGCTACAAGTTCTTTACTAACATCCAAAAATGGATTACCCATTTCTGACATTGTTGCATGCAGCATGTTAACTTTCTCCATAAAAAAGTTTCTGGAACTGCCTGGTCTGTCTATGGTGCTTCGTTGGTTCATTTGCATCTTTGACCTCAGACAATGCTTCATATTGGGCATTCAAATTGCTTACTTCTGGACCTACCACCATCTATCTTCTGAGTGCAGATGAGATTTCTGTTATACCAATGGCTCTGCTGTCACCTTTTATGATGGCATTGGCTTGTTCGTGGGCTTGGTCAATGGGTTAGGCTGGGTTGTCCACCATCCTTTGTCATATATTCAAAAGCTACATGTTGAAGCTTGTGCAGAACACAAGCTGTAACCTGATGGATTTGGCATGTTCTTGTCAAATGATTCTGCAGTACCAGATGAAACTATTCCAGACTCTACCAGAGCACCAGTTCAACCACTATCTTGCAGGAGACTCTCAATGGACTTGAAGACAGCTATTTCTATATGCAATCCACCAAACATGATTACAAACTTATCTTCACCATATCGATCTGGCCAGTGCCATTGAATTTGCTTTGCCAAGGCATAGAGTGGTTGATCAACAGCTATAACTGGCACTTTTCCAGGATTTAAATGGACAACTATTACCATTATTCTGTCCATAACATGACGGATGGTAATGACAGAATGAGCCTGGTCCCGTAACAATGGTAGAAGAGAGGAAATATTGACTTCGAAGTCTGTTCTTTTCATGGAAGCATGGTAAGACAACCAGGAGACATTGATATCTTCCTCCTCAACAGATTCTATTGTTCTCAATTTTTGTAACCAGTAAAATTCAGGATCCAAATCTAGCACAGGAAGTACAAGTGGAGTTTGAATGGTGGTAGGACATGGCTGCTTCTGAGTAAAGAAAGAAGAATATATGTTTGTGTAAGTGTCTAGTAGTTCTGGCACTTTCTTTGCTGAGCTATCGACTATATTTCTTCTTCATGTCTGACCTTGATTATCTGGTGCCGCATGTTGAAATACAGAAATGCTGGTACCATGGAAAAAAGATATTGCAGAAGTAGCTGTTGGGTTGTGGTAAAAAAAGATCTTTCTATAGGTCAGATGGACAAACAACTCCCTCGTCTATGTATCGTTGTACTGTCAAAGGAAATACTTAGTCCATGCTCATGCAGCCTATCTACAAGGAGTCTTTTCCTTGTTTTGGCATATGTTGACATACCAATAAAAACTGGAAAAGGTGTTTCCTGATCTTTGGAATGCCTAAATGTTTTAGCACCTTCCTTGTATTTCCTATAGCAATTATACTGGAGCAACTGTGCAATAGCAAGGTCAGTTTTTGAGGCACCAAACTGTAATTGGGATTTGATGTTAGCTTCATGTTCAATCATACACACAAACTGAAGAAGAATGGATGGTACTGCATCTTCTATGCATTTGTTGCTGAACGTTCTATCAAATGCATATTTATGCTCTATCATATGTCTGTGTAAGACTGCTGCTGCTTTCGCTACTATGAGAGCATCTGAATAATCCATTGCTTGTGACAGGGCTTCACCAACATCTTACTTGAATGCCAACATAATGTCTCTTCCTTTTTTATGGGCCTCCAGTTCAGGAATTTCAGCAAGTAACTTGTCTTTCAGTCGAGTTAAATTCACGCACTGTTTCTGCTCCTAACTGTTCGAGTTGCTGGTTGTACAGACTTATAAGATCTGCAAGTCGGAACACTATATGTCCATCAGAGCTAGATTTGGTCTCAACAACATAAAAGAGAAGTTTAGAAAACACTATTGAGTTCAAATCTTTATCCTTTGTAGAGTTGTTATCACTATTATCTCTTTTGTTCAGATGTGCCCTTTTCCTATTGTAAAGGGCCCTTAAGCACTTGCAATGGTACTTCAGCTCTTGGGCAACAATATCTCTCCCACTAAGTATGGCTAAAAGTTTACCATCTTCTAGGTTTCTTGCACATTCGAAATAATTAAGATTGCTGAATGTGTCCACTTTCCTTTTGTCAATTTATAATTATTATTTTGCCTTTGGTAGGATAGGACATGAATAGAAAGCTGATTTTTCAACTTTTCGGCAAAGAGTAGGGGGGTTTTCGTTTTGATATTTGGAATACAAAATTTGAAATACCACATTAAAACATGTATTTTTAAGAAAGTATATATATATATATATATATATATATTGCATTTGATCGAAAAATATGTGATTATAAACAACTGGGTATGTAAATTGTCCTATTATAATGAATAAAATAAAAAAATGAAAAGTACCAATGGGGGAGGGGTAGTTTTGAATGGAAGTGGTGACAAAGGTTGAAATTGACATGGCTAATGTGCTTTTTCTGGCAAATGAGGCATATGGATCATTCCTGCAAAGTTTTATACTTGTGTTATTAAGTGAAAGATTGAGATATTTTGCATTAATCTGCTCCACAACAGTATTCAAAGATAAGATTTTTTTCATTTACATTTAAGAGGATAAAAATATCTAATGAGCTTCATCAAAATGACATTAAAAATGTTATTTTAAATTATATTCCAGGTAAAAGTAAACTAATGTTAATTTTTGTTTTTTTTATAAAAAGAGAAAATGATTATATTCATAGCAAGCATTATCGTAACTATAAATAACTATTATTTGGAAATTGTTATTGACAATATTTATCCATTTTTTTCTTCTAAAAATAAATCATAAAAATTAATTTTTTAGACATAGCAAAATAAGTTTACAATTGCATTTTCAGACTAAAATCTAAATAAATTTTTGTTTTAATCTAATTAAAGAACATTTTCTGCTTAAATACACAGAATCTTTTCCAAACTGCAAGAGTACCTTGTCCCTAATATATGTGCATAAACTTAATATCATTTGTAGAGGTGATTAGAAATCATGATTTTTCATTTCTGTCAGGTTTTAATGAAATGTCACTAACAGGGGTGGAGAGGAGGATTTGCTAAAACGCAAAACTGAAAGCAAATGATCAAGTACTGCATTTTGTGTGTATTTTATGCAAAAACCATAGAATAGCTGCTACATATGGTATATCTTTAAAACCATCAAATATGTGGTAAGCAGCTGTTTGTGTTTTTTTATCCCCACAAGACAAAAGTCACAGAAGGAAAACTAAAATGAAATATCAAACAATTCATTTCTGTTTGAACTTTTTAAACAAAGATAAAAAAACTTTTAGTAAAAGATTCATAAAATGAAAGAGTCTGAACAATACTGACTAGAAAATAATCAGATATCTTGTAGTAAAAAAAAAAAAAATCTAATTACTTAAATAAAAAATGGGAGATGACAAAAAAACTTAATAGAAAAGGTTTTATAAAGAGGAGGAAGAGAGAATGCAATCAATGCACTAATTCTCCAGTTATAAATACACAAATGAGGAGGAAGCCATGAACAAAAATGCAAGGCTGCCTGTCTTTATATCAACTCTTATATAAATGATTAAATCTCTGAAATACTAGCCTGTGTTCATATGAATTAATGAGTATACAGATTAGAAATTTGATACATTATTCTTTCCCTTTGTTCTGTGTTGCTATAAAGTGTCTGCTTTCTTTTCATAGCTGCTGTTGACCAGTATCTATCATTATTCCAAGTCAAAAGAATGGCTATACTCTCTAATATTACACTGGCTTGCACTTATTTAGTGTAATCAATATGAACTATTGACATCTGCTTATATCATTGAAACACCCTAAAGTTGAAATTGAATCTATATAACCAAAGCCATAATTTCTCTTAAAGAAATGTATTTTTTGTTGTATTTTAATTATGTACACAAGACTTAATATATGCTCAAGCTAGAGAAGGACATAGTAATTTAATAATTATTCAATTTAAATACTTATTTTGTCTGTTTTTATATTATGTTTTTAAAAATATTTAACCTACTAGTTTTTAGGTTAAATTGCATTGTTTGTGCATTATAAATTACATACATACACAAGTAGAGAAGGCAGAGAAGAAATAATAAGGCAGCCAATAACAACATAATAAGAAGTAAAAAATTACTATAAAAACAAAAAAACAGCAGTGACTTGATAAAATTAACAAAATTATATTTAATCATCCATACAAACTCATCGATTCACATATAATAACAAGAACTTTAAAAAATTCTCAAACACCATTGGTCCAAAATGCATTTAACTCTTTTCTTTTTCATTTTTTACACCTTTCTATACAAGCCCAAAAGATTATCTGAATAATATTTTTTTTTAATCTATAATTTTATAAAGATATTTTGTATTGAATAATTGTTTTCTTTATTATTTTCATCCCATACACAATATTCTTTATAACTTGTCAACTTAAGCTTATCAATTTTATTATCTTTCAATTTTAATTAACTATATTTTTTTAAATTTTTATTCATAGAGACTAAATGAGTTATGAATGAAATCAAAACAATAGTTAGTTTTAGTAATAAATAATGATATATTTTATGTTCCCTACAGTTTCTATAGAAAGTAAATTGGGTAGATATAATCTGATATCCACTTGTTATCAATAATAGTTTTACCAAATATTAGAAAATGATTTGGTTATTGATTACTTAATTGAGATTAGTTTGTGTGTATGTATATATATATATATATATATATAAATAAATGTAAACTTATCGCTATACTCATTTTGAAAAACCCTCCGAGTACATACGCGGAAGGAAAAAATGGTAATAAAAAAGAACGAGCTAAGCACTTGAACATCAGTCAAAGTATGTAGCCCAAAGGAAAAAAACCCAAGTAACCTAAAACAAAAAAGCGCTCAATACGCAAGTAGAGCAAACAAAGAAAGCAGAGAAAGTAGAGCAAAGCCAACCTTCCCTGAAGATTTGTTAGGTGAAACCTTGGTAGGTTCATTGGCTCTTTAGGTTAGCTATATATATTGTAAATGATGTAATGAATATATAATGAATATATAATGAATATCCATACACCTTGGTCCCCACTCACAGTAATGTGATTGGCTGGTGTCAGCTATAAATACAAAGGCAAGGACGCATAGAGGTCTACGACTATTGACTACGCCTACGTCTCAGAATACTGCATACAACGAGTACCATCCATTACGTCTGCATACTAGATTGTCCTACCCAGTTACATTTGCTTAAACCACTTAGTTACCTCGAATGATATATATATCCCTTTCCGGGACATATCAGCAAAGTTTACACAAACTCGGAAAAGTAGTATTTTTAATAAGTCACAAACATTCATGTCAAGGACAGTGCAAGTAACAACTTGATTCAATAAATTTGTATAATCAAGAGATAAATGACCACATTCATTACAAAGAAATATAATTCACTTTTCATCACTATATCTAAAATTATTATTAACCAAGATAAAGTGTTTCTTTCTTTGTTTAAAAAGTACAAGGTCAACACACTTCATATCTATTCCTAGATGCATGACTGAGAAGTACAAGTCTTTATTAAAAAAATAAATAACTGCCAAAATATTGATCAAACTTATGCAGCAGTAAAAATTATTATATTAGAACAAAAGAAAATGGTAAGATTGAAGATTGCCATGGATGCACATAAAATGCAGGCTGATTAGTTGTATATCATTGAACCACTTGAAGCAAACAAAATCAGTCTAACTTCCCAACAAGATGCAATAAATCTTACTGTTGTTAGAATTATTCAACTTATTAGCCAATAATAGTTATGAACACAAAAGGTAGAGGCAGTTTTCCGATTGAAACAAGCTGTTATTATTAATCTAGACAAAATTTGGGTCTTGTTATCACTTTTTGAGTGATGGACCAACTTCAATGCTATAACTTTAAAATTCTTAAAACAACAACCAATAAAACTTATGGAGCAGTAGGAATAATTTATATCAATGTTGAAAGAAAGTCAAATATGGAGATAAACTTCATGAAAGAAATAGGGCTGATGAAAAATTGTCAACTAATTTCCAAAGTTTAACCAAATAATCAATCATTAGATTTTGTGAAATCCCTTCTTGACTTCTTTACTTTTAGTAAATGATGTCATGAATACATATGCATGCACAAATGAATTAAGTGCTTTACCAGGGCCTCCGCTATATTATATAGTGGAGGCCCTGGCTTTACCAAGTACATATAAGTATAAATCAATAATCAATTCACTTACATTGACAAATTGTTAAATTTTACAGACTGAATCACAAAAAAAGAGCAGAAGTTATCCTAACCAATAAGAAATCATTTACCTGCACCAATTCATTTTCTTTCTGAAATTACTGATTATAAATAAGCATTTATAAGCAAAATGATCAGGTACAGATCATTCTTCCCTTTTAGTAATTCATCATTTGAATAGCTCAGATACAGTCACTTTCTCATCGGCGCAATGTGGCTTCCCTGTGTCTCTTCTACAAATACTTTCACGACTTCTGCTCCAATGAACTTAGCTCACTGGTGCCCTCTATATATGAATTTACTCAAGCCACAAGATTAAGAACTAGGTCCCACCCGTTTACTGTGAAACCAATAAAATTTAAAAGCAAATTCTACTCCAGCAGCTTCTTTTCTCACACTTCACACCTGTGAAATTTCCTTCCATTTAGTTGCTTTCCTGACAGCTACAATCTTCAAGAATTTAAATGTAAAGTCTATCGTCATCTATCTCACTAACCTGTTTCCTCTCTCTCATGCTCCTTTCTTCATCCACTCCACTCACTTCTCATCAGTATTCTCATCCTTCTCTTACCCACTTCTTGACACCCCCTATAACCTGTCACTTTCTCATAACTTTTCTCTTATGTAACCCCCCTGCAAAACAGTGGCAGTAAAATACCTTGCTTGGGGGCGATATAATTATAAAAAAAAAAAAATTTTAATAATTTCCTGGATTTTGTCCGCCAGTATTATTCCCCTTTCCTACAATTTGACAATGCTTTAAATCATTTTAAGAGTTGACAATGTCTGTGTTTAATATCAAACTGGACGACAACATTTAGTTAATAGTTGCATTCATCTTTTTCCATCATGACAAAAAAAAAAATTATTGCTTAGACAAACATAAAGAGTACTAAAATTTGGATTCTAGCAGGCATATTTGGATTAAAGGCAACAAAAAATAATTACCTGATCACAAATTATGGTAAAATAGATACACAAATAAATTTCATATATTTAATATAATTTTTAATATTTTTAATGTATTTTTCTATTTGTAATTCATATATAAAAAGGAAACTGCATAAACACTAAGAAAAATGAATTTATAAACCTTTCCAGGAAAGTAGCATTTTTGCTTCTTCAATTATTAAAATAGAATTGAATAATCAGCAAATACAGTATCAAATCTAAATTTGAAAAAAGCTTATGGATTTAAGAATTCCACTAGACAATATTTTTGTTATTGTTTTGCAATATTCAAATAGGGATTTATGCTAGTTTGCATTTTCTAAAATTTTATATAAGCTTTAACTCTAGCTATTATTAATTTTAGCAATATTTTGAATCAATTAAAAATAAATCTGTTCAGTGATTGTTTCTGTTGAGTGATAGGCATATAACGCTTTCCATGGTTTCTCTAACCTAGATCCTTACAAAGAATGTGAACCCGATGGTATTTGTGTAATAGTTGTTTGAAAGTGTGCTCCCAAACTGGCTCCTGTTCTCTCTACACTGTATAATAAATGTCTCGCCACCTTCTACATTCCTGTTTGCTGGAAGTCATCATCTCTTGCTCCAGTTTTTAAGAACTCTGGTAAGCCGCCCGACCCTTCCAGCTATCAGCCTATTAGCCTGTTACCTCTTTTTGAGAAACTCCTAAAGGCACTAATCAATGCTGAATTGGTTGATCATCTATCATTTCAAGGCCTAGTCTCAAACAAGCAATACAGGTCAACTGCTGATGTACCAATAATTGCAGAAAGATTATCATGCTCTAGATAAAAACATTGAAGCCTGGGCTGTAGCATTATTGGACATCTCGAAAGCTTTTGACAGGATCTGGCATAGAAGTCTTCTCCACAAGCTGAAAAGTTATGGTGTCTCCAGACACATTTTTGAGCTACTTCAATCTTTCCTATCAAATCATGAAATTAAAGTTATCCTGAATGGCTCCTTGTCTAGATCCTTTCATGCTAACATGGGTGCCTCCCAAGACCCCACACTTGGTCCCATGCTCTTTTTAATTTTTATTAACGACTTTCCCCAATGACATCAGCTCTCAACTTGGCATCTATGCTGACAACACAACCATTTACTCCTGCCTTGATAGTAAGGTTGATCAGTTCGACAAGGTCAAAATGGCAGCTGTTGTCCAAAACAACCTCAAGACTGTTGTTAACTGGGGTAAAAAATGGTTTGTCAATTTTAACACCTCCAAAACTAAACTTCTCTCCATTAATCATCTGCCTTCCATAAGCATGGCTGATGCTAACCTCTAAGAAAGTGACTTGGGTTAACAACGTTCTCAGCTGACATGAAGTGGAAAGACTATATTGAATCCATTGCTAGGTCAGATGCTAAGAATGTTGGCTCACGGTAATGGGCAAAACAATTTGCTTCTCCAGAATCTATTTTACATCTATATAAGTCTACTATTCATCCATGCTTAGAATACAGCTGTTACATATGGTCCAGTGCCACTGCTATTTACCTTGAGTTCTTTGATAAGATCCAAAGAAGAATCAGCATTATTATTGTTTCTGATCTGGCATCTCAGCTTCAGTTACTTACCCACCACTGTAGGACTGCCTCTGTGTTTTTTTTTTTATAAATAGTTTTATGGTAACAGTTGGATGAGCTCTTCACTATAGTACCTAGACTTTGTAAATTTAAGCACAGTACTAGACTGGTATAGAGATCTCGTCAATTTACAGTTGAGCTGGCTAGATGTAGCCTTAAGTTCTATGCTAACAGTTTTTCTTATTGGCTCCATGCTTTGCAGCCAACATTAATCTGCAAAAATTTAAAAGCAATGTCCATCACTATCTACTGTCCTTGTTTTCTTTTTCTGCTCATTACTAATGATTCTATTCGTAATTCGATCACACCTTGTAACCCCTTGCATTTTAGTGGCTTTACTGCCCTGCTTGGGCTGATAACAATTAAACAAAAACAGAAAAAAAAAAAGTGAAATTTTTATAAACTTTGCTCAGTTGGAGAAGATAAATACTTGTTTGCTTGCAGCAGCTAGTTCTATAATTATTGGATTGTTTCCTAACATAGCAATAAATTGATTCATAACAGTTTTGTTTTAATCTTCAAAAGTTACATTTGACTGAGTAGAACTGTATTTCATATATGTCTAAGGAATCAATAATCCAAAATTACTTCCTACTACTTCAAACATTATTTTGTGGATACCAGTGTTTGAGTAGACACTAGGTTTTTTAAACATTTAAACTTTAAATATCTACTGGCCTGTGCATTCAAGAAACTTTTAAAAAAAATATGATCTCCAGCAAGGTTCAAATCTGCATCCCTCTTTGTCAGAGAAGCCATCACCTGGTCCAGCAGTCCTCAACTAGGTTTCATGTAAGACATTTTTTCCACAGACCAGAAGGTAGGGGGTGCTGACCACATGCATGACAAAGCACAATAAACAAGACAATAAAATGGGGAAAAAAATAAGTTTCTATTCTTTCTGCGTTGCCCAGTACCAAATGGTCCATGGTCTGGCGATTGGGTTACACTCCTCTAGACTACTCTCTGTGGCAAAGATCAAACAACTATCTTCTTCATATGTTCTTTCTTAAATCTCTGTGAATAGCCATGATTTCTCTATAGCTTTGAATTCAGAATAGTCCTTCTCCTAGTGCTTGTTACCCAAGGATAGAGAGAAACCTCTTTAACTCATAGCTGAAGAGAGAAGAGAAGCTCAACGTGAGCATAACAGACTCAATCAGAATTTGAACCTAAAATGCCAATTCCACTTTCTGTGCCAATAATCAATACTCTACCCACACATTTTCAATGACTAACCACTTTATAACTCAAAATGGAAAAAATTATATGTAGCACTACAACTGTATATTTTCTATAAGATATTAAACAGAAAAAAAAACTGTTATTTACAATCAAATAGTATCATAAAATTATTTTCTGGTGATTTTTTTTTCCTGACATCATGTAGATGAGTGCTGAAAAGTTTTTGGACCAACCCCCAAATCTGACCAAATGATAAAGTATCAGAATGCTTTTTTTTTTGTTTTTTTTTTTATTTATTTGGTGGAACTGAGAATTTTTTAGTAATCACTTATAAACTGTTATTAGTATCTAAACCTATTGTTTTCCTAAATTTTGAGAGAGACGAAGATCAAAAGAAAAGAAACTCCTCACACTATCATGACAGGTTCTGGCCAATATGAATAAAAGATAAATATGTCATGAAATTTGCAACTCCTCAAATTATAGCAATACTATTTATAGCTGTTAAGGATGCAGCTGTTAGAGAAATTCTAGACTTGCTAGCTAATTAAAATTTGTTTTGTATTATATTGCTACTTCTTATGTATTGCTATTATTAGCATAAAACATACAAACCGGCTCTTATACACTTTGAGTTCATTAAAAATAATCCTAATATTATTACAATCTTCATTTGCTTACAGCCACATCACATTACCAGTTCCTATACAATCAATGAAGTTAAGCAACATTGAGCCTAGTCAGTTCTTAGATGAGTAACTGCTCAGGGATATCAGGTACTGCATGCTGGGATGTGTGGGTGATTTGATGGATAGTGGCTCAAAATTGTTAATCAAAAAGCAAAATTACAATTCCCATTCAGTTACATGCAAATTGGGAAAGGAGATATGAATCCACCTCTTCTCCTCCAGCTATGAGTTAATTAGTAAGACTTGTATCACTAAACCATTATTAGCTAAAAAACATTCAGGTTTTAAACAACCTGCAATCAGTTGATAAACCATAGAAAATGAACCAACCAATCAACAATCTTCCTTTTTTTAATTATTTTTGTTGTGCATTGAAAGTGTTCATTTTGTACAAGTATAATTTTATTTCTAAAATTATTAAAATATGGGCATTCCAGTTAATTTCTACCTGCGTACTAAAGGCATTGTTTTTTTATATAAGCCCAACCATGAGAGTGTAGACTTTTCACCCCCTTATTTTTCAAAACAATTTTATTATTTACATTTAAAAAGTAATAAAAATGAAATGTTTGTGTAGACAAGTCTTTAACAAGGTTTTGCTTTATTTGTCAGTCACATTTTTATTTTTTATCAAAAACACATGTGAAAAAGAAAATTTATTATGTGAAAAACATATGTACATTTTTATTACCAACAGATTTTTCTTTAAATATTCCTATTGATATATAATTCCCCCACCCCATATTGTTTAATGATAACACTTAAAATTCAATGGATATAACAAAAACCAAACTTCAGCCCTGGCCTTCACATAAGATTTATTGTTCTAAAAAGTATGTCTAAAGTTTTATTATTACATGATTATGATTATATGAATCTTTCTCATAAAACTAATGTAGAGAATTATGTAGAATATTAAAATAAGAAAAAATATTCAAATTTTCTGATACTGAAACTTCACATTAAGCTTAACCTAGTCCCTGACCTGAAAATTGTTCACACATTTTTTATGCCACAATAGTCCCTCTAAAAAGAATACAAGTCTTGATTCATAATTCAATTTATACATGCTACAGCTTTAGTATTTCAGTGTGCAAATGTTCATGATATATAATAACACATTGAATATAATTAACAAAAGTTTTAACTAATACATTGTGGGTTAAATTACATCCCACTTTCAAAGTGTTGGCATCTGTGTTGAAGTCACTTCTGATACCATTTTTTCTTATCGTATATTGAGAAACACAGGTTTATAAACATCTCCTAGAATTTTGTTTAGTAGCAGACAGATTAACAGATGGCCAAGTAGTTCAAAGTGAAAGAAAAAAGAAATATGCCTCAAAGAATTAATAAATATAAACATGGAAATATTTGTATATACCAACATTAGGTCAAACTCATTTACAAATAGGAAAAAGAATTTATACAAAAAAAGTATTATGATATTCACATAAAGAACAATACATTAAAATATTACAAATAATTACATTAGAAATTATTCAATAAAAATAAGTCAAAATTGCTACTGCTTATCTTCATGTACAGACACAAAAATATAAATTTGCATTCCCTAAATACTGGAGACATTCAAATGTTACGTTTCTTAAAAAAAAAAAAAAAAAAAGATTTAACAACCTATTGAAAACATTAATGAAAATTCAAATTGTCTTATATTTTCAATTTGGTAAGTATTTTTTTTCAGCTATAAACATTAAAAAAAAATAAATCAGGAAGTAATATTTTCCACATTATACAAAACTTGAAAAAAAAAAAAAACAGATTGCAAGAGGTCAATTAAGAAATCTGACTTCAAACACCAACTTTATAAAAGTCAATTTAGGGAATAATTTTTTTATATGAGTTGTTTCAACTGAAGTATTATTGCAAATAAACTTGTTAGTATCTGAAGATGAAAATGTATCCGACAAATGTTAAGAATAAGATAATTCGTAGTCAGCATCATAATAAAAACTGCCAACTCTGAGTTATCTCAATGTGTTAATAAATATGATTTAAACGAAAAATATGTAAACATTTTCTACCTATTTTTTTTTTAATTTTTCAAATGTGTCCTTCATAAACAATTAAAAAATGCAGATGTTTCTATGTACATTTTACAATCAATGATGAATCGTAAAAAAAAAAACAGCCTTGTTTAAAAGCTGCTTTTAAAAGATGGCTACACAGCAATTAAAATTAATCAACAAACAAGTACATTTCATTGCAAATGATGTAATTTGAGCCAAATACAAGTTAGTGATGAATATTCTTAGTCCCACCCACTTTCTAAAATCTGAACATTATTTTATCCTTGTCAATGGAAAGAATATGACTATTTTGTACATTGCCAATTTGTAGATTTCCTGACATTTAATTGTGAATTTATTTCAGCTCATTTACAGAATTCTGTAAATGAAAGGAGAATTTTCAACAGCTGAACTCCATATTGTCAACGATTTCTTGTTTCTTCAGAAGAAAACTCTCAGTGCAAATATTCTGCTCAAGAATAAAGAAATGATGTGCCCTGTTCCAGCACAGAGATACTGTAAACTCAGCTTGGAAAGTCTTCAATGGTGCCAACTCCTGAAAAAGTTGTTCACGTTCATGACTTAATTTTAGTTGACTAACAAAATTGGTTCAAAAGAATTGCTGAGACACACAAGATATCCAGAAAATATGTCAGGTTTATAATTCATGAGTAGTTGGATATGCAGAATCTCTTAGCCATGAGGAAGAAAATGTTTGAATATCAACCTTAAATAATAAATGAACTCCTCCAAAATAGTTTTGTAGCAGTTTGAGTGATCTAATAATCTTTTAGAATGACTTTTCACTGGTAATGAAACATGATTATAATCCTATGACCTGGAAACCAAATAACAATCCATAAAATGGCAGAAAATTTAAAACCAAGTCATTGCCATGTTTTTTTGGGGGTATAAGGAAGATATTTTGCTAACTATTTTCAGAAACTAAAAACAGTTAATGCAGAATATAGCTTACTCTGTCAATCAGAGGCATTGAAAGCAAAGAGCAACAAAAACTGAAGAAATGTGCTCTTTTTTTTAAAGCTGGACAACACACCTGCTCAGAGGACTGGCACAACAATGGATGCTTTGATAAATGTAAAGTTTGAGTATTTGACAATCCACCTACTAACCAGATCTTGCTCCACCTATTTCCTGTTTCTAAGCAGTCTTTTGAAATAGAGCGGAAAATAAATGAAATTAAGAAGCAATAAGCAGAGCATGCAGAATAGCATGTACATTTCATGGATCAAGGTCATTTCTTCTTAACCAAGATCCTTTTTGCACCCATTTGTATTCTCAAAGAGAATCTCTAAAATTTGCAATTCTACTGTGATAAAAATA
This sequence comes from Ascarosepion bandense, assembly GCA_037127315.1. Taxonomy (NCBI): domain Eukaryota; kingdom Metazoa; phylum Mollusca; class Cephalopoda; order Sepiida; family Sepiidae; genus Ascarosepion; species Ascarosepion bandense. The sequence goes on along the minus strand of JBBBDQ010028489.1, from coordinate 94,567 downwards.
AATTAATTTAAAAACCCAGATAAAGATTTGCTTGCATCAGATATTTAATTATCTTTTTTTGATATTTAGAAAATAACAAAATAAATCTGACATGTACATCTTGAAAAAAAGAAGAGCCAATCTGTGACAATAGAAACTCTTGATAAAAAAAAATTCTGGCACCACGAAACAATTTTTCTTAGTAGTAAGTATCGATCAAAGCAATAATTTCTTTTTATAGCAATTCACCCCAACAAGCATAATTTCTATTTTATCTCTGAATTGAATAAGTAGGAAATTATTCCTGCAGAAATGATCTTCAAATACAAAAAGTAAAGTTTAGTTAAAAGGTTTGATAATTTTCTATATAAGAAAAAGAAACTGAATATATCAAACTTATGTCATGCAAATCAACTTCCTTCAAAAATAAAAAAAATTCTTAAAACACTCATTACTCTGATTCTAAATAATGCAATGACTGCTTGGTAAAATACAGCACAATATGGCCTCTTGAAAAATAAAGTAATTTTTCATATTGAACAGAAATATTTAATGAAGTGCTTTCAACATATTGTCAGGTTTCTTTGCCACACATTATGTATACATACATAGTTTTAAAACACTTTAGTTAATTGCATTAAAACAAGTTCTCAAGTGTCCTTTTATCTGTGAAATCAGTTTTCTTTTTATATCGAATGTAAAACATTTATAAACATGTTTAAGATAACTGGTATTAGAAATAAACCATAGATACCAGTCTGCAATATAGTGCAACAAAATAATGCACAAATACGTTCTAATGATATTAGAAATATTTGTTTGTCTTGTAGGGGATGTGCGTTGTGGTACAGTGGATATCGGCTCGGAACGAGAACTCGGGGAGCTGAGTTCGAATTCCAGTTGAATCCATTGTATTCACTTACGCGCAAATACCCTTGGGAAAGGTATTAATCCGTCTCTTCCTTCCAGTTATGGGTCAAATAGCAGGACAGATTGGGTTCTATAGCCTTGGTCGGCAACCAGTCTACCGCAGAAAGCAATGGCAACCTACTGCGGGATAATCTTCTGCCCAGTCAGTCATGTCTCTTTCGAGACATGATCGCCCAAGCGTGTAACACGTATGGCACTTTAACTGACTGACTGTAGTACCATTCATTTAAGAATTTTAATATAGGAAACAGCTAATAGAAATTATTACTCCACAAAAGGTCTCTTAAAACACCAACTTTTAAATAATGAGCAGAACAATTATTATTTCAAGTGAATGTTTGAATACAATAGTCATTCAATTATGAACATTGGGAATATCTTTAAAATTACAAAAATATATACCCACATTGCAACAACATCATCTAGATTTCAGATCATAAATGAAAGAATGTAAATAAAATGATACAAATATTTTTCAAACCGCACAAACAAACCTATCAAAACAAACATATGGCCAAAATATTAAAAAAATATATTAAACACAATATATAGTGTTTTAAAATATGTATGTATAAATAATGCAGGGCAAAGAAACCTGACCATATGTTGAAAGCACTTCATTAAATATTGGAAACTATTAAGCATGCTTCACTATTCCACTAATTCTATATCCTCCTCCTGACAAAAGTTCACTTAAGATATAATATGAAAATCATTCAAAATGATATTTCTGTAAACAAGAAAGAAATGTGTATTTATTAAAAGCTAACAAACCTTGCTACAATGATTGGTAGAAGTTCCTTCCTATAATGAACGATTTTTCTCTAACTCACATTATCAGGAAATGCAATTATGGCATATTTCATGAAAAGATAGCTGTAGCTAGTACCTACTAAAATTAAGAGTAAATAGATAAAAATACAGTATAACTCAGATATAAGAGAGATTTTCTCTGGTCTCAAATTAGAACCTGTGGTAATGTATATAAAATAGACCAAACCTGGATATAAGAGAACTTTTATCCAGTCCTGACAACTCTCTTATATCAGGGTTACACTGTAGTTTAGAAAATCTCCAAAAGAGAATGAATTGAAATTATATATTTGGTGATAATGACCTAACATGATTTTTCTTTTGCAATAGAATTTCATTGTGCATATGTAAAGTAAGAGATATTTATATATGAATGTATATATGTTGCAACTAAACACCTTAATATGAGAATAGAGAATGATGAATTTTTAAAAAAAGAGTGAGGGGATATTCCTTGCCTTTTGCAATTAAGAAGAATGACAATCATGAAACAAATTTCAGTAAGTTTTATATAAAAGTGTCATTAGTTAAAAAGTAAAATTATTGATATTGACTTTAAAAATCAAATAAAATTACAAGAGACAGATACTGTAATCTAAGAAAAATGCTAATAAATAACCACTTTCAAAGAAATATGTAAATAGAAGAGTTTTAATCCATAAAGAATATTTTCTAAATGCCAATGTCTGGTGAGCTTGTACTAGCAGACTGACTAGCCAAAACTGAACAAAGATAAAGAGTTTAGTTTTATTTAAAGTACAATTCAAAACCTTAAAGATACTTTGGCTTTAAAGTTATTTTTATTCAGTTTGGTTTAAGATATTAGTGAGCAAGTTACAATCAAGCTGATTCTTTTGGTTCGGTTGGTTTGTTTAATGGCATACCAACTCCACATGATTCATTTAATGCCAAAATTTTATTTTCTTGCTAGCATTGATAATTTTTCCAAAAATGTATTACTACCAATTTTTCCAATGTATTTTTATACTTTCATTTTTTGACACCAGTTTGAGGGTTCTCTATTTGCCCATAGCTGCCATTGCTACCATCCCAGGACAAGATAGACCAGAGAGCAACAGCAATTAAGAAGTGGTTCCATGTCCCTCAAAACCTCCCAATCAAACTACCTAACAAGCTTACATGAACAAAGGCTGCCAGATGTAGTAAATCATCATACCCAGGACAAGCTAATTTTTTTGCTGAACAATTATGTAAGGTCACTTTACAAGTGCTACTGGTACTATGTAACCCAGTATTATCTGCCATATGGTCAAGTCATCTGCAACTAAACAAGTTTGCCCACTAGACTGATGAGGAGGGTGGCTAGATAACCAACAGGATTAAAAACATGCCCTGTACAAAAGGTGGATGAAGCTTCTTATAGAGTCAATGGACATCTACTACAGTGAGGTAAACTGGACTCAATAGCTGGATAAGCAACCAGTGCAATAATGACATATTATCGCTGAGTAGAGGTTGGAGAGCTTCTGAAGTCAGTGGCCAGCAAAGAGAGATTTATCTAGGTGGAATCAATGGCCACATGTCCATGACCAAGGCAAGCCTTCAAGTTGGAGTTCATCAGCTGTGGTTTGATCTGGAGAAGAGTGGGCTTCACCAGGTCTATTTGCCCAGGACTTGCTATGCATGAATGAGTACCTCTCTGGCTTTCAACCCAGATATGTGGAAGGAACTGATTAGGTGCATAACTGTGCAGTAACCCTATGATCCTAAAGAATTTAATCCAAGAGCCTCAAATGAAGGTTGTGATTTTAATCTAAAAATGTAACTATTTTTTCTAAAACTGAGTGACATTTTTAGTTTAATTATATAAATTACTCTTTAACAAGTGAAGGGTTAAATGATTTTGGTCAAACTGACTAATGTGGTTGATTTTTAGCAAAGGCAGTTGAACTCATTGCATTCACTTATGCGCAAATACCCTTGGGAAAGGTACTAATCCGTCTCTTCCTTCCAGTTATGGTTTAAATAACAGGACAGATTGGGTTCTATAGCCTTGGCTGGCAACCAGTCTACCACAAAAAGCAATGGCAACCTACTATGGGATAATCTTCTGCCCAGTCAGTCATGTCTCTTTAGAGACATGATCACCCAAGCGTGTTTCACATATGGCACTTAACTGACTGACTGATAATTGATAGGCAAGACAGGAAGGGAGGAAAACATTGAGTAAACTACCTAACAAGTTTACGTAAATGAATAGCAGAACAAAGACTGGCAAGGATAGTAAGGATTCAAAAAGAGCTATATAGAGGGAGTTTAGAAGAACCATGATTGCTCATGTTCTGAAGAACAGCACAAAATTAATTATATAGAAAAAATATAAAATCTCTGCATCTTTACTTACATAAATATAGGCGTATTTAAATACAGCAAGATGAAAAAATGTAGGAATTTTGTCGATGAAAGATTTTAACAAGGGAAGAGCAGATAGTGTAATACCTAAATTATAAAATGGAATTTATTTTTTTATTTTACTAGTGTTCACTGAATACAAGGCTTGAGGTTTACAGATAAGAATAATGAGGATATGGAAGATGAGTAATGAGTGACACTTGACTTGAAGGGGACCAAGATTGTAGTTTTCAGGGAAGAATTCACATAGAAGTCTGTTCTTGGGAAAAAGCTGTCTGAGTAGAACTTCCTCCTTACAACTGGAATATTGATAGAGCAGTTCAACTTTGTGGACTCAGTATGGCAAATCTTAGCTGCAATGATCTGAATTGGTGGAACTAAAGAATGGAACCCTTTCTGAACATTTTTTCATGGAAATAGTAATATGTTTTCAATATTGCATCTGTAGGAAAGGGGCTGCAAGGTAAGAAATATGTCAACCCCCGCCCCCACAAAGCTACATGAAAGACTAGAAAGTGTGAATTGGGCAGCTTTGACCCAAATGTAGCAGAAATATCCCATTTTTGGCCTAGTCTGACTCATGTAAAGATAAAATGTGACAGAAGGAATCAAGTAATTCCTGAAGTGGTACAGTGTCAATCATTTTCTCAACATGTTCTTTGGCAATGGTTTGTACGAGTTCCACTTAAATTCTATAGACATTCAAAGCAAAGAGGCTAAATCATGGAGTGAGTAGCCGTTTATTGTGACTCCAGTCCAAATCTGATTGGTAAAAATAAAATACTAGCTTTTTTTTGGTGGGTATTGAAAATTAAGTCTCAATTTTGTTAATTAAAAACATTTTCAAGTGAGAGATTATGGCTGAATGAATTTATCACTTAAACAAAGATTTGCTTAGACTGAGTGTATTATGACAATTTATATCAACAAGTACTGGCAAAAAAATAATAAATGTAACAAACAATTTTATCCATAGTATTATTTTTGTCATTAAAATTGTGTGTAAAAATTAGTCCTGAGAAACTGTATGTGTAAAAAATAAAGCAACATCAATTTAACTTGAATAGAAAAAATATTAGATTCCCCAATATAGATCACACAAAAATATAACTCATGTATCAAAAATAAATTCTTCTGATACTTAGATCCAAAAATTGTTTTCTAAAAAAATCATAAATGAAATGGATGATGAATGATATATTTATTTTTTGGTATTTTCCTTTTTACGATACAGGAAAAGATTGATTTGTGATGGGAAAGGTAAGCAAAAACAATTGTTTGCTTTTCAAAAGTATACAGCAACTTTCCTTTTTTTTTTTCAAAAGGTTTTTCTGAAAATCAAGACATTTATTTATTTTTAGTGTCACTCGTTACTGACAGCCGCACAGTACCGGCAAATGCCAAGCCATATTTCTTAAAATATGACAACCGATTTTATTCTAACTGTAACTAGAGTTTTTTTTTTACATATTTCAATTTAAAGAATATGTTTCCGGTAAATACATCTAGCTGATTTTCCAATTAAAAATAATTTCAAGTTATACAAATAATTAAAAAAAAAATTATCCTAAAACGCATATAGAAATACAAAAACAAAAATATTAAATTAAATGTCAGCTTTTTTCTTTTTTCCTTTTTTTTTTTTTCAAACAAATATCTTCATACTAGGATTTTAAACATTTGTTTTTCTAAAATAAATAAAGAAGGCGTTAGATCCGTACGAGTTTAATTTTTTTTAAATAATTAATTTAAATTGTCTAAATTTATTTAAATGAATAAAAAAGGACCTGAAGAAAAGAAGAGTAACAAGTCAATGAAGAAGCAATAACAAAAAATATCTCCTACGCAATTTGGGTTCGATTTTTGCTGTTCCTTAAAAATGGGAAGATTATGAACAATTGCTTTTAATAGCCCATTATCTCATTAAACTTACAGAAGAACCGAAATAAAATTGATCAATATCATATTTAGAAAAATGGAAAGAAATTGAAAACAGACGCTTTTCATGAACCTTATTTCTGAAAATGACAAGAGAAAGCTGTGTACGTTCAGACAGAATGCGATAACACTGAAATTTCAGAGACGTTTTAATTATATTTCTTTAAAAAGCCAAGGTGTTGGGTTTTTTTCGTTCATAACAGTTTAAATATGTTGTTTCTAAGGTGAGATTTCCTTTCAATGATTACGAGTATTTTCACTTGCTAGTAGCAGTAGTATTGACCATTTAAATTCGTCCTCTTGAATATAGTAGTGGTACAATTAGGTACTGACTGCAACAAATAAGCTGTAATGACAACTCTCATTTACCTTTAAGGAAAAAATCTTGTCCTAGCATAAAATAAATGTTAAGATACCTTAGAAACAGAAACGGCAAACGATAAAATCTGTAAAAACTTACAAAGAATATAAGCATGTATGTATCTGTACAATAACCATAGTGGACAACAACCAAAACAGCAATGGCGGAGAGCACGTTGTAAAGGGAGAATACTCTTCGATAATGCGAATAAAAAAAGGGGGAAAAAAAAAGGTAAACCGCTTTCCTGTGTTTACATCTTTTTAAAGAAAGAAATAATCAATAATTTCACATTTCTGGATTCTAGCGTTAATACGGTTAAATATTTTAACACGAGCTGTTATTTCTTGGAATAAATTGCTGAAATAAGAAGCGTTTTTAAAGAGATATCAAGTTTCCTTAAACAAAAATTCTCATTTCTTTTCAAATTTGCTCAAAAAAGAAAAAGAATTATGTCCCAAAAAATAGATTAAAAAGCTTTTATAATTTCCAGCTGCATATACTTAATCTTTATTTATTATTATTTTTTTTTATTTAAACTTTTCCCTAAGTTCTCACAGTAACAAAAATAACAACAACAATAACATCCAGTTCTTTTGAAGAAAAAATAAATCAATTTTGAAGATTAAATATTTTTTTTAATTAAGCCTTTTTCAAGTTACTACATTTAATTTCTTACTGATACAATATTATTTTTATGTTTTTTATTAGCGTTAAATTATTTTTATAATAAAAATTCTTACATTTTCCACGAAATTTAAAATATTTTGATATTTATTTCCAAGGGAGATCATTCTAATTTTACTGTGTCCTAGCCCACTTTATGAGTAAATTTAGACAAACACTGCTTAAGATATAACAATAATATAAATTTAAAACATGCACATATGATATTTCTGTATAGACAATTTTAATATTTTCAGTGGAAATTACATTCAAATATTCCCAGAAAAGTTTTATCAAAATTTAATTCCCCCCCCAAAAAACACCCTAACTTAATTATTTTTAAGTATGTTTTTAATAGTCATATTAATTAAAATATCAATGTTTTCAATTTCAATCTGTCTTTTGCAGCCTTAACCAAATATCATTACAATATAGTCTAAATTACTTAAATCATTACATACAAATGACATAAAACTGATTCCAAAAAAATAAATATATGAATGAATGAAAGATAGACTTCAGAAACATAGACTTTTGAATTTGAACTCTGTTGTTTATGAAAGGTATACCATTTTTCCAAAGTCAAACTGTTATTTTATCCTTATTTTATGGAATAAAATATTTCATAAAATTGCATGTATTTGCTTTTGTCCTGTATCATTTTGTTGAAGATGTTTTTAGTAGAATAGATATCTCCTCAATATATATATATATATATTGTAATTTTTTTATTACAATGGTTTATAAAAGCATAATATCACTACACAAAAATGTTCATGCTTCAGAACAAAACTGTTACTCTTCTGCATTTCCTACACTACCTCTCCCTAATTTTGTAAATAACCAGAAATTCATGTTATATTTTCAAAAATAAATCATTTTCATCATTTATTTTAACATATCACTTCAAGAGGAACAGTTTTGTTCTGAAGCATGAAAATTTATGTGTAGTGATATGCTTTTATAAACTATTGTAGTAACCATATTTCAATGTAGAATCACTTCTACATGCATGTACATACTTATATACATATCGCCATGTACGCACATACACACAGATATACGCACATACTCTTACATTAGTACCGCATGTGAAACCTCTTTTTCCCGTGCTTCATTCAGAAATATATAAGCTGATGTTCACACGTATGAGACCAGTTGGAAACTGCTTTTCGAAGCTAACAGTCCAAATACCATTAGTTCCTTTCCAACTCACATACTGCGCTAATTGCACTTAGCAATTAGTTACATCAAAAATATTTCTCTCTCTCTCTCTTACAAGCATACTTCACTACATATATAATTATATTCAACTACTGATTAGTACAAACATCATATTTCCTTTTTTCAGGAACTCTTCCAGTATGAACATTGATGCATTTTCTTCAACATCCAAGAGAGAACTTTCTCCACTAAATCTTGCATGCACAAAATAATCAATCCTGTAACTATGTTTAATACATTGTTATTATTCTTGTTATATTGTTCTCTGAGTTATTTTTATTATTAATGTGGTGGATTGGACAACCAGTCTACTTCATAATGGTAACTCCACTTTCAAATTACTACCACATCGTCCAGTCCACAACAAATGGTAACCCCGACGTTTGAACCAACTAACGTTGAACTACTACAATGATCACCAGCATCTTCTACAAATTGGTAATTTCGACATTTGATCAGGTCCATGTAGAAAAATGCTAAAATGTCTGAATTAACAGGCTTCAACAATGGTAAATGCCGACTAACCACGAACTTATCAGCACCATCCTAAGCTCTACGTCCAAAGAAGAAGAAAAAAGAACAGACAGCTAAAAAGTCTCCAAAATGCCCTGTCATCAGTCTACAGTTTTTTGTCTTCAACGCCAGTTCGATTCATATCAGTACAACAAGAGAAAATAAGAAAATACCTCCTCGTGTAGTACCATTTTCCTTTGCTTCAGCTAGTATTCTTCACGTCCATACGTGTATTAAGTACAGAATACATCTACAGGTAAAAAATAAAAATTAAAAAGTGCAACATGTCTTCACACCAAAAAAATGAAATGTCTATATGTGCCAATCCTAACAAGTAAGTTGTCCCTTTCATGAACGCATTTTGGTCTTTATCTTCTCTCTCTCAAGGAGAAATTCTCTTGTGAATTAAATATTAGAAGTCTGCTTTGTGCTTTTTTCCTTCACATTCCTGTCCTTTTCGTGGGATTATTGTACATTTCATTCTCCTCAATATCTTGTAGGTTAGCTATTTTTCTTTCAACGTCTTTACCAACTGAGCAACGTCCACCATTGCTGCTACTCAGTTTAAAAACAATATATTAGTCTTAAATATTGTTTGTTGTTTTTAATTTTGCTCAATCCTGCTCTTTCTAGCCACAATTAATGGAAGCCCGTTGAAATTTTCCCTTAAAATTCATCTTGTTACTTGTAATACCATTTTTACACATATAGTACCTTGTACCACATTTTTTGGTGCGTAAACTGAACTTTCATCAAAATGTCGGATTCAGAGAGCGGCACTACAGCAATGGTTTTAAACTTGCCTGCTTTTAACAGAATTAATATTCATCTATTTGATATGAATGAGCTATGGTTCATGTATCAATAAATGTATTTTGCATTTGGTAAATTGTATTTTTGTCCTTGTTTCAAATTGTTGCTTGTTTAAATGATAAAAGCTTGTAACTATATTTAATATAAACACATATATTCTTTTATTATTACAGTGTATCTTCCTTACTCACTCAGTACCTGCTCCCAATGAATCCATTACCCAAGTGCTCTTATTACAATTTTGCTGACCTCGCAAAATAGACATATGCTGATGGAGAAATGACAACAACCTCCTCACCTGGGTGGGAAACTTACAAAAAATATTTAAAAAGAACTTAAATATTAAAAATTCTTGACAACTTAGAAGCTTGCTCTTGAACCAATCACTATGTTTTACCTGAAATGTCTACTTTGCTCCCTAACAACTTGAATTTTCCTGCTATCCAATTAGTAAAGGTTGTGGCACTCCCACTCTGATCCTTACTCTTGGTTCCCCTGAGTGATATTAATTATCTAATAATCCTCCCCATGGCTTGGATGGGATCAACAAATCAGTAACTTTTTTAGAATTGCCATTTCAATAAAATTGTCCAGCCTCCTGTGCTGCAATCAGGTTAATAGGAGTAGATAAGCTCACCTATCATCCAGCCCACACTCCTTCCATGTTTATTAAACAGAAGTGGAGGATCATCCCTTGTTCACTTTTAACATACAGTTTACTAGTTCTTTTTTCATACCCATAATGATTTAACTGTCTTAACTTTTTGGTCATTAGACTAATCAGTGGCTGTGACTTTCCATTAAAAGGGTTCCAGATTGGTACTTTTATAGTGGGCTGCTTATCTTTTCTTTTTTCGTTAGTAGTGGGAGTCCATTCTAGTGAAGGGTAGTTGTATATTGTTGCAGGTTAACGGAATTTGGCCTTGTGGTAGATAGCCCACTATAAGTTATAAAATGATTATAAAATCAAGAAAAGCAAATTGAGTTGAAAATAACATTTATATATACACATATCAATTAATGTTTTTATAATTAAAATAATACTTGAATATAGGTCCAACGGAGGTTAAATGTTCATGACAAATAATAATGCTGAAAAAGATAATTAGAGCTTAGGAATGAGAGGAGCGGAGGTATGTGAGGAATGTCTTTGAAGTAGTCGCTCCTTAAGTCAGTAATTACTTTTGAGACAGGGGAGAAGGTAAAGAGATAAGGAAGGCGAACATAGTAGCCGCTTGACTTAAGTCAAGGGGATTGGTTACACTCTTCTCTTTGGTCTCTGCCTGTCTGTCTGGGGTCTTGTCTGTATCCACTTTTTATATCTGCTTTTTGGATCAGAAGCAGCTCATTTGGAATTTCATACTTGTATTTGATTCTGGGCTTCCCATTGGCTAGTAAATAAAATTCATGTAGGCTCGCGAAATGGAAATTTGACATTTGATTAATTTTTATTTTTCAACTGGAACATCTGCACGAATACACCTGCACAGAGACAACTTTTGTTCATTTACTATCTGGTCGGTATAGAGCAAACATCCGGTCCCTCGTGTTTGCTCGGTTTGTATCACCACACTTTACTGGTTGTTAAATCTGACTAGTATTAAAGAGCCTGAAGTCTTTGATAGCACTTAGGCTTCTCTAATAAGCAGTCACATAATACTGGAGCATTTGAAGTGCCATGTTGCACAGGTGTAGGTGTCCTTGTTTGTATTTCCAGTGGGCAACCCTGAGACCACATTATGCTCTGATCTCAACCACATGTTGGTAGTTTGTATTGCCATTGATGACAGATAGTGATGATTACATTAACCTTTTTGTTTTTCTACTCAAAACTAATCACTATATGACCAATACAATGAAAATAAATATGAGGAAACTAATAAACAAAAAGTAAAACACCTACCCCCACTCTTTACTTCTCCAATGTTCTTGAAAACAAATGGTGAAATGAAAATTATTCTTTTAAGTCATTCTTCTAAATCATTTTGTACTAATGCAGGTGCCACCTACGTATCTATCCTTGATCCTACTTTGTTTTTCATTTTAATTAACAATCTTTCTAATGGAATCTGATGTCAACTTGATATCTATGCTGATGACACAACCATTTACTCATGTCCCAGTACTAAGTATGATCTGTTCAATAAGGTCAAATTGGCAGCTGATGTCAAAAACGACCATCCAGGTGTTAACTGGAGCAAAGGATGGCTTGTTAATTTTAATACTTCCCATACTAAACTTCTCTCAATCTGACAGACATCTTTCTGTCTTCCATCAGCATGGCTTCTCAAGCTAATGTTCTTGGTTGACATGAAGTGGAAAGACTATATTGAATCCATTGCTAGGTCATCTGCTAAGAAAGTTGGTTCATTGTCTCATGCTAGTATAGCGGGTTATCCATTCTTTTCCAGTTTATAGTGGAGAGTCTGTTCTAGTGAAGGGTAGTATATTGTTGAAGATTGATGGAATTTGGCCTTGTTGTAGATAGCCCACTATAAGTCATAAAATGATTATAAGTCAAGAAAAGAAAATTGAGTTGAAAAATAACATTTTATATATACACATATCAATTAAGGTTTTTACAATTAAAGTAATACTTGAAGTATAGGGGTATAGGTCCAATGGATATTAAAATGTTCATGGCAATAAAATGCTGAAAAGAGAATTAATACTTAGGAATGTGGGAGCGCTGTGAGTAAGGAATGTCTTTGATGTATTCGCTCCTTAGGTCAGTAAGTATTTTTGAGACAGGGAAGAAGTAAGGGAGGCAAACATAGTAAGCCACTTTACTTTGGTCAAGGGGGCTACTAATTACACTCCTCTCTCTAGTCAGTCCATGTGTGTCGGCCTGCATTGGTCTGTCTGTCAATGCTTTCTGTATCGGCTTTTTTATTTCGACTTTTTGGATTGCAGGTGATCATTTGGGAATTCATATCCGTATTGATTCTGGGCTTCCCATTGGCCGATAAATTAAATTTGTGTATGTTCGCAAACTGGAAATTTAATATTTAATTAATTTTTATTTTTCAACCGGAACATCTGCGCGAACCCGGATGCGCACAGATGACTTTTGGTCATTTGCTTTTTGGTTGAGGAAGCAAACATCTGGTCCCTTGCTTCTGCTTGATTGGTATCACCACACTAGACAATTTTTCTCTCCAGAATCTATTTTGCAGATACATAAATCTACCATTCATCCATGCTTAGAATATTACTGCCACATATAGTCAGATGCTTCTGCTATATATCTAGAGATCCTTGATAAAATCTGAAGAAGAATCAGCAATATTATTGGACCTGATCTGGACTCTGAGCTTCAGTCATCACAAAGTTGTTTCCCTGTGCCTTTTCTATAAATGCTATCATAGTAATTGTGCAGCTGAGCTCTTTGTTATTTTAACATATCACCTTCTTCGGGTGATATATTAAAATAAATGATGAAAATGATATATTTTTAAAATATAAAATGGATTCATGGTTATTTAGGAAATGGTAGTTGGAGAAAATGATTTAGGTGTGTCAATATTGTTCAATCAAAAATGAGAATTATGTCACCATGGAGATTTAATATTTGCCTCATGAAATATATATATATATATATAAAATTGTCTGTTACAGAGAAATTAAAATGCATATAAAAAGGCAAGCAGTAAATGTAGAGGATAAGAAGATAAATAAAAAATAGGTTTTACTTGTAACATTCCAAATATGGACACAAAACAGCCATTTTGATATGTCTTAAGGTCTTATTTAAGATGCTTAGAAATTATTCTCTCTTCTGCAATCAACCAAATCACAATTTAATCTCATGTCTGCTTCCATTGTAAACAAAGCAGCACTGACTATCCTTACCAACATGCTATCATATGACAGTCATGGGTCCCTTATGACATCAGTCAATACTTTCTGTCACAAAATGGCTAATCACCTTCTGTATTTTTACACAGATAATAATACATCTATTTTAATTTTGAATAAAGATGTCAGTGTTCTTTCCAAAAAAGCCTCATTTGTAAAGCAAAATATCTGAAAAGATGAATAATCTAAATCTACCCGAAACTTATTTATAAATGGAACTTTGTGTGTGTGTGTGTGTGTGTGTGTGTGTGTGTGTGTGTGTGTCCATTACCTATAGACTCCGAAATGACTGAAGCGATTTTCTTGAAAATTTACACAGTTGTACTATAAGCATCTGCGAGTGTTCTTAGCTAGGTTTTGTGTTGAGTTACCCCCAATAAATATCAAATCGATAATCGAAAAAATCGAGTTATAGAAGGAGTTGTCCAATTTTAATCAAATTTGATACACTCATAGACAAAGACATAAGAAATGATATTCAGAAGTTTCAAGGTTGCAGTTCTTACAATAGTGCAGAAAATCAATTATATATATATAAAGGCAAGATGTTTGTGTGTGTGTTTTTTCCAATTTGTATCTTTTTTATACAATCACAAGATATATATATATATATATATACACACACACACACACACACATATATATATATATATATATATATATATTTATTATAAATTATACTTTAGAACATGTACAAACTACAATCTACAAGAAAACTACTTTCTGTTTTGACATTTGAAAAACAATGTCTCATCAAGAAGTTAATAAACTATCTGATGAGTCATTGTTCTTTCAATGTCAAAACAAAATGTACAGTTTTGTAGTAGATTGTTGTTTGTACATGTTCTAAAGTATAATTTATAATAAATATTCATTGCTCTATTTTTATATGTAGCACTGTTTTAAATTAATGTTTTGAATGTTACAAATATTTTCTTCATTCCTTATGCATTTGTATTTATATATAAGAGAGAGAATGGGTGGGGCCATAAAGATGGAGAGGGTAATCCAAAAGATTTTATCCAATAAATATAGATTATTAATGAGAAAAAATAGAGAGCTTGATGGATATTATCCAGAGCATTATAAAATTTTGAGAGGAAAAATATGTGTTGAGTTTTCCTCTCAATATATATATATATATATATATATATATATATATATATATATGATGTCATTTTTGCACTACTTGTTGTATACATGTGTTATAGTTTTTCTGTGTGGAACAATAGAGGCATATTGTTACTATATCATGGGTATAATAATAGCCACAATGGCGGAACTTCAAATAGGAGTTATTCTTTTTCTTACATAGCAACTCTATTAATTACTTTATAATGCACTAAATATTTCAGTTTTGTTCAATAGAAGAGAGATTGCCAAAAGAGAATTACTGGTGCAGAAAAATTGGACAGCAAGCTCAAGTAAATAATGATAAATTTCAAAACAGTGAAATATATATTGTTTAGCAGTCTTGTGCTTTTGTCAATTTTCTCACAGGAAACCCAACTTGTAAATGTACATTGCAAATATTTTAGTAATACAATCAATTCTCACACTTTTTATGTTGTATATTGTTACAATGAGAATTATTTTAATTTATATAAATATAACATATGAATTTTATTTCATTTTTAGTTATTTTTCAGTACTGATTTCTTTTTTTCCAGATCTCTTTGAAGTCAAGTTTAACATTTATCAATAGGGTTTTCATATCTGCTTTAGGGTTCAGTGTTTTAGGGTTAGTTTTTATATTGTGGATGCAAAAAATATAGTAATAAAAACAAAAGATCAACAATGGAAAATGTTGCAAAATAAAGAACATCTAGAAAAAACAAGAACATCTGCTTTAAATAAAAAAAAATCAAACATTTACATGATTGGCCTTCTCATTTTGTTTTCATTAGCCTGCAACTCTTGGACATTATCAATAGAATTATAGCAGAGAATCCAAGGAATTAGACATGAGATATCACAGATACTCTTACATTCACAGTATCACAAATGATAGTGTAAGACACCATCCAACAAGATATGTGTTCATTGGAAGATCTAATATCTACCATCAAGTAGAGAAAGTTTTGAATGTATGGTGGTGGTGATGGTAGTGGTATAGATGTTGATATTCCTGCATCATGTAGTTGGAAAATAGAGAAATATTTTAACAACCTATTCTAATAATTGAAGATAAATTTCTCTCTCCTTTTTTTTTTTTTTTTTTTTTTTTTAATAATTGATTTTTTTCTGATTATCTTTTCTTGAACCTCTTTCAGAACATCTGGTGTATAGAAAACTAGTTCTCAATCTTAAATATCTTAGCTGAAAAGGTTATATTCAATGATTAAAACCATTAATTTTAATGTAAGGATAAAACTTTACATATAAAATTTATAAATCCAAAAGGAAGTGACTCAAAGGTAAAATCTCAAAAGGATTCTATTAATATTATTAAAAATTAAATAGCAAAACTGATCCAGGTAAAGGGCTGTGTAATTAAAATGTTTATTTACAGAGCCAATATTTATTACATCCAAAAAAATTTTTTTTTCAAGATTGTATGGTCATTTCAACAAGTGAATCTAATACAAGCACACACACACACACACACACACACACAACTATAGGATTAATGTGGAGAAGTCTGACACTTAACTGAAGCAAGTTATGCTGACTTTAAAGTTTTGTTAAGGCACATTTATGATTTCCTCACTCTTCAGGGCTTAAGGCTGGTGAAAGAAACTTGAGATAAAAAAAACAAAACTAATAATAAAAATAATAATAGAAAAAATAATATTGATAATAAAACTAATAATGTTTAGTTGTATATTAGCAGGCATTTTGACTAAATGACAAAAAAGATGCCAAAAATCAGAATTTTTATACACACCCATGTTTTCAATGAAATGAGAAATAAAAAAAATGAAAAAATGTAGTGGAACTTTTGTAGAAACTTATAGTGGGTTGCTTATCTATTCTTTTCTGTTAGTAGTGGAAAGTCCATTCTAGTGAAGGGTAGTTGTATACTGTTGCAGGTTAACGGAATTTGGCCTTGTTGTAGATAGCCCACTATAAGTCATAAAGAAAGGTTATAAACCAGAAAAAGCAAATTGAGTTGAAAGGTAACATTTTATATATAACACATTTCAATGTTTTTTACAATTGAAGTAATACATGAAGTATAGGTCCACCAAAGGTTAAAATGTTCATGGCAATAAAATGCTGAAAGAGAATTAATGCTTAGGAATTTGGGAGTGTGTAAGTAAGGAATGTCTTTGATGTATTTGCTCCTTAGGTCAGTAAGTAGATTTTGAGGCAGGGAAGAAGGAATGAGGTAAGGGAGGCGAGCATAGTAAGCCACTTGACTTGGGTCAAGGGAGATACTAATTACTCTCTTCTCCTCAAGTCGGTCTGCCTGTCTATGCTTTCTGTATCTGCTTTTTATATCTTCTTTTTGGATCACAGCAGCTCATTTGGGATTTCACACTTGTATTTGGTTCTGGGCTTCCCATTAGCTGATAAATAAAATTTGCATATGCTCGCGAAATGGAAATTTAATATTTAATTAATTTTTAGTTTTCAACCAGAACATCTGCACAGAGCCGGCGGAGCACGAACAACTTTTGGTCATTTGCTTTTTGGTCGTGAAAGCGCAAACATCCGGTCCGTCGCTTTTGCTCGGTATCACCACAAACTGTATTTCCCAAATATTTGGACATGCTCCAAGAATACAGTTTTCACAAAAGACTTTCAACAACCCTCTATAAACCTCATCATGGCTGCTTGAGAACTATTGGATCTCTTCAGTGATGTCATATATGCAGAAAAAATTCTTCTAGGAAATTAAAAAAAAAAAGAAACCCCACTTCATTTTGTATTTCTCATCCTGTTCTCAGATGTGTCTGAAAATTCAATTTGTGTCATCTTTCTAAACAAGTTTTCATTTGATCAGAAGGCTTACTAATATCTTCTTCTTCATGTGCCATGTCACTTCAGGACATAGACAATCATGGACTTTCACTTGCACCTGTCCCTTGTCGCTCTTAATATTTTTCTTCTTGGTATCTTTCCCAAACCCTGCTTAGTTATTCATTTGCTCAAGCTCATCAAATATGCCTCATGCTGCTTTCCCCTGTCTCTCTTTCTCTCTATTCATCCTGTGAGTATTTGATTCTCCAAAACTTCCTTCCTCATTACATGTCCCAGAAACCTCAGCTGTCTCTTCCTGATGCTAAGCATAAGTTTTCTTCTCGTTTGCATACTCTCCAACACCTTGTCATTGCTCACACGCTTGATCCATGCTATCCTCAGAATCTTACTGTAGAACCACATTTCTGTTGCTTTGAGCCTCTCCTTCACCCTTGAAGAGATTGTCCAATATTCACTGCTATATAGAAAAACAAATATCACATAGCAGTCTACCACTCTTTTCTTCATTTCCAATGAGATCTTCTTGTCTCTCAGTACTCTGGTTAGCTTTTGAAAAGCATCTTTGGCCATGTCAATGCATCATCAGATCTCAATGTCACACCTTCCATCCTCTGTCAGAACATTACGCAAGTATTTAAATTTCTTTATCTGTTTGTTTTAGTTTCCTTGACCTATAGGTAGCAATTTGGTGTCTTCCTTTTAGATAATAACCACGCATTCAGTTTTCTTGAAGTTTATTCTCAGTCCTTTCTTCTTGCTTTCTCTTGTTACTTTCTGTAGGAAGTCTTGCATTTTCTTTTTCATGTCTGCTATCAGCACTGTGTCATCCACGTAGCTTATATTGTTGAGATTGTGGTCACCTGGCAAGAATTCTTGCTCTCTCAGGATTGTTTCACTGTACAAGTTGAATAGATCCAGTGAGAAAACACATCCTTGTCTTATGCCCCTTTCTATTTTTGTATATCTGCTGAATTCATTTCCTGTCCATATGCAAGCAGTTTGCTGCCAATATAAGTTCTTGATTATCTTAATATCTTTCCTGAATATGACGAGGTTGCCAAGCCTTTTTAACAAGTCTTTGTGGTGTATTTTGCCAAATGCCTTTGTGTAATCTATAAAGCACAGGTGCAGGTCCTTCTGCATTTGTATAGCTCTGTTGCTCTTTATGATAGCATTCTGAGTCTGAATATCGCATTTTTTATTCTGGTATCTTTAATGAACCCACACTGTTTTTGTTCTATCTCTGACCCGATTCAGCTTCATGCTCTGTTCATCAGAATCCAAACATTGAGTTTTGTTATGTGGCTCATTAGGCTGATTGTTCGGTGGAGTTCACATTCCTTTCTATTTGGCTTCTTAGTGCTCTGAAAATTGTTCTGCTTAGGTCTTCCAGTATATCACCACTGTTGTAGATTTTGTTTATATCTGTGATCCTGTCTATGCTAAAGCCGTCTAAATCTGTTAGCATCTCTATTACAATATTGTCTTGTCCTACTGCTCTCTTTCTGCTCAATTTGGCCAGTGAGGCTGCCACTTTGGTTTTTAATATTTTTAGTCTATCTGTACTTCTGTGTATTGCCAGTTGCTTTCTATTCTCATGGAAGATATCTTTGATATATTTGTCTCATTGCTGAAATATTTTTTTCTTTCTCTAATTTATACATTAGATATTATTATTTGTTATGTGGCTCATAAAGCTGATTCTGTTTCATGCTCTGTTCATCAGAATCCAAAGATATTATTAGTCTTGCATATGTGAACAATCTTTCTTTACTGTATATATATATATATATATATATATATATGTACACATCGCTTATTCGGTAATGGATGAGAGCACTCTGGCTATTGGGCGGGTATAATGACAATATACATGCTAAAAGTCTGCCTTCTTCTACCGAAAACCCAGAGGTAGAATCGCCAACTGATGCCTATTCAGTCGGGTTTAAATCCTGGGTTAAAAGCAGTCGGAGTCTAACCATACTGATGAGCTGTGATACAGCGAAACAGATCTGTCTGCAGATATATATATATATGTAATGTTTATTTAGGTAGCAATCCCTCTTTTATACAAACCTCACCAAAAACAAACAGTGGCCAAGCATTTCATACAATTTTTCATGTGATCCCACAACTCTCCTCCCTTCAACACAAACCACACAAAAACTGTCCAAACACCAATTTATTTAAGTGCTTTCAGCCACCACCAAGGATGAATTTCATTTTATCTCCAACTGAACACATAAATTGCTCCATTCTTGCATGTTTTACTTCCCAAACACAGCCAACACACAGTGGCCATGCTCATAGTTGATACCACTGAGTATTGGCTCCCTCCTTCTCACCAACAATGTTTCTACCACTTTCAGTCCCACTTTACATGCAGACGATGTCTGAACCTACAATGAGTATGCCATCCATTTTTTCAGACACTTTGAATGAGAATTAGAAATTAAAAAAAAAATAGTTTAAAATAAAAGAAACAACTTTTTTAGCATTTGCTGACAATTTATTGAAAGAAAAATAATCATGGATCAAAAACTTGGAAATATCTATATACATCTAGATGAAATGCTTACCATATTTTCCAGCATCAAAGATGCGTTTTTTCCTGAAATAAGTTTAGAAATTTGCTGCCCATCCTTGAGGACAAAGGTTAGGGTTTTTGTGGGCTTATACTAACTCAAGAGGAACTTTATCTATGCCAGATGTTAAACTGTGATCTCTAAGTTAAATTTATAAATGATACACTGTTTAAAATAGTAAATAAACAAAAAATCATAAAAAATACAAAAATATATGTATATGCACAGAATGTTCCTGTGGCAGACTAAGGCAAATGAGACAAGAGACTTGTAGTATCAAGGAAGTTAAACACAGGTAGCACCAATCCGTGCCCAAGTTGGCAACTGCCAAGTTAAGCTACGCCCACTTGTCACGATATGATGAAGTATAAAAAAAATATTATTACTCTTTTAAAATTGCTAGCTTTGTATATGTTTAATTGTCTAGGGTTTTTTTTTTTAATACACTTTTTTCTTTCTTCTTTTTTTTTAAAGTGTATTTTTATGAAGGCCAGACAGTTTGTGTAAAAATAACTGTCAAATTTTTATAACCTTTTCAGCTCCATAGTTGAAACCTGCCAAAATTTGTTTATGGAAAGTTATTTTTCATTTATACTGACCAGTGATAGACATGGTCTCAAGCTCTAGTAACATCCCGAATAGTCGGTCCGGTGTGAGCCTAATTTTCAGCATATGTCTCAGGTCAGCAGCGGCAGGGAGAAAACTTTTTGACAGCAAGGGAACAAGGCAGATCAACATCAAAGAAGACATTTGAAATTTAGAAAAGAACACCAATGAAGGCATCAGTTACTGGCCAAGTGCAGAGTGACTAAATAATTCTGAACCCAAGCAAAAATGTTTCTGTCGTTGGACAGCTTAGAACAAAACAAATTCTAAGAAAATTTCCCAAACACAAACTGTGTGAAGTTAAAAGGGACATTTCTATGTGTCCCAGAGACATACGTGGGACAAGTGAAAGTAGGTCTTTTCATTTTTTTTTAAAGGGGGTTCCACTTTTGTTTTTTGTTTTTTTACTACCTTCTTGTATTGTTTTCTCTTTTTGTCATTTTTAAAATCCTTGTCTTTTCCCAAACTGTAATTTTTTTCCATTTTTGAATGGTAATCCTTTTTATCAGAAATTGTTAATCTCCCTTAATATGCACACAAAAAGGCATTTTTGGGCAAACTTTGTATTTGTAATTTTTTTTCACAATTGTAAATAAATGTTTTCCTTTCAAAATTTATGCAGTGGTTGTCTTTTTATTTTATTTTATTTTTTTTTATTTTTTTACGCCTGTTTTGCTATTCCTACTAAACTAAGTTTTTGTGTCTGGCACAAGAAATTACAATTGGTAGGGAAGAATGTTTTTTAAAAACATTAACTCGGTTTCTCTATATTTCTATTTTGTTGCCTTTTTTTTTTACAATTTTATGTTTTATTTTATTTTTAATTTCCATACATTTCACCCTATGTGTAAAATTTTAAAAAAACTAGAGCCATTTAAAAAATTTTCTCTCTGAACATTCAGTCAACATTTCATGAAATGGAAAAACACTGCTGGGGAGAACAATGAATTGTTGAGCTGGAGTATCATTGTGTTTTTGATGCAGGTACATACGCCACTCAGTATTTTAGACGATGAAGAAAGAGAGTAAATTTACATGTCGCTGTATTTTTTCTTATTTTTTTTTAATCATATCACCCCAAGCAAGGTATTTTACTGCCACTGTTTTACATAAGACGACAGTTATGAAAAAGAGTGACAGGCTATAGGGGTGTCAGAAAGTGGGTAAGAGAAGGATGAGAATACTGATGACAGTGGAGTGGATGGAGAAAGGAGCATGAGAGAGAGGATGCAAGTTAGTGAGATAGGAGATAGGAGATAGGAGATAGGAGATGACTATTGACTTTACATTTAAATTCTTCGAGATAATAGCTGTCGGGAAAGCAAGTAAATGAAAGGGAATTCCACAGATGGGAAGTGCAAGAAAAGAACCTGATGGAGTAGAATTTCTGTTTACAATTTATTGGTTTCACAGTAAAAGGGTGGGATCTAGTTGCTAATCATGTGGCTCGAGTAAATTTATATATAGGGGGCACCAGTGAGCTAAGTTCATCAGAGCAGAAGCCGTGAAAGTATTTGTGGGAGAGACACAGGGAAGCCACATTGTGCCGGTGAGAAAGTGACTGTATCTGAGCTAACAAGTCGGGATCTATCACATTACATATTCTCTGTTGGATTTTGTCAAGGACATCTAGGTGGACAGCAGGAGCACCCAACCAGATATGGCAGCAGTATTATAAGGGTAAAATGATAAAATCCAGTTGTCAAGTTGATCTACATGTTGCTAAACCACTCACAAAACATTTTGGTAAAATAGGGAAAGTGCTGAGACCTTATTTTCAGGTTTCTTTCCTCAAAATTTGCAAAATAAAATAAAATAAGATAAAGATCTTGGGGTGCATCGTTGATATCAGAACCTCCTTGAAACCATAAAATACAGTATATGCGAAACAAATGATATAGCTTATGGTTTATACACATTCATTTGATTACAAATAAAAAGAAAATTAAATATAAAAAAAGCATAAAATGAAAAAGTATACTAAATAAGAGGATAAAAAAATGGATATTAAAAGAAAATTAAATATAAAAAAAGCATAAAAATGAAAAAAATATACTAAATAAGAAGATAAAATATGGATATTAAAAGAAAATTAAATATAAAAAAAGCATAAAATGAAAAAATATACTAAATAAGAGGATAAAAAAATGGATATTAAAAGAAAATTAAATATAAAAAAGCATAAAATGAAAAAATATACTAAATAAGAGGATAAAATGGATATTAAAAGAAAATTAAATATAAAAAAGCATAAAATGAAAAAATATACTAAATAAGAGGATAAAAAATGGATATTAAAAGAAAACGAAATATAAAAAGCATAAAATGAAAAAATATACTAAATAAGAGGATAAAAAATGGATATTAAAAGAAAATTAAATATAAAAAGCATAAAATGAAAAAAATATACTAAATAAGAGGATAAAAATATGGATATTAAAAAAGAAAATTAAATATAAAAAGCATAAAATGAAAATATACTAAATAAGAAATATAAAAATATGGATATTAAAAGAAAATTAAATATAAAAAAGCATAAAATGAAAAAATATACTAAATAAGAGGATAAAATATGGATATTAAAAGAAAATTAAATATAAAAAAAGCATAAAATGAAAAAAAATATACTAAATAAGAGGATAAAAAATGGATATTAAAAGAAAACGAAATATAAAAAAGCATAAAATGAAAAAATATACTAAATAAGAGGATAAAAAATGGATATTAAAAAGAAAACGAACATAAAAAGCATAAATGAAAAAATATACTAAATAAGAGGATAAAAAATGGATATTAAAAGAAAACGAAATATAAAAAAGCATAAAATGAAAAAATATACTAAATAAGAGGATAAAAATGGATATTAAAAGAAACGAAATATAAAAAAGCATAAAATGAAAAAATATACTAAATAAGAGGATAAAAATATGGATATTAAAAGAAAACGAAATATAAAAAGCATAAAATGAAAAAATATACTAAATAAGAGGATAAAAAATGGACATTAAAAAAGAAAATTAAATATAAAAAAGCATAAAAATGAAAAAATATACTAAATAAGAGGATAAAAATGGATATTAAAAGAAAATTAAATATAAAAAAAGCATAAAATGAAAAAATATACTAAATAAGAGGATAAAAAATGGATATTAAAAGAAAACGAAATATAAAAAGCATAAAATGAAAAATATACTAAATAAGAGGATAAAAAATGGATATTAAAAGAAAATTAAATATAAAAAGCATAAAATGAAAAATATACTAAATAAGAGGATAAAAATATGGATATTAAAAGAAATTAAATATAAAAAAGCATAAAATGAAAAAAATATACTAAATAAGAGGATAAAAATATGGATATTAAAAGAAACTAAATATAAAAAGCATAAAAATGAAAAAAATATACTAAATAAGAGAGGATAAAAATATGGATATTAAAAGAAAACGAAATATAAAAAGCATAAAATGAAAAAATATACTAAATAAGAGGATAAAAATGGATATTAAAAGAAAATTAAATATAAAAAGCATAAAATGAAAAAATATACTAAATAAGAGGATAAAAATGATATTAAAAGAAAATTAAATATAAAAAGCATAAAATGAAAAATATACTAAATAAGAGGATAAAAATATGGATATTAAAAGAAAATTAAATATAAAAAGCATAAAATGAAAAAATATACTAAATAAGGAGGATAAAAAAATGATATTAAAAAAGAAAACGAAATATAAAAAGCATAAAAATGAAAATATACTAAATAAGATAAAAAATGGATATTAAAAAGAAAACGAAATATAAAAAAGCATAAAATGAAAAAATATACTAAATAAGAGGATAAAAAAATGGATATTAAAAGAAAATTAAATATAAAAAGCATAAAATGAAAAAAATATACTAAATAAGAGATAAAAATATGGATATTAAAAGAAAAATTAAATATAAAAAAGCATAAAATGAAAAATATACTAAATAAGAGGATAAAAATATGGATATTAAAAAAAGAAAATTAAATATAAAAAAGCATAAAATGAAAAATATACTAAATAAGAGGATAAAAAATATGGATATTAAAAGAAAAACGAAATATAAAAAAGCATAAAATGAAAAAATATACTAAATAAGAGGATAAAAATATGGATATTAAAAAGAAAATTAAATATAAAAAAGCATAAAATGAAAAAAATATACTAAATAAGAGGATAAAAAATGGATATTAAAAGAAAACGAAATATAAAAAAGCATAAAAATGAAAAAATATACTAAATAAGAGGATAAAAAAATGGATATTAAAAAGAAAACGAAATATAAAAGCATAAAATGAAAAAAATATACTAAATAAGAGGATAAAAATATGGATATTAAAAGAAAACGAAATATAAAAAAGCATAAAATGAAAAATATACTAAACAAGAGGATAAAAAATGGATATTAAAAGAAAATTAAATATAAAAAAAGCATAAAATGAAAAAATATACTAAATAAGAGGATAAAAAAAATGGATATTAAAAGAAAATTAAATATAAAAAAGCATAAATGAAAAAATATACTAAATAAGAGGATGAAAAAAATGGATATTGGAACATTGAGATGTGTTGTATAATTTCATCATAAAATAACGAGACACTAACAAAAAGTTTTAACTCTAATATGCAATACTTTATTTTCTCTATATTGTATGAATATGCTTCAAAAACATATTTAATTCTGTAATTTTTCTAGCATTAGTTCCAGTTTATCTAATTGATCTCATATAATACATGTTCCACCCGGGAGCATTGACCAAAATGATCTGCGGACGTGTACCGATAAATAAATCACAGTTCGCACCTTTATTTGAGGATTGAGTGTGTAAGCTGAGGATAGAGCATGTCATATACTGCATGCATTTGCTTATACAGTCCAAGAGGCTACGAACACGTAAGGAATGGGATGGAGTAGCAATCCTCTTGTTTTCTTCACCTTGAGTCACAGCAATTTGGCGGTGGAATGAGTCAGGAGCTGCAGGAAAAAATAAACTGTTTGTTATATATACATATATATATATATATATATAAATCAGCTTTATCTTAGATAAAGTGCTTGAAATTAAAAAACATTGAATCATAAAATAAGAACGATGGATTATTTTAGAATGTTTGCATCCATGGAATAAAAATCTATTGAATATTCGTGTTATGTCTTCGTTGAATTAGATGAAGATAACACAATATAATGTCACTTGGAATGATGCAGTCTTGCTGAATTCTGTAGTCAGGATATAAAGCTTGCTTCCAGCTCACTTTCACTAAATTTCTTTCTCCTTCCTCCCTGACTCTGGGCGTCAGTATTTATCCTACTTGGAAAAGTCCAAGTATTGTGCTGGTGAGATGTGTTCATCTCAACAACAATTAGATTTTTTGGAAAGTAATATCATATTTTTAAAAGTAAATCTTTATGTGTCATGTTCCTTCATTTATTTTATCTGAATCATCACTCTTTATTAATATTATATACTAGCAGTATAGCCCGGCATTGCTCGGGTGTAATGAAAGCTTTAAAACTAATCCATGGTCCTGGAGCTCAGACTCTTTGGACATTGGCATGAAAGACTAAAAAGCAATAGTTGTTTCCAGTTAAAGCGAAACCATAGACTGAAAAATAAATGAATGGATGTAAGTCAAATTTTGATTTCCTAGTATCGATATCAAATTTTCTGCACTATTGTAAGAACTGCAACCTTGAAACTTCTGAATATCGTTTCTTATGTCTTTGCCTATGAGTGTATCAAATTTGATTAAAATCGGACCACTCCTTCTATAACCCGATTTTTTCGATTATCGATTTTTACACAAAACCTAGCTAAGAACACTCGCAGATGCTTTTAGTACAACTGTGTAAGTTTTCAAGAAAATCGGTTCAGCCGTTTCAGAGTCTATAGGTAGCGGACACACACACACACAGACACACACACACACACACACACACACCAACAAAGTTCCATTTATAAATAAGTTTATATATATATATATATATATATATATATATCGCCAACTGACGCCAATTCGGTTGGGTTTCAATCCTGGGTTAAAAGCAATCGGAGTCTAACCGTACTGATGAGCCGTGAAACAGATCTGTCTGCGAATGACTATATATATATATATATATATATATATATATAGCAATCGGAGTTTAACCGTACTGATGAGCCGTGAAACAGCGAAACAGATCTGTCTGCGATCTGTCTGCGCGCAGACAGATCTGTTTCGCTGTTTCACGGCTCATCAGTACGGTTAAACTCCGATTGCTTTTAACCCAGGATTGAAACCCAACCGAATTGGCGTCAGTCGGCGATATATATATATATAAACTTATTTATAAATGGAACTTTGTTGGTGTGTGTGTGTGTGTGTGTGTGTGTGTGTGTGCGCTACCTATAGACTCCGAAACGGCTGAACCGATTTTCTTGAAAACTTACATATATATATATATATATATATATATATATATATAGTGGGAGACTTTATAAACAGTAGTGACTCCGGCATATACGCATCACTCATTCAATAATGAATCGGAGCACTCTAGCTATTGGGCGTGTTTATACGCGCTAAAAAGCTTGCCTTCTTCTACCGGACGCTCGTGGCCTAGGAGTAGAATCACCGACTGACGCCGATTCGGTCGGGTTTCAATCCTGGGTTAGGAAGCGAACGGTGTCTAAGCCGTACTGATGAGCTGTGATACAGCGAAACAGATCTGTCTTCGGATGACTATAGTGTGTGTGTGTATATATATATATATATATATATATATATATATATATATATAGTAATTAAAGATCTTGGTAAGCAGTTTATGGACTAAAGTAAATTAATCTACCATGAATTGTTAGAATAAGGCAAAATATGCATAAACTGCTTACCAAGATCTTTAATTACTTTGGCTTTTCTAAAAGCGTCCATTAGCCTACGCTATTTAAGTCTATAAAAAGGCAAACACTTTCTCTTTTTCCTCTTGTGCCACATCTAAGTTATGCTTAGAAAATCACCTCTTACAAAACTCAACATGGTGTAATGGTTAACGAACTTGTCTCACTAAATTGATTACAACTGAGTAGTCAGTTCGATTCATACTTTTGGCCTTGCGTCACATCTAAACTACGCTAAGAAAATCACCATTTTCTTCTTTCTTCCAGTTATGATCAAAAGCAGATAAAGAACGCTGTTGCTGAGGTGTGTTCGCTTCCTTGTTCCTCTGTTGACTGATCTCTAGCATGCATGCACATACACACACTTGTATCACACACAAGAAAGTACATTCTTATAGTTAATTTTTTTTCAGAGAATCTAGATACATATATAATTGTCTATCTAGCTCAAGTACATTTGCTTTGTGTTAGTTATTTTAATCCGGACTCATACGAGTCCGTCAATATTGTTTGTGGGACAAATGTTTCAGGGGCCCATAAATACTTACTATAAAACGTTCACACACATCACAACCAAAGAGCTGATTCCCACAACAACTTTATGTTTTACTTCCTCTCTAAATATGCCATTACTTTCCAAACAACTCAATTCATAGAAATTCGAATTTTTATGAAATAGTTATGTACCCCCATTGCTCAAGATGTTCTAAAAAGACAGTGTACAAAGTTTTCATTATGAAGACCAAATTATATATCTTACACACTGGACCAAATAAAACAAGACTAAAGTTCGTCATTAACTGGGGCAAAAGATGGCTTGTTAAATTTAACACCTCCAAAACTAAACTTCTCTAAGAGAACTCTCTGTTTTCTATCAGCATGGCTGATGCCAACCTCCAGGAAAGTAAGTCGTTGCACTTTTTGGATTAATGACCTAAGCTGACATGAAGTAAAAAGACTGCATTGAATCCATTTCTACGTCAGCTGCTTAGAATGTCAGTGCGAGACAATTTTTCTCTCCAAAATCGATCTTACATATCTATAATTCTACCATTCATCTAGACTTAGAATATTGCTAGCACATATAGTCCGGTGTCCCTGCTATTTACTTTGAGCTCCTTGATAAGATCCACAGAAGAATCAGCAATATTGTTAGTCCTGATCTGGCGGCTCGGATTCAGCGACTTTCTCACCGCCATGAAGTTGCCTTGACTATATGAATTTAAACACAGTACTGAACTAGCGTCAAGATCTCATCAATTTATAGTTAAGTGGGCTAGGTGTAAGCTGTAAGTGCTAACAGTTTTTTTCTTGCACTTCTGACTTGCAAAACTCCCTTCTAGCCCCATGCTTTCCAGCCAACTTTAATCTGCAAAAATTTAAATACAATGTCAGTTGCTATCTACTGCCCTCTTGATTACTCTTTTCTATTTCCGCTCATTATTAATATTTTTGTTCCTAATTTTTTCACTTCCTGTAAGCACTTGTATCTTAGTGGCTTTACTGCTTTGCACGGAAAGGATACCAAAAAATGACTGAATCAGTTTTATATGGATTTATTTTTTTCTAACCAGAATGAATCAGAATAAATCAGAACAAATGAGAAATATGAAAATTACAAAAAATTAAAATCATATACTGGTTTGGTTCGGATACCTCTATTTTAAATGATGAAATTAATTCAGTTCTTTACTTCACTTAGCTTGGTACCAAGACTACTATCAAAGTATGTAGACCCACTACAATTCTGAATTAGTCTGGAAAATAATTGTGCTGGCTATTGTTATACCGATATGTCAATTTATAAAGAGCTTGTCTCATGACGGAAATTATTGTGCATTTTTCACCGGCCTCAGAGGTTAAGGTCCAAGCTCAAGTAAAATTAAATATTTCCAATGCTGATTTACAAGACAGGAAGAATTTAGAAGATTGGTACAGCATAATCTGTTTTCCCCACATTTGTCATAGCCAAATGTTCTTTGCTACACTTCGCAATATACAGTGCCACACAAAAGTTTACCACACATTACGAAAATGTTTCTATAGGTATTTCTAACACAGATTAATGAAACTTTTACTACTAATAATACATATGTTTAAGCCTTTAGTTAAACAATCATATTTTTAAAAATAATCAATAAAAATATCCCACGAAGGAAAAACAATATTTAATGACAAAAAAAATTAAAAAATATATTTATTAATATTTCGGAGAGTAACCGTTATTTCTAATTATGACATTTAGGCGTTTAAAGTTTTAGAGTAGTTTCCTACAAATTTCTTGCATGTTTCTTCGCTAATATTTTCAAATTCTTCACGACAAAATTCCTTTAGTTCACACAGGTTTTACACGTTCCATCTTTGAATTCTCAGTTTCAGCTCTCCATAAATTTTCAATCGGATTGAGATCTGAAGATTGACTTGGCTGTTTTGTACGTTTTTTCTATTTGCACTTAATCATGATTTTGTAAGCTTTGTGGTATGATTAGGATCATTGTCTTGTTGAAGGACCCAACTTGGTTTCAAGCCCAGCGAATGTGCACTCTGATGTAAATTTCTTTCCAAAATATCTCTATAATATGCTCCATTCATTCTCCTTTCTATTATTTCAATGTTCCCTACATCTTGGGCCCCAAAGCAACCCCAGATCATGATTGATTCACCTACAAATTTTACTATGGGAATAGTATTCTTCGGTAAATATTCAGTATCCTTCTTTTTCCACAGCATATCTGCCAAAAAATTAAATTTTTGTTTCCTTGGACCAAAATACATTTTCCCCAAAATGTTGCAAGTTTAATACAATACTCGTTTGCAAAATCCAGTCTAGCAAGAACGTGTTTTTGCTTAAGAAGTGTTTTTTTCCTTGGAGTACTCGAAAAGATATATCAATGAAGTGAACAACTAATTGTATCCGTATTCACTTTTACTCTACTTCTAATCCTCCCTGAAGTTCTGTAAGCATTATATAGAAGCAACAGAAACATCATTTAAAGAAAGATTCAATAATAACAAAATATCATTCAACACAGAAAAATACAAAAGCAACACAATGTTATCAAAATATATATGGAACCAGAAAAACAACATTATCACCAAAAGTAAAAAGGGTACCACTACACAGCAGTAATAGCAAAAGTTGTAAATTATGCCTAGAAGTAAAGCTAGCAATACTTATTAAAAAATAAACTAAAATACTAAACAAAAGAAACGAGATAATGGGAAAATGTAGACATGCAAATAAATATCTACTTTGCCACACAACAATAAATCATAAAAAATCAGACAAGTAAACAACATACTAACAATATAAATAAAAATTATTAAAAAATTAAAAACATGAATACAAATACTATATGATGATAATAAACAGAAAATAATAAACAAAAGCAAAACATACAAATAATACAAATACGAAAAAGAAAAGTACATACAAACACCCAATCACAACAAAAAACAGAAAAAGCACAACCAACAACTGAAAAATAAAAATAAATAAATAAAAAAATAATAAAAAAATAATAATAAAGTACACATATAAAGTCCACAAACACAAATATACATAAAAACACCCAAACATGGCCCAGAAAAAAATGAACCATCATGCAGCAAAACATACCAACACATTAAGAAAATGTGAAACCAATAAAAAGAGGTCAATACAGCAAAAGATCCCAACCCAACTAAAAAGTCATTCATGCAAACACTAAAAATAAAACTTAAACTACGCAATAAAAATAAAATATAAAAATTTAACAAAAATTAAAAGAAAACTCAACCAATCACAAACAAAAAGAAAAAAGAATAATTAACCAATCACAAACAAAACCGCTCCCACAAAATCACACCTTAGTTTATACAAAAAAGAAAAAAACGAGACCTAACGGCAAACAGTCCTGACAAGCGAGAACATTATAATGGTGTCCTCACAAAACTTCGAAGTCGATATGAATCTGCTCTGTTAAATAAACAAACTCTTTGTACTTATCAACGCTCTATCTACAACCTGATAGCAAACACTTTACGTTAAAAACCTGCTTGCCAAATTACATTTTATCAGTAAAACCATTGAAAAATAACAACCTTGGCCCTAAACATTATCCCAACTATACACTATATATATATATATATATAGGCTTGATACAAAACAATTGTCACTTAGCTGATTGCTGTTATATTCATCATCTTGACTCCAGTTCACTCGTCAGGAGTTTTCAGCATTTGGCTGAAAATTTTCTGATTTTTATTATCTTTATACTAAGTTAAAAATAACTTCTGTGCTAGTTTTTCATGTTAGGTTGACTTTTTTTTATTTTTGTGCGTGGGTGTATGTGTTTTCACTTGTGTATGCATCTATGTATATGCAAATGTCTTGAACGTGGTAATTTCTCCTTTTTATCCTTTTCTTGTCTTATATTCTCTATATTTCTCTGACTTCCTTTTTTCTTTTGTCTCTGGGTATCAAAGATAATATTTTATATACTAGCTTATCTACACCTAAAAACGTCTGTATAGTTTTTAAAATAGCCTATTAAAACAATTTTGCTATTGCATTTTATTTATATAATGTACAAAAAAATAATTTTACTGTACATTTTTTTATGTTCAATACTTTTAAAAACTAAAATGAATATAACAAGTGATCTACTGCCTTGTCCCAAAGTTATAAATAAAAGCAATTTTAATTAATTGATCTCCACTATGGAGTCCATTATGTTGACATGGGAAATTCATTTGTCATTATGTACTGACTTTTTCTAGTGACATAAAAACGTGTTATACACAAAGTCATTTTAAACCAATGATCTCATAAAGTGGTTGTATACAGCTGACAATTTAAATATTTCTGAATGAGTTTGACACCATATATAATATCCATATGAAAGTCTTTATGGGACAAAGGCTATTTAAAACATGAATCAAGGAAAATAACTAAAAAATACATTGCCTTCTGTTGAATGATTTTCAGAATCGGTGAAACTGAATAGTAAATATTTTATATATATATATATATATATATATATATAACACAAACTTATAACTATACTTATTTTGAAAAAATCTCCGCGTATCTACGTGGAAGGAAAAAATGGTAAAAAAAATGTAAAAAAAGAAAGAGCTAAGCAAATGAACATCAGTCAAAGGAATTCAGACCAAGTCAGCACATAGCCTAAAGAAAAAGCCTGAGACGAGTAATCAATTAACAAAAAAGCACTTAATATGTAAGCAGAGCAGAATAAGTAAAGTATACTCCAGCGTTCCCTGATGATACGCTTAGGTGAAACCTTTGGTAGGTTTGTTGGCTCACTAGGTACACTTATATATATATATATATATATATATATACTACCGGCCATAATTATTAGGCCACCCCAGTTTTTTAAAAGAAATGATGTATTTCATATTATTTTTAAGTGGATAATTCTAAATGAAAATAGAATGGTTCTTTTGTTATTATTACTTTGCAAAATTTTACAAGGTAAGGAAGCAAAAATTAACTTGTCCAAATCAACCTAATTTTTTTTCCATTCTTTCATTGATGAAGCGGCAATATAGGTAATTATTAAACATTTATAAATTCATTTGATGCACATGTTTTTGTGCAATATTAACAAAAGAACCATTCTATTTCCATTTAAAATTATTCACTTGGCAATAAATACTAAAAATAGTATGAAATACATCATTTTTTAAAAACACTGGGGTGGCCTAATAATTATGGCTGCTGGTAGTATATATATATATATATATATATGAAATGAATTGTTTGAACATTATTTTTTATCGATAGTCGTATTTAAGTAGATATTCTGTTTTTTAATTAAACAGTATTATATATTTATATCTACTGGCCTGATTATTTACGATAAATTTTTATTACGAAAATGTGTGTCATTTATCATAATAATAAATGCAAAAAAGTCTGTTTGCACTCATAAAAAGAACAGTGGAGAAAAATTAATTCCAAGGAAAATAACTTTGATATAACAATGGGATCTGTAGACACTGCTGAGTTTTCAAATCTAGTTGGCTTATTTGTGCTATACAGTCTTACAGCCCATAAGAATATAAATACTGATGATATTAGATTATACAGAGATGATGGCCTTATGGTCGTGAGGAATTCCATAAATTTTAAAATAAATAAAATTAGAAAGATAATATATAGAGAATTTAAAACCTTAATTTATTAATTTGTGTACACCTAATATCTGGGCCTGAACTCTGATTTTCTATTCTCTATTTATTTGATTTTATGATTTTTTTTCTCTCCTTCACCAAGAGGAGTAAACATGTTCACCTTCTGTCCGGTTCACACTCCTTCCCGGCCTTTTAAACAGGAGTAGAGATTTATCTCTTATTTCCTTTTTAGAACTGGGTTTCTGGTTTATTCTAAAGTCCGCTTCAGTCATGCTTAATCAATCATGCTTGAGCAGAGGTTTTAAGATTTTTTAGTTATTCGTTCTGCCAATGGACATGAACAAAAATAAACTGTTTGAAAATAAATAAATAATTTAATTATTCTATCTTCATCTTTTGATTCTGCTTGTTTCTATGTATCTTAGTTTGCACGTATGCTATGACTCGTCATTACCTCAGATAAGTATTAGGCTATTCTGTTTTGATTGGAAGGAAAGATGGAAGAAAAAACATATCAGTGATACTATTTGATTTTAGGGAAAGAAAGAAAGAAAGACAGAAAGAAAGACAGAAAGACAGAAAGAAAGACAGAAAGACAGAAAGACAGAAAGAAAGACAGAAAGAAAGACAGAAAGACAGAAAGACAGAAAGAAAGACAGAAAGACAGAAAGACAGAAAGAAAGACAGAAAGACAGAAAGACAGAAAGAAAGACAGAAAGACAGAAAGAAAGACAGAAAGAAAGACAGACAGAAAGAAAGAAAGAAAGAAAGACAGAAAGACAGAAAAACAGAAAAACAGAAAGACAGAAAAACAGAAAGACAGAAAAACAGAAAGACAGAAAAACAGAAAGACAGAAAAACAGAAAGACAGAAAAACAGAAAGACAGAAAAACAGAAAGACAGAAAAACAGAAAGACAGAAAAACAGAAAAACAGAAAGACAGAAAAACAGAAAGACAGAAAAACAGAAAGACAGAAAAACAGAAAGACAGAAAGAAAGAAAAACAGAAAGAAAGAAAGAAAGAAAGAAAGAAAAACAGAAAGAAAGAAATGGAAGATAATGAATGCAATAATGCCCTCATGCATCTAACGTCTGCTTCAGTGAAATGGAAACCTTGTCAATTTTAAATCTTTTCATTTGTATCCTCTTATTTATTCAAATAATGACCTGCATTCATACTTATAATTGCTACTACAATATTTTCTCAAAGTTACTACACTCAAATAGTTAATGATGTTATAGGAGAATTTCCATGGTTAGTTTTTAGTTGTCCAACTGGCACAAAGCTTATTCATTTTATTCAGTTCTTAAATTAAGAATTATAATTAATCAGAAAATTAAAACAGAAAAACCATGAAACTTTCCCGGGTAATACTAATTATTAATAACTATTAATAAATGATTTAATTACAAATAATTTAACACCAATTTAAATGTACTAATATTCTATTTCAATTTGAAAACCTTGCTTGGTCGAACCAATCCAAGGAACAAATATTTTTAAAAATTACCAGAATCTATCTTACATATCAATAAGTCTACTATTTATCTATGCTTTGAATAGTCTTCCTACATGTGATCTGGTTCTCATACTATATATTTAGAGATTCTTGATAAAATCCAAAGAATCAGCATTATTATTGGTCCTGAGTGCGTCTCAGCTTCAATTACTATCTTACCACCATAAAATTGCCATTCCAATAAATACCCCGTGCCATTCCTATAAATACTTTCATAGTAATTGTTTGGTTGAGCTCTTCACAATGGCGCCTAGACTTTATGAATTTAAGCACAGTACTAAATGTGCGTTGTGGTGCAGTGGATATTGACTCGGAATGAGAGATCAGGGTGCTGAGTTTGAACTCCAGTTAAATTCCTTGCATTCACTTACGCACAAATACACTTGGGAAAGGTATTAATTCATCTCTTTCCTCCAGTTATGGGTTAAATAAAAGGACAGATTGGGTTCTATAGCCTTGGCAGGCAACCAGTCTACCGCAGAAAACAATGGCAACCTACTGTGGGATAATTTCTGCCCAGTCAGTCATGTCTCTTTCGAGACATGATCATCCAAAGCGTGTATCATGTATGGCACTTAACTGACTGACTAAATTGCCAACAAAGTTTCATTTTACAATTGAATTGATGATATGATTGATCTTTTTTTATAAATACTTTCATGGTAATTATTTTAATTATTTTTTTCTCTATGGTCCCTAGACTATATGGATTTAAGCATAGTACTAGATTGGCAACAAGGTTTCATCATTTTACAATTGAATTGGTGATATGATTGATCTTTTTTTATAAATACTTTCATGGTAATTATTTTAATTATTTTTTTCTCTATGGTCCCTAGACTATATGGATTTAAGCATAGTACTAGATTGGCAACAAGGTTTCATCATTTTACAATTGAATTGGTGATATGATTGATCTTTTTTTATAAATACTTTCATGGTAATTATTTTAATTATTTTTTTCTCTATGGTCCCTAGACTATATGGATTTAAGCATAGTACTAGATTGGCAACAAGGTTTCATCATTTTACAATTGAATTGGTGATATGATTGATCTTTTTTTATAAATACTTTCATGGTAATTATTTTAATTATTTTTTTCTCTATGGTCCCTAGACTATATGGATTTAAGCATAGTACTAGATTGGCAACAAGGTTTCATCATTTTACAATTGAATTGGTGATATGATTGATCTTTTTTTATAAATACTTTCATGGTAATTATTTTAATTATTTTTTTCTCTATGGTCCCTAGACTATATGGATTTAAGCATAGTACTAGATTGGCAACAAGGTTTCATCATTTTACAATTGAATTGGTGATATGATTGATCTTTTTTTATAAATACTTTCATGGTAATTATTTTAATTATTTTTTTCTCTATGGTCCCTAGACTATATGGATTTAAGCATAGTACTAGATTGGCAACAAGGTTTCATCATTTTACAATTGAATTGGTGATATGATTGATCTTTTTTTATAAATACTTTCATGGTAATTATTTTAATTATTTTTTTCTCTATGGTCCCTAGACTATATGGATTTAAGCATAGTACTAGATTGGCAACAAGGTTTCATCATTTTACAATTGAATTGGTGATATGATTGATCTCTTTTTATAAATACTTTCATGGTAATTATTTTAATTATTTTTTTCTCTATGGTCCCTAGACTATATGGATTTAAGCATAGTACTAGATTGGCAACAAGGTTTCATCATTTTACAATTGAATTGGTTAGATGTTATTGTAATTTCTATGCTAAGTTTCTTTTCTCACACATCTCACACTTGGAAAACTCTTCCAGTTCCATGCTTTCCAGCCAACATTATTCTTTAAAAATTTAAATGCAACATCAATCGTTATCGACTGTCTTTCTGATTTCTCTTCTATCGTTCTCACTCCTTAATAATGTTTCTGTTTTTTAACTTTTTCACACTCAGTAAATAACCCTTTGTGCCTTAGTGGCCTTGCATTGGGTGAATTTGATAATTTTTATGAAAATCTTGAGAACCCAAATTGATATTTCTTTTGTAATATGTAAACCAACATAGGAATATGACATCATTTTAAATATAAATGTCTAGACAACGTTATCAGCATTATCAAACATCTTTCTAAATATAATAGAACAAAAAACATTACCTTGGCATTCATCATTGTTAAATGCCCATGTGACATTTTTTTGACAGATAAATGTTTTTTCAGTGAATCCATCCAAGAAATAAAAGCCTTTATTGCATAGAAAAGTGGCGTGCGTATTATTTCTTGCCATCAATCTGCTATTTGCAGGAGGGGAAGGATCCCTGCATTTGATCCCTGGAAAAGAACAATTATATTTTAGGAATAAATTTTGAAATAAGATTTTATATATATATATATATATATATATTAATCATATCACCCCGAGCAAGGCGGTAATGCCACTGATGTGCAGGGGGGCTACGTAAGAGTGAAAAGATTAGAAGAGAGAAAGCCGAAAACCACATCCTAAACAGGGAACAAGGGATGAGCCTCTACACCTGTTCAATAGACGTGGGTGGAGTGTGGAGAATGCGAGAGACTTACCAACACAGGATGGCACTGTGGTATTCCATGTGCCATCAGCTAGACATTCTATAGTAAAAGACACTTGGTAATTTGTAAACATAAATCCAGAGTGGCATTGGTAAGTAACTTTGGAACCAAAAGATGTTTCATTAGTATCAGTGGTTGTATGATTCACTTTAGGAATTGCTGAGCAATGTTTTTCTGAAAAATAGCAAAAAGGAAAAATAAAATGATCAAATGTTATAGTCACTAATTTAAATTTTGTAGTATCTAATGAAGAACTAAAAAGATCCTATTTTCAGCTTGGCAATTTTGAGAGAATTAGATGTCCTGTTGTTGGCAGCTACAATCTTAACAACATAAGATATGCAGATGATTCAGTCTTAATAGCAGATACAGAAAGGCAGAATGCATGGTTGTTAGCAAAAAGATCAGCCCAAAATGAAAATTACAAATCGGAGAAATCCCTGGAAAACAACAATTATATTTTACATATCTTGGAAGTGTTCTAACAGAGGACAGAAAATGCGACACTGAAATCTAAAGTAGTATTAGGATGGCGAAAGATGCATCCCCAAAAGCTAAGCAGAGTATTAAGAAACAGAATAATTTCGTTAGAAACAAAGAAAAGAGTACTGAACTGTCCTCTTGCATGACAGTGAATGTTGGACAATTTCCTCAAAGATGAAACAAAGACTTGATGCAATGTGGTTCTACAGAAAGATGCTGAGGATACCATGGACCAAGCATGTGAGCAACGAAAGGTTTTAGAAAAAATGGAAACAAAACTTTTATATAACATCAGGAAGAGGAAGTTTAAATTTCCGAGACATGTTATGAGGAAGGAGGGCTTGGGAAATCTGATACCCACAGGGCATATTAAGAGAAAAGAAAGCAAAGGAAAACTCCTCCTTAATGGGTTTGAGTAAATTACTTTGGAGGTGTGCTGTGATGAAGAAGATCTCAGCTAAGAATGAAAGATTGGAGAGCAGAGTTTGAATTCCAATTGCATTCGAGGCATTCACTTACATGCAAATATCCTTGGGAAAGGTATTAATCTATATCTTCAACCTCCAGCTATGGGTTATTGAGTCCTATAACCTTGGTTGGCAACAAGTTTACCGCAGAAAGGAAACATTTTCTGCAGGAAAATATTCTGCATAGTCAGCCATGTCTCTTTCAAGACATGATTGCCAAAGCGTGTATCACATATAGCACTTAAATGACTGACATTACTTCCCTTCCCAGCTTTAGCAGAATCCTTTCGTACATTAATAGTAGTGATATTTGTCTCTTTTCTACTAATCAATCTGCCTAACTTGTGTTTTGCTATCTTGTCTCCATAACCGTTCGAAATCTGGTAAGGTATTTCTTTGTGCTAGTATTGCTATATCAATATTATGCATTTTCACTGTTTCTGAGACGACTGCAAGTTTCAATCTATCTATGGAAACATTGCTTTTCACATCATTAACAGTTGTAATAGTGAAGTACTTATTACTGCGGTTAACTACTTTATATGTGTCTGTGTACAGTGCTTCCAGAGATTTCCAAACTGTGTCAGTCCTAAACCATACAAATTTATAGTTGTTTAGCTACTTCCGGATATAGGGTTTTGGTGATGAATGTAAGTGTTCGGTGGATTGATTCTCCATGTTAAAGTTTGTCATTTCACTCACCAGGTCTTCTGTTGTCTGGTTTGATAAGAGAAATTCTCGTTCATATACAAATTTATGGAAATTTTAATGGCAAAATCTCTAGCCAAAGCTTCCTACTCAATCTGGCTAGTTTTTCTCAGCAACCTTTAACAACCTCAAAGCATGTGCTATTGGCTTAGTTGTTCCATCATCATATTTATCTAATATTACTACCCCAGTTCCTGAATCACTTGCAGCTGATGCAACAATAATGTCTAATTTAGGATCAAAATGCATTAGTGATAAGTCAGATGTTATGACTTTTTTGATCTTTTCAAACACACTTTGTCCAAATCAATTTAGCATCTTTTTTCCACAAGGCATTTAAAGGTGCTGTTAATTCATGCATATTTGATATATACACATGGTGTTAGCTTGCAAAGCCTAAAAATGCTTGCAATTATGCTAAATTGGTTAGGGCAGACATGTTTTTACGCTTAATCGGGAAGGATCTGGTCGTTGACCCTTTTTGTCAATAATTTGTCCCAGATATTTTATTCTGGACATAAATAGCTCACATTTTGTTTCACTAATTTTGAACTCAGATTCTTTGATCCTTTTGAATACTATTTTTACATCTTCCGCATGTTGGTGTCTGGCTTCACTTTTAATCAGTAAGCCAATAGCACATGCTTCGAAGTCATTAAAGTTTCACATCAAGTAAATAACAAAATACAACATATTACAATGCCCCCATATCATCCAAGATCAAACGAACAAGTGGAACATTTTGATGACATGTTCAAAAGGTCTCTTAAAAACTTACACCAATTATTTTATCTTTTTCACTATGATGCATTCATGAACTTTGGGTTTGAGGTTAGAGTGTAACTATTTTATTGGATATTGATTGCAACATTGGGTATTTTCACCTTTTTCATATTTTGACAATGCAAAAAAATTTACTCAATCAGTAGTGTGATGTCATAAAGTGAGCCCGTATACTGTGTAACTGTTGCAGTCATTATGTCAATATATCTGTACAGTCTTTGGACAACTTTGTATCATCCATGTCTGTCAGACTCCTGTCCCACTGCAGTGTAAATTTGGCTCCCTGTGGTTGGTGAATTTTCAAAAAACTAAATTTGCCATTGAAAGAAATATTCTGTCTTTTTCTATATTTAAACTTCTTTTGAATTACCATAGACAATAATAACATATGACAGCTGATGGCAATCCCTAAAAGAAAACTTTTTAGTTTATTTATGGAACTGACACTAGGGTATGTTTGTGAGGTCCCAAAGAGATTAGGAGGTTATCATTATAAATACGAGATTAAATATTTCATACACAAGATTACAGTTTATTCGCCTTTGGACTTTGTCAATATTGGTGAAAGTATGTGATTTGGGGGTTTTATTTTGTTTCGGATTTCCTTCTCGTGAGGATATGAGAGACTGTCTTTTCCCTCATGGGTGGAATAAGTCATCTTGTTATCTGATTGTTTCATGTATGTACATCCTAAGCTCTTCTGGGTCAATCACCTGTTTACATGTCATTGACATTTTGTAAGGTACAAATATACACCTTAAGGCTATGAGGCCAACTTCCAGGTTAACTCTCATCCACCAGACTTTTCTGGTGCTCTGGTGAAACACTGAGTGCAAAGTCTAATTTGGCATCATTTAGGGTGAGCCCAGTACATATTGGGGTCACCACAGATCAACTCTTTTGACAAATATTCCTAATTGACATTATCTGTTATTTACTAGCATTAATGACATGCTACATATGCAGGATTATTTTTCTTACATTTAATGACCAGATACTTTCTGATGAAATATTGTATTGTAGATCCATCACAGATCACAGGCACACTAAGTCATTGTTTTCTCAATTTGGTTAAACCGCATTAGTACCTAAGCCCTTTTTAAAATTGTTGTTTTTTTTTCTTTTTCATTAAAGAGAATAAATAAATTTTATCTTTGCCAGGTAAATTCTGTTCTTTACTGCAAGAGTTCTATTGGTTTACTTATACTTTGATATCAGTTTTAAATCTTTCTTATGCAATTGTTCATCCAATACAAGGCCCAAGGACCCCTCAAGGTAGAAGCTTGCTTAGTGAGACTGTTGTAAGGGCACAAAAGAATAAAGTAAGAAATGTATTTTATTAGGATAGATATTGGTTAACCCTAATCATGAAGAGGTCAAAATCATAGTGGTAAAAAAAGCATCCTCTCGATAGTCTGTTTTACAAAGTAAGAGTTCTGGGAAAGAAGCGCAAGACTGGCTTTGAGCTTGATCATTATAACAATGCTTAAACCTTCACTGATGGAGTAAGTACAACCTTTCATTGGTTGTTCCAATTCAGCACAAGGCTGACTTGAGTTCAATCATTATAACTATGCTTAGACCTCTACTGACAGAATAAGTACCACCTTTCTTTGGTCATTCCAGCTCAGCACAAAGCTGATTTTGAGCTCAATCATTATAACTATGCTTAACCCTTCACTGATGGACTAAGTACAACCTTTCTTTGGTCGTTCCAACCCAATACAAGGTTAACTTGATTTTAATCATTATAACACCGCTTATCATTACTTACCTTAACTTCTGAACCAGAAATAGATAATAAATATACCCAAGAGAAATTAAGAATTTTGTTTA
Source organism: Ascarosepion bandense (assembly GCA_037127315.1). Lineage (NCBI taxonomy): Eukaryota > Metazoa > Mollusca > Cephalopoda > Sepiida > Sepiidae > Ascarosepion > Ascarosepion bandense. The sequence continues at coordinate 52,560 of JBBBDQ010028489.1, read as the reverse complement.
CTTTTGAATTTGAAAAATACATCATTTAGATGTGATTTAGTATATTTAATGCTTTTTTTTCTCTATCTGGTCATCTAGCTATTTTAACCATTCATCTTCACATTAATATCACGAAAATCAATTTTTTTTTTTCCGGATTTTACTTGAACCATTTGCACATTATCATCACTGGACATTCATTTATTTGTGGACGACCTTATTCAAGGAATTTTTCCTCTTCTCCTGTGCAACCAATAACGCATAACGTAGCAAACAGAGACTAGGACACAGGCCGGGGTCTGATCAACCTTGGCTGAGTCAACCTGGGGAGAAGGTATGATGTTTGTAAAGGACCGAAACTGTCAATGAACCAGGGTAACATCACTGATGATGTGTCCTAATCGCATCTCAATGACGTATTTTCAAATTTACTTACAGTTTGTGCTATAAAAAAAGATCAATAAACAGACTGTAATGCAAACCCCCATTTTTGTATGCTTCTTTAATTTTTACATGTGAGCACACACACACACGCTCATCATACAATATACAACATAAATCCTTTCAAATTCCATAACAGCTTCCTTTACTTTGTAGCGGCCTAACTACTTTTTTTATTTGTTATGTAATAATGTTAGCTTCTCAATTCAATGTGTACCAAAAAGTGAACAAACAAGACGTGAGTAGACAAAATTTTAATTATAACAATAATCGGTTAAAGGGAGAGAACTTATTTATACCCTTTAAATAATTAACTGGAGATGTATGAAACACTTTTTTGTATGTGTTTAAGAAAATAATTTAAACAGTTCAAAGATGATGAGTTGGTAAAATAGTTTGTAAATTGTTCCAGTTTCAAGTGATGAGTTGGAAAATAGTCTGTATGTCCAAATAATTGAAATAGCACAAAATGATGAGTTGGAAGAATAGACTGTATTTCCAAATAATTGAAATAGTTCAAAATGATGAGTTGAAAGAATAAACAGCAAGCAAGGTGTGTGTGAAAGAATGTTAAAAAAAAAATACTTGCGTTTAAGTCGATAAGTTGAAATAATAATTATTTACCAGGAGAAAAATATTAGATGCAAAAGGTTGTTATTGCACAGTTTGAATATTTAATTTAGTTTCTCAGGCAGGTAAAAAAATGAATCCGGCTTAATTTCTTTTTTACAAGGAGGCGAAAATATATATGCCTTAAAAGAAGTGGTTTTCTTTTTAACGAGTAGGCGAAAATATATATGACTTAAAAGATAAGTGAGCTGGAACCAATAGGTCTGGTAGCTTCAAAATCTTCCTTCCAACTGAAGCTTCAAGAGCGGGAAGATTCCTGCTTTTTCGAAAGAGAGGCAAAATGCTGCTGCTGATGCAGAACGAACCAATGAAAAGTTTGGTTACAAAAAGAAGATGGTTTGATTTATTTTACAATTTTCTTTCTCGAACTTTTTATAAATATAGGTGATACGAGGGTATCGTAGAGAGCTCGACAACTTTATTATCTTTGAATTGCCATGACATCTTGCAAAAAAAAAAAAAATGCACTAATTTCCCTTTGCCTTCTTCATGGTTTTCAATTAAGAACATTCCTTCTCCTAGACTTGCTACTATCCGAGGTTAGAAAGCCCAGTATACTACTATTTAATCTATACCTAAGGGAGAACAGTCATACCTTTCCAAAGAGGATTAGTGAACAGAACAGACTAGACAAGAATTTAAATACAGTTTAATTTCTTTTTTATCAGAAATTTGATTCTTGATATTTTCTATAAATCTATTTCTTCTAAAGAATTGAATGATGTATTTTTAATCCGACATTTTAATTACTTCAAACGTTACTGCTGATACTCAGTACTTGTATTTATTAAACAGTGTTGATTACGTCTACCTATCGACGTTGCGTATTCAAGAAATCTTAGTTTTAAAAAATGCGTTCCCCAGCTGATAGACGTAATATTTTCTTTTTAATGAGTAAAAATTGGGCGTCTGTTTCAAATACAGGGTATCTACTAAACGTTTGAAGTAAATCTATTCCTAACATTATTTAATGTTTGTGATTGACATTTTTGTGCAAATTACTTAATAATGACAAAAAACTGCATAGGTTTTAATATGTCACATTGTTTTCAGCCCTAGCCTGGAAAGTTTATTGATATCATTGCAAAAGCCTTTAGATCATTTTTAAAAATTAATAATTCAATACAATGGTTAGTGAAAAGAGTTATCTCCCTTACATTTGACTAGCCATCTTTCATGTTCTGATATCTATCTTTTATACAGAACCATTATTCTTTGCATAAAATCTAATACAGAAATAAATACCTCTAATACAGCGATTGTTTAAACAAACCTTTCATTTTCTTAAAAATCAATTCAATATCAAGCTACAACTCGAAAATATGACAAAACTGTTTGTTTTTGTGTGTGTATACATGATGTATTGTACTTGAAAAAAGCGATGTTGCTTCTTTGTCATAGGGCTCTCTCTCTCTCCCCGTCTCTCTCTCTCCGTCTCTCTCTCCGTCTCTCTCTCTCTCTCTCCGTCTCTCCCTCTTCCCCCCACTCTCTCTCTCTCTCAATGCGTCATCTCCCTTCAGGACGTGGACCATCATGGGCGATTGTGGAATTCTGAAAGTCAGGGGGAGCACTTAGGGGCTGAGATTTTTCTGAGAAAGAGGTGGGAAAACTCAAGCAGCGTCTTCGTTTAAACCACTATCGTATGCACAACTTGGGCACCTCAGCATGGTGTAATGGTTAGCAAGCTTGTCTTGCTAGAACCTATTACAACTGAGTAGAGTGCGTTCAATACTCACTGGGTACCCCATACTTTCGGCCTTGGGCTACATCTAAGCGGCGCTTAGAAAATCAACTACACTATCGGATACACAACTTGGGCAACTCGGCGTGGTGTAATGGTTAGCAAGCCTGTCTTGCTAGAACCTTTTACAACTGAGTAGTAAGTTCGATCCTCACAAGACACCCCATACTTTCGACCTTGTGCCAAATCTAAGTGATGCTTAAAAAATTAAATCAACTATCGTATACACAATTTAGGAATGAGTTTAAGTTTGTTACTTCACTAAATTAAACAGAATAACTTTCCATTTATAGCAGTGGAATTCTAATCTATTTTTGTTCTCTATTCCTCTCTTAAGCTGTTAGAACACAAGAAAGGCTAATTTTTAAATAAAATCAAAGGGTTTATACTAACGTCAGTATTAGCAGAACAGTGATTTGTCTCCTCTTATATTTTTCCTATATGAAACTCTGTAAGTGTCTTTCAAAAGCTAAATGAAAAAGAAAACGCAGAGGGAAAAGTGCGAAGATCAAATCTTATCAAAATCAGAGACTGGTCAGTTTCATAAATTTTCGAAACTTATAAAAGTGGGGGAGGGGCAGGACCGAGGGGCCAGCCAAAGATCTGACAGCAGGTATAGATAGACATTTGGTTAATTTCGTCGTCATCCAAATTAAGTTTTAATCTAAAGATCTGATAATGTTGCTAACGTTGAATCCCTGACAGAAATATGTAACTTAAATAAAACATTTCCACCACAAACATACACTCACAAAAGACTAATTTAAAACATCACAATCACCTGCTGACCAGTTTCATATTGTACTAAAATCCTAGGTCTTTTTTTATACTGTATAAGCCTTGGTATTAATAAATTAAGTGTGAAAGATTTGTTACTTTAGAAGGCAGATTAAAACAGTAAACGATTGCAACTAATTAAACTTACTTGAACAATTTCCAGGAAGTGATTCCCATTGGTTGTTTTCCAGACATTTGACAATGGAACTGTTGCTTTTATCTGGAAACTCGTAACCAAGAATGCATGCGTACATCACTTTCATATTATATGCATACTTCCCTTGTACAGGACTTGACAATGGTATAATTTTGCCCCAGTTAACTAGGTCAGGAGTTGGACATGACATTTCTGAAAAGAAAAAATAGTTATTAAATAATTTGGAGAGCGACAAAGAGATGGAAAACCAACAACTAAACATTTTTTAAAGTTCATACACAGAAAGAAAAATATTATTGACACCTGTTAAAGATGATTAGTTGGGGGTCAGCTTTTTACAGGTTCTACAGAAGGATTCTGATGATACTATGAACCGAAAATATGAAATTTTAGAGAAAAAACAAACAAAAATGACACTTATACTTAACATCAGAAAGAGACAGCTGAAATTTATGGAGCACATAATGAGGAAAGGGGGTTTGGAAATTTTGATATTCACAATAAGGTAAAAAACAAAGGAGAGCAATGCATAACCTAACTGACGTGCTTGAGTGAATGGATGGCGCAGCAGATTTTAGAAGAGGTGGCAAAAAAAAAAAAAAGAAATAAAGTTATTAAGCGCTACAAAGAACAGGAAATTGTGGCGAACCATTGTTGCAAACGTCCTGAAGGGACGCAGTACAGAGAAGAAAGAAAACCGAGAAGGTACGATAGTTATTAAAGAATGGTTTACCAAAGAACTTATTTATTCGTTCTCACTGTCAGCCAATGTGACATATCAGGGACAATACACTTTTAAGATATCTTAAAGGACAGAGTCCAGGGAAAAGTGGAGTCATGCCTTTCACAAAGGTATTAGCGCAAAGTGAATATAAGGAGCCTTGGCTGAATTTTAAATTCTGTTCCTTTTCTTCTTCTGTATGTCATATCCCTTCAGGGTGTTGCTAATTTCCTGCCATTTATAGCTTTCAATAAATGTCGTCTTTTTGCTATCTGTCCTAAACTCTGTTCTGCAATCCATTTATGCAAATACGTTATGAATGCTTACCCCCCCCCACACACACACACACGAGTGAGTTGTGAGACAAGGTCAGTTTTTAAAGTGGGGAACATGTGCGCGGACGCTCGGCTCAAAGTTAAAATATTACCTAGCTACAGCTGACGCAGCAACCGGGTAATACGTTTGGTAGGTTTTGTGTTTGATGGTTTTAATGCACATCACATCAAGTAGCTTAAGCATTCTAATGTTTCTATTCTAATGTTACTTGTATTCAAACTTTCATTTTATCCATTGCTACTCGTTTCCCTAATAAATCTGATCAACACGCTTGATTTGTTTCTTACACTGTTTATCAATGTTTACGCCTCAACCCAAGACAGTACAGTAATAATAATAAAAAATAAGGGAGAAAAAATAAAACACCTTTTACTGTTGTCTTCAGCTTATGTGTGATATTCAATATCTAGAATAGACGTCTTTACTCACCTGTCAAAGGTTGAGGTGGTGGAAATTTGACCTTGTAAAATATTGAATTCCCCTCAAAGAAAAAAAGGGGGACAAGAAAACAGATAAAGTGTAAATCCAAAACTTTTGGTATTCCAGAAATTCTGTCTATATTTCTGAGATGAGGTATTGTAACTGTTTTACACTATTGACTTTGTACTGACTTGTCCTTATCTTTATTTCAGAAATTATTTTCCTTTTTTCATAGTTCATTTTCTTCTTATGAAGACAGTTTTCGTACGACGGGGAATAAACTAGACACATGAAGTTATCTTAATGACTTTGACTCGGACTGTTTCATCCGGCTGCTATTCGTATTATCATGTAGACTGCTTTCACTCTGACTATTTGATACGTTGTCCTTATATCCATGTTTTACGCACTCATGCTATAGTAGACACAAAATGCGCGCGAATATTTAACAGAAAAATACTTTACTCAATTCTAAAGTCTCTTAGTTGAAGAGCATATCATTTTGAATATTTTAATAGCTATTTAGGTTTAACAACTGAAACTTTGCAGAGTAATCATTTGATTTTTAAACACTGTGTATTTTTTTTTATCTTCCGCCATAAATTACAAATTAATTAAACTGAGTATTAATTTGGCATTCATTCAGTCGAGATATTGTGTTTTATTAGTAAATTTTAATAAAAGAGGTTTTCATTTTTTCTGAAATTAATTAACAGAATATATTCATACTAACGTATCTACTATAATTTGAATCTGTTTAATTTGTTTTTACTCGTGCTACTAGATTGGCATCAAGGTCCCACCCTTTTACCGTCTAAATAGTTAAATGTAACCGACTCTTCTACTCTAATAGTTTCTTTTCTTGCACTTCCTCTTTGTGGAACTCCCTTCCGCTTGCTTGCTTCCCTGATAGCCTCAATCTTCAAATGTTTAAATGCAACGCCAGTTGCGATTTTCTGTTTCCTTGATTCCCATCATTCTCTTATCCTTTCTTTGACATCCCCTGTACCTTGTTTGCTTGGGACGAAATGATTATGAAAAACAAAATCCTAATTTTACAATTTTTTTAACGATTTTTTGTTTCACAAACACTACACATCTACTTATAAGACGGACTTTTTTTCCTTATAAAATATACAAAAACAAAAAAAAACGACGTCAGATAAGTCGAAGGTCGATGATCAGAGTTAAATTCTCTTTGTTATTACATTCTATATAGTTACCTGATATTTATTTGATACTTCTCGGTCTGTCATGAATTTGTAAAGATTAATCAAATTTTCATGCTGAAATATGCTATTTAGTGAGTAAAATAGAGGAAGAAATCATTTTTTCCGATTTCTTTCTTCAAAATGTTTGTAGTGTCTAATAAATCGATAATCACTCATGTGGGCATCATGTTTGTTTTTTGTTTTTATAAATAAAACTGAAAAGGAAAAGTTTCTATTATTACCCAAATAAGTAGTTGCATCGCAAGTGGGAGACTACTCTCTATCACCAGCTTAATGTTTTAATTTTTTTCTATAGGCAAAGAAGTATCTGCAACGTAATTCGCCCTGACTTGGCATCTCGACTTCAGTCACTTTCTCATCGACATGACGTGCCTTCCCACTGTCTTTTCTACAAATATTTTCATGGCAACTGCTCTGATGAGCATTACTCGTGTCCTGTTCACGTGAATTTAAGCGTGCTACTATATTGAGATCTAAGTCCCACTCTTTCACAGTTGAAATACTTAAATGCAACGACAACTTCTACTCAGACAGTTTCTTTACTCGCACTTCATGCCTGTGAAACTCACTTCCGTTTACTTGCTTCCCTGATAACTACAATCTCCAAAAATTTAAATGTAGCGTCAATTGCCTTCTATCTTCTTGAATCCTCTTTTGTCCTTTCTTCAATACCCACTGTACCCAGTCTTTTCTCTCACTGTTAACCTCCTGCGTACTAGTGGTGGTTCAGCCTTGCTTGGTATGAAATGATTTAAAAAAAAAGCAAAATGATTGAGACAAACAAAACATTTCAAGAGTTAGCAAAATCATGAACGTCAACATGGTGATTAGTATTATGTACGCTTGCATTAAAAAATCTTTGTGAAATTATAAAAAAAAATTGATGGTGTACAAACTGGTAGAAAACTGGTTACAGTAGAGTTTAATGGACCAGTATGCCATGAATACCTACCAAAGCTTCGATAAAAATTAAAAGGGGATACATTGCTGTTACTGAGGCATTCAGTGTCATTCAATTGGCCGTATTTTCCAAAACTCAATACACATTTGCACACAAATGTTCTTTTCGTTTCTGAAAAAATAAAATAACTTTTAAATAAATATTTAAAAAATATCATCAAATTTTACAAATGGAAAATGTTCTTTTCGTTTCTGAAAAATAAAATAACTTTTAAATAAACATTTAAAAAATATTAAATTTTACAAATGGTAAATGTTTTTTCGTTTCTGAAAAAATAAAATAAAATAACTTAATAAACATTTAAAAAATATCATCAAATTTTACAAATGGAAAATGTTCTTTTCGTTTCTGAAAAAAAAAAAAACTTTTAAATAAACATTTAAAAAATATCATCAAATTTTACAAATGGAAATTAATCTAGAAGTTAAGAATAATACCAGCTTTTGTCACAAATAATTGTTGGAGAAGCTAGGTAATCGAAATATATTTGGAAAGGATATTAGAATAGTCCAGAATCTATACAAGCAGTAAACTTCCAGTACACAGATAGAAAATGAATTCAGTTATTATACAAAAATAGAAAGTGATGTAAGACAACGTTGTGTCTTCTCACCGAGTTTATTCAACCTATACAGTGAGGTGATTCTGAGAGAGTTAGAAGTCCTACCAAGATTCATTACCTCAATCTTAACAAGTAAATATATGCAGATAAACACAATGTTGATAACAGACACAGAAAGGGAAATTACAAGAATTCCTACAGAAAGTAGTGAAGAAAGCGATAAAAAAAGGACTAAACATCAATTGCAAGAAGACAGAATTGCACTGTTGTTAGCAGAATAAGCATCCCAACATGCAAAGTAGTTTGATCTCAGAAGGTGCGTTGAGATAGCGAAAGATGTTTTCCAAAACCTAAGCCTAGTATTAAGAAACAAAAAAAATTATTTATTTATTTATTTTATAATCATATCGTCCCAAACAAGGCAGTTTACTGTCACTGGTGCGCAGGGAGTTACATAGAAGGAAAGTTATAAGAAAGAGTGACAGGTTATAGGAGTGTCAGGAAGTGCGTAAGAGAAGAATGAGAATACTGATGCGAGTGGAGTGAGCGGAGAAAGGATCATGAGAGAGAGAGAGAGAGAGAGAGAGAGAGAGAGAGAGAGAGAGAGAGGATGCAAGTTAGTGAGATAGGAGATGACTATTGACTTTACATTTAAATTCTTGGAGAGTGGAGATGTCGGGGGAGCAAGTAAATGGAAGGGAATTCCACAGGCGGGAAGTGCGAGAAAAGAAGCTGCTGGAGTAGAATTTGTGTTTCCATTTTATTGGTTTCACAGTAAAAGGGTAGGACTTAGTTGCTAATCTTGTGGCTCGAGTAAATTCATATATAAGGGGCACCAGGGAGCTAAGTTCATTGGAGCAGAAGCTGTGAAAGTATCTGTAGGCACAGGGAAGCCACATTGCGCCGGTGAGAAAGTGACTGTATCTGAGTTGCCTAGTCGGGATTGATCACATTCGGCTCGGCATGAGAAATTTCAGTCGAATTCGTTTCATTCACTTATACACAAGTACTTTTGGGAAAGATAATAATCCATCTCTTCTCTCCAGCTATGGGTTAAATATCAGGACAGATTTCGTTCTACATTCTTGGTTGGCAGCCAGTCTACGCAGAAAGAAATGGCAACTTACCGCAGAAAAATTAATCTGCCCAGTTAATTATATCTCTTTCAAGACATGATCACCTAAGTGTTTATCACGTATGGAAATTAACTGACAGACTGGCTGATCACAGTTGAACTAAAAGCAGTGACAAACAAAATAAGTATATGTAAATGACATGTCATTTTTAGTAGGGGTGAAAGGAAATGGAATAGATTTCAACAAGGTGGAGATATTTTCATCTGTTTTAAATGCGGCTGATAAATGATTAACAAGAAATAAAATATACTTCTATGCATGCGAACATAGCGAAAATAGCTGAAAAAAAGAAAAAAAAAAAGAAATTAAAATCTCACTATGAAGTATTGTGTGTGTCTGTATTCGCACGTGATACACGTGCGAACACCTGTGTGTGTGTGTGTGTGTGTGTGTGTGTGTGTGTGTGTGTGTGTGTTAAAGTTCAGTTCATTAGTGGAAAGATATTCGCATAAACAAATTCGTTGCTGGTTTTCCTTCTACTACATTCTATTTCTTTGCCTCTGTTGCCCCCTCCACTTTCTTCCCTCTGTGATTTCTCACTTAAAAGGCTATTGCTGCTGATTGAATAAGTCTACTAACAATAAGTCTACTAACAATAAGTCTACTAACAATGTCCAAAACCTTTGAAATTGTGGAATTATTCCCACTTGGTTTGTCAAGACGCCATTTGATGATGCTGTGTAGAAACTATAAAGATTGGAAACTGCCCGTGTTCTCTTTTTTTTCCTTTTATTTTTCTACTTCTCTTTTAGCATGTAATAAAAAAAATAAATAAATTTTTCCGTAACACCCAATGGTGTGTAGAGCAGCGTTTTTGCTGATTCGTAACAAACTGTTTTTTATGGGGCAGGGTTGTTAGCTCTGCGTCCAACCCCCAAACCTGGAGAAAGCGAATTTTTTAAGCGTAGCTTAGATGTGACACACGGCCAAAAGTAGGGGTACCCAATGAGGATCGAACTCACTACTCAGTTATGATTCTAGCGAGACGAACTTGCTAACCATTACACCACATCCTTATTAGTAAAAGATGAGATGATTGTAAAAACGCTTTTTTAAAAAGTTCATTGTATTACCAACATAAACTTTAGTAACCCTAAGATTTTCTACAGATGAGACAGAGCACATGTAGACTAGGAATTTAGTTAAACATTTATTAGATAAGGGTCATTGGTTAGAGTTTCTACAATTACAAAAGTTTTTATTATGGGGCAAATTAAAATGAGTAGTAGAATTACTATTGTTATTGTTGTATAATTTCAATATTTTATTGTTATGTAATTTAATTACTTTTTCTAATATGTTAGAGCAACTATAGCTAAGTTTTAGCATATTTCTACTGAAAATTTTGCTTAAAGGGTTATTTTTGGGGAAAATGTTTATCAATTAATTAAAGAAATTTACTTCTCCAAATTATTATATTAGCACTAATAAATTTATATCTTCGAGTTGTGTTTTTAAATGTTCTCAGATCTGCGCTTTATGAAGCTTTAGGATCTTCCTATGTTTGTGCATGGGATTTCATCATGATTTTTTTTTAAAATGCCAAAGGATTTAGTTTTATAGAATGCAATGAACGAATGTATCTATCTGCAATTCACTTCCGGCCAAAGTTTGAAATTTCTATTTCTTTGTTGTCTCCCCCAACACATTCTTCCCCTCTGTGCAAGTGAGTTTTTTAAATTTTCTTTTATAAAATAACGTTTATTACTATCATTAAAACTACCTGATGATACACTGTTTATTCAATGTCGAAACAAAGTTTACAATTTTGTAGTAGATTGTAGTTTGTACATGTTCTAAAGTATAATTTTTAATAAATATTTATTGCTCTATTTTAAAATTAATGTTTTGAACGTTGCAAATATTTTCTTCGTTCCTTTTTCATTTGTGTATATATATATATAACGGTCTATCCTCTCTACTATAATAGTAGAGAGGATAGTGGCAATCATTTTTTAAAATGTATAAATTAAGCTTAAAAAGATATTTCTCAAACTACATTTACACTTTATAAACTTCAATGATTGGTCAGTCCCGAAAAGCATTATTATATCCTGAAGCTGCATTTATTATATTTACTTATTAGTCACTGACAATGAATGGTCGCCCTTGTATATGTATATATTGGTGTCTCATTTTATATACGGAATGTATAGATCACATTCTTTCTTAGGATGAAGTTCCCCACTTGACTGAAATTCTTCCCTAATTCTTTTACTAGTTAAAACTAAATGTCTTAGATTTGAAATTCTCCCCTGTGGTCCATCTTGTTTTCTAGGCTATTTATCCGCCAAAAAGATTTTAATAGAAACAAAGTTTAGTCATTATGAAAAATTGAAGAAAAAAAAAACAAATAAATAAAGCGTCCATGGGTCTGAAACTGATTGTTGTGATTTATACAAAAAAGAGAGAGTAAAATAAAATTATAAATTAATTTTTGGGTGGACGTAGACAGACAGACAGACATGAACAGACCGAGACGGACAGACAGACAGACAGACAGACATGAACAGACCGAGACGGACAGACAGACAGACAGACAGACATGAACAGACCGAGACGGACAGACAGACAGACAGACAGACCGAGACAGACAGACAGACAGACAGACAGACAGACAGACCGAGACGGACAGACAGACAGACAGACAGACAGACAGACAGACCGAGACGGACAGACAGACAGACAGACAGACAGACAGACAGACCGAGACGGACAGACAGACAGACAGACAGACAGACATGAACAGACCGAGACGGACAGACAGACAGACAGACAGACAGACATGAACAGACCGAGACGGACAGACAGACAGACAGACAGACAGACAGACCGAGACGGACAGACAGACAGACAGACAGACAGACAGACAGACCGAGACGGACAGACAGACAGACAGACAGACATGAACAGACCGAGACGGACAGACAGACATGAACAGACCGAGACGGACAGACAGACAGACAGACAGACAGACAGACCGAGACGGACAGACTGACAAACAGACCGAGACGGACAGACAGACAGACAGACAGACAGACAGACCGAGACAGACAGACAGACAGACAGACAGACATGAACAGACCGAGACGGACAGACAGACAGACAGACAGACATGAACAGACCGAGACGGACAGACAGACAGACAGACAGACAGACAGACAGACGGACAGACAGACAGACAGACAGACAGACAGACCGAGACGGACAGACAGACAGACAGACAGACAGACAGACCGAGACGGACAGACAGACAGACAGACAGACATGAACAGACCGAGACGGACAGACAGACAGACAGACAGACAGACAGACCGAGACGGACAGACAGACAGACAGACAGACAGACCGAGACAGACAGACAGACATGAACAGACCGAGACAGACAGACAGACAGACAGACCGAGACAGACAGACAGACATGAACAGACCGAGACAGACAGACAGACAGACAGACCGAGACAGACAGACATGAACAGACCGAGACAGACAGACAGACCGAGACAGACAGACAGACAGACCGAGACAGACAGACAGACAGACCGAGACAGACAGACAGACAGACCGAGACAGACAGACAGACAGACAGACATGAACAGACCGAGACAGACAGACAGACAGACAGACAGACAGACAGACAGACATGAACAGACCGAGACAGACAGACAGACAGACAGACCGAGACAGACAGACAGACAGACAGACCGAGACAGACAGACAGACATGAACAGACCGAGACAGACAGACAGACATGAACAGACCGAGACAGACAGACAGACAGACCGAGACAGACAGACAGACAGACAGACCGAGACAGACAGACAGACAGACAGACCGAGACAGACAGACAGACATGAACAGACCGAGACAGACAGACAGACAGACAGACAGACAGACCGAGACAGACAGACAGACAGACAGACATGAACAGACCGAGACAGACAGACAGACAGACAGACAGACCGAGACAGACAGACAGACAGACATGAACAGACCGAGACAGACAGACAGACAGACAGACAGACAGACCGAGACAGACAGACAGACAGACAGACAGACAGACCGAGACAGACAGACAGACAGACAGACAGACAGACCGAGACAGACAGACAGACAGACAGACATGAACAGACCGAGACAGACAGACAGACAGACATGAACAGACCGAGACAGACAGACAGACAGACAGACAGACCGAGACAGACAGACAGACAGACAGACATGAACAGACCGAGACAGACAGACAGACAGACAGACAGACAGACAGACAGACAGACAGACAGACCGAGACAGACAGACATGAACAGACCGAGACAGACAGACATGAACAGACCGAGACAGACAGACAGACAGACATGAACAGACCGAGACAGACAGACAGACAGACATGAACAGACCGAGACAGACAGACAGACAGACAGACAGACCGAGACAGACAGACAGACAGACATGAACAGACCGAGACAGACAGACAGACAGACAGACAGACCGAGACAGACAGACAGACAGACAGACAGACCGAGACAGACAGACAGACAGACAGACATGAACAGACCGAGACAGACAGACAGACAGACATGAACAGACCGAGACAGACAGACAGACATGAACAGACCGAGACAGACAGACAGACAGACAGACATAGACAGACCGAGACAGACAGACAGACAGACAGACATGAACAGACCGAGACAGACAGACAGACAGACAGACATGAACAGACCGAGACAGACAGACAGACAGACAGACGAACAGACCGAGACAGACAGACAGACAGACATGAACAGACCGAGACAGACAGACAGACAGACAGACCGAGACAGACAGACAGACAGACATGAACAGACCGAGACAGACAGACAGACAGACATGAACAGACCGAGACAGACAGACAGACAGACAGACAGACCGAGACAGACAGACAGACAGACAGACCGAGACAGACAGACAGACAGACAGACAGACCGAGACAGACAGACAGACAGACAGACAGACCGAGACAGACAGACAGACAGACATGAACAGACCGAGACAGACAGACAGACAGACATGAACAGACCGAGACAGACAGACAGACAGACATGAACAGACAGACAGACAGACAGACAGACATGAACAGACCGAGACAGACAGACAGACAGACATGAACAGACCGAGACAGACAGACAGACAGACATGAACAGACCGAGACAGACAGACAGACAGACATGAACAGACCGAGACAGACAGATAGACAGACAGACTGAGATAGATAGATAGATAGATAGATAGATAGATAGATGTCATCTTCAAAAACGTAAATGCAATGACAATCGCTATCTGCCATCCTATTCATTGGTTTTCCATTGTTCCCGCTCCTTAGTAATGTTTCCGTTGTCTAATTTCTCCACACCTATTGACTCCTTGTGTCTTAGTGGCTTTACTGCCTTGCTTGGGGTGAACTCGCTTAAAAAGATTTATATATTTCTATAGAGTTAGCACTGTGCATCAAAGATAGATTACAATCCATCAACCATTCCCTTTGCTGAGAAGGTTGCTTAGATTTAGTATATAGGGTCTTAAGCACTCAAAAATATTAGTCATCTGAACGGGCTCTGTTGAAAACTATCCAATGCACAAATCTATTTGTGTGTGTGTGTGTGTGTGTGTGTGTGTGTGTGTGTGTGTGTTTTACAGTTTGTTCCTCCCTCTCTCTACGTATCTGTCTGTCTACGTATCTATCTGTTTGTTTATCTGTCTTTTTATGTATTTTTTGTCTATCTTTTTCTATGTGATGCTTGACAAAAAAATTTAATTTTAAATCGACTACTTCCATTGAGTATAAATCAATTTTTATATAACGTTAACGAGATGCATATCAGCAAATAGCTTGTATCAATGGCTACCCAAAAGCTACAGGACTTTACAACAAAAAGATGCCCTTTCCTGTTCACAGATAGTAATGACAAAAGGATGCACGACATTCAACTTGCGCACACTTCATATTTGTTGTAGGAAAAGATAAAAACAAAAGACATAAAAAATTAATCTAATATGTCAGAGAGGTATGACTTGCCAATTAGAACTTTTAGGCGTTGTTACTAGGATAGGGGGTCATCGTTTAAAGTCGAAATGTGTCAGTGTCGAAGAAAAACTAAAAATCATAAACTAGTTGTGAAACTAGACAAACAAAAAAGTAAAACAAAAGAAAGTGGAATAGAAATATTCTATTGAGAACACCTTTCGTGAGGAGAAAGTTTTTATGATAGTTCCTAAAAAAAGTGTGAATTTCAGGAATGTTCTGAAGAGTGTCTCTGTAAAAAGAATGATGAAGTTAGACATGTAAGGCTATTGCATGTAACTCTAATATTAGCATCTCGGCCAGAACTGTGTGGCGATACCGACCGAGCAAAGAGAAGGACCGGATGTTTGCACTCTCACGACCAGAAAGCAAATGACCAACATTCGTCGGTGCGCAGCCGGCTCGACGCAAATGTTCCGGTAGAAAACTAAAAATTTAATTAAACGTTAAATTCCAGTTCGCGAGCCTACGCGAACTTTATTTATCGGCTATTGGGAAACCCAGAACCAAATACGGATGTGAATTCCCAAATGATCTGCTGCGATCCAAAAGACGAAATAAAAAACCGATACAGAAAGCATCGCCAGACAGATCCAGACAGACTCAGAGAGACAGACTCGAGAAAGACGAGTGTAATTAGTATCTCTCTTGATCGAAGTCAAGTGACTTACTATGCTCGCCTTCCTTCCCTCTCCTTTTCTTTTTCTCTGCCTCTAAACTACTTACCGACCAAAGGAGCGGATACATCAAAGACATTCCTTACTTACAACGCTCTCACATTCCTAAGCATTAATTCTCTTTTCAGCATTTTATCGCCATGAACATTTTAACGTCCGTTGGACTCATCTTTAAAGGATTACTTTACTTGTAAAAACCTTAATTGATATGTGTATATATAAAATGTTGTTTCTAAACTCAATTTTCTTTTCTTGGTTTATAACCTTTCTTTATGACTTATAGTGGGCGATCTACAACAAGACCAAATTCCGTTAATCTGCAACAACATACAACTACTCTCCACTAGAACGGATAACCCACTATAACTGAAAGAAGGGTAGCCTCTTTGAATTTACAGCACGCATACTCCCAATTTATTTTATTTTTATTTTTAAATATACCCGAATATTGAAAAGAAGTTACTACTGTTGATAGGGTTATTGACGCATGCGTGTCTCACGTGTTTTAACGTCTGCTACTTCGGTATATGATGCTCTTTATAAAACAAAAATGAAGGACTTAAAACAGGAAGAAGATAGAATGCTGTCAATGTATAAATGGCCATGGGAGATGAAACTGTAGGTGCACTAAAACACTATTTAAATCTAGCGTCTGTTCTTCTTTTCGCACAGCTGCTGATAAGTTTGTACGTAAGCAGGTCACATGATGTATCATCCAATTTATTGATTAATGAAAATAGACTAGAATCCATAATTCTCGGAGCCTCTTTTAAATCATTCCAAAATTATAAATAGTAAAAGATCAGGTAGAAAATACTCTTCCTCTTTCCACAGCAGTCACAACTCGTCAGGGGCACCAAAATCGTTCAATTTAATCAACCGGTATGTTATGTCCTACGAGAACTCTTTATACATACACAAAGTAATTTTAACATCCAGACTTACACAACAAACTCAGAAAGAACCCTTTTTATTTTTGAGACTAAACAATTATACTGTAACTGTATGCCTAAAGACAATTACTGTGAATGTATATATCAGTCACATTCTATTAAGCTTCTAAAACGCACTGTTTTTGTTTTTTGCTTTGTTTTCATTCAAATTTTGTTGTGTTGTGGGTAAATGCCTTCAACAAACTGTTGTGGATTTGAATTCACTCACAACAAAGAAAAAGCGAAAAAGTTGTTTAAATATAAAAATAAGAGATATTTTTATTTTCATGTTTTCACAACTAAATTTTACTTAGTGTGCATGAGTGTTAAAGTTCTTAGAGTCCTCGTTTGTAGTTGTTTAAGATGAAAAGAAATGTGATTTCTTCTCGTGTATGTGTGAAAAAAAAGGAAGAGTGAAAGTGAGGAGGAAAGTATAAGTATCACGTAGCTTGGTGAGGAAGATGGTTGAATGTGTAAGGTAATTTCTTTTAAGCTTGGTGTCGTAAACTTATTGCCGCCGGTCTCTCCCTTACTGTATTTTTTGTCCGTCTTGAAACTTTGCTTAAATACCCTTCAAAAGGGTTGTACAGCATATTTTATTTTTATTTTTAGCGGGAACGCAACCTCTTAGTTAAAACATTTTAAATATTCATTTTCAAAGCATTAAATTATTAACCGGAAGAATGCGTGAATCCTCTAACTCAATTTTTGGTCATTTGGTGTTTGATTGTCTTGTTTATTTCCGCCTTCGCTTCACAAAACAATAAGGTGGACAAAGACCGAGGAATTATATGAAATCAATTGTTAATTGCTTTCATTTGAATACGGTTGAATTATAATCTGTAACAATATAAACTGAAAGTTTAGAAAGGCGACAACTAGTAAAAAGAATCAAGTTGTTTTGTTTTCTGTTACGCTAATCAACATAAAACGGCTTTGGGTGTGAAGAGTGCATAACAATACAGACAGCTATTAAACGTACCTTGGATGCCATATATTGGATATCCACTCGCCAAACACGTCTTTTTGCAATCATCTTTTGTAGTGGCTGTAGCTAACACGTTGACTGTTGAATTATCATCAGCAAAGCAACCGATTGTTTTGTTAGAAGCTGCAACCAGGACAAAACCAGGTAAATTGCTAAAATATGCAATCTGAAAAGTAGTATATTTACAGATAAAAAGCATGCACACTGTCTTCAATACTTGATTTATCTTCTAATTTACGATTTTATTTTATAACCAGGTGCTTCTTAAAAGTGTGAGAAATTTGAATAAATTGATTAAACTGTTCATTTGTTAATGTAAGGATTCATGAGAAAAATGTCATGTTTTACACAATAATTCTTAACTAGCTAGCTGGATAGCTGAACTAACAGTAAAATAGAATGCTGCAAAAACTCAGTAGTATCCCAAGATAAGTGCACCATGCAGAGTCTTAACAGAAAGTATTAAGGTTAGTTGTGCTGTCCAAGTGATCAAACAAGTTAACACACGCTGTGAATAATAAACAAAAAGAAATACTGGCAAAGGTGTGGTGATACGGTGCATAGCGATGGACCGGATGTTTCCACCCTCACGACAAAAAAGTAAATGACCAAAAGTCGTCGGTGCGCATCCGGGTTCGCGCAGATGTTCTGGTTGAAAAATAACAATCAATTAAATATTAAATTTCCAGTTCGCGAGCCTACGCGAACTTTATTCATCAGCCAATGGGAAGCGCAGAATTAAATACAGATATGAATTCCCAAATGATCACCTGCGATCCAAAAAGTCGAAATAAAAAAGCCGATACAGAAAGCATCGCCAGACAGACCGACGCAGAGACCCAGACAGACGAGAGTGATTAGTATCTCCCTTGACCAAGTCAAGCGGCTACTATGCTCGCCTCCCTCCACCTCTCCTTACCTTCTTCCCTGTCTCAAAACTACTTACTGACCTAAGGAGCGAATACATCAAAGACATACCTTACTTACAACGCTCCCACATTCCTAAGCATTAATTCTCTTTCCAACATTTTATTGCCATGAACATTTTAACGTCTGTTGGACCTATACTTCATGTATTACTTTAATTGTATAAACCTTAATTGATATGTGTATATATAAAATGTTATTTTTCAACTCAATTTGCTTTCCTTGGTTTATAACCTTTCTTTATGACTTATAGTGGGCTATCTACAACAAGGCCAAATTCCGTTAACCTGCAACAATATACAACTACCCTTCACTAGAACGGACTATCCACTATAAACTGGAAAAGAATGTATAACCCGCTATAAGAGAATGTAAAATTATATTTTCAGTTATGGCCATGTTGAACCGATATCTCTTGGATTTGTGAGAGTTTTTTTTTTCTAAGTCAGTATCACCACAAGCAAGACACTAAAGGCAATAAAATGTAAGGGGTTACAGGGTGTGGAAGAATTAGTAACAGAAATGAGTAGAAATAGAATCGAGAAATCGAGAAAACAGTAGATAGTGATTAAAATTGCATTTTTGTAGATTAAAGTTGGCTGGACAGTATGTAGCCGAAAAGGAGTTCCACGAGCGAGAAGTGCGGGAAAAGAAACAGTTAGCATAGAACTTACAGCTTCATTTAGTCAGTTTAACTGTAAATTGATGAGATCTCGATGCTAGTCTAGTATTGTGTTTAAATTCATTAATTCTAGGTATCATAACGAAGAGCTCATCTGAACAATTACCAAGAAAATATTTATAAATAAATACACACACACACACACACACACAACCTTACGGCAGTAGGCAAGTGACTGAAGTCGGGTCGCTAGATCAGCACGGCTGATTTTGCTTTGGATCTTCTCAAGGAGCTCAAGGTGAATAACAGGAGCCCTGGATCATATGTGACAGCAATATTCTAAGCATGGACGAATGATAGACTAATAGTTAAAGACTTTCCACTTATTAATACTCTATTAATCCAGTTAAGCCGCCAGTAATCACGAGAGCCAAAGCTGTTAGATGCTATACGTTGCTTCATTTTCTCGGCAAACAGAGACTTTGCTCATTCGAGGATTAGCTTACATTTATTACGAGCAGCAACAAATAGGCACCTGTTACGGCGAGAGCTGTCACATTGTTAGAGCCGAAAACAGTCGTTCCTGTGGGCTATAGCAGCTGAGTATGCTAGTCTGAACCATGGAGAAGATTGAGGTTTCACCTGGTATTTGCGAAAAAAAATTAAAGTGTCCATGCCAACTTCCTTCCTTCCTTCAAATTTATTTTTTTCAAACTAATTTATTGTTAATTCCTAATATTACATTTAATGAACGTTTTCCGTGTGGAGAAAACTGAACTATATTTATTTACTTTTTTTTTTATTTTTCGATAACGCTTTTCCAAGAAAGTGGATAATGGCCAAGAATATTTCCAAAATGTAAAAATGTAAAACCGCGTAATGATTCGTTGTACTCTTGCACTATTCTGTCTTGAATGTCGCCATGAACCATAATTGTGAGATGAAGGGGAGTTGTGCAGCAGCGTAATATGCGCTTATTGAATAAAACTAAATTAAAGATTCGACGTAAAACGTTTCATTTGATAGCTGAACGTTGTGGCTTCATACCTTAAGCAGACTAGATTTAATTATTTATTAATGGTATATTCAGTGTAAAATATAATGGAATAGCACAATATTGATGAAAAGATTATGAAATTCATCGACAAAAAATAAGAATTAATACTGAATTGCTCCTCTTGACCAACAGAATTGTTGCAGATCTGCTCCTAGTTGAACTAAAAACCAATGGCAAACAACAATTAAGCATCTAAACGACAGGTTATATATATATATATATATATATATATATATATATATATATATATTGTTATATATAGAGGTGAAAAAATATATTTCGACAAGATACTATTTTCATGGGTTTTATATTTGGCTAATAAATGAATTTATTTAATTTATTCGTTTCCTACGGCTAATCAATCCTTTGAGGGTTATTTAAAGTCAAGAAATATTTTTAGATTGTAAATTTTGTTTGTTTTTTGTTTTAGATAATACTGATTTAGTGATAAAAGTCTTTGTAATTAATTCATAGCTTGAGGAGAATAGGTAAATTCATATTTTTCCCAAATGGTATTTGCGCATAATTGAGTATAACGAACCCAACTGGAATTGGAACTCGACTCTCAGATTAACAATTCTGAGCCTTTGTATTCCAAAGCAGTCATTTATTTTGGTAGCGACCATGCCCAACGTTGCTTAACTTCAGTGATCGTATGTGAATGTGTGCTTAAATGTGATACGTTCGGAAGCTGTTAATAAATAAACGATTAAGAAGTATATTTCTATGCATGCTAAAATAGTTTAAAAGAAAAAATAACATTAAAATATAGCTATAAGAAATGGTATATGTGCTTGAGTTAAAGAGTTCAGTCACCGGTGAAAAGACATCCACAAACAGAAGACGAGTTCCCTGTTAGTGCTGCTACTAGTTCCCCATTTTTATAATTCATACTTGGATTTATCATTACGTTTTAATCAATGCATTCTTCGGTTGCAATGGAGATACTCCATTACAACCGAAGAATGCATTGATTAAAATGTAATAGTAAATCCAAGAAGCATGAATTAATTAATTCAATGTGCATATGCATGGGCTTGGTGTATATGTCAGCGAACAACTCCCCCTAGCCAGGGTCACATCTCTTGAATCCCTGAATCATTCCTTCATGTGCTTCTGTCTCTCACTTCTGAGCTCGGTTAGCTATCTCTTCTTCCTCTACCGCTCCCCCTCCTCCTCTGACTGTACGGTACTTGATTGAATCTCTACTAATATCGACAGGGCCATTTCTTCTCACCCATCTGCCCATATATTTGTGTTTGGCGATTTTAACGCCCACCACACCAAGTGGCTTGAAAACTCAGCCACCGACCTTGCTGGGATCCGCACCATGTATTTTTCAATAAATGCAAGTGGTGGACTTCCCCACGCGTTTCTCTAATAACCCTAACGGAAGGGACTTTTTACTCGACCTTTGCTTTACCTCCATCCCAGACTCCTACACTACCAGGCAACTCTGCCCCCTCGGAAACTCTGACCACGCCGTAGTCTCCGTCAACATCTCAATCCGCGCTAACTCTACCCAAGAAAACCAGACCAGCAGAATATCATACTGATATCAGAGAGCAGACTGGGACTCGTTCCGAGACTTCCTCTGCGACGTCCCCTGGAACAACGTCTTCCATCTTCCTGTCGAAGATGGTGCCTCCGAGGTCGCCTCTTGGAATTTCCTGGCCGGGATAAAAGCATCGATGCCAGCTTTAACCCAACTAAAATCAAATTCGCCCCCCTGGTTCTCACCCGCTTGCTCGGCCGCCATTGCCCACCGGAACCATTTCTTCCGGCTCTATCGAAGCTGCTCGTCGAACCAAAACAGGCGCCTTTTCGCCTCAGTACGGAACAAGTGTAAAAAAGTACTGAACGAAGCTAAGAGGGCGTTTGCTACCAGAATTAGGCAACGCATAGCATCCTCTAAGTTTGGCTCCAAAGATTACTGGCGTCTCTGCAAAAGCGTGCTCAACAAGAACAAGACTTCAACACCCCCACTAATCAATGAGTTTGAAGTTCTCACCTACCCAGCGGACAAGGCTGAATGCTTTGACCATAGATTCTCCACCAATTCGATAATGGACTCGTTAGGAATACCTACACCAGACTTCCCAACCAGAACTAAGGCTCAACTAAATAACGTCCACATTACACCCTCGCTGGTCGCCAAGATAATTGCACAACTTGACCCACACAAAGCGAGCGGCGGTGACGGAATCCAAGTCATAGTACTGAAGAAATGTGCCCCAGAACTCTCCTCTGTCCTCTCTAAACTCTATAACCTCTGCCTATCTGCTTCCTGTTTTCCTGCCTGTTGGAAGTCCTCCTGTGTAGTTCCTATATTTAAGAATTCAAGCGAACCCTCAGACCCCGCCAATTCCGTCCTATTAGTCTTCTTCCGATCTTTGGCAAAGTTTTCGAAGCCATTATCAACGCCGAGGTGATTCAGCATCTCACGGCCAACAGGCTTTTCTCTGACAAACAGTACGGGTTTCGCTTCACCAGGTCTACTGCTGATATGCTAACGACCATTACCGAGTACATATACCGGGCACTTGACAAGAATGGCGAAGCCCGAACCGTTGCCTTGGATATCTCCAAAGCGTTCGACAGGGTCTGGCATGCTGGCCTCTTGTGCAAACTGCGGAGCTACGGGACATCTGTTTGACCTCATCCAGTCATTCCTCTCTAACCGCACATTGAAGGTGGTATTAAATGGGCATGCCTCTCAAAACTACCATACGAACGCGGGCGTCCCTCAAGGTTCTATCTTAGGTCCCACGCTCTTTCTGATCTACATTAATGATCTCCCCGACGCCATTAGATCCCAAGTTGGCATGTATGCCGATGACACAACAATCTACTCTCGCATCGATCAAAAACCAGGTGCGGACGACAAAGTGAACCTCGCTGCCGTACTTGAAAAAGACCTTCAATCCGTAGTGTCCTGGGGTAGGAAATGGCTAGTAAATTTCAATGCCTCTAAAACAAAGCTGTTATCGACTAACCACCATAGACAATCGCATCTACCTCCCATTAGCATGGGACAGGCTAGCCTCACAGAGAGTAAAATACTACGCCTCCTTGGCCTTACACTTTCGGCGGATCTCAAATGGAATGAATATATCGAATCCATTGCCAAATCTGCTGCTATAAAAGTCGGCTCTCTGTGCAGAGCCCGGAAGTTTTTCCCACCCGAATCTATTCTTCACATATACAAATCTACCATCCGCCCGTGTATTGAATATTGCTGCCATATCTGGTCGGGTGCCCCTGCTGCTCTCCTTGGGCTTCTTGACAAAATACAAAGGAGGATCTGTAACGTGGTTGATACTGACTTGGCAGACCGGCTGCAGCCGCTCTCTCACCGGCGTGATGTGGCTTCCCTGTGCCTCTTCTACAAGTACTTTCATGGCTTCTGCTCCGATGAGCTTAGATCACTGGTGCCGCCTAAGCACGAATTTACACGAGATACTAGATTAGCAACTAGGTCCCACCCTTTTACAGTTAAACAAATAAGATGTAACCGTAAATTCTACTCCAATAGCTTCTTTTCTCGCGCTTCCCGCCTGTGGAACTACCTTCCACAAGTCTGCTTTCCCGACAGCTACAATCTCCAGGTGTTTAAATGTAGGGTCAATAGACACCTCCTATCACACTAACTCCCAATTATTCTCAGAACACTCTCATTTACCCAACCCTCATTCTCGGTATCCTTACCCGCCTATCACCCACCCTCTGACATTTCCTATATTTCACCATTCTCGGTATCCCTCCCCGCCTATCACCCACCATCTGACATTTCCTATATTTAATCATCCTTTCTCCACTCTAAATAGCCCCCTGTGCATTAGTGGCAGTGACATGCCTTGCTCGGGGTGAAACGCTTATAAAAAATAAATAAATAAATATTGATATTTCTTTGAATAATAATAAAGATTAATTTCAAAATTTCGTACAATAATATTTTTAAGTGACAGCAGATTCGGGCCTTAAGTTTATCCTTTCTTCATTTGTTTACCACATAGAAAAAAAGTAAATGAAAACTAGCTAACTAAAAGCTAAATAAAAACACAAAGCATTGAGTTGTGTCGCCATTAAAATCTTCACTGCGTAGATTAAAGTTTTAGCGTTATTTTCTAATATTTGTTTTATCCCAGCCGACTGGACTGATATAAAAACAGACAAAAGAGGTTTTAAAAATTAAATAAAATTTTAGAAATGTGAAATTGAAAAGACCAACATTTTCGAGAAAGATATGCAACTTTTTGGTATAGGATTTCTACTCACCAAAAACTTGTTCATATGGTTGACCAAGGAATTCAAAACCTAAGGCAATTGATAAATGGCTTTGTTTAACAACGAGCCGAATAGTGTTAGCCACAAAAGGTTTTCTGAAGAGTCGAGTAACGACACTGTTACCATCGGTGTTTGCCTGAAACTTGATTAAGAAAAAATAGTTTTTAGTATTGTAGGCGTCCATATTTTCTGTATAACGGCAAGATATGAGTGTACGTTGTTTACATTGTTTGGACTCTTGCCCTCAAATTTACGACGTTTAGGCCGTTTTACACTCCAACCTTCTCCATGTGATTCAAATTTTGAACATAACCCTTGTTTTGACCACTCTTACCGTTGTTCATGTCACTTCCGGATGTTTTAGTTATCTCCCTTTAACTCAACTCTTTAAGTTTCTTGTTCGCCACTGCTGTCGACATGACAATAAAGATGGGGGACAACAGCCCGAACAAGGTAAATAATGTAAATCTCAAAAATATAAACAAATATTGATGTAGATGAAAAACACATTCAGTCATTTATGTTCATCCTGGTATTATTACGCATACACGGCTACATGGGTGTCACACAAAGAGAGAGAAAGAGAGAGAGAGAGAGACGTAGGGTTTGATACATTCACACCCACATGGTCATTCAACGTTCACGTGATAACCCTAGTTTTTCCCGCGCTAACGGCATGTCGATATAAGCCGGGAGCGTCACGTGTTTCAGCGGTTAAGAGTTCCGTATCGGGCAAGAGCAGAAATGTTTATTACCTAACTCACACATACACGCGCGCGCTAATTGCAGGTAGCAATTAGTGGCGCAAATTTTTATTTCTCACCAACATGCACACACAACGCTAAAAAACTCCAATTGGAAACAGACATTAACAGTATGTATATTAACTTTATTCAAACTGAACTTGAGTCAATTTAATCTTCTATCCAACATTTACGTTTCCCTCCTGACAAAGGGAAAGAACTTTTCTTTCCTTATTTTATTTGCATGCTTTCAACTCTATGTAACCTTTGTTAATATATTGTTGTTCTGGTTACTTTCGCCTTTTCGTGTTTCCTTATTTCCTGTGTTATTTCATGATCCAAGTTACGCCGAGTCGACTCGTGAATATAAATTAGTAATGGACGTTTCATCCACTACAGAGATATTAATATTTGTTAATGATTATAAAAATGTTAATGTTCAAAAATAATGTCTTTGTCGTTTGAATTAAAACGATTAAACATTAAAAATGAGGAAACACAGACAAGTAGATATTTACTGAAATTTGTCCATCCAAAAAACACTTATAAATTTATATGCTTATAAATCTGTGGTATATAGATTTATACGCTTATAAATCTATAGTATATAGATACTATAGTATATCTTGGACAACCATTTAAACCCGCTTGTAATACATAAGAATAAAATGTTCAAAATTTTGATTTTACAAATCTCAACCTAATTAAAAAGAACATAATTCTTTACGCTGAAATTACTTCAATGGACTACTAATAGCAATATTATCAACTATAAACCGACGTCAAAAACATTATATTACAATTACATCACCAACCTTTATTGAAACCATTCTTAAAGAATCTCGTTGTTTTATCTAAAACGTTCTATGTGTTCGTAAAAACGTTCTATGTGTTCGTAAAAACGTTCTATGTGTTCGTAAAAACGTTCTCAAATCAGCATGCGAAAAACCACTAACCCAAATGCCAACTAGACATACATTGACACGCGGATATACATTATCATCTGAATCCTATATAGACAGACTAGAGAATTATTATACACTTTTTTTTTTTAATCGTATCACCCCGAGTAAGGCGGTAACGCCACTGATGTTCAGGGGTCTACATAATAGTAAAAAGATTGGAAAAGAGAAAGCCGGAAACCATATCCTAAACAGGGAACAAGGGATGAGCCTCTTAACCTGTTCAATAGACATGGGTGGAGTGTGAACCGGGCGATAGATAGATCTATCTACTCCAATTGAAAAAAAAAAACAAAGTGAGAAGATTGGAAAAGAGAAAGCCGGAAACCACATCCTAAACAGGGAACAAGGGATGAGCCTCTTAACCTGTTCAATAGACATGGGTGGAGTGTGAACCGGGCGATAGATAGATCTATCTACTCCACAAAGAGATTGCAATTTAAAATAGATTTGATAACTGAATGCATGAAGTTTCTTATCAGAACAACAAATTACAGTGGTCAGTGTAAACGAACCATTTGTTCCTTGCTCAAAAATAGTTCAAGTACAATGTGGAAGAACATTTCATCACAAACTCGATTTGCTTCTCATTTTTCATAAATATTTTTAACGTAAAGTAAAAAATAAAAATATAAACCTCTTAAAATTCAAATATTTTCTTCAAAGAAAATTAGTAAATTTAAATATTAATTAACAGTAGGTACCTCCACTCATTTTCGATAACTATCTTTTAAATTGATTTTTTAGAATTAAAAAGGTTTTATTTTAGTTTTAATTGAAAGCTAAATGATTAAATTTACTATTTCCAGTAAGCAAAATACACCAATGTATTTCAAACAGAAATTATATTGATCGAAATCTAAAATTTTGAGATTTAAAATTTACAAAAATTTTTTGGCCATTTTTGAGTGATCAACCGACATGATTTGACATGTGATGACAGCCAGATGTGAGATAAGCTAATTGTCTATGGTGATCACAATTGACATAATTATCCAAATTTTTTCCTGTTAGGGGAAGAAACCATGAAACAAGGGGAAGAAACCATGAATCAATTTTTGATTAGTAATATAGTCTTCACTTAATAAGTTAATAACCTGACATCTACAAGTCTTTGAAATATTTTAAAAACTTTATAAATTATTATAATAAAAACAAAAACAAAAAAAAATTCTTTTAAAATTACTTACATACATTACGGAAATCCACGAAACTGGTATTAGCCGACATATTTGAATTTTTTATTAGTTTAACATTATTTTTTTATTCTTTACCAAACGATTCACGGAAGATTTCGTGGAAGACAAAGTTCAATTTCACCTTTACATAGGTATTCTGATTTTCATCGAACGATTAATATCTGCTCAGATTGTATTGGAATGTAAACAAACTTAACCGATGACAACATAACGGAATTTAACGGAAATCCACAAAACTGGCATTAGCCGACATATTGAGAATTTTTATTTGTTTAACATTATTACGTTTCTAATGTTTAACAAGTCATGTGTATGTGAAACCTGGTTAACCAATGAAAATCAAATAACACAAAAATAAAAATACCAAAATTTCTTTTTTCTCCACATCCCATTCTCTGATAAAGCTTTACTAAAAGTGAAATATGTTAGATTGATAAATGTTTCCTATTTGTTTTTTATCAAATCATTCTGAAGGACAGACATCGCATAACAATCCAGTACTCTCTTCTTTATTTCTAGCAAAATTTTCTTGTCTCTTAATACTCTACTCAGTTTCTGGAATGCATCGTTGGCCATGACAATACACCTTTAGATCTCCGTAACGCACTTTCCGTCTTCTGTTAGAACACTTCCCAGGTATTTAAATTTCTTCGCTTGTTTCATTTTAGTATCACCAACTTGTAGTTGGCATTTGGGCTCCTCTTTACTGATTACCATACATTCAGTTTTCTTGTAGTTGATATGTAATCCTTTTTTCTGCTTTCTTTAACTACTTCCTATAGATGGTCTTGTAGTTTATTTCCTGTATCTGCTATCAGCACTGTATCATCTGTAGATCTTATATTTTTCAAATTACGACCGCCAATGACGAATCCTGGTAGGATTTCTCAGAAGGATCTCGCTGTATAGGTTGAATAGATCTGGTTAGAAAAAACTTACACTTCTTACACTTCTTTCTATCTTTGTGCATCTACTGAACTCATTTCCTCTCCGTATGCAGGCAGTTTGCTGCCAGTAAAGGTTCTCGATTACTATAAGGTGTTTCCCAAATATGTCAAGGTTACCAAACGTGTCTATCAGGTCTTTGTGGCGTACTTTGTCGAATACCTTTGCGCGGTCGTCGATAAAACACAGGTACACGTCCTTTTTCATTTCTATCACCCTTTCTGATAACACTAAGCATAAATACGACGTTCCTTGTTCTAGTGTCCTTGACGAAAACACACTCTTCTTGTCCTATTTCCAGTCGGAGTCTGCTGAGCGCTCTGTTCATGTATTGTTACGTAAGTCGCATAACAATATCTAAACTTATTTTTAGATGGAACTTTGTCTATGTGTGTGTGTGTATGTGTGTGTGTGTGTGTGTGTGTGTGTGTGTATGTGTCCGTTACCTATAGACTCCGAAACGGCTGAACCGATTTTCTTGAAAATTTACACAGTTCTACTATAAGCGTCTGCGAGTGTTCTTAGCTAAGTTTTTTGTCGAGGTACCCCCGATAAATATTGAAAATCGATAATCGAAAAAATCGGGTTATAGAAGATGTGGTCTGATTTTAATCAAATTTGATACACTCATAGACAAAGACATAAGAAACGATATTCAGAAGTTTCAAGGTTGCAGTTCTTACAATAGTGCAGAAAATCTATAATATATATATATATATATATAAGGCAAGATGTTTGTGTGTGTGTCTGTTTATCTGTCTGTATGTCCTTTATACAAATCCACAATTTTTATCCGATTCTCACCAAACTTCACACAAATATTCTTTAGCCTGAGTCTGAGCTCCAGGACCATGGATTAGTTTTAAAGCTTTCATTACACCCGAACAACGCCGGGCTATACTACTAGTATATATATATATATATATATATAGTCTAGAAAGTTTTTTAGATATTCTACAATTTCGTGGGTAATACGTATTTCGCAGCCAAACTTGCTGCTCGTCATTTAACCCTAATCCTCGATAAATTTGGGGTTGTAGCAACACGCAGAAAGAGAAAAACTTGTAAGGCGGATATCAACTCAAATGTACATTCAATTTACAAGCAGAGTAAGTTAACCCTAATCCTTCTCATGAGCGTTTTGAAACAAATTATCCCCAAAAATGTATCCAAAGTACAAAACTAAAAAATAAAAACCGGATAATTTTACTTCTGTTTTTCCGTCTGATTTAATTCAAGCGTATCATTATCACACCTTTATTTCTATGCAAAATAATTTATATATAAATACTATTACTTTGCTATAAATTGTGGAAGACCATTCTGTGCCAGATGTAAAATCCCTTGTCCTCCACAGGTTTTTATTTCATATGATATTCACCCTGGACAAGGTCCGAGAGCCATTCGAAATAGAGGTAGAAGTAGGCCATAAAGTAACAGGCACAGTTTATGACGATATGTGGGAAGATAGCGGTTAACCTTAGACTTGAATATGTTAATATTGTAGTGATCGGAGAAGTATCCTCATGGGAGTCGATTTCACAAAGCAGTGGTTCGTGGTAAAAAGATCCCTGTGTGGTTCACAACAATGTGTGTAGCATAGCAGGTTTTAACCGTGAAACTGGTGAAAGTAAAG
This sequence comes from Ascarosepion bandense, assembly GCA_037127315.1. Taxonomy (NCBI): domain Eukaryota; kingdom Metazoa; phylum Mollusca; class Cephalopoda; order Sepiida; family Sepiidae; genus Ascarosepion; species Ascarosepion bandense. The sequence goes on along the minus strand of JBBBDQ010028489.1, from coordinate 22,431 downwards.
AATGTAGTTTGTCTGAAAAGCTTTCCACGGAAATATCAATATAACAGTGTGTGTCTTGTAATCTTTCGTCTGTAAGAAAAGGACTGTAGAGTGGAAAATAATCTGTCGCTCATAAAGACGCGGATACGCTTTAGGACTCTACCGAGATTGGATAGTGAAGACATATCTTTATACGACCCCATTACTCCATATTTCACCTGATCTGACTCTTTTAAAGGTAGAGAATAGCAGGAAGAGTCAGGTACTTACTGAAGCAGTCCGGGGAACCAACCATTTTTGCAGCATCTTTACCGATTACCAAGTATGCACGAGTTACACTTGAGGTCTGGATTGAATAAGTGATCAAGGCATAGGCTCTCTCTGAAGTAATATCCATTCATTATGATTGGTGATAGTTCAAGGTCCGATCGCAGATAATGGAATATAATTCTTTTGGTTTCGAAGCATTGAATGTAACCAACAATCCCCCCGAGATGTTAAAGGTGGATCAGAGAAGAGATCATCTGCCAATCTCTAGTCGTCTAAGGTTTTGGAGGTGCATTCATATACATCAGTATAGATATTAACAAATGATCCCAGTATACACTTAGGTTGATCATTTAAGAAAAGTAAAATCTTTATAATTAGTATAAAAGGCTCACAAACCTCAGTGATATTATTTTCGTTGTAGGGGGCCAAGTAACCAGGACTTGCATCTCCATAAAATAATTCATAAGACATCACCCACCATTCATTGGGCTTCATAACGCCTGGAAATAAAATTAAAAATTAAGATACGGTGGTTTTAATTATTCAATATTTTTGTAAGTTTAGTTTCATTGCTTGTTTCGAATTAGGCTTAGTTGAAATTTTTCATGTTTTTATTATTTTTGAAATTATTTTTAAAGTAAAACGTTTACACGATCAATGAAAAGGGCTGATGAATAAGAAAAATACTGTTCAGTATAATCTTGATATAATCACGACATTTATTAGTATCATGGATGTGACAGTGTCTAACCTTATCTTCCAGGAAACTTCTCTTAATGCCGAGGAGGTGGCGTTGTATAAAGTAGTATAAAAGGAAAGTGCACAATCCCCCTCTCTATTCCTCCGCTCTTCAGCCGTAGGGACAAGATGCTTCACATTTCCCCTATGTGGGACTAAACCCCCCCCATCCAACGAACCATGTGTTGCTTACAAGACAATACTATCAGTACACCATATTTTAATCGGAAAAAATCCATTGCAACCACAATAATGGATTTTTCATCGCCCCAACATCGCTACTAAATGTGACAAAGTCGAGGTTTAAAGTGCGTTTACCATTGAAAAATTACTCATGACACCTCGGCATTTCCCCTTTTGGAGACGCCTCAGACACTGAGTAAGGACCCAAGCCCCTTCCCGAAGGAGAGATACTGTCTAGTGGAGGATGTTCTTCATGAGGCTTGAGTTTAATATTATTTTGAAACTACACCAGGCGAAGCGATCACAGTTGTGACCACAATAATATTTTCATCAAAACCTATCGTATCCACTTACAACTCAGAAAATATCTCAATCCAAAACAAAAAAATCAACTTCCCTAGAGACTACTAACCATCGTCACAAAGTGGTAATTTAATGCTATTTTATGTATATAAGATTTACGACAGTAAAAACTATTTTAAAAGGTGTTTTTTTTTTCAAAATTACAGTGAAAACCAAGTTAAAGTAATTGTTTCTCTCGAAAATGCTTCAGTAGAGAATCTGTTATGAATTTTAAAATCAGAAGATTATCCGAATAAAAAATACATTTAATGTAAAGACAAATAAAGAAAACAATAAACACCGTCAAAATATATGGATTTAACGAATCGGTAGACTAATAAGGAGAAACGGAAAACTTAGTGTTTAATACTTGACGAGGCGGGAATGGAAACAAGACGCGATCATAAGATCAACCGCGGTGCCAAGAGTAACGCGAATCTTAGATGGCTCGTCACGCAGTTCGATCCTTTATAAATATCCCGCTGTTGTGAACACGGAACCGAATTTAGACATGCTGTAGGGTGGTTCGTTACAGTTGGCAAACTAGTCACATGGACAGTTACTAATTAACTAAGTACCTAACACTTGTAGTTTTCTACTAAGTGGACTTTATTAAAAATTAATTTCGGCTTCTGTTACAGAGCGATTGTTATCACACTTAATTTGCAAATCGTTAATGTTTCTTACTATTCAGTCCTTGAGTCATATTAAGTGAAACATAAATAATAATAGTTACTACTGTATTATCTTATTTCTGTACTTTTATGTTTGTTACCCTAACACACAAAAATTGCACATTGTGACGCAATCCCATTAAAATGCTATATTTGGGAGAATAGAGTAATTTCGATTAGTTTTAAAGCTTTCATTACACCCGAGCAACGCCGGGCTATACTGCTAGTTATATTATATGACAAGCTTGTTAATTTTTTATTCCTTATGGATGACTGGAAACTGTTAAACTGATCATGTACTAGAAGGTACGTTAGCAACAATGAAGAAATTCGGTGACTATTACCACAAAATAATAAATGCCTGTTGTTTCACTAAGCATGGTTCTTAGTGCTCCTCGTCTTAATTGATTAAAAGTCTTAACATGTATCAGGTTGTCTTGGTGATGGACAACAGTAAAGAATCTGCTCATTATGCTCGATATTGTATGGTTGCAAGAAAACAAACGAAATCAACAAAGTATTGCTGATGAAATGGAAAGAAAAAGAGACAAGGTATGTTAAAATAAAATTATCTGTATTAGCCAGTGCAATATAAATGCAGAAGACTGTACAGTCTAATCAAAGATGAAGGGAAGACTTGAAGTAACTTAAACGTGGTTCTACAGAAGGATGCTGAGGATACCATGGACCGAACATTTGAGCAACGATGAGGTTTCCGAGAGGATGGAAACGAAAAACTTAACATCAGGAAAAGATAGTAACATGTAATGAGGAAGGGGGGCTTGGAGAATCTGATACTCACAGGTCAAATAGAGGGAAAGAGAGACAGGGGAAAGTAACGCGTAACATACTTAATGGGCTTGAGCAAATGTATGGCAGAGCAGGGTTTGGGTTGAGTAACAGGAGAAAACATGTTAAGAGCTACTAGGGATAGGAAGCTGTGGAAGGGACATGGTACATAGAAGAAGTATTGACAGTATAATAATGGATCAAAGCGAAATGTCTCTTTTTTGAACAAGGGAGGTGGCTTGTGAGGTGGGAGATTTCGTTGTGCACGGGTTTAGTGTTGAACCTTGTGTCAAGTTGATTAACCGAGGGGTGATTTTCTAAGCGCAGCTTAAATGTGGCACAAAGCTTGCTATTATTTAACATATTTTTATAGAGCCGCCAATAGTCTTTAGAGTCAAACTTGTGAGATGCTATATGCTGCTTCATTCTTTCAGCAAACAACAGCTTAGCATCATTTAGGATCCTCTTACACTCATTACGAGTAGAGGTAAAAAGGTGCCTATTATGGTCAGATGCGTGGCTCTTATAAAACCGGAAGAAGTGGTTCCTGTGGACAATAGCGGCTGAACAAGTAAGAGAGAACGAGGGGAATGAATAGGGTTTAAGTCGTAACTTCCTGGCTAGGATGAAAACATTGATGCCAGCTTTAACCTAAGAGGAGATATCGGATGCACAGTCTTCAACGGAAAGACTAAAAACTTTGTTCCCGGGGACGTCACACAAGAAATCGCGGAACGACTCCCAGTTTGCTCTTTGGTAGCAGTAAGATATTCTGCTGGTAAGAGGTTCCCGGGGGGTGGGGGAGGGAAAGTGGAAGGAGATATTAACAGAAACTACAGCATGATCATAGGGCAAAGCTGCATGATGTGGCATGAGTCAGGGAAAGAAGTGAAACAGATCTAGCAGTGAATCAGTTCCATTAGGAGTATTAGAGAAACGCGTGAGGAAATCCACCACTTGCGTAAGGGATTGAGTTCATGGTATGGACACCAGCAAAATCGGTGACCGCGTTTCCCAGCCACTTGGCGTGGTAGGCATTAAAGTCTCCAGACACAAATATATGAACGAACGGATAAGAGGAAATGACCTTATCTATATTGTTCGAGATGCTGTCACGTACGGAACGGTCAAGAGATGAAGGGGAACGATAAAGAAAGAAAAGATCGCTAACCGAGCTTAGTAGATAGAGACGGAGACACATGTATTAATGATCTGGAGATTCAAGAGAACTCACCCTAGCTAGAGGGGGATGTTCGCTAACATAAACGCTAATTCCATTCATATGGACATTATCTTCCCTTCTTTAGGAAGGACTCCAAACAGGGATATATATATATCAGAGGAAGGAATAGAAGGGTCAAGGTTAGTTCCACAGAGAGCTAAGATGTCAGGTGAATTTACTTGGAGGAAGAATTCAACACTGCAAAATTTGATACAGATACCACGGATGTTCGAGAAAGAGATGTTAACAGGTTTAGGTGATTTTTGTTTAGCTGGTTTAGTTTTAAATCTTACTTTGTGTGATGTCATAATTAGAGATGTTTTGGTAAGGAAAGGCCTAGAGTAGTAGAATCAGTCGGTCGTCAAATGCAACAAGAGTAGAAAGGAAACTGGCGCAGACTGCAGCATAATGTGGTCTCAAGGTTGCCCACCGGTGGCACTTGCAGGAACACCCATCCATGCGCGACATTACACAAGAAACCCCGATATTATACAACTGTTGATCAGAGCAGCCTCATGCTACGCAAGAGTTCGAGCACTTAACTACCAGTCGAAAGCAACAACCAAGAAAATGCCAACTCGGTACCCTCAGAATGAATAGACGTTGCCACCATCCACACACATTGCAAAAAACTTGCGACAGCAATACTATTAAGATCTGAAGAGAGGAAAGAAACTGGGAACCCTTTCCTAAACAGGAAAAAGGTATGGACCGCTACTCCTGTTCAGAAGAAGAGGGGGGAGTATGAACCAGGCGATAGTTGGTTCTATCTACTCAAATTTAAAATAAAATTAAAAATCAGAAGATCACTTGCAGGAGAAAAAGAAAGAACGGAATTTAGTCCCCAATCCAAGATAATTTTCTAACAAATTAAAAAACAGAAAAAATCCACACGACAACAAACGTTCAAATGTGGATAACAAAGACAAGGAAGGAGATTAAAATTAAAACAATATATACGTGAAAATGACTTGCATTTAAAGAATTTAATCCTAGTATTTCGTTTATGTCCAGTTTGATTTGGCGTAGGTTTCATTTTTGCTTAAATTCCTTAAATGTAAATCATTTTCATGTATACATTTTTTAAATATATACTCAAAAATGACTTAAGTACTCTTAGATACCTAATCAGAAGGTCGTTGGTTTTTTTCAATATGCGGGAGATATATAAAAGGTGGAATCGGAAAATAATTTGATGTTTCAAATATTTAAAAAAAAAAAAATTTATCATCGAATGGATAGTGGCAATTCTCTAATTTTGTGCTTATATATCGAGTAAAAAAAATGATCAATATGTTCCACTGTAAAATCCTTCTCAGACTTCGAATACGTACCTCGTGTCCGGATGCCAGTCACAATGTACAAACTGGGTAAAGCTACCTCCACCCACTGCCCTTTTACAGACGTTGGTTTCCAAGCGTTGCTCATTGTCGGAAAGATGTGCACACTGGTAAAAGAGTAAAGTTACTACTTTAAGATTTGACTCAAACCATTTTTAATATTAAAATAATATGCGAACGTTTTATAGTTTACGATTTTTTTCCTCAAAATTGTAGGAAAAAAAGAACAGTTTTCTGAAAACCACTTCTTGCAATTGAAAAAGTACGTCTCATCGCGGAACAAGTTAGTTTAATGGACCATAAATAATGTAGTAAGATTTATACTCAAGCATTGTCCTACACTTGTGATCTTGTATTATACTAAGCTAGTCTTAGTAAGTACCATAATAATTCAAAACTATGCATTTTGTAATTTGTTCTAAAAAAATAGCATGTTGTGTAAGCAACAAAATAGAGTAATTATATTGACACTGCGTGGTTGCAATATAATGGTTGTGTAATCACACAAAATTATCAATAGCAGTTTACATCTTCCCATGAGCTTCAAAAAAGGTTCCAGATGGAATTTTATTAGAGAACTGACAGCAAACATGTGATAGTGTGAATAAGCTGAAGAAACTAAATAATATACAAATATTTCACCAGTGTACGAAAAAAAAAAAAAAAAAAGAAACAGTTGATTTTGAAAACCACTTTGTACAATCGAGAATGAAGAATATGACTAAATAACATTGCTTTGCCTGCAAAATTAAAATAAGTTTAGCTAGAGAAGAAAGTAACAAAAAAAACAGCATTAATGTTAATACATTCTCTTATCTCCCTGTATACATACAATACATTTTTACGTTTTGTTTTTTTATGGTTAATAAATATTTTTAAATGACTTAATCTTTATTTACACACCATTTCCTACGTTTTCTTTGTTTGGAAAACCCGCCTGGGTGTCAAGCCTAACCGACACCAACAGTTGGTTTTTAATTAAAATGATTGAGATATAATAAACAGGCTGATGGTATGCCCATGAAAGAAAAAAAAAACCAAGCACCTTACAAACAAATTCCCAATAAATATTGTCTTTTTGTCCACCGTGACCCAGGTTGGTAGTATCTATTAGGGTTCCAGCTATGGAAAAATAGTGAAACCCAAAACAAAAACTATGAAAGTATAAAAATACATGTTTATATAAAAATGACAAACAATACATATAGAAAAATAACCAACGATATATTTTATGTAGAATTGAATGCATATAATTGCGTTCAAAATATTTAGATTTTCAGCAATAACTCATAGAGGTTGATATACCCCTAAAGAAAATCAACCAATATGAACGTATATTCATGATATTAATCCATATAATATTCTACAATTTCTCAAGTAAATAAAACTGTATTCCAAAATATAACTTCAACAAACCTACAACATAACTCATATCACCGCCTCTAGTAATTATGTCGACACAAACATGTATATACACAAAACTCTGCACCATGTCACACGAGCAGGAGAACCCAGTCGTGACTGTCAGACAGTTTCTGCGACCATATCACCCCTTACAAGTGACCAGCTGATTCCCCAGACAGTAACTCCTTGATTATTATGTGCAGAGCACAAAAGCGGAGTATCATCTACCATGTAGTCAATTGTGAAAGCAGAATAATATAATATTTATATTACTTCAAAGGTTCCAAGGAAATTAAATTTTTGCATTAAATGACCGATAAGAAGTTGATATGCCGTTAAGCAAATCCATCAAATATTTTCATTTTAATAAATATAATTAATTTCTAATAAATTACATTGATATGACATAATTTATCCAATATATTTTTGACTCCATCAATGTCGTTTGTTGCAGGCGCTGCTCCTGATTAAAACATAAGCAGCAGCAACAATATTTTACACAAGTAAATGACGAGTTCTGTCTATATTTCTGAGATGAGGTAGTGTAACTATTTACATTGTTCGGACTGTTGTCCTCGTCTTTATTGCCATATTCACGACGTTCCGGCCGTTGTACGCTCCGACCATCTTCAGGTTTATATACATCAGAATTTCGGACCGAAACTTTTATTTAATCCACTGGGGTAGTTTGTTCTAATTCCACGTGCTCTGCCTTTTCTGGATATCTCAGTTTAAGTTATTTGCCTTTAGTAACTCAACTGTCGAAGGTTTTGTTCGCCTCTGCTGTGGCCAGGTATCGAACTCACAACACATAGCCCAGTCGATAAAAGCATTGATTGAAGTAATCCAGTGACTTGAACCAAAGGCGATATTTTATATTTTTGTTTTTAAAATGACTGAGTAAAAGAAAAAGAAAATACACTCGAGTGTATGAAAAAAAAACATTAAAAGTTAACGATTGTGTGTGTGTGTGTGTGTGTGTGTGTGTGTGTGTGAGAAATTTCACTCACTGAGAAGGGAACGTCTCGCTTGATATCCTCGCTATAATATGCTGGGCAAAAAAGAGGGAGAGAAGACGATGACGACAGGAAGTGTCCCGGTTTTATAGGTGGTTGACTGCGTTGCGTAATGACTGTTTGGCGAAAGCTAGCAAAGCTAAGTGAAGATAACCCACACATTTTTGGCAGGCATTTAAACAATATCCAGATTAATAAAAAGTATTTATGTCCATTTACACAGGCGGAATTTGTAATAATTAATGTTACAGGCTAAGAGTTAATGAATCTCAGATACATTTTAGATATTTAGTCTTTTCTCTTGCGTAACAGCAACGAGATTGAGATTTACTCGTGTTGCACTCGTCAAATTACATCGGTGATCATTCTCACATTAACCGATAAAGTCGCAATGTTTCAGAGGCATGCCTGTCGAGTGACATTAGTACGTATTCTCCAGATGCGCCATATGTCAGTTTTGAGCTTATGCTAAACAAAACTCAAACATTCATAAATAATATCGAATGCTAATTTCTAAGTCTCTCTCTCTAAGTCTCTCTCTCTTTCTAAGTCTCTCTCTCTAAGTCTCTCTCTAAGTCTCTCTCTCTCTTTCTAAGTCTCTCTCTAAGTCTCTCTCTCTCTTTCTAAGTCTCTCTCTAAGTCTCTCTCTCTCTTTCTAAGTCTCTCTCTAAGTCTCTCTCTCTAAGTCTCTCTCTCTTTCTAAGTCTCTCTCTAAGTCTCTCTCTCTCTCTTTCTAAGTCTCTAAGTCTCTCTCTCTCTCTTTCTAAGTCTCTCTCTAAGTCTCTCTCTCTCTTTCTAAGTCTCTTTCTAAGTCTCTCTCTCTTTAAGTCTCTCTCTCTCTCTCTCTCTCTCTCTGAAAGGCTGATGTAAAAAAATTTATCTGGCCTTATGTCATGCAAAACTAACATTACATTTTAATTTTTCAGCTGCCATCCACATTGACGCTTGTAATCCTACTCTTTTCACTGCTAAAAAAATATTGGCTGTTTATTTCTTTTATTTAATATCTACATGCCTTCTTTCAGCAACAACAGAAAATCCAAAAATCATTGTAGTGTCATAACAAAAATATGTTTATTTTAATGAAGTCAAGCCTTATACTTTATGCATGCATATTCTACACCCTCAGATGCCATTTCTCCCCACTGATTAAAGGTCTTGTTCGTTCGGTTGACGGCATTATCCTCCGAACTGGGAGTGTCTCTAAAAATATATTGTTGTCATACGATACTCTTGCGTTAATCGATTACAAATACGAGACAAGTGTATCAGCCAATTTCTCAGATGACAGTGATGTCATCAACTGCAACAGTGAGTATGTATATAGTTCCATGGATAAATTGTCGTCAGAATTACGCAAAAAAAAAGTTCAAATAAAGCACATAACTTGAAATAGTAAAGTGTCAATTTATTCAATAAAATCGCCTTTGGCTTCAACCACGAACTCCTGACGATTTCGAAATCTCTTGCAGCTCTCCTCGACGGTCTTCTTCTTAAAGTTGCTGAATGCTGCAATAACCTTTGCTTTCAATTCCTCTTTGGTGTTACAAGAAGCTTTGTTGGTCTCTCGCTCAAATGCGCCCCACACACAATAATTAAGAAGTTTGCTTTCTGAGGAGTTATGTGGCCAGAAGTATGGGGTGATGTGGTCGCATAAATCATCTGACAGACATAACTGGGTTCTCCTGCGTGGCACAGTGCAGTCATGTCTCAAGACATAGGGTCTTTCAGCAGCCACCTCTTGACCCAGGACAGCACTACCTCCTCAAAGCACTCGATGTAGGCTTCCGTGTTGAGTCTGAGATTCTGTGGGAAGATGAAAGGAGGCACAACGTTGCCATTACTAGTGATCACTCCAAACACCCTCGTAATCGCCATTAGAATCATCCAACTTTTATCGAATCCTCTACACTGTCTTCCGGTTGACACCTGTTACCCCCCCCTCCCGCAACCAGTGTTCTTATTAGATCTTCCAGCACCAATGCCAAGCAGTACAGCAGGCCGTTTCCAAATTTCAGAGTGAGTTGCGTCATGGTGACGTTTTTCTCACAGACTGGACCCTACTATACTGTGCGGTCGACAAAATAAAAAATAAACAACGCTATAAAATAGCAACAATTTATCCGTCTCACTGTGAATGGGTATATATATATATATATATATATATATATAATTCCAGGTGAAGAGGACTCAATTTTGTCATTTAAATGTAAATCATCTGCACAACTAACATCAAAATTGCTTGATGATGAGAATCTATCTCGAAACATAGAAATTTCCGTCTCGCAATGTACAATTGATACATAAATATATATATATATATATATATATATATATATATATATGCAGTGATACGCATAAGTATTAGATACATGTGTTTTTCTGTTATAACTAGTTTATGTTCGCCATTTTGCCTGATATTTGATAAGTAATATCTCGTAAAGTTGTTTTAGTTGTATGTGGAAGGAAAATTAAAACTCATGGTTAAATCCATTTTTTTATCAAAGTTCAAAAGACTTTATGTATTTCAAAAGACTTTAAATATTCAAATTTTCGATAGTATTGGAATGTTATCTTTGACCAATCAAAGAAGCACATAATTGCTTACAAGATAGTGCTCCTAATCATCTAACTCTTTGATGTGCATTCTTCAATTCAAGGATTAAAAATGGCAAAGACTAAAGAATTATCCAGGGATATCCGAGATAGAATCATTGAACGTCACAAAGGAAGACAAAGTTACCTAAAAATTAGCAAAGAAATGAATCTAGCACTAAGTAGGAAATATCATCAGAAAGTATAAGAAGTATGGCAAGGATACAGCAAACCTTCCAAGAAATGGAAGGCCGAGAAAAATAAATGAGAGGACTTCAAGGTGGATCAGCAGAAATGTGCAAAAAAAAATCCTTCATTACTCGTTCTGAAATTAAAACTGATCTTGAGGGTTCTGGAATTAATGTAAGTAAGGATTCCATTAACAGAGCTCTATATCGTACAGGCTTTCACTCAATATCACCAAGAAAAGTGCCTTTACTGAAAACAAAACATGTCAAAGACCGATTAAAGTTTGTCAAAACTTATGGAAAGAAAGGTATGCAGTTTTAGGAAAAAGTAATCTTGTCGGATGAAACGAAAGTTGAACTATTCGGAAGGAACACAGCAACAAGTGTTTGGCGAAAAAATGGCACTGCCTTCAACAAGCACAATACCATCCCCACAGTTAAGTTTAGGGGTGGTTCCATTATGATATGGAGATGCTTTTCATCCAAGGTCACTGGGGAGTTACAAGTTATCCATGGTAGAATGAATGGTAGCATGTACAGGGAGATTCAAGAGAAGAACCTTCAGAAATCTGCAACTTCTTTAGGACATGGTCGGAATTTCATGCTTCATCACGACAATGATCCCAAACATACCGCAAAGCTTACAAAGGAATGGTTTGAAAATAATGGGATTAGTACTCTCAATTGGCCAAGTCTGACTTGAATCCAAGTGAGAATTTGTGGAATACTTTGAAGGTTAAAGTTCATAAGTGGAATCCACAAAATATCAAGCAATTAGAGGAATTATGCAAGGAAGAATGGAGTAAAGTAACGATGGATCAATGTGGAAAACTTGTGGCCAACTATAGAAAGCGACTGGACGCAGTGAAACAAAACAGAGGCTACGCAACAAAATTTTAAATTGATGTATCCAGTACTTTTGCGTAGGGTAATTTTGAACTTCGTTATAAAAAATGGATTCAACCATGAGTTTTAATTTTCCTTCCACATACAACAATTTTTAGGCAAAATGGCGAACATAAACTAGAGTTATAACAGAAAATAACATATATCCAATACTTATGCGTGTCACTGCATATATAATTGTTTATTTTGGTAGCAATTCCTTTTATACAAGTTTTGTTAAAGACGACGACTGACGAGGTATTGCAATTAAACTTTTTATTTAAATATTATTGTGTTCTTAACTGTCCAAATGTTTTATATGAGTGTTTTCGGTTATTCTACTAGCGACCATATGTTTTGGGTTTTTTTTTACAACTGAATATGTAGATTTTCATATGGAGAAATGAAATTTATTAAAGCATCTTACCGTAGATCTGTGGTTGAAAAGGATGCTTGTTTAGAGGTAAAAGTGTAGTTATTTGGTTGGATAGCTTCAGCATAACCTCCTGAAATGTAATGATGAAAATAGCTGTTTCAATACAAAAAACATTAGACATACATTAATCGATCTGTTAATGTTACTACCATTTGAAATTTATTGAGCGTCTTTTTTTTTTCAATAGTTTTCAAAAAATCAGTCTCCTCCATGCAAGTGTTATCGCTGTTTCTAGGAATACTGACAATTTATTTCTAAATTTTTTTAATTTAAGATAATGTGAGAAGTCAGCATTTATATATACGATATCAATAGTTTCATGTGCTACCCATTTTTATCACTGTTGTTGTTGGAAGTACTCAAGTTGTTGGGATACAGAAGGCGCTTATCTTCCTTTGGTCGAGGTAAGTCACGTGAGACATATGACAGCAGCTTCGTGACGTCACTCCAGATAGTGACCCAAGCGCTGCGTTCCGTTGGGAAAAGCAGTTTACAAGCACATGGTGCCTTATCCCGAGACATGTATTAATCCTGCCTTATCCCGTTTGGGATATAGATGAATTCTGCCTTATCTTGTTGGGATATAGATGAATCAGCCCCTTAAATCTAGACTCATGACAATGGCTTTTCCAAATTAGAAGTATCTTCAAACTGTATCTAAGATCTTTCCTTTTGTTCCTCCTTATACTTTGCTTTGCGGTAGATATATGTTATACGTATTTCTCTACGTGTGGGCACTTGTATATATGTATAACAGATGTATATCATCGTAAATAAAAGTTTATCTGAGAACAAGCGTTTGTCATTTTTTTTCTTGTCCCGAACTGTCCGCGAGCTTGGGTGTTGTTATATCACTGATATGGCAATAACCGTTAACAGAAGAAAACTTTGGGGAAAATAGAATCTTTCAACGAAGCCTTCACGTTACAAAGTGATGTAATTTTTGATTCGGCAAAACTCTTTGTTTGTGGTTTTGTAGAGCCAGTCTATAGAGTCCTATGAAGGATTGTCTTCTTTAAAACCTAAAAGAGTCATCCGTTTGAAGCTATACGAGCAAATATCAGAAGATTTACCGTCAACAATTTCATCGATTTCACACTTGCTCTCTTTTTGATAGTTTGTCTGTTTTGTATTCAAAGGTTATACATTTAGGCGGTGATATCATTCATCAACTATACGCTATTTCAGGTCTTCTACAAGAATATTTTTAGTGTATGAGCGACCCTAACAGGCGGATATGGTTTCACCCATTGAACAATATTTTATATAATTGCATAAACACGTGTTTTTTTTGTTTCGTTTTGTTGTTGTTTTTTATATGCAGAAAATCTGAGGCGCAGTATTACTTCTTTTAATACTGAAGACTTCGATAATACAGGAATTTGCTTTTTTACGGTCTGTCCGTATGAAAAAAAAAGACGCAAGTGGAAACAGTGAGTCAGACGAAGAGTAATGTTTGCCTGCAGTAAGTCGTGGAATTGGTTTCGTACGACTGGAATAGCATCGACCATCAGCAGATCGTCTATTATCACAATGCGAAATACTTAATAGCAAACACGAATTAAATATAAACAAAAATAAATTGAACGAAATCGACTAGTCTGTATATTCACAACCATCTTTAAAAAAATTAAATTTTAAAATTCTTGCGTCCCCTCTACTTCGTGTACATTTGGTGTTACACTAACGTAACTTGTGGTGAGTACGAAATGAAATAACCTTCCTTTCTTCACTATTTTCAAATTCACGAGTCAGTGCGAAAATCTATTTTGACCAATAGAAAAAAGGATTGACTCTGGGTTAAGGAAAAGACCAAAACAAAATTCCGCGTGCAAGTATTAAATATTTAATGACAAATGAAAAGAGAGCAATTTACAAAAAATAACAAATTGAATTTTCAATGACCCATGTCGGCCAGTGATATTTGGAGTCAGAAAAAAAAAACAAGAGAAAGAGAAAAGCAGAGTACCACACATCTAAATAACACCAGTGTCAAATTACTCGCTGATACATTATCAACCTCTAGTCAACGGTCAAGCGAAGTACCTTAAAATATATCTTTTCTTTTGAGTTCAACCGTATAACTTTTGCGTAAAAAACGGACTCTCAATTTGTTTTAAGTATTTGGGAAATTTACTTCATGTCTAATGATTTAATATGAACATTTCCTCTTCTTGACGATTCATCGAATCTACGAACTTATAATGTTTGATTAATTGTCTTGAAACAAGCTACTGACAATTACAAATGTGTAAATTTGTAAATAAATTCCTTGTGTCGTTAAAATATACACAGGTTTCCACGTCATTATTCCTACATACACTCACTAGATCCCGACAACTTCCTTCAAACCATCGCTTTAGTCTGATGAAATTTTAAAGCACGATACATGACCTGTTTTTTCATTTTGTCATTAATTTCCTTATTACTGGATAAAGCAAATAGTGTTACGGGCAATCACTCCGAAGAAAAAGTGAATTTAGGAAGAGTAATGTGCGTTGTGGAGCATTGGATATCGGCTCGGAACGAGAAATCGGGGGTCCGAGTTCGAATTCCAGCTGAATTCATTGCATTCACTTACGTGCAAATACCCTTGGGAAAGGTATTAATCCGTCTATTCCTTCCAGTTATGGGTTAAATAACAGGACAGATTGGATTCTATAGCCTTGGTCGGCAACTAGTCTACCGCAGAAAGCAATGGCAACCTACTGCGGGATAATCTTCTGCCCAGTCAGTCATGTCTCTTTCGAGACATGATCGCCCAAGCGTGTATCACGTATGGCACTTAACTGACTGAATGGCGAAGATCATATAATCGAAAATGAGGACAAAACTGGAAGCAGCCGAAATGTGGTTCTACAGAAGGATGCTGCGGATATCGTGGACTGAGCATACAAGCAACGATGAGGTGTTGGAAAGAATGGCAAAAAAAGGAAATTAATACTGAGCATCAGGAAGAGACAACTGAAGTTCTTGGGACACGCAATGAGGAAGGAGAGCATGGAGAACCTGATACTGAATGGACAGATAGAAGGAAAGAGAGACAGAGGAAGGCAGCGGATAACATATTTGCAGGGCCTGATCAGGTGGATGACGGAACGGGGGCTGCTAGAAGTAACAGGAGCAAACATACTAAGAGCCACACAGGATAGGGAGACGTGGAGAACCATGATCGCCTACACCCTGAAGGGACAGGGTACATAGAAGAAGAATGGCAAAGAAAATATAGACACTGACTACCCGCTAAAAACGATGTGTCAAAAGGACGGTTCTTCATTTGACCCCCTCAGCATTGTTTATTTACAAGATTATAAAAAATTAGGGAACCATGTACAATGCATTATTTAACTTTTATGAAGATTGTATAGCATTTTATAAAAACAAATTTGAAAAGAAATCTTTTTATTCAAAATTTCTTTAAAAAATTACAAAATTATCAAAATATGTAAACCAACTACAATGCAATATCTATTTTAACATTTTATAAATAACCGTGAAAACAAGGTTTTTATTAAATCTAATAAATAGATAATGCTTAATATATTTGTTGTCAATTCCATATTCTTGCTTTCCTGACGGCTACAACCTCCAGGAATTTAAATGTAATGTCAATACTCATCTATTAACCACTTGACTAGTCCTTTCACCACCCCGTATATCCTTTCCTTTCTCTCCACCTTTGCAACTGTCATCATACCTGTATTCCCATCCTTCTCTTGCTCCTTTCTAACTGGTTTGTCTTCCTTTTCACTCTCTTCTAGTTAATCTTTTTACTCTTATGTAACCCCCTGCACATCAGTGACATTACCGCCTTGCTCGGGGTGATAAGATTTTTAAAAAAATTATCAAGAACAAAGAAAATGTATTAATTCATTTTCCTGTGTTTGGATTTTATTAAAATTCTTATCATTGCTCTTTAAAAACGATAAACATTGCCGAAGGAATTAAAAGTGTATAGCGATAGTAGTGTCAGGGAATAAACGTCCTTTTGACACATCGTATTTTTTTTTATACAAAGGTTAAACATTGCCAAAATATTATCATTGAAGATTTTTAACAAAGCAAAACAGAACTAGAAAATGTCGCCAGAACCAAATAGGGCTATTTCTTTCTGGTCTAACCGGCTAACGTTGAAACTCAAAATGTGGATACAGAAGCCTGTAAACGAAGGATAATGAAACATATCATCACAAGAGGCAAAATATCATTTAAACAGAATCATTTACTTGCTGTCATGACGTAGATTAAGCGGTGTGAGTCACTTGGCAGAGAGATAAACGAGCTCAATGACTTGGAAACAAAACCGTAAGCAGCTTAAGTGCTACTGACCAGCGGACCATGCGAAAGGACTTAAAATGAGATAGCGCTGTTCCCACGACTGTTGGTGTAACAAACCAACGGCCGGATATCCGACTGTGGTCTGACAAGCTCCAAAAACGTCAGTTTTAAACCTGTCAGTACTTTGCAGAATCTAAGATGGCGTATCAAACAACAGTCGCGTTTAACATACTTTATTTACATGGACGATACACGTAAAGCGTCGGTCAGCTGTGCGTGTTTCTACTGCTACTACGAGAAATCTCGTGAATCCAATATTCTGATTACCCCCTCCCACGAAAGTCTCATTGCTACGAGACTACTGGAACTAGAGATGGGTGCATAAACGCAAATTGCAATTTGACAAAACAGAAATGAGAGAAACGGTTGGAGAAGTGTCATCTATTTCATTGAAGTTGTCCGTCAAGAATTTATTAGACGGCATCCTTCCGAACGTGCAAGCAGAAACACTGTTAATCTTACATGCCGTAATCTTACATGCCGTAGTGGCCTGGGGTAGGAAATTTCAATGCCTCTAAAACAAAGCTGTTATCAACTAACCACCATAGACAATCGCATCTACCTCCCATTAGCATGAGACAGGCTAGCCTCCCAGAGAGTAAAATACTACGCCTCCTTGGCCTTACACTTTCGGCGGACCTCAAATGGAATGACTATATTGAATCCATTGCCAAATCTGCTGCTATGAAAGTCGGCTCCCTGTGCAGGACCCGGAAGTTTTTCCCACCTGAATCTATTCTGCACATATACAAATCTACCATCCGCCCGTGTATTGAATATTGCTGCCATATCTGGTCGGGTGCCCCTGCTGCTCTCCTTGGGCTTCTTGACAAAATACAAAGGAGGATCTGTAACGTGGTTGATACTGACTTGGCAGACCGGCTGCAGCCGCTCTCTCACCGGCGTGATGTGGCTTTCCTGTGCCTCTTCTACAAGTACTTTCATGGCTTCTGCTCCGATGAGCTTAGATCACTGGTGCCGCCTAAGCACGAATTTATACGAGATACTAGATTAGCAACTAGGTCCCACCCTTTTACAGTTAAACAAATAAGATGTAACCGTAAATTCTACTTCAACAGCTTCTTTTCTCGCGCTTCCCGCCTGTGGAACTCCCTTCCACAACTCTGCTTTCCCGACTGTTACAATCTCCAGGTGTTTAAATGTAGGGTCAATAGACACCGCCTATCACACTAACTCCCAATTATTCTCATAACACTCATCTACCCAACCCTCATTCTCGGTATCCTTACCCGCCTATAACCCACCCTCTGACATTTCCTACATTTAATCATCCTTTCTCCACTCTACGTAGCCCCCTACGCAGTAGTGGCAGTGACATGCCTTGCTCGGGGTGAAACGCTTATAAAAAAAAAAAAAAAAAAAAAATTGCGTGCTCAGACACGACCTCCGATATATATCGGAGGTTGTGGCTCAGACCAAGACCGATGCAAGGGTCTCATGAGACACCCACTGAATCTATGACAGCCCCTCCCCACTGCCACGACTCTACTACATCACAATTTTCATAAGGTAGTATTCATCTAAAATACAAATTTTATTGTAACATTATTAAGTACAATAATGGATTATATGCAATATAGGTGAACAATTTAACTTGAAAAACTGAAAATAAATACCATGTATCTAAATACAAATAAGAGATATGTCATAATAGATCCTTCCATCTTAAATAAATCAAAAATATTTTGCGGCAACATTAAACATCAATTTGAAGTTTTTCTTGTTAAAAAGTTGAATAATTTAACACATTCAACATTATGAATAAAAAATAGTGAATTTTATGTAGTGATTTTTCGAGACCTCTTAGCATGAGCAAAACAATCTCACGAATGACGTCAAAATATATATAAATGTAGAGGAAAAAAGCAAATGCTAGTCAAATAGCGAGGGTCACAAAGTATTGCCCAGGGTCCCAATTAGGCTTTTATTAGGATAGAAAAGAAATGCACTTACCTGTGGAGAAACACGTTGTCTTCAAAACTGATGTATGATTGGTTGGTTGTAATTTATACAATGATTGGGTTGTCACTCCCAAGTTGGCAAGCTCATCACAAGAATCGGGCAACGAGGCGTTTGGATCTTAATAATAAACATATATATATATATATATATATATATATATATAGATAAGTTTGCTTTTTAAATAAAATTAATATATTTTACATTGAGACATGGAAATTTCTATTTTTCGAAATTTTCACAACAATGATCTAACATTGCCTGATGACAAGGTAAAAATCTCGGAACATTTCCGTGTCGCAATGTAAAATATATTAATTTTAATTAAAAAGCAAATTTAATTATATTATGCTTTACAATATTTGTTGTATTGAGCACTTTTATAAAAACCAAAAAAGTAAATACTGGAGAACTTGGAATTGTAAAACTGTTGGTTCTCTTCACCTGGATGTATATATATATATATATATATATATATATATATATAAATAATTTTATTTTTAAAATTATATATATCTGTAAAAAGACAATATAAATAAAACATTTCCAAGCAAGCATACATGACCATAAAATATTTTTTAATTAAAAGAAAACTTAAATTAATACCTATAAATTAAAACAATGTATGAATAATTTATCAAATTTCAATGATATATAATATAATAATTACAGTACTAAGTATATAAGTACATGAACAAATAAATATGTAAACAAATAAAAAACAAAAAAAAAATCAACATTTACTCACTTTTGTTTACAATCTCCATATTTTTCCTTGACTTTCACTATTAGTCTGAAGGATAATTGTAACTGTTCCTTTTGTCTTTACACACACACACACACATATATATATATATATGCGTGTTTGTGTACGTTTATATGTGTGTAAAAGTGTTGCATTAACGTAAGAAAATAATAGCGTAAGAAAAATATTAGCGGATAATATCAAAATATTCAGCAGCTAAAGCCAGGACTAATTTACTCATTTGTTTTTTTTATTATTCTTTTCTAAAGAAAGTCAACGTAAATTAGTCAACGGTATTTTGCCTAACACAGACAACACTTGGTTCTTGAAAATGACTGAGTCGAATGTATTTGGATAAAGCAACTGTGCAAACAGGAGCTGTTAGTTATATATTTTGTTTTATATTTTACTAAATTAGTCCCCTATGCCCGAATATACTTTAATAATTATATTTAGTAAGTATATTTTAATAAGGATTAAATTAATAAAAGTTGTTTTATATATATATATGGAATGTGATTTTTTTTTTTTTTTTAATCTTGTGTGCGTGCGCGGGCGTGAGAGATTAATTCATTTGTTATAGTTTATCAGCCATTTGCAAGTTATTTAAAGCCGGATTGTAAGAATTTTTTCGAGATAATTATTTACTGATACAAATTCTACTAATTAACCCATAAATGGGGGAGAAAAGTAGATTCGTACTAGACTCTCCGATTTTCAATTGCAGCTATTATCCATCAAACCACACAGAAATCCTAGCTGACGGCACTTGGTACTCGTAAGTGGTCACCCATTTTAGTATTGATTAGGCTCGACATTGCTTAATTTACCGATGTTTTAATGTGATATGGCTGTAAACCGTGTGTGTGAGAGAGAGAGACAGAGAGACAAAGAGTTAACTTATTTGATACGTATCTTTTCACGTAATTTATCTTACAATTTTTGCTGATTCAATAATACGGTAACGAAGGAACACCACCACCACCACCACCAATAATAATAATAATAATTACTAATCTGTACTGAGTATAAGAAATTATATTACATTTTTATAGCTTTGCATTTTTATAATTATAAAGAACAATAATGGTTAATTTCATCTATCTTGACGTGACAAAAGTCACAGATGATAGACCTAGTATTGCATAGAAAGCTCTCTAAAACGGCGATTTTTTTTTTTTACACGATTTTTAAAAATTAAAGCACTACCATTTTTATCATCCACTTTTATATGTGCGTGTAGGTTTGTGGGTAGATGTGTGGTACTCACCTGCCTCATACACCGAGAATAGATTTTTGCCTCCACAAGGTTGATTATCAAAACCTGGACAGGGTTGGAAGCACCAGTCGACAGATGAACTAGGTTGCCAACTTAAAACTTCGTCTGCTTTGAGACAAAAACAAGAAGTGATATTGACAGCAGCTAGTATGAATTCTTGGCCGCGGCAGAATTCTAAACATTGGGTGGCCGTCATTGCTAGTGTCGTGATGCTGACAGATTGTTGCTGATTTGATAATGATGCACAACCTTTATAACCTATAGAAATATATACATAGTGCAAATTAGAACATGATTAATTTGCAAAATAATAATAAGTAACAGTATCCGGTTTTCCTAATTTACATTTCTGATTTATCATAATAATGAATAAATAAGCTAGCTGTAAGTTCCATGACTACAACATACCAGTGAAAATTCCCTTAATGTTTTTTTAATCATTTCACCCCGAGCAAGGCGGAAACGCCACTGATGTGCAGGGGGTTACATAAATGTAACAAGATTAATTAGAAAAGAGTGAGGAGTACAAACTAGTTAGAAAGGAACAATAGAAAGCTGAGAAAGCAGGTGCGATGACAGATACATAGGTGAAGAAAGGGAAGGTTATACAGGGGAGGGGAGAGAGCTAGAGGCCAGTGGTTAATAGATGAGTATTGACTTTGCATTTAAATTTCTGGAGGTTGAAGTCGTCAGGAAAGCAAGAATACGGGAGTGAGTTCCACAGGCGGGAAGTGCGAGAGAGGAAGCTGCAGGAGTAGAATTGTCGTCTGCATTTGGCTAACTTGACTGTGAATGGGTGGGACCCAGTTGCCAGTCTGGTTGCACGAGTAAACACCTGTTGAGGAGGCATCAGTGACTTAAGCTCATCGGAGCAGAAGCCATGAAAGTATTTGTAGAACAGACAAAGGGAGGCCACATTTCGACGATGGTGAAGTGGCTGCAGTCGAGTCGCCAGATCAGTACCTATCACATTAGACTCTCCTTTGGAGCTTGTCAAGAACACTGAGGAGAACGGCAGGGGCACCTGACCATAAATGGCAGCAGTACTCCATGCACGGACGGATGGTTGACTTGTATATATGCAGGATGGATTCAGGTGGAAAAAACATCCTAGTTCGACATAGTGACCCAATCTTCTTAGCAGTAGATTTTGCTATGGATTCAATATAGGGGTTCCATTTGAGGTCTGAGGACAGGGTAAGTCCGAGGAGGCGTAGTGTATTACTCTCAGGGAGAGTCACTTGGTCCATGCTTATGGGAGGCAGAAGAGGTTGCCTGTAATGGTTGACAGACAACAGCTTGGTCTTAGAGGAATTGAAGTTGACAAGCCACTTCTTGCCCCAGTTCACCACAGAGTGTAGATCCCGCTCAAGGTCAGCAGCGAGATTATGTCTGTCCGCCACGACAGGTTTCTTACTGGAGCGGGAGTATATTGTAGTGTCATCTGCGTAGATGCCTACTTGGGACTTGATCTCATCTGGGAGGTCGTTGATGAAAATAAGGAAGAGTGTTGGGCCCAGGATAGAGCCTTGTGGGACACCAGCATTCGTGCTGTAGGACGAAGAGGCACGCCCATTCAGAACGACCTTCATTTTGCGGTTATTTAAGAAAGATTGGATTAGGTCAAGCAGGCGGCCTGTAATACCATAACCGCGTAGTTTGCATAGGAGGCCAGAGTGCCAAACCCTGTCGAAAGCCTTGGAGATGTCCAGAGCAACCGCGCGAGCCTCGTCAGACTCATCAAGGGCCTGTAGCATGTACTCCGTTACGGATGTTAACAGGTCGGCCGTGGACCTGTCAAAGCGGAATCCATATTGCCTGTCGGAGAACAGTAAATGTTTGAGCTTATCAATTGTAACCAAATTTTCCAATAAAAATATATATGAATGCAGTTCATTACATAAAAGAGGTTAGAGGGTACAAATGAAAAAATTTGAAATTGTCAAGTTTTCCATTTCACTGAAGCAAACTCTAAAAATATGAGAGCGTTATCAACTTCTCAATCTGCTTTCTTTTTCTTACTTTCAC